>JARKHS020036559.1:0-681317 GCA_030143305.2 Amblyomma americanum | reverse complement strand
GGAGGGCGAAGGGATGCTAGCTGCTATCACAATCAGGACGACCTTGATCTTGAGGGGACACCGAAAGCAAACGATGCAATAGACCTGCGTGACAGAGAGTGGTCAGTACGTGGTCATGATATGGCGCCAGCTGCGACGACTGTGCGGATTCCGTGGCTTTCTGAAGGCCAAGATGTACGATGTTGCGCCCCTAGCTGAAGCCAACAGGCTACGTTGATGAGAATGGCCCCCTCGATTTCGCTGACAATTCTTGATGCGCCGGAAGGGCGAAGGGATGCTCGCTGCTATCACAATCAGGACAACCTTGATATTGAGAGGACACCGAAAGCAAACGATGCAATAGACCTGCGTGACAGAGAGTGGTCAGTACGTGGTCATGATATGGCGCCAGCTGCGACGACTGTGCGGATTCCGTGGCTTTCTGAAGGCCAAGATGTACGATGTTGCGCCCCTAGCTGAAGCCAACAGGCTACGTTGATGAGAATGGCCCCCTCGATTTCGCTGACAATTCTTGATGCGCCGGAAGGGCGAAGGGATGCTCGCTGCAATCACAATCAGGACAACCTTGATATTGAGGGGACACCGAAAGCAAACGATGCAATAGACCTGTGTGACAGAGAGTGGTCAGTACGTGGCCATGATATGGCGCCAACTGCGACGACTGTTAGAATTCAGTGGCTTTTTGAAGGCCAAGATGTACGATGTTGGGCCCCTAGCTGAAGCCAACCAAGCTACGTTGATGAGAATGGCCCCCTCGATTTCGTTGACAATTCTTGATGCGCCGGAAGGGCGAAGGGATGCTCGCTGCTATCACAATCAGCACAACCTTGATCTTGAGGGGACACCGAAAGCAAACGATGCAATAGACCTGCGTGACAGAGAGTCGTCAGTACGTGGCCATGATATGGCGCCAGCTGCGACGACTGTGCGGATTCCGTGGCTTTTTGAAGGCCAAGATGTACGATGTTGCGCCTCTAGCTGAAGCCAACCAAGCTACGTTGATGAGAATGGCTCCCTCGATTTCGTTGACAATTATTGATGCGCCGGGAGAGCGAAGGGATGCTCGCCGCGATCACAATCAGGACAACCTTGATCTTGAGGGGGACACTGAAAACAAACGATGCTATAGACCTGCGTGACAGAGAGTTGTCAGTGCGTGGTCATGATATGGCGCCAACTGCGACGACTGTGCGGATTCCGTGGATTTTTGAAGGCCAAGTTGTACGGTGTTGCGCCCCTAGCTGAAGCCATCCAAGCTGCGTTGATGAGAATGGCCCCCTCGATTTTTTTTACACTTCTTGACGATACGGGAGGGCGAATAGATGCTCGCTGCGAAAACAACCAGGACAATCTTGATCTTGAGGGGGACACCGAAAACAAACGATGCAATAGACCTGCGTGACAGAGAGTGGACAGTCCGTGGTCATGATATGGCGCCAACTGCGACGACTGTGCGGATTCCGTGGCTTTTTGATTGCCAAGATGTACGATGTTGCGCCCCAAGCGGAAGCCTTCCAAGCTACGTTGATGAGAATGCCCCCTCAGTTTCGCTGGGAGGGCGAAGGGATGTTCGCAGCGATCATAATCAGGACAATCTTGATCTTGAGGGGGACACCGAAATCAAACTATGCAATAGACCTGCGTGACAGAGAGTGGTCAGTACATGACCATGATGTAGCGCCAACTCCGACGACTGTTAGAATTTAGTGGCTTCTTGAAGGCCAAGATGTACTATGTTGAGCCCCTAGCTGAAGCCAACCAAGCTACGTTGATGAGAATGGCCACATCGACTTCGTTGACAATTCTTGATGCGCCGTAAGGGTGAAGGGATGTTCGCTGCTATCACAATCAGGACAACCTTGGTCTTGAGGGGACACCGAAAGCAAACGATGCAATAGACCTGCGTGACAGAGGTTGGTCAGTACGTGGCCATAATATGGCGCCAACTGCGACGACTGTGCGGATTCCGTGGCTTTTTGAAGGCCAAGATGTACGATGTTGCGCCCCTAGCTGAAGCCAACCAAGCTACGATGATGAGAATGGCCCCTCGATTTCGTTGACAATTCTTCATGCGCCTGAAGGGCGAAGGGATGCTCGCTGCTATCATTATCAGGACAACCTTGATCTTGAGGGGACACCGAGAGCAAACGATGCAATAGACCTGCGTGACAGAGAGGGGTCAGTACGTGGTCATGATATGGCGCCAACTGCGACGACTGTGCGGATTCTGTGGCTTTTTGATTGCCAAGATGTACGATGTTGCGCCCCTAGCTGAAGCCAACCAAGCTACGTTGATGATAGTGGCCCCCTCGATTTCGTTGACAATTCTTGATGCGCCGGAAGGGCGAAGGGATGCTCGCTGCTATCACAATCAGGCCAACCTTGATCTTGAGGGGACACCGAAAGCAAACGATGCAATAGACCTGCGTGAGTGAGAGTGGTCAGTACGTGGCCATGATATGGCGCCAGATGCGACGAATGTGCGGATTACGTGGCTTTTTGAAGGCCAAGATGTACGATGTTGCGCCCCTAGCTGAAGCCAACCAAGCTACGTTGATGAGAATGGCTCCCTCGATTTCGTTGACAATTATTGATGCGCCGGGAGAGCGAAGGGATGCTCGCTGCGATCACAATCAGGACAACTTTGATCTTGAGGGGGACACTGAAAACAAACGATGCTATAGACCTGCGTGACAGAGAGTGGTCAGTGCGTGGTCTTGATATGGCGCCAACTGCGACGACTCTGCGGATTACGTGGATTTTTGAAGGCCAAGATGTACGGTGTTGCGCCCCTAGCTGAAACCATCCAAGCTACGTTGATGAGAATGGCCCCCTCGATTTTGTTGACACTTCTTGACGATACGGGAGGGCGAATAGATGCTCGCTGCGATCACAACCAGGACAATCTTGATCTTGAGGGGGACACTGAAAACAAACGATGCTATAGACCTGCGTGACAGAGAGTGGTCAGTGCGTGGTCATGATATGGTGCCAACTGCGACGACTGTGCGGATTCCGTGGATTTTTGAAGGCCAAGTTGTACGGTGTTGCGCCCCTAGCTGAAGCCATCCAAGCTGCGTTGATGAGAATGGCCCCCTCGATTTTTTTGACACTTCTTGACGATACGGGAGGGCGAATAGATGCTCGCTGCGAAAACAACCAGGACAATCTTGATCTTGAGGGGGACACCGAAAACAAACGATGCAATAGACCTGCGTGACAGAGAGTGGACAGTACGTGGTCATGATATGGCGCCAACTGCGACGACTGTGCGGATTCCGTGGCTTTTTGATTGCCAAGATGTACGATGTTGCGCCCCTAGCTGAAGCCAACCAAGCTACGTTGATGATAATGGCCCCCTCGATTTCGTTGACAATTCTTGATGCGCCGGAAGGGCGAAGGGATGCTCGCTGCTATCACAATCAGGACAACCTTGATCTTGAGGGGACACCGAAAGCAAACGATGCAATAGACCTGCGTGAGAGAGAGTGGTCAGTAAGTGGCCATGATTTGGCGCCAACTGCGACGACTGTTCGAATTCCGTGGCTTTTTGAAGGCCAAGATAAACGATCTAGCTCCCCTAGCTGAAGCCAACCAAGCTACGTTGATGAGAATGCCACCTCGATCTCGCTGACACTTCTTGATGCGCCGGGAAGGCGAAGGAATGCTCGCTGCGATCACAATCAGGACAATCTTGATCTTGAGGGGACACCGAAGGCAAAGAATGCAATAGACCTGCGTCACAGGTTGTGGTCAGAACATGGCCATGATATGGCGCCAACTGCAACGACTGTCCGGATTCCGTGGCTTTTTCAAGGCCAAGATGAACGATGTAGCGCCGCAAGCGGAAGCCTTCCAAGCTTCGTTGCTGATAATGGCCCCCTCGATTTCGTTGACAATTCTTGATGCGCCGGAAGGGCGAAGGGATGCTCGCTGCTATCACAATCAGGACAACCTTGATCTTGAGGGGACACCGAAGGCAAAGGATGCAATAGACCTGCGTCACAGGTTGTGGTCAGAACATGGCCATGATATGGCGCCAACTGCAACGACTGTCCGGATTCCGTGGCTTTTTGAAGGCCAAGATGAACGATGTAGCGCCCCAAGCGGAAGCCTTCCAAGCTACGTTGATGAGAATGCCCCCTCAGTTTCGCTGGGAGGGCGAAGGGATGTTCGCAGCGATCATAATCAGGACAATCTTGATCTTGAGGGGGACACCGAAATCAAACTATGCAATAGACTTGCGTGACAGAGAGTGGTCAGTACATGACCATGATGTAGCGCCAACTCCGACGACTGTTAGAATTTAGTGGCTTCTTGAAGGCCAAGATGTACTATGTTGAGCCCCTAGCTGAAGCCAACCAAGCTACGTTGATGAGAATGGCCACATCGACTTCGTTGACAATTCTTGATGCGCCGTAAGGGTGAAGGGATGTTCGCTGCTATCACAATCAGGACAACCTTGGTCTTGAGGGGACACCGAAAGCAAACGATGCAATAGACCTGCGTGACAGAGGGTGGTCAGTACGTGGCCATAATATGGCGCCAACTGCGACGACTGTGCGGATTCCGTGGCTTTTTGAAGGCCAAGATGTACGATGTTGCGCCCCTAGCTGAAGCCAACCAAGCTACGATGATGAGAATGGCCCCTCGATTTCGTTGACAATTCTTCATGCGCCTGAAGGGCGAAGGGATGCTCGCTGCTATCATTATCAGGACAACCTTGATCTTGAGGGGACACCGAGAGCAAACGATGCAATAGACCTGCGTGACAGAGAGGGGTCAGTACGTGGTCATGATATGGCGCCAACTGCGACGACTGTGCGGATTCTGTGGCTTTTTGATTGCCAAGATGTACGATGTTGCGCCCCTAGCTGAAGCCATCCAAGCTACGTTGATGATAGTGGCCCCCTCGATTTCGTTGACAATTCTTGATGCGCCGGAAGGGCGAAGGGATGCTCGCTGCTATCACAATCAGGCCAACCTTGATCTTGAGGGGACACCGAAAGCAAACGATGCAATAGACCTGCGTGAGTGAGAGTGGTCAGTACGTGGCCATGATATGGCGCCAGATGCGACGAATGTGCGGATTACGTGGCTTTTTGAAGGCCAAGATGTACGATGTTGCGCCCCTAGCTGAAGCCAACCAAGCTACGTTGATGAGAATGGCTCCCTCGATTTCGTTGACAATTATTGATGCGCCGGGAGAGCGAAGGGATGCTCGCTGCGATCACAATCAGGACAACTTTGATCTTGAGGGGGACACTGAAAACAAACGATGCTATAGACCTGCGTGACAGAGAGTGGTCAGTGCGTGGTCTTGATATGGCGCCAACTGCGACGACTCTGCGGATTACGTGGATTTTTGAAGGCCAAGATGTACGGTGTTGCGCCCCTAGCTGAAACCATCCAAGCTACGTTGATGAGAATGGCCCCCTCGATTTTGTTGACACTTCTTGACGATACGGGAGGGCGAATAGATGCTCGCTGCGATCACAACTAGGACAATCTTGATCTTGAGGGGGACACTGAAAACAAACGATGCTATAGACCTGCGTGACAGAGAGTGGTCAGTGCGTGGTCATGATATGGTGCCAACTGCGACGACTGTGCGGATTCCGTGGATTTTTGAAGGCCAAGTTGTACGGTGTTGCGCCCCTAGCTGAAGCCATCCAAGCTGCGTTGATGAGAATGGCCCCCTCGATTTTTTTGACACTTCTTGACGATACGGGAGGGCGAATAGATGCTCGCTGCGAAAACAACCAGGACAATCTTGATCTTGAGGGGGACACCGAAAACAAACGATGCAATAGACCTGCGTGACAGAGAGTGGACAGTACGTTGTCATGATATGGCGCCAACGGCGACGACTGTGCGGATTCCGTGGCTTTTTGATTGCCAAGATGTACGATGTTGCGCCCCTAGCTGAAGCCAACCAAGCTACGTTGATGGTAATGGCCCCCTCGATTTCGTTGACAATTCTTGATGCGCCGGAAGGGCGAAGGGATGCTCGCTGCTATCACAATCAGGACAACCTTGATCTTGAGGGGACACCGAAAGCAAACGATGCAATAGACCTGCGTGAGAGAGAGTGGTCAGTACGTGGCCATGATTTGGCGCCAACTGCGACGACTGTTCGAATTCCGTGGCTTTTTGAAGGCCAAGATAAACGATCTAGCTCCCCTAGCTGAAGCCAACCAAGCTACGTTGATGAGAATGCCACCTCGATCTCGCTGACACTTCTTGATGCGCCGGGAAGGCGAAGGAATGCTCGCTGCGATCACAATCAGGACAATCTTGATCTTGAGGGGACACCGAAGGCAAAGAATGCAATAGACCTGCGTCACAGGTTGTGGTCAGAACATGGCCATGATATGGCGCCAACTGCAACGACTGTCCGGATTCCGTGGCTTTTTCAAGGCCAAGATGAACGATGTAGCGCCCCAAGCGGAAGCCTTCCAAGCTACGTTGATGAGAATGCCCCCTCAGGTTCGCTGGGAGGGCGAAGGGATGCTCGCAGCGATCATAATCAGGACAATCTGGATCTTGAGGGGGACACCGAAAACAAACGATGCAATAGACCTGCGTGACAGAGAGTGGTCAGTACATGACCATGATGTGGCGCCAACTCCGACGACTGTTAGAATTTAGTGGCTTCTTGAAGGCCAAGATGTACTATGTTGAGCCCCTAGCTGAAGCCAACCAAGCTACGTTGATGAGAATGGCCACCTCGACTTCGTTGACAATTCTTGATGCGCCGTAAGGGTGAAGGGATGCTCGCTGCTATCACAATCAGGACAACCTTGGTCTTGAGGGGACACCGAAAGCAAACGATGCAATAGACCTGCGTGACAGAGGGTGGTCAGTACGTGGCCATGATATGGCGCCAACTGCGACGACTGTGCGGATTCCGTGGCTTTTTGAAGGCCAAGATGTACGATGTTGCGCCCCTAGCTGATGCCAACCAAGCTACGATGATGAGAATGGCCCCTCGATTTCGTTGACAATTCTTCATGCGCCTGAAGGGCGAAGGGATGCTCGCTGCTATCATTATCAGGACAACCTTGATCTTGAGGGGACACCGAGAGCAAACGATGCAATAGACCTGCGTGACAGAGAGGGGTCAGTACGTGGTCATGATATGGCGCCAACTGCGACGACTGTGCGGATTTTGTGGCTTTTTGATTGCCAAGATGTACGATGTTGCGCCCCTAGCTGAAGCCAACCAAGCTACGTTGATGATAGTGGCCCCCTCGATTTCGTTGACAATTCTTGATGCGCCGGAAGGGCGAAGGGATGCTCGCTGCTATCACAATCAGGCCAACCTTGATCTTGAGGGGACACCGAAAGCAAACGATGCAATAAACCTGCGTGAGAGAGAGTGGTCAGTACGTGGCCATGATATGGCGCCAGATGCGACGAATGTGCGGATTACGTGGCTTTTTGAAGGCCAAGATGTACGATGTTGCGCCCCTAGCTGAAGCCAACCAAGCTACGTTGATGAGAATGGCTCCCTCGATTTCGTTGACAATTATTGATGCGCCGGGAGAGCGAAGGGATGCTCGCTGCGATCACAATCAGGACAACCTTGATCTTGAGGGGGACACCGAAAGCAAACGATGCAATAGACCTGCGTGACAGAGATGTTCCGTACATGGCCATGATATGCCGCCCACTGCCACGACTATCTGGATTCCGTGGGTTTTGGAAGGCTAAGATGAACGAGGTGGCGCCCCTAGCAGAAGCCAACCAAGCTACGTTGATGAGAATGCCACCTCGATCTCGCTGACACTTCTTGATGCGCCGGGAAGGCGAAGGAATGCTCGCTGCGATCACAATCAGGACAATATTGATATTGAGGGGACACCTAAAGCAAACGATAGAATGGACCTATCTGACAGAGTGTGGTCAGTACAGGGCCATGATATGCAGCCAACTGCAACGACTTTCCGGATTCCGTGGCTTTTTGAAGGCCAAGATGAACGATGTAGCGCCCCAAAAAGAAGGCAACCAAGCCACGTTGATGAAAACGGCCCCTCGATTTCGATGACACTTCTTGATGCGCCGCGAGGGCGAAGGGACGCTCGCTGTGATCACAATCAGGACAATCTTGATCTTGAGGGGACACCGAAAGCAAACGATGCAATAGACCTGCGTGAGAGAGAGTGGCAAGTACGTGGCCATGATATGGCACCAACTGCGACGACTGTGCGGATTCTGTGGCTTTTTGAAGGCCAAGATGTACGATGTTGCGCCCCTAGCTGAAGCCAAACAAGCTACGTTGATGAGAATGGCCCCCTCGATTTCGTTGACAATTCCTGATGCGCCGGAAGGGCGAAGGGATGCTCGCTGCTATCACAATCAGGACAACCTTTATCTTGAGGGGACACCAAAAGCAAACGGTGCAATAGACCTGCGTGACAGAGAGTGGTCAGTACGTGGCCATGATATGGCGCCATCTGCGACAACTGTGCGGATTCCGTGGATTTTTGAAGGCCAAGATGTACGATGTTGCGCCCCTAGCTGAAGCCAACCAAGCTACGTTGATGAGAATGGCCCCCTCGATTTTGTTGACATTTCTTGACGATACGGGAGGGCGAATAGATGCTCGCTGCTATCAAACGATGCAATAGACCTGCGTGAGAGAGTGGTGTCAGTACGTGGTCATGATATGGCGCCAACTGCGACGACTGTGCGGATTCCGTGGGTTTTTGAAGGCCAAGATGTATGATGTTGCGCCCCCAGCTGAAGCCAACCAAGCTACGTTGATGAGAATGGCCACCTCGACTTCGTGGACAATTCTTGATGCGCCGTAAGGGTGAAGGGATGCTCGCTGCTATCACAATCAGGACAACCTTGATCTTGAGGGGACACCGAAAGCAAACGGTGCAATAGACCTGCGTGACAGAGAGTGGTCTGTACGTGGCCATGATATGGCGCCAACTGCAACGACTGTGCGGATTCCGTGGATTTTTGAAGGCCAAGATGTACGATGTTGCGCCCCTAGCTGAAGCCAACCAAGCTACGTTGATGAGAATGCCACCTCGATCTCGCTGACACTTCTTGATGCGCCGGGAAGGCGAATGAATGCTCGCTGCGATCACAATCAGGATAATATTGATATTGAGGGGACACCTAAAGCAAACGATAAAATGGACCTAACTGACAGGGTGTGGTCAGTGCAGGGCCATGATATGGAGCCAACTGCAACGATTTTCCGGATTCCGTGGCTTTTTGAAGGCCAAGATGAACGATGTAGCGCCCCAAGAAGAAGGCAACCAAGCCACGTTGATGAAAACGGCCCCTCGATTTCGATGACACTTCTTGATGCGCCGCGAGGGCGAAGGGACGCTCGCTGTGATCACAATCAGGACAATCTTGATCTTGAGGGGATACCGAAGGCAAAGAATGCAATAGACCTGCGTCACAGGTTGTGGTCAGAACATGGCCATGATATGGCGCCAACTGCAACGACTGTCCGGATTCCGTGGCTTTTTGAAGGCCAAGATGAACGATGTAGCGCCCCCAGCTGAAGCCAACCAAGCTACGTTGATGAGAATGGCTCCCTCGATTTCGTTGACAATTATTGATGCGCCGGGAGAGCGAAGGGTTCCTCGCTGCGATCACAATCAGGACAACCTTGATCTTGAGGTGACACTGAAAACAAACGATGATATAGACCTGCGTGACAGAGAGTGGTCAGCGCGTGGTCATGATATGGCGCCAACTGCGACGACTGTGCGGATTCCGTGGATTTTTGAAGGCCAAGATGTACGGTGTTGCGCCCCTAGCTGAAGCCATCCAAGCTACGTTGATGAGAATGGCCCCTCGATTTCGTTGACAATTCTTCATGCGCCTGAAGGGCGAAGGGATGCTCGCTGCTATCATTATCAGGACAACCTTGATCTTGAGGGGACACCGAGAGCAAACGATGCAATAGACCTGCGTGACAGAGAGGGGTCAGTACGGGGTCATGATATGGCGCCAACTGCGACGACTGTGCGGATTCCGTGGCTTTTTGATTGCCAAGATGTACGATGTTGCGCCCCTAGCTGAAGCCAACCAAGCTACGTTGATGATAATGGCCCCCTCGATTTCGTTGACAATTCTTGATGCGCCGGAAGGGCGAAGGGATGCTCGCTGCTATCACAATCAGGACAACCTTGATCTTGAGGGGACAGCGAAAGCAAACGATGCAATAGACCTGCGTGAGAGAGAGTGGTATGTACGTGGCCATGATTTGGCGCCAACTGCAACGACTGTCCGGATTCCGTGGCTTTTTGAAGGCAAAGATGAACGATGTAGCGCCCCAAGCGGAAGTCTTCCAAGCTACGTTGATGAGAATGCCCCCTCAATTTCGCTGACACTTCTTGTTTCGCTGGGAGGGCGAAGGGATGCTCGCTGCGATCACAACCAGGACAATTTTGATCTTGAGGGGGACACCGAAAACAAACGATGCAATAAACCTGCGTGACAGAGAGTGGTCAGTACATGACCATGATGTGGCGCCAACTCCGACGACTGTGCAGATTCCGTGGCTTCTTGAAGGCCCAGATGTACTATGTTGAGCCCCAAGCTGAAGCCAACCAAGCTACGTTGATGAGAATGGCCCCCTCGATTTCGTTGACAATTCTTGATGCGCCGGAAGGGCGAAGGGATGCTCGCTGCTATCACAATCAGTACAACCTTGATCTTGAGACACCGAAAGCAAACGGTGCAATAGACCTGCGTGACAGAGAGTGGTCAGTACGTGGCCATGATATGGCGCCATCTGCGACAACTGTGCGGATTCCGTGGATTTTTGAAGGCCAAGATGTACGATGTTGCGCCCCTAGCTGAAGCCAACCAAGCTACGTTGATGAGAATGGCCCCCTCGATTTTGTTGACATTTCTTGACAATACGGGAGGGCGAATGGATGCTCGCTGCTATCAAACGATGCAATAGACCTGCGTGAGAGAGTGGTGTCAGTACGTGGTCATGATATGGCGCCAACTGCGACGACTGTGCGGATTCCGTGGGTTTTTGAAGGCCAAGATGTATGATGTTGCGCCCCCAGCTAAAGCCAACCAAGCTACGTTGATGAGAATGGCCACCTCGACTTCGTGGACAATTCTTGATGCGCCGTAAGGGTGAAGGGATGCTCGCTGCTATCGCAATCAGGACAACCTTGATCTTGAGGGGACACCGAAAGCAAACGGTGCAATAGACCTGCGTGACAGAGAGTGGTCTGTACGTGGCCATCATATGGCGCCAACTGCAACGACTGTGCGGATTCCGTGGATTTTTGAAGGCCGAGATGTACGATGTTGCGCCCCTAGCTGAAGCCAACCAAGCTACGTTGATGAGAATGCCACCTCGATCTCGCTGACACTTCTTGATGCGCCGGGAAGGCGAAGGAATGCTCGCTGCGATCACAATCAGGATAATATTGATATTCATCATCATCATCATCATCATCATCAGCCTTACTACACCCACTGCAGGGCAAAAGCCTCTCCCATGTCTCTCCAATTAACCCTATCCTTTGCCAGCTGCATCCACCCTTTGCCTGCAAACTTCTTAATCTCATCCGCCCATCTAACCTTCTGCCGCCCCCTGCTACGCTTACTTTCTCTTGGAACCCACTCCGTTACCCTTAAAGACCAGCGGTTATCTTGCCTTCGGATCACATGCCCTGCCCAAGCCCATTTCTTTCTCTTGATTTCGACTAGGATGTCATTAACCCGTGTTTGTTCCCTCACCCACTCTGCCCGCTTCCGATCTCTTAACGTTACACCTATCATTTTTCTTTCCATGGCTCGCTGCGTTGTCCTTAACTTAAGCTGAACTCTTTTCGTTAGCCTCCACGTTTCTGCCCCGTAGGTGAGTACCGGTAAGATTATGCTGTTGTACACTTTCCTCTTGAGGGAAATTGGTAAACTGCCACTCATGATCTGCGAGAATTTGCCATATGCGCTCCACCCCATTCTTATCCTTCTAGTTATCTCCCTCTCATGATCCGGATCAGCTGTCACTACCTGCCCTAAGTAGACGTATTCCGGCACAATTTCTAGGCTCTCGCTGCCAATTGTGAACTGTTGTTCCCTTGCTAGACTGTTGAACATTACCTTGGTTTTCTGCATGTTATTTTTAGACCCATCGATCTGCTCTGCCTGTCTAACTCGTTGATCATGATTTGCAGTTCACCTCCTGAGTGACTCAGCAAGGCAATGTCATCAGCAAATCTCAGATTATTTAGGTATTCTCCATTTATTCTTATTCCCAACTGTTCCCAATTCAGGCCTCGAAATACCTCCTGCAAACATGCGGTGAACAGCATTGGCGGTATCGTGTCTCCTTGCCTGACGCCCTTCCTTATTGGAATTTTATTGCTGACTTTATGGAGGACTATAGTAGCTGTGCAGTTGCTATATATATCTTCCAGTATTTTGACATAAGGCTCTTCTACCCCCTGATTACGCAATGCCTGTATGACTGCTGAGGTTTCCACTGAGTCGAATGCTTTCTCGTAATCAATGAAAGCTATATATAGAGGTTGGTTATATTCTGCGCATTTTTCTATCACCTGATTGATAGTGTGAATATGATCTATTGTGGAATATCCTTTACGAAAGCCTGCCTGATCATTTGGTTGATTAAAGTCTAACGTTGCCCTGACTCTATTAGCGATTACCTTAGTAAATACTTTGTAGGCAACGGATAGTAAGCTGATCGGCCTGTAATTTTTCAAGTCATTGGCGTCTCCCTTGTTATGAATTAAGATAATGTTTGCATTCTTCCAAGCTTCTGGTACAGTCGAGGTCATAAGGCATTGCGTATACAGGGTGGCTAGTTTTTCTAGCACGATGTCCCCTCCATCCTTCAACAGATCTGCTGTTACTTGATCCTCCCCAGCTGCTTTTCCCCTTTTCATTGCTTCTAAGGCTTTCTTTACTTCATCTTTCGTTACTGGCGGGATGACGCATCGCTGTGCACTGCTGTCTTTCTCATTGGCGCTCTGATTACATTGGCTACTGTACAGCTCAGTGTAGAACTCTTCGGCTACGTTAACTATCTTATCCATATTGCTAATGACATTGCCCTGCTTGTCTCTTAATGCATACATCTGGTTTTTACCTATGCCTAGTTTCCTCTTCACTGTTTTTAGGCTACCTCCGTTCTTTATAGCATGCTCGATTCTCTCCATATTAAACTTCCTTATGTCGGCTACCTAGCGCTTATTTATTAACTTTGATAGCTCCTTTAGTTCTATTCTATCGGTAGTGTTAGATGCCTTCATGTTTTGGCGCTTCTTAATCAGATCTTTCGTCACCTGAGATAGCTTCCCGGTATCTTTTCGAACTGTCCTACCGCCTACTTCTACTGCGCACTCCGTAATTATTGATGTCAGGTTATCGTGCATTGAATGAACATCAAGATCATCTTCCTCAGTTAAAGCCGAGTATCTGTTTTGCAGCGCTATCCTAAACTCCTGTGCTTTCCCTCTTACGGCTAACTCGTTAATGGTCTTCTTCTTCGCTAGCTTCTTCCGTTCCCTCTTCAAGTCTAAGCTAATTCTAGACACCTAAAGCAAACGATAAAATGGACCTAACTGACAGAGTGTGGTCAGTGCAGGGCCATGATATGGAGCCAACTGCAACGATTTTCCGGATTCCGTGGCTTTTTGAAGGCCAAGATGAACGATGTAGCGCCCCAAGAAGAAGGCAACCAAGCCACGTTGATGAAAACGGCCCCTCGATTTCGATGACACTTCTTGATGCGCCGCGAGGGCGAAGGGACGCTCGCTGTGATCACAATCAGGACAATCTTGATCTTGAGGGGACACCGAAAGCAAACGATGCAATAGACCTGCGTGACAGAGAGTGGCCAGTACGTGGCCATGATATGGCACCAACTGCGACGACTGTGCGGATTCTAGTGGCTTTTGAAGGCCAAGATGTACGATGTTGCGCCCCTAGCTGAAGCCAACCAAGCTACGTTGATGAGAATGGCCACCTCGATTTCGTTGACAATTCTTGATGCGCCGGAAGGGCGAAGGGATGCTCGCTGCTATCACAATCAGGACAACCTTGGTCTTGAGGGGACACCGAAAGCAAACGATGCAATAGACCTGCGTGACAGAGGTTGGTCAGTACGTGGCCATAATATGGCGCCAACTGCGACGACTGTGCGGATTCCGTGGCTTTTTGAAGGCCAAGATGTACGATGTTGCGCCCCTAGCTGAAGCCAACCAAGCTACGATGATGAGAATGGCCCCTCGATTTCGTTGACAATTCTTCATGCGCCTGAAGGGCGAAGGGATGCTCGCTGCTATCATTATCAGGACAACCTTGATCTTGAGGGGACACCGAGAGCAAACGATGCAATAGACCTGCGTGACAGAGAGGGGTCAGTACGTGGTCATGATATGGCGCCAACTGCGACGACTGTGCGGATTCTGTGGCTTTTTGATTGCCAAGATGTACGATGTTGCGCCCCTAGCTGAAGCCAACCAAGCTACGTTGATGATAGTGGCCCCCTCGATTTCGTTGACAATTCTTGATGCGCCGGAAGGGCGAAGGGATGCTCGCTGCTATCACAATCAGGCCAACCTTGATCTTGAGGGGACACCGAAAGCAAACGATGCAATAGACCTGCGTGAGTGAGAGTGGTCAGTACGTGGCCATGATATGGCGCCAGATGCGACGAATGTGCGGATTACGTGGCTTTTTGAAGGCCAAGATGTACGATGTTGCGCCCCTAGCTGAAGCCAACCAAGCTACGTTGATGAGAATGGCTCCCTCGATTTCGTTGACAATTATTGATGCGCCGGGAGAGCGAAGGGATGCTCGCTGCGATCACAATCAGGACAACTTTGATCTTGAGGGGGACACTGAAAACAAACGATGCTATAGACCTGCGTGACAGAGAGTGGTCAGTGCGTGGTCTTGATATGGCGCCAACTGCGACGACTCTGCGGATTACGTGGATTTTTGAAGGCCAAGATGTACGGTGTTGCGCCCCTAGCTGAAACCATCCAAGCTACGTTGATGAGAATGGCCCCCTCGATTTTGTTGACACTTCTTGACGATACGGGAGGGCGAATAGATGCTCGCTGCGAAAACAACCAGGACAATCTTGATCTTGAGGGGGACACCGAAAACAAACGATGCAATAGACCTGCGTGACAGAGAGTGGACAGTACGTGGTCATGATATGGCGCCAACTGCGACGACTGTGCGGATTCCGTGGCTTTTTGATTGCCAAGATGTACGATGTTGCGCCCCTAGCTGAAGCCAACCAAGCTACGTTGATGATAATGGCCCCCTCGATTTCGTTGACAATTCTTGATGCGCCGGAAGGGCGAAGGGATGCTCGCTGCTATCACAATCAGGACAACCTTGATCTTGAGGGGACACCGAAAGCAAACGATGCAATAGACCTGCGTGAGAGAGAGTGGTCAGTAAGTGGCCATGATTTGGCGCCAACTGCGACGACTGTTCGAATTCCGTGGCTTTTTGAAGGCCAAGATAAACGATCTAGCTCCCCTAGCTGAAGCCAACCAAGCTACGTTGATGAGAATGCCACCTCGATCTCGCTGACACTTCTTGATGCGCCGGGAAGGCGAAGGAATGCTCGCTGCGATCACAATCAGGACAATCTTGATCTTGAGGGGACACCGAAGGCAAAGAATGCAATAGACCTGCGTCACAGGTTGTGGTCAGAACATGGCCATGATATGGCGCCAACTGCAACGACTGTCCGGATTCCGTGGCTTTTTCAAGGCCAAGATGAACGATGTAGCGCCGCAAGCGGAAGCCTTCCAAGCTTCGTTGCTGATAATGGCCCCCTCGATTTCGTTGACAATTCTTGATGCGCCGGAAGGGCGAAGGGATGCTCGCTGCTATCACAATCAGGACAACCTTGATCTTGAGGGGACACCGAAGGCAAAGGATGCAATAGACCTGCGTCACAGGTTGTGGTCAGAACATGGCCATGATATGGCGCCAACTGCAACGACTGTCCGGATTCCGTGGCTTTTTGAAGGCCAAGATGAACGATGTAGCGCCCCAAGCGGAAGCCTTCCAAGCTACGTTGATGAGAATGCCCCCTCAGTTTCGCTGGGAGGGCGAAGGGATGTTCGCAGCGATCATAATCAGGACAATCTTGATCTTGAGGGGGACACCGAAATCAAACTATGCAATAGACTTGCGTGACAGAGAGTGGTCAGTACATGACCATGATGTAGCGCCAACTCCGACGACTGTTAGAATTTAGTGGCTTCTTGAAGGCCAAGATGTACTATGTTGAGCCCCTAGCTGAAGCCAACCAAGCTACGTTGATGAGAATGGCCACATCGACTTCGTTGACAATTCTTGATGCGCCGTAAGGGTGAAGGGATGTTCGCTGCTATCACAATCAGGACAACCTTGGTCTTGAGGGGACACCGAAAGCAAACGATGCAATAGACCTGCGTGACAGAGGGTGGTCAGTACGTGGCCATAATATGGCGCCAACTGCGACGACTGTGCGGATTCCGTGGCTTTTTGAAGGCCAAGATGTACGATGTTGCGCCCCTAGCTGAAGCCAACCAAGCTACGATGATGAGAATGGCCCCTCGATTTCGTTGACAATTCTTCATGCGCCTGAAGGGCGAAGGGATGCTCGCTGCTATCATTATCAGGACAACCTTGATCTTGAGGGGACACCGAGAGCAAACGATGCAATAGACCTGCGTGACAGAGAGGGGTCAGTACGTGGTCATGATATGGCGCCAACTGCGACGACTGTGCGGATTCTGTGGCTTTTTGATTGCCAAGATGTACGATGTTGCGCCCCTAGCTGAAGCCATCCAAGCTACGTTGATGATAGTGGCCCCCTCGATTTCGTTGACAATTCTTGATGCGCCGGAAGGGCGAAGGGATGCTCGCTGCTATCACAATCAGGCCAACCTTGATCTTGAGGGGACACCGAAAGCAAACGATGCAATAGACCTGCGTGAGTGAGAGTGGTCAGTACGTGGCCATGATATGGCGCCAGATGCGACGAATGTGCGGATTACGTGGCTTTTTGAAGGCCAAGATGTACGATGTTGCGCCCCTAGCTGAAGCCAACCAAGCTACGTTGATGAGAATGGCTCCCTCGATTTCGTTGACAATTATTGATGCGCCGGCAGAGCGAAGGGATGCTCGCTGCGATCACAATCAGGACAACTTTGATCTTGAGGGGGACACTGAAAACAAACGATGCTATAGACCTGCGTGACAGAGAGTGGTCAGTGCGTGGTCTTGATATGGCGCCAACTGCGACGACTCTGCGGATTACGTGGATTTTTGAAGGCCAAGATGTACGGTGTTGCGCCCCTAGCTGAAACCATCCAAGCTACGTTGATGAGAATGGCCCCCTCGATTTTGTTGACACTTCTTGACGATACGGGAGGGCGAATAGATGCTCGCTGCGATCACAACTAGGACAATCTTGATCTTGAGGGGGACACTGAAAACAAACGATGCTATAGACCTGCGTGACAGAGAGTGGTCAGTGCGTGGTCATGATATGGTGCCAACTGCGACGACTGTGCGGATTCCGTGGATTTTTGAAGGCCAAGTTGTACGGTGTTGCGCCCCTAGCTGAAGCCATCCAAGCTGCGTTGATGAGAATGGCCCCCTCGATTTTTTTGACACTTCTTGACGATACGGGAGGGCGAATAGATGCTCGCTGCGAAAACAACCAGGACAATCTTGATCTTGAGGGGGACACCGAAAACAAACGATGCAATAGACCTGCGTGACAGAGAGTGGACAGTACGTTGTCATGATATGGCGCCAACGGCGACGACTGTGCGGATTCCGTGGCTTTTTGATTGCCAAGATGTACGATGTTGCGCCCCTAGCTGAAGCCAACCAAGCTACGTTGATGGTAATGGCCCCCTCGATTTCGTTGACAATTCTTGATGCGCCGGAAGGGCGAAGGGATGCTCGCTGCTATCACAATCAGGACAACCTTGATCTTGAGGGGACACCGAAAGCAAACGATGCAATAGACCTGCGTGAGAGAGAGTGGTCAGTACGTGGCCATGATTTGGCGCCAACTGCGACGACTGTTCGAATTCCGTGGCTTTTTGAAGGCCAAGATAAACGATCTAGCTCCCCTAGCTGAAGCCAACCAAGCTACGTTGATGAGAATGCCACCTCGATCTCGCTGACACTTCTTGATGCGCCGGGAAGGCGAAGGAATGCTCGCTGCGATCACAATCAGGACAATCTTGATCTTGAGGGGACACCGAAGGCAAAGAATGCAATAGACCTGCGTCACAGGTTGTGGTCAGAACATGGCCATGATATGGCGCCAACTGCAACGACTGTCCGGATTCCGTGGCTTTTTCAAGGCCAAGATGAACGATGTAGCGCCCCAAGCGGAAGCCTTCCAAGCTACGTTGATGAGAATGCCCCCTCAGGTTCGCTGGGAGGGCGAAGGGATGCTCGCAGCGATCATAATCAGGACAATCTGGATCTTGAGGGGGACACCGAAAACAAACGATGCAATAGACCTGCGTGACAGAGAGTGGTCAGTACATGACCATGATGTGGCGCCAACTCCGACGACTGTTAGAATTTAGTGGCTTCTTGAAGGCCAAGATGTACTATGTTGAGCCCCTAGCTGAAGCCAACCAAGCTACGTTGATGAGAATGGCCACCTCGACTTCGTTGACAATTCTTGATGCGCCGTAAGGGTGAAGGGATGCTCGCTGCTATCACAATCAGGACAACCTTGGTCTTGAGGGGACACCGAAAGCAAACGATGCAATAGACCTGCGTGACAGAGGGTGGTCAGTACGTGGCCATGATATGGCGCCAACTGCGACGACTGTGCGGATTCCGTGGCTTTTTGAAGGCCAAGATGTACGATGTTGCGCCCCTAGCTGATGCCAACCAAGCTACGATGATGAGAATGGCCCCTCGATTTCGTTGACAATTCTTCATGCGCCTGAAGGGCGAAGGGATGCTCGCTGCTATCATTATCAGGACAACCTTGATCTTGAGGGGACACCGAGAGCAAACGATGCAATAGACCTGCGTGACAGAGAGGGGTCAGTACGTGGTCATGATATGGCGCCAACTGCGACGACTGTGCGGATTTTGTGGCTTTTTGATTGCCAAGATGTACGATGTTGCGCCCCTAGCTGAAGCCAACCAAGCTACGTTGATGATAGTGGCCCCCTCGATTTCGTTGACAATTCTTGATGCGCCGGAAGGGCGAAGGGATGCTCGCTGCTATCACAATCAGGCCAACCTTGATCTTGAGGGGACACCGAAAGCAAACGATGCAATAGACCTGCGTGAGAGAGAGTGGTCAGTACGTGGCCATGATATGGCGCCAGATGCGACGAATGTGCGGATTACGTGGCTTTTTGAAGGCCAAGATGTACGATGTTGCGCCCCTAGCTGAAGCCAACCAAGCTACGTTGATGAGAATGGCTCCCTCGATTTCGTTGACAATTATTGATGCGCCGGGAGAGCGAAGGGATGCTCGCTGCGATCACAATCAGGACAACCTTGATCTTGAGGGGGACACCGAAAGCAAACGATGCAATAGACCTGCGTGACAGAGATGTTCCGTACATGGCCATGATATGCCGCCCACTGCCACGACTATCTGGATTCCGTGGGTTTTGGAAGGCTAAGATGAACGAGGTGGCGCCCCTAGCAGAAGCCAACCAAGCTACGTTGATGAGAATGCCACCTCGATCTCGCTGACACTTCTTGATGCGCCGGGAAGGCGAAGGAATGCTCGCTGCGATCACAATCAGGACAATATTGATATTGAGGGGACACCTAAAGCAAACGATAGAATGGACCTATCTGACAGAGTGTGGTCAGTACAGGGCCATGATATGCAGCCAACTGCAACGACTTTCCGGATTCCGTGGCTTTTTGAAGGCCAAGATGAACGATGTAGCGCCCCAAAAAGAAGGCAACCAAGCCACGTTGATGAAAACGGCCCCTCGATTTCGATGACACTTCTTGATGCGCCGCGAGGGCGAAGGGACGCTCGCTGTGATCACAATCAGGACAATCTTGATCTTGAGGGGACACCGAAAGCAAACGATGCAATAGACCTGCGTGAGAGAGAGTGGCAAGTACGTGGCCATGATATGGCACCAACTGCGACGACTGTGCGGATTCTGTGGCTTTTTGAAGGCCAAGATGTACGATGTTGCGCCCCTAGCTGAAGCCAAACAAGCTACGTTGATGAGAATGGCCCCCTCGATTTCGTTGACAATTCCTGATGCGCCGGAAGGGCGAAGGGATGCTCGCTGCTATCACAATCAGGACAACCTTTATCTTGAGGGGACACCAAAAGCAAACGGTGCAATAGACCTGCGTGACAGAGAGTGGTCAGTACGTGGCCATGATATGGCGCCATCTGCGACAACTGTGCGGATTCCGTGGATTTTTGAAGGCCAAGATGTACGATGTTGCGCCCCTAGCTGAAGCCAACCAAGCTACGTTGATGAGAATGGCCCCCTCGATTTTGTTGACATTTCTTGACGATACGGGAGGGCGAATAGATGCTCGCTGCTATCAAACGATGCAATAGACCTGCGTGAGAGAGTGGTGTCAGTACGTGGTCATGATATGGCGCCAACTGCGACGACTGTGCGGATTCCGTGGGTTTTTGAAGGCCAAGATGTATGATGTTGCGCCCCCAGCTGAAGCCAACCAAGCTACGTTGATGAGAATGGCCACCTCGACTTCGTGGACAATTCTTGATGCGCCGTAAGGGTGAAGGGATGCTCGCTGCTATCACAATCAGGACAACCTTGATCTTGAGGGGACACCGAAAGCAAACGGTGCAATAGACCTGCGTGACAGAGAGTGGTCTGTACGTGGCCATGATATGGCGCCAACTGCAACGACTGTGCGGATTCCGTGGATTTTTGAAGGCCAAGATGTACGATGTTGCGCCCCTAGCTGAAGCCAACCAAGCTACGTTGATGAGAATGCCACCTCGATCTCGCTGACACTTCTTGATGCGCCGGGAAGGCGAATGAATGCTCGCTGCGATCACAATCAGGATAATATTGATATTGAGGGGACACCTAAAGCAAACGATAAAATGGACCTAACTGACAGGGTGTGGTCAGTGCAGGGCCATGATATGGAGCCAACTGCAACGATTTTCCGGATTCCGTGGCTTTTTGAAGGCCAAGATGAACGATGTAGCGCCCCAAGAAGAAGGCAACCAAGCCACGTTGATGAAAACGGCCCCTCGATTTCGATGACACTTCTTGATGCGCCGCGAGGGCGAAGGGACGCTCGCTGTGATCACAATCAGGACAATCTTGATCTTGAGGGGATACCGAAGGCAAAGAATGCAATAGACCTGCGTCACAGGTTGTGGTCAGAACATGGCCATGATATGGCGCCAACTGCAACGACTGTCCGGATTCCGTGGCTTTTTGAAGGCCAAGATGAACGATGTAGCGCCCCCAGCTGAAGCCAACCAAGCTACGTTGATGAGAATGGCTCCCTCGATTTCGTTGACAATTATTGATGCGCCGGGAGAGCGAAGGGTTCCTCGCTGCGATCACAATCAGGACAACCTTGATCTTGAGGTGACACTGAAAACAAACGATGATATAGACCTGCGTGACAGAGAGTGGTCAGCGCGTGGTCATGATATGGCGCCAACTGCGACGACTGTGCGGATTCCGTGGATTTTTGAAGGCCAAGATGTACGGTGTTGCGCCCCTAGCTGAAGCCATCCAAGCTACGTTGATGAGAATGGCCCCTCGATTTCGTTGACAATTCTTCATGCGCCTGAAGGGCGAAGGGATGCTCGCTGCTATCATTCTCAGGACAACCTTGATCTTGAGGGGACACCGAGAGCAAACGATGCAATAGACCTGCGTGACAGAGAGGGGTCAGTACGGGGTCATGATATGGCGCCAACTGCGACGACTGTGCGGATTCCGTGGCTTTTTGATTGCCAAGATGTACGATGTTGCGCCCCTAGCTGAAGCCAACCAAGCTACGTTGATGATAATGGCCCCCTCGATTTCGTTGACAATTCTTGATGCGCCGGAAGGGCGAAGGGATGCTCGCTGCTATCACAATCAGGACAACCTTGATCTTGAGGGGACAGCGAAAGCAAACGATGCAATAGACCTGCGTGAGAGAGAGTGGTATGTACGTGGCCATGATTTGGCGCCAACTGCAACGACTGTCCGGATTCCGTGGCTTTTTGAAGGCAAAGATGAACGATGTAGCGCCCCAAGCGGAAGTCTTCCAAGCTACGTTGATGAGAATGCCCCCTCAATTTCGCTGACACTTCTTGTTTCGCTGGGAGGGCGAAGGGATGCTCGCTGCGATCACAACCAGGACAATTTTGATCTTGAGGGGGACACCGAAAACAAACGATGCAATAAACCTGCGTGACAGAGAGTGGTCAGTACATGACCATGATGTGGCGCCAACTCCGACGACTGTGCAGATTCCGTGGCTTCTTGAAGGCCCAGATGTACTATGTTGAGCCCCAAGCTGAAGCCAACCAAGCTACGTTGATGAGAATGGCCCCCTCGATTTCGTTGACAATTCTTGATGCGCCGGAAGGGCGAAGGGATGCTCGCTGCTATCACAATCAGTACAACCTTGATCTTGAGACACCGAAAGCAAACGGTGCAATAGACCTGCGTGACAGAGAGTGGTCAGTACGTGGCCATGATATGGCGCCATCTGCGACAACTGTGCGGATTCCGTGGATTTTTGAAGGCCAAGATGTACGATGTTGCGCCCCTAGCTGAAGCCAACCAAGCTACGTTGATGAGAATGGCCCCCTCGATTTTGTTGACATTTCTTGACAATACGGGAGGGCGAATGGATGCTCGCTGCTATCAAACGATGCAATAGACCTGCGTGAGAGAGTGGTGTCAGTACGTGGTCATGATATGGCGCCAACTGCGACGACTGTGCGGATTCCGTGGGTTTTTGAAGGCCAAGATGTATGATGTTGCGCCCCCAGCTAAAGCCAACCAAGCTACGTTGATGAGAATGGCCACCTCGACTTCGTGGACAATTCTTGATGCGCCGTAAGGGTGAAGGGATGCTCGCTGCTATCGCAATCAGGACAACCTTGATCTTGAGGGGACACCGAAAGCAAACGGTGCAATAGACCTGCGTGACAGAGAGTGGTCTGTACGTGGCCATCATATGGCGCCAACTGCAACGACTGTGCGGATTCCGTGGATTTTTGAAGGCCGAGATGTACGATGTTGCGCCCCTAGCTGAAGCCAACCAAGCTACGTTGATGAGAATGCCACCTCGATCTCGCTGACACTTCTTGATGCGCCGGGAAGGCGAAGGAATGCTCGCTGCGATCACAATCAGGATAATATTGATATTCATCATCATCATCATCATCAGCCTTACTACACCCACTGCAGGGCAAAAGCCTCTCCCATGTCTCTCCAATTAACCCTATCCTTTGCCAGCTGCATCCACCCTTTGCCTGCAAACTTCTTAATCTCATCCGCCCATCTAACCTTCTGCCGCCCCCTGCTACGCTTACTTTCTCTTGGAACCCACTCCGTTACCCTTAAAGACCAGCGGTTATCTTGCCTTCGGATCACATGCCCTGCCCAAGCCCATTTCTTTCTCTTGATTTCGACTAGGATGTCATTAACCCGTGTTTGTTCCCTCACCCACTCTGCCCGCTTCCGATCTCTTAACGTTACACCTATCATTTTTCTTTCCATGGCTCGCTGCGTTGTCCTTAACTTAAGCTGAACTCTTTTCGTTAGCCTCCACGTTTCTGCCCCGTAGGTGAGTACCGGTAAGATTATGCTGTTGTACACTTTCCTCTTGAGGGAAATTGGTAAACTGCCACTCATGATCTGCGAGAATTTGCCATATGCGCTCCACCCCATTCTTATCCTTCTAGTTATCTCCCTCTCATGATCCGGATCAGCTGTCACTACCTGCCCTAAGTAGACGTATTCCGGCACAATTTCTAGGCTCTCGCTGCCAATTGTGAACTGTTGTTCCCTTGCTAGACTGTTGAACATTACCTTGGTTTTCTGCATGTTATTTTTAGACCCATCGATCTGCTCTGCCTGTCTAACTCGTTGATCATGATTTGCAGTTCACCTCCTGAGTGACTCAGCAAGGCAATGTCATCAGCAAATCTCAGATTATTTAGGTATTCTCCATTTATTCTTATTCCCAACTGTTCCCAATTCAGGCCTCGAAATACCTCCTGCAAACATGCGGTGAACAGCATTGGCGGTATCGTGTCTCCTTGCCTGACGCCCTTCCTTATTGGAATTTTATTGCTGACTTTATGGAGGACTATAGTAGCTGTGCAGTTGCTATATATATCTTCCAGTATTTTGACATAAGGCTCTTCTACCCCCTGATTACGCAATGCCTGTATGACTGCTGAGGTTTCCACTGAGTCGAATGCTTTCTCGTAATCAATGAAAGCTATATATAGAGGTTGGTTATATTCTGCGCATTTTTCTATCACCTGATTGATAGTGTGAATATGATCTATTGTGGAATATCCTTTACGAAAGCCTGCCTGATCATTTGGTTGATTAAAGTCTAACGTTGCCCTGACTCTATTAGCGATTACCTTAGTAAATACTTTGTAGGCAACGGATAGTAAGCTGATCGGCCTGTAATTTTTCAAGTCATTGGCGTCTCCCTTGTTATGAATTAAGATAATGTTTGCATTCTTCCAAGCTTCTGGTACAGTCGAGGTCATAAGGCATTGCGTATACAGGGTGGCTAGTTTTTCTAGCACGATGTCCCCTCCATCCTTCAACAGATCTGCTGTTACTTGATCCTCCCCAGCTGCTTTTCCCCTTTTCATTGCTTCTAAGGCTTTCTTTACTTCATCTTTCGTTACTGGCGGGATGACGCATCGCTGTGCACTGCTGTCTTTCTCATTGGCGCTCTGATTACATTGGCTACTGTACAGCTCAGTGTAGAACTCTTCGGCTACGTTAACTATCTTATCCATATTGCTAATGACATTGCCCTGCTTGTCTCTTAATGCATACATCTGGTTTTTACCTATGCCTAGTTTCCTCTTCACTGTTTTTAGGCTACCTCCGTTCTTTATAGCATGCTCGATTCTCTCCATATTAAACTTCCTTATGTCGGCTACCTAGCGCTTATTTATTAACTTTGATAGCTCCTTTAGTTCTATTCTATCGGTAGTGTTAGATGCCTTCATGTTTTGGCGCTTCTTAATCAGATCTTTCGTCACCTGAGATAGCTTCCCGGTATCTTTTCGAACTGTCCTACCGCCTACTTCTACTGCGCACTCCGTAATTATTGATGTCAGGTTATCGTGCATTGAATGAACATCAAGATCATCTTCCTCAGTTAAAGCCGAGTATCTGTTTTGCAGCGCTATCCTAAACTCCTGTGCTTTCCCTCTTACGGCTAACTCGTTAATGGTCTTCTTCTTCGCTAGCTTCTTCCGTTCCCTCTTCAAGTCTAAGCTAATTCTAGACACCTAAAGCAAACGATAAAATGGACCTAACTGACAGAGTGTGGTCAGTGCAGGGCCATGATATGGAGCCAACTGCAACGATTTTCCGGATTCCGTGGCTTTTTGAAGGCCAAGATGAACGATGTAGCGCCCCAAGAAGAAGGCAACCAAGCCACGTTGATGAAAACGGCCCCTCGATTTCGATGACACTTCTTGATGCGCCGCGAGGGCGAAGGGACGCTCGCTGTGATCACAATCAGGACAATCTTGATCTTGAGGGGACACCGAAAGCAAACGATGCAATAGACCTGCGTGACAGAGAGTGGCCAGTACGTGGCCATGATATGGCACCAACTGCGACGACTGTGCGGATTCTGTGGCTTTTCGAAGGCCAAGATGTACGATGTTGCGCCCCTAGCTGAAGCCAAACAAGCTACGTTGATGAGAATGGCCCCCTCGATTTCGTTGACAATTCCTGATGCGCCGGAAGGGCGAAGGGATGCTCGCTGCTATCACAATCAGGACAACCTTTATCTTGAGGGGACAGCGAAAGCAAACGATGCAATAGACCTGCGTGAGAGAGAGTGGTATGTACGTGGCCATGATTTGGCGCCAACTGCGACGACTGTTCGAATTCCGTGGCTTTTTGAAGGCCAAGATAAACGATCTCGCTCCCCTAGCTGATGCCAACCAAGCTACGTTGATGAGAATGCCACCTCGATCTCGCTGACACTTCTTGATGCGCCGGGAAGGCGAAGGAATGCTCGCTGCGATCACAATCAGGACAATATTGATATTGAGGGGACACCTAAAGCAAACAATAAAATGGACCTAACTGACAGAGTGTGGTCAGTACAGGGCCATGATAAGCAGCCAACTGCAACGACTTTCCGGATTCCGTGGCTTTTTGAAGGCCAAGATGAACGTTGTAGCGCCCCAAGAAGAAGGCAACCAAGCCACGTTGATGAAAACGGCCCCTCGATTTCGATGACACTTCTTGATGCGCCGCGAGGGCGAAGGGACGCTCGATGTGATCACAATCAGGACAATCTTGATCTTGAAGGGATACCGAAGGCAAAGAATGCAATAGACCTGCGTCACAGGTAGTGGTCAGAACATGGCCATGATATGGCGCCAACTGCAACGGCTGTCCGGATTCCGTGGCTTTTTGAAGGCAAAGATGAACGATGTAGCGCCCCAAGCGGAAGTCTTCCAGGCTACGTTGATGAGAATGCCCCCTCAATTTCGCTGACACTTCTTGTTTCGCTGGGAGGGCGAAGGGATGCTCGCTGCGATCACAACCAGGACAATCTTGATCTTGAGGGGGACACCGAAAACAAACGATGCAATAAACCTGCGTGACAGAGAGTGGTCAGTACATGACCATGATGTGGCGCCAACTCCGACGACTGTGCAGATTCCGTGGCTTCTTGAAGGCCCAGATGTACTATGTTGAGCCCCAAGCTGAAGCCAACCAAGCTACGTTGATGAGAATGGCCCCCTCGATTTCGTTGACAATTCTTGATGCGCCGGAAGGGCGAAGGGATGCTCGCTGCTATCACAATCAGTACAACCTTGATCTTGAGGGGACACCGAAAGCAAACGATGCAATAGATCTGCGTGACAGAGAGTGGTCAGTACGTGGCCATGATATGGCGCCAACTGCGACGACTGTGCGGATTCCGTGGCTTTCTCAAGGCCAAGATGTACGATGTTGCACCCCTAGCTGAAGCCAACCAAGCTACGTTGATGATAATGGCCCCCTCGATTTCGTTGACAATTCTTGAAGCGCCGGAAGGGCGAAGGGATGCTCGCTGCTATCACAATCAGGACAACCTTGATCTTGAGGGGACACCGAAAGCAAACGATGCAATAGACCTGCGTGACAGAGAGTGGTCAGCACGTGGCCATGATATGGCGCCAACTGCGACGACTGCGCGGATTCCGTGGCTTTTTGAAGGCCAAGATGTACGATGTTGCGCCCCTAGCTGAAGCCAACCAAGCTACGTTGATGAGAATGGCCCACTCGATTTCGTTGACAATTCTTGATGCGCCGGAAGGGCGAAGGGATGCTCGCTGCTATCACAATCAGTACAACCTTGATCTTGAGGGGACACCGAAAGCAAACGATGCAATAGATCAGTGTGACAGAGAGTGGTCAGTACGTGGCCATAATAAGGCGCCAACTGCGACGACTGTGCGGATTCCGTGGCTTTTTGAACGCCAAGATGTACGATGTTGCGCCCCTAGCTGAAGCCAAACAAGCTACGATGATGAGAATGGCCCCTCGATTTCGTTGACAATTCTTCATGCGCCTAAAGGGCGAAGGGATGCTCGCTGCTATCATTATCAGGACAACCTTGATCTTGAGGGGACACCGAGAGCAAACCATGCAATAGACCTGCGTGACAGAGAGGGGTCAGTACGTGGTCATGATATGGTACCAACTGGGACGACTGTGCGGATTCCGTGGCTTTTTGATTGCCAAGATGTACGATGTTGCGCCCCTAGCTGAAGCCAACCAAGCTACGTTGATGATAATGGCCCCCTCAATTTCGTTGAAAATTCTTGATGCGCCGGAAGGGCGAAGGGATGCTCGCTGCTATCACAATCAGGACAACCTTGATCTTGAGGGGACACCGAAAGCAAACGATGCAATAGACCTGCGAGAGAGAGAGAGGTATGTACGTGGCCATGATTTGGCGCCAACTGCGACTACTGTTCGAATTCCGTGGCTTTTTGAAGGCCAAGATAAACGATCTAGCTCCCCTAGCTGAAGCCAACCAAGCTACGCTGATGAGAATGCCACCTCGATCTCGCTGACACTTCTTGATGCGCCGGGAAGGCGAAGGAATGCTCGCTGCGATCACAATCAGGACAATATTGATATTGAGGGGACACCTAAAGCAAACGATAAAATGGACCTAACTGACAGAGTGTGGTCAGTACAGGGCCATAATATGCAGCCAACTGCAACGACTTTCCGGATTCCGTGGCTTTTTGAAGGAAAAGATGAACGATGTAGCGCCCCAAGAAGAAGGCAACCAAGCCACGTTGATGAAAACGGCCCCTCGATTTCGATGACACTTCTTGATGCGCCGCGAGGGCGAAGGGATGCTCGCTGTGATCACAATCAGGACAATCTTGATCTTGAGAGGATACCGAAGGCAAAGAATGCAATAGACCTGCGTCACAGGTTGTGGTCAGAACATGGCCATGATAGGGCGCCAACTGCAACGACTGTTCGGATTCCGTGGCTTTTTGAAGGCCAAGATGTACTGTGTTGAGCCCCTAGCTGAAGCCAACCAAGCTACGTTGATGAGAATGGCCCCCTCGATTTCGTTGACAATTCTTGATGCGCCGGAAGGGCGAAGGGATGCTCGCTGCTATCACAATCAGGACAACCTTGATCTTGAGGGGACACCGAAAGCAAACGATGCAATAGACCTGCGTGACAGAGAGTGGTCAGTACGTGGCCATGATATGGCGCCAACTGCGACGACTGTTCGAATTCTGTGGCTTTTTGAAGGCCAGGATGTAGGATGTTGCGCCCCTAGCTGAAGCCAACCAAGCTACGTTGATGAGAATGGCTCCCTCGATTTTGTTGACAATTCTTGATGCGCCGGGAGGGCGAAATGATGCTCGCTGCGATCACAATCAGGACAACCTTGATCTTGAGGGGGACACTGAAAACAAACGATGCAATAGACCTGCGTGACAGTGAGTGGTCAGTACGTGGCCATGATATGGCGCCAACTGCGACGACTGTGCGGATTCCGTGGCTTTTTGAAGGCCAAGATGTACGATGTTGTGCGCCTAGCTGAAGCCAACCAAGCTGGGTTGATGAGAATGGCTCCCTCGATTTCGTTGACAATTCTTGATGCGCCGGGAGGGCGAAGGGATGCTCGCTGCGATCATAATCAGGACAACCTTGAGCTTGAGGGGGACACTGAAAACAAACGATGCTATAGACCTGCGTGACAGAGAGTGGTCAGTACGTGGTCATGACATGGCGCCAACTGCGACGAGTGTGCGGATTCCGTGGCTTTTTGAAGGCCAAGATGTTCGATGTTGCGCCCCTAGCTGAAGCCAACCAAGCTACGTAGATGAGAACGGCCCCCTCGATTTTGTTTACACTTCTTGACGATACGGGAGAGCGAATAGATGCTCGCTGCGATCACAACCAGGACAATCTTTGTCTTGAGGGGGACACCGAAAACAAACGATGCAATAGACCTGCGTGACAGAGAGTGGTCAGTACGTGGCCATGATATGGCGCCAACTGCGATGACTGTGCGGATTCCGTGGCTTTTTGAATGCCAAGATGTACGATGTTGCGCCCCTAGCTGAAGCCAACCAAGCTAAGTTGATGAGAATGGCCCCCTCGATTTCGTTGACAATTCTTGATGCGCCGGAAGGGCGAAAGGGATGCTCGCTGCTATCACAATCAGCACAATCTTGATCTTGAGGGGACACCGAAAGCAAACGCTGCAATAGACCTGCGTGACAGAGAGTGGTCAGTGCGTGGCCATGATATGGCGCCAACTTCGACGACTGTGCGGATTCTGTGGCTTTTTGAAGGCTAAGATGAACGATATTGCGCCCCTAGCTGAGGCCAACCAAGCTACGTTGATGAGAATGGCTCCCTCGATTTCGTTGACAATTCTTGATGCGCCGGGAGGGCGAAGGGATGCTCGCTGCTATCACAATCAGGACAACCTTGATCTTGAGGGGGACACCGAAAGCAAACGATGCAATAGACCTGCGTTACAGAGAGTGGTCAGTACGTGGCCATGATATGGCACCAACTGCGACGACTGTTCAAATTCCGTGGCTTTTTGAAGGCCAAGGTGTTCGATGTTGCGCTCCTAGCTGAAGCCAACCAAGGTACGTTGATGAGAATGCCCCCCTCGATTTCGTTGACAATTCTTGATGCGCCGTAAGGGTGAAGGGATGCTCGCTGCTATCACAATCAGGACAACCTTGATCTTGAGGGGACACCGAAAGCAAACGGTGCAATAGACCTGCGTGACAGAGAGTGGTCAGTACGTGGCCATGATATGGCGCCAACTGCGACGACTGTTCGAATTCCGTGGCTTTTTGAAGGCCAAGATGTACGATGTTGCGCCCCTAGCTGAAGCCAACCAAGCTACGTTGATGAGAATGGCCCCCTCGATTTCGTTGACAATTCTTGATGCGCGGAAGGGCGAAGGGATGCTCGCTGCTATCACAATCAGCACAACCTTGATCTTGAGGGGATACCGAAAGCAAACAATGCAATAGACCTGCGTGACAGTGAGTGGTCAGTAGGTGGCCATGATATGGCGCCAACTGCGACGACTGTGCGGATTCCATGGCTTTTTGAAGGCCAAGATGTAAGATGTTGCGCCCCTAGCTGAAGCCAACCAAGCTACGTTCATGAGAATGGCTCCCTCGATTTCGTTGACAACTCTTGATGCGCCGGGAGGGCGAAGGGATGCTCGCTGCGATCACAATCAGGACAACCTTGATCTTGAGGGGGACACTGAAAACAAATGATGCTATAGACCGGCGTGACAGAGAGTGGTCAGTACGTGGTCATGATATGGCGCCAACTGCGACGACTGTGCGGATTCCGTGGCTTTTTGAAGGCCAAGATATACGATGTTGCGCCCCTAGCTGAAGCCAACCGAGCTACGTTGATGAGAATGGCCCCCTCGATTTTGTTGACAATTCTTGATGCGCCGGGAGGGCGAAGGGATGCTCGCTGCTATCACAATCAGGAAAACCTTGATCTTGAGGGGGACACCGAAAACAAACGATGAAATAGACCTGCGTGACAGACAGTGGTCGGTACGTGGCCATGATATGGCGCCAACTGCGACGACTGTGCGGATTCTGTGGCTTTTCTAAGGCCAAGATGTACGATGTTGCGCCCCTAGCTGAAGCCAACCAAGCTACGTTGATCAGTATGGCCCCCTCGATTTCGTTGACACTTCTTGACGATACGGGAGGGCGAATGGATGCTCGCAGCGATCACAATCAGGAGAATCTTAAACTTGAGGGAGACACCGTAAGCAAACGATCCAAAAGACCTGCGTGACGGTAGAGAGTGGTCAGTACGTGGCCATGTTATGGCGCCAATTGCGACGACAGTTCTGATTCCGTGGCTTTTTAAAGGCTAAGATGAACGATGTTGCGCCCTAGCTGAGGCCAACCAAGCTACGTTGATGAGAATGGCTCCCTCGATTTCGTTGACAATTCTTGATGCGCCGGGAGGGCGAAGAGATGCTCGCTGCTACCACAATCAGGACAACCTTGATCTTGAGTGGGACACCTAAAGCAAACGATGCAATAGACCTGCGTTACAGAGAGTGGTCAGTACGTGGCCATGATATGGCACCAACTGCGACGACTGTTCAAATTCTGTGGCTTTTTGAAGGCCAAGATATACGATGTTGCGCCCCTAGCTGAAGCCAACCAAGGTACGTTGATGAGAATGCCCCCTCAATTTCGCTGGGCGGGCGAAGGGATGCCCGCTGTGATCATAATCAGGACAATCTTGATCTTGAGGGGGACACCGAAAACAAACGATGCAATAGACCTGCGTGACAGAGAGTGGTCAGTACATGACCATGATGTGGCGCCAACTCCGACGACTGTTAGAATTTAGTGGCTTCTTGAAGGCCAAGGTGTACTATGTTGAGCCCCTAGCTGAAGCCAACCAAGCTACGTTGACGAGAATGCCACCTCGATCTCGCTGACACTTCTTGATGCGCCAGGAAGGAGAAGGAATGCTCGCTGCGATCACAATCAGGACAATATTGATATTGAGGGGACACCTAAAGCAAACGATAGAATGGACCTAACTGACAGAGTGTGGTCAGTACAGGGCCATGATATGCAGCCAACTGCAACGACTTTCCGGATTCCGTGGCTTTTTGAAGGCCAAGATGAACGATGTAGCGCCCCAAGAAAAAGGCAACCAAGCCACGTTGATGAAAACGGCCCCTCGATTTCGATGACACTTCTTGATGCGCCGCGAGGGCGAAGGGACGCTCGCTGTGATCACAATCAGGGCAATCTTGATCTTGAGGGGACACCGAAAGCAAACGATGCAATAGACCTGCGTGACAGAGAGTGGCCAGTACGTGGCCATGATATGGCACCAACTGCGACGACTGTGCGGATTCTGTGGCTTTTTGAAGGCCAAGATGTACGATGTTGCGCCCCTAGCTGAAGCCAAACAAGCTACGTTGATGAGAATGGCCCCCTCGATTTCGTTGACAATTCCTGATGCGCCGGAAGGGCGAAGGAATGCTCGCTGCTATCACAATCAGGACAACCTTTATCTTGAGGGGACACCGAAAGCAAACGATGCAATAGACCTGCGTGACAGAGAGTGGTCAGTACGTGGTCATGATATGGCGCCAACTGCGACGACTGTGCGGATTCCGTGGGTTTTTGAAGGCCAAGATGTATGATGTTGCGCCCCTAGCTGAAGCCAACCAAGCTACGTTGATGAGAATGGCCACCTCGACTTCGTTGACAATTCTTGATGCGCCGTAAGGGTGAAGGGATGCTCGCTGCTATCACAATCAGGACAACCTTGATCTTGAGGGGACACCGAAAGCAAACGGTGCAATAGACCTGCGTGACAGAGAGTGGTCTCTACGTGGCCATGATATGGCGCCAACTGCAACGACTGTGCGGATTCCGTGGATTTTTGAAGGCCAAGATGTACGATGTTGCGCCCCTAGCATAAGCCAACCAAGCTACGTTGATGAGAATGGCCCCCTCGATTTTGTTGACACTTCTTGACGATACGGGAGGGCGAATAGATGCTCGCTGCTATCATTATCAGGACAACCTTGATCTTGAGGGGACACCGAAACAAACGATGCAATAGACCTGCGTGACAGAGAGTGGTCAGTACGTGGTCATGATATGGCGCCAACTGCGACGACTGTGCGGATTCCGTGGCTTTTCGATTGCCAAGATGTACGATGTTGCGCCCCTAGCTGAAGCCAACCAAGCTACGTTGATGATAATGGCCCCCTCGATTTCGTTGACAATTCTTGATGCGCCGGAAGGGCGAAGGGATGCTCGCTGCTATCACAATCAGGACAACATTGATCTTGAGGGGACACCGAAAGCAAACGGTGCAATAGACCTGCGTGACAGAGAGTGGTCAGTACGTGGCCATGATATGGCGCCAACTGCGACGACTGTTCGAATTCCGTGGGTTTTTGAAGGCCAAGATGTACGATGTTGCGCCCCTAGCTGAAGCCAACCAAGCTACGTAGATGAGAATGGCTCCCTCGATTTCGTTGACAATTCTTGATGCGCCGGGAGGGCGAAATGATGCTCACTGCGATCACAATCAGGACAACCTTGATCTTGAGGGGGACACTGAAAACAAACGATGCAATAGACCTGCGTGACAGTGAGTGGTCAGTACGTGGCCATGATATGGCGCCAACTGCGACGACTGTGCGGATTCCGTGGCTTTTTGAAGGCCAAGATGTACGATGTTGTGCGCCTAGCTGAAGCCTACCAAGCTGGGTTGATGAGAATGGCTCCCTCGATTTCGTTGACAATTCTTGATGCGCCGGGAGGGCGAAGGGATGCTCGCTGCGATCATAATCAGGACAACCTTGAGCTTGAGGGGGACACTGAAAACAAACGATGCTATAGACCTGCGTGACAGAGAGTGGTCGGTAGGTGGTCATGACATGGCGCCAACTGCGACGAGTGTGCGGATTCCGTGGCTTTTTGAAGGCCAAGATGTTCGATGTTGCGCCCCTAGCTGAAGCCAACCAAGCTACGTTGATGAGAATGGCCCCCTCGATTTTGTTTACACTTCTTGACGATACGGGAGAGCGAATGGATGCTCGCTGCGATCACAACCAGGACAATCTTTGTCTTGAGGGGGACACCGAAAACAAACGATGCAATAGACCTGCGTGACAGAGAGTGGTCAGTACGTGGCCATGATATGGCGCCAACTGCGATGACTGTGCGGATTCCGTGGCTTTTTGAATGCCAAGATGTACGATGTTGCGCCCCTAGTTGAAGCCAACCAAGCTTCGTTGATGAGAATGGCCCCCTCGATTTCGTTGACAATTCTTGATGCGCCGGAAGGGCGAAAGGGATGCTCGCTGCTATCACAATCAGCACAATCTTGCTCTTGAGGGGACACCGAAAGCAAACGATGCAATAGACCTGCGTGACAGAGAGTGGTCAGTACATGGCCATGATATGGCGCCAACGGCGACGACTGCGCGGATTCCGTGGCTTTTTGAAGGCCAAGATGTACGATGTTGCGCCCCTAGCTGAAGCCAACCAAGCTACGCTGATGAGAATGGCCCCCTCGATTTTGTTTACACTTCTTGACGATACGGGAGAGCGAATGGATGCTCGCTGCGATCACAACCAGGACAATCTTTGTCTTGAGGGGGACACCGAAAACAAACGATGCAATAGACCTGCGTGACAGAGAGTGGTCAGTACGTGGCCATGATATGGCGCCAACTGCGACGACTGTGCGGATTCCGTGGCTTTTTGAACGCCAAGATGTACGATGTTGCGCCCCTAGCTGAAGCCAAACAAGCTACGATGATGAGAATGGCCCCTCGATTTCGTTGACAATTCTTCATGCGCCTAAAGGGCGAAGGGATGCTCGCTGCTATCATTATCAGGACAACCTTGATCTTGAGGGGACACCGAGAGCAAACCATGCAATAGACCTGCGTGACAGAGAGGGGTCAGTACGTGGTCATGATATGGTACCAACTGCGACGACTGTGCGGATTCCGTGGCTTTTTGATTGCCAAGATGTACGATGTTGCGCCCCTAGCTGAAGCCAACCAAGCTACGTTGATGATAATGGCCCCCTCAATTTCGTTGAAAATTCTTGATGCGCCGGAAGGGCGAAGGGATGCTCGCTGCTATCACAATCAGGACAACCTTGATCTTGAGGGGACACCGAAAGCAAACGATGCAATAGACCTGCGAGAGAGAGAGAGAGGTATGTACGTGGCCATGATTTGGCGCCAACTGCGACTACTGTTCGAATTCCGTGGCTTTTTGAAGGCCAAGATAAACGATCTAGCTCCCCTAGCTGAAGCTAACCAAGCTACGCTGATGAGAATGCCACCTCGATCTCGCTGACACTTCTTGATGCGCCGGGAAGGCGAAGGAATGCTCGCTGCGATCACAATCAGGACAATATTGATATTGAGGGGACACCTAAAGCAAACGATAAAATGGACCTAACTGACAGAGTGTGGTCAGTACAGGGCCATAATATGCAGCCAACTGCAACGACTTTCCGGATTCCGTGGCTTTTTGAAGGCCAAGATGAACGATGTAGCGCCCCAAGAAGAAGGCAACCAAGCCACGTTGATGAAAACGGCCCCTCGATTTCGATGACACTTCTTGATGCGCCGCGAGGGCGAAGGGATGCTCGCTGTGATCACAATCAGGACAATCTTGATCTTGAGAGGATACCGAAGGCAAAGAATGCAATAGACCTGCGTCAAAGGTTGTGGTCAGAACATGGCCATGATATGGCGCCAACTGCAACGACTGTTCGGATTCTGTGGCTTTTTGAAGGCCAAGATGAACGATGTAGCGCCCCGAGCGGAAGTCTTCCAAGCTACGTTGATCAGAATGCCCCCTCAATTTCGCTGACACTTCTTGTTTCGCTGGGAGTGCGAAGGGATGCTCGCTGCGATCACAATCAGGACAATCTTGATCTTGAGGGGGACACCGAGAACAAACGATGCAATAGACCTGCGTGACAGACAGTGGTCAGTACATGACCATGATGTGGCGCCAACTCCGACGACTGTGCAGATTCCGTGGCTTCTTGAAGGCCAAGATGTACTGTGTTGAGCCCCTAGCTGAAGCCAACCAAGCTACGTTGATGAGAATGGCCCCCTCGATTTCGTTGACAATTCTTGATGCGCCGGAAGGGCGAAGGGATGCTCGCTGCTATCACAATCAGGACAACCTTGATCTTGAGGGGACACCGAAAGCAAACGATGCAATAGACCTGCGTGACAGAGAGTGGTCAGTACGTGGCCATGATATGGCGCCAACTGCGACGACTGTTCGAATTCTGTGGCTTTTTGAAGGCCAGGATGTAGGATGTTGCGCCCCTAGCTGAAGCCAACCAAGCTACGTTGATGAGAATGGCCCCCTCGATTTTGTTGACAATTCTTGATGCGCCGTAAGGGTGAAGGGATGCTCGCTGCTATCACAATCAGGACAACCTTGATCTTGAGGGGACACCGAAAGCAAATGGTGCAATTGACCTGCGTGATAGAGAGTGGTCAGTACGTGGCCATGATATGGCGCCAACTGCGACGACTGTTCGAATTCCGTGGCTTTTTGAAGGCCAAGATGTACGATGTTGCGCCCCTAGCTGAAGGCAACCAAGCCACGTTGATGAAAACGGCCCCTCGATTTCGATGACACTTCTTGATGCGCCGCGAGGGCGAAGGGATGCTCGCTGTGATCACAATCAGGACAATCTTGATCTTGAGAGGATACCGAAGGCAAAGAATGCAATAGACCTGCGTCACAGGTTGTGGTCAGAACATGGCCATGATATGGCGCCAACTGCAACGACTGTTCGGATTCCGTGGCTTTTTGAAGGCCAAGATGAACGATGTAGCGCCCCGAGCGGAAGTCTTCCAAGCTACGTTGATGAGAATGCCCCCTCAATTTCGCTGACACTTCTTGTTTCGCTGGGAGTGCGAAGGGATGCTCGCTGCGATCACAATCAGGACAATCTTGATCTTGAGGGGGACACCGAGAACAAACGATGCAATAGACCTGCGTGACAGACAGTGGTCAGTACATGACCATGATGTGGCGCCAACTCCGACGACTGTGCAGATTCCGTGGCTTCATGAAGGCCAAGATGTACTGTGTTGAGCCCCTAGCTGAAGCCAACCAAGCTACGTTGATGAGAATGGCCCCCTCGATTTCGTTGACAATTCTTGATGCGCCGGAAGGGCGAAGGGATGCTCGCTGCTATCACAATCAGGACAACCTTGATCTTGAGGGGACACCGAAAGCAAACGATGCAATAGACCTGCGTGACAGAGAGTGGTCAGTACGTGGCCATGATATGGCGCCAACTGCGACGACTGTTCGAATTCTGTGGCTTTTTGAAGGCCAGGATGTAGGATGTTGCGCCCCTAGCTGAAGCCAACCAAGCTACGTTGATGAGAATGGCCCCCTCGATTTTGTTGACAATTCTTGATGCGCCGTAAGGGTGAAGGGATGCTCGCTGCTATCACAATCAGGACAACCTTGATCTTGAGGGGACACCGAAAGCAAATGGTGCAATTGACCTGCGTGATAGAGAGTGGTCAGTACGTGGCCATGATATGGCGCCAACTGCGACGACTGTTCGAATTCCGTGGCTTTTTGAAAGCCAAGATGTACGATGTTGCGCCCCTAGCTGAAGCCAACCAAGCTACGTTGATGAGAATGGCTCCCTCGATTTTGTTGACAATTCTTGATGCGCCGGGAGGGCGAAATGATGCTCGCTGCGATCACAATCAGGACAACCTTGATCTTGAGGGGGACACTGAAAACAAACGATGCAATAGACCTGCGTGACAGTGAGTGGTCAGTACGTGGCCATGATATGGCGCCAACTGCGACGACTGTGCGGATTCCGTGGCTTTTTGAAGGCCAAGATGTACGATGTTGTGCGCCTAGCTGAAGCCTACCAAGCTGGGTTGATGAGAATGGCTCCCTCGATTTCGTTGACAATTCTTGATGCGCCGGGAGGGCGAAGGGATGCTCGCTGCGATCATAATCAGGACAACCTTGAGCTTGAGGGGGACACTGAAAACCTACGATGCTATAGACCTGCGTGACAGAGAGTGGTCAGTACGTGGTCATGACATGGCGCCAACTGCGACGAGTGTGCGGATTCCGTGGCTTTTTGAAGGCCAAGATGTTCGATGTTGCGCCCCTAGCTGAAGCCAACCAAGCTACGCTGATGAGAACGGCCCCCTCGATTTTGTTTACACTTCTTGACGATACGGGAGAGCGAATAGATGCTCGCTGCGATCACAACCAGGACAATCTTTGTCTTGAGGGGGACACCGAAAACAAACGATGCAATAGACCTGCGTGACAGAGAGTGGTCAGTACGTGGCCATGATATGGCGCCAACTGCGATGACTGTGCGGATTCCGTGGCTTTTTGAATGCCAAGATGTACGATGTTGCGCCCCTAGCTGAAGCCAACCAAGCTAAGTTGATGAGAATGGCCCCCTCGATTTCGTTGACAATTCTTGATGCGCCGGAAGGGCGAAAGGGATGCTCGCTGCTATCACAATCAGCACAATCTTGATCTTGAGGGGACACCGAAAGCAAACGCTGCAATAGACCTGCGTGACAGAGAGTGGTCAGTGCGTGGCCATGATATGGCGCCAACTTCGACGACTGTGCGGATTCTGTGGCTTTTTGAAGGCTAAGATGAACGATATTGCGCCCCTAGCTGAGGCCAACCAAGCTACGTTGATGAGAATGGCTCCCTCGATTTCGTTGACAATTCTTGATGCGCCGGGAGGGCGAAGGGATGCTCGCTGCTATCACAATCAGGACAACCTTGATCTTGAGGGGGACACCGAAAGCAAACGATGCAATAGACCTGCGTTACAGAGAGTGGTCAGTACGTGGCCATGATATGGCACCAACTGCGACGACTGTTCAAATTCCGTGGCTTTTTGAAGGCCAAGGTGTTCGATGTTGCGCTCCTAGCTGAAGCCAACCAAGGTACGTTGATGAGAATTCCCCCCTCGATTTCGTTGACAATTCTTGATGCGCCGTAAGGGTGAAGGGATGCTCGCTGCTATCACAATCAGGACAACCTTGATCTTGAGGGGACACCGAAAGCAAACGGTGCAATAGACCTGCGTGACAGAGAGTGGTCAGTACGTGGCCATGATATGGCGCCAACTGCGACGACTGTTCGAATTCCGTGGCTTTTTGAAGGCCAAGATGTACGATGTTGCGCCCCTAGCTGAAGCCAACCAAGCTACGTTGATGAGAATGGCCCCCTCGATTTTGTTTACACTTCTTGACGATACGGGAGAGCGAATGGATGCTCGCTGCGATCACAACCAGGACAATCTTTGTCTTGAGGGGGACACCGAAAACAAACGATGCAATAGACCTGCGTGACAGAGAGTGGTCAGTACGTGGCCATGATATGGCGCCAACTGCGATGACTGTGCGGATTCCGTGGCTTTTTGAATGCCAAGATGTACGATGTTGCGCCCCTAGTTGAAGCCAACCAAGCTACGTTTATGAGAATGGCCCCCTCGATTTCGTTGACAATTCTTGATGCGCCGGAAGGGCGAAAGGGATGCTCGCTGCTATCACAATCAGCACAATCTTGATCTTGAGGGGACACCGAAAGCAAATGATGCAATAGACCTGCGTGACAGAGAGTGGTCAGTGCGTGGCCATGATATGGCGCCAACTGCGACGACTGTGCGGATTCTGTGGCTTTTTGAAGGCCAAGATGTACGATGTTGCGCCCCTAGCTGAAGCCAACCAAGCTACGTTAATGAGAATGGCCCCCTCGATTTCGTTGACACTTCTTGACGATACGGGAGGGCGAATAGATGCTCGCAGCGATCACAATCAGGAGAATCTTGATCTTGAGGGAGACACCGTAAGCAAACGATCCAAAAGACCTGCGTGACGGTAGAGAGTGGTCAGTACGTGGCCATAATATGGCACCAACCGCGACGACTGTTCAAATTCCGTGGCTTTTTGAAGGCCAAGGTGTTCGATGTTGCGCCCCTAGCTGAAGCCAACCAAGGTACGTTGATGAGAATGCCCCCCTCGATTTCGTTGACAATTCTTGATGCGCCGTAAGGGTGAAGGGATGCTCGCTGCTATCACAATCAGTACAACCTTGATCTTGAGGGGACACCGAAAGCAAACGGTGCAATAGACCTGCGTGACAGAGAGTGGTCAGTACGTGGCCATGATATGGCGCCAACTGCGACGACTGTTCGAATTCCGTGGCTTTTTGAAGGCCAAGATGTACTATGTTGCGCCCCTAGCTGAAGCCAACCAAGCTACGTTGATGAGAATGGCCCCCTCGATTTCGTTGACAATTCTTGATGCGCGGAAGGGCGAAGGGATGCTCGCTGCTATCACAATCAGCACAACCTTGATCTTGAGGGGATACCGAAAGCAAACAATGCAATAGACCTGCGTGACAGTGAGTGGTCAGTAGGTGGCCATGATATGGCGCCAACTGCGACGACTGTGCGGATTCCATGGCTTTTTGAAGGCCAAGATGTACGATGTTGCGCCCCTAGCTGAAGCCAACCAAGCTACGTTGGTCAGTATGGCCCCCTCGATTTCGTTGACACTTCTTGACGATACGGGAGGGCGAATGGATGCTCGCAGCGATCACAATCAGGAGAATCTTAAACTTGAGGGAGACACCGTAAGCAAACGATCCAAAAGACCTGCGTGACGGTAGAGAGTGGTCAGTACGTGGCCATGTTATGGCGCCAATTGCGACGACAGTTATGATTCCGTGGCTTTTTAAAGGCTAAGATGAACGATGTTGCGCCCTAGCTGAGGCCAACCAAGCTACGTTGATGAGAATGGCTCCCTCGATTTCGTTGACAATTCTTGATGCGCCGGGAGGGCGAAGAGATGCTCGCTGCTACCACAATCAGGACAACCTTGATCTTGAGTGGGAAACCTAAAGTAAACGATGCAATAGACCTGCGTTACAGAGAGTGGTCAGTACGTGGCCATGATATGGCACCAACTGCGACGACTGTTCAAATTCCGTGGCTTTTTGAAGGCCAAGATATACGATGTTGCGCCCCTAGCTGAAGCCAACCAAGGTACGTTGATGAGAATGCCCCCTCAATTTCGCTGGGCGGGCGAAGGGATGCTCGCTGCGATCATAATCAGGACAATCTTGATCTTGAGGGGGACACCGAAAACAAACGATGCAATAGACCTGCGTGACAGAGAGTGGTCAGTACATGACCATGATGTGGCGCCAACTCGGACGACTGTTAGAATTTAGTGGCTTCTTGAAGGCCAAGATGTACTATGTTGAGCCCCTAGCTGAAGCCAACCAAGCTACGTTGATGAGAATGCCACCACGATCTCGCTGACACTTCTTGATGCGCCAGGAAGGCGAAGGAATGCTCGCTGCGATCACAATCAGGACAATATTGATATTGAGGGGACACCTAAAGCAAACGATAGAATGGACCTAACTGACAGAGTGTGGTCAGTACAGGGCCATGATATGCAGCCAACTGCAACGACTTTCCGGATTCCGTGGCTTTTTGAAGGCCAAGATGAACAATGTAGCGCCCCAAGAAGAAGGCAACCAAGCCACGTTGATGAAAACGGCCCCTCGATTTCGATGACACTTCTTGATGCGCCGCGAGGGCGAAGGGACGCTCGCTGTGATCACAATCAGGACAATCTTGATCTTGAGGGGACACCGAAAGCAAACGATGCAATAGACCTGCGTGACAGAGAGTGGCCAGTACGTGGCCATGATATGGCACCAACTGCGACGACTGTGCGGATTCTGTGGCTTTTCGAAGGCCAAGATGTACGATGTTGCGCCCCTAGCTGAAGCCAAACAAGCTACGTTGATGAGAATGGCCCCCTCGATTTCGTTGACAATTCCTGATGCGCCGGAAGGGCGAAGGGATGCTCGCTGCTATCACAATCAGGACAACCTTTATCTTGAGGGGACACCGAAAGCAAACGATGCAATAGACCTGCGTGACAGAGAGTGGTCAGTACGTGGTCTTGATATGGCGCCAACTGCGACGACTGTGCGGATTCCGTGGGTTTTTGAAGGCCAAGATGTATGATGTTGCGCCCCTAGCTGAAGCCAACCAAGCTACGTTGATGAGAATGGCCACCTCGACTTCGTTGACAATTCTTGATGCGCCGTAAGGGTGAAGGGATGCTCGCTGCTATCACAATCAGGACAACCTTGATCTTGAGGAGACACCGAAAGCAAACGGTGCAATAGACCTGCGTGACAGAGAGTGGTCAGTACGTGGCCTTGATATGGCGCCATCTGCGACAACTGTGCGGATTCCGTGGATTTTTGAAGGCCAAGATGTACGATGTTGCGCCCCTAGCTGAAGCCAACCAAGCTACGTTGATGAGAATGGCCCCCTCGATTTTGTTGACATTTCTTGACGATACGGGAGGGCGAATTGATGCTCGCTGCTATCAAACGATGCAATAGACCTGCGTGAGAGAGTGGTGTCAGTACGTGGTCATGATATGGCGCCAACTGCGACGACTGTGCGGATTCCGTGGGTTTTTGAAGGCCAAGATGTATGATGTTGCGCCCCTAGCTGAAGCCAACCAAGCTACGTTGATGAGAATGGCCACCTCGACTTCGTTGACAATTCTTGATGCGCCGTAATGGTGAAGGGATGCTCGCTGCTATCACAATCAGGACAACCTTGATCTTGAGGTGACACCAAAAGCAAACGGTGCAATAGACCTGCGTGACAGAGAGTGGTCTGTACGTGGCCATGATATGGCGCCAACTTCAACGACTGTGCGGATTCCGTGGATTTTTGAAGGTCAAGATGTACGATGTTGCGCCCCTAGCATAAGCCAACCAAGCTACGTTGATGAGAATGGCCCCCTCGATTTTGTTGACACTTCTTGACGATACGGGAGGGCGAATAGATGCTCGCTGCTATTATTATCAGGACAACCTTGATCTTGAGGGGACACCGAAACAAACGATGCAATAGACCTGCGTGACAGAGAGTGGTCAGTACGTTTTCATGATATGGCGCCAACTGCGACGACTGTGCGGATTCCGTGGCTTTTCGATTGCCAAGATGTACGATGCTGCGCCCCTAGCTGAAGCCAACCAAGCTACGTTGATGATAATGGCCCCCTCGATTTCGTTGACAATTCTTGATGCGCCGGAAGGGCGAAGGGATGCTCGCTGCTATCACAATCAGGACAACCTTGATCTTGAGGGGACACCGAAAGCAAACGGTGCAATAGACCTGCGTGACAGAGAGTGGTCAGTACGTGGCCATGATATGGCGCCAACTGCGACGACTGTGCGGATTCCGTGGATTTTTGAAGGCCAAGATGTACGATGTTGCGCCCCTAGCTGAAGCCAACCAAGCTACGTTGATGAGAATAGCCCCCTCGATTTTGTTGACACTTCTTGACGATCCGGGAGGGCGAATAGATGCTCTCTGCTATCATTATCAGGACAACCTTAATCTTGAGGGGACACCGAAAGCAAACGATGCAATAGACCTGCGTGACAGAGAGTGGTCAGTACGTGGCCATGATTTGGCGCCAACTGCGACGACTGTTCGAATTCCGTGGCTTTTTGAAGGCCAAGATAAACGATCTAGCTCCCCTAGCTGAAGCCAACCAAGCTACGTTGATGAGAATGCCACCTCGATCTCGCTGACACTTCATGATGTGCCGGGAATGCGAAGGAATGCTCGCTGCGATCACAATCAGGATAATATTGATATTGAGGAGACACCTAAAGTAAACGATAAAATGGACCTAACTGACAGAGTGTGGTCAGTACAGGGCCATGATATAGAGCCAACTGCAACGATTTTCCGGATTCCGTGGCTTTTTGAAGGCCAAGATGAACGATGTAGCGCCCCAAAAAGAAGGCAACCAAGCCACGTTGATGAAAACGGCCCCTCGATTTCGATGACACTTCTTGATGCGCCGCGAGGGCGAAGGGACGCTCGCTGTGATCACAATCAGGACAATCTTGATCTTGAGGGGATACCGAAGGCAAAGAATGCAATAGACCTGCGTCACAGGTTGTGGTCAGAACATGACCATGATATGGCGCCAACTGCAACGACTGTCCGGATTCCGTGGATTTTTGAAGGCCAAGATGAACGATGTAGCGCCCCAAGCGGAAGCCTTCCAAGCTACGTTGATGAGAATGCCCCCTCAATTTCGCTGACACTTCTTGTTTCGCTGGGAGGGCGAAGGGATGTCGCTGCTATCACAATCAGGACAATCTTGATCTTGAGGGGAACACCGAAAACAAACGATGCAATAGACCTGCGTGACAGAGAGTGGTCTGTACATGACCATGATGTGGCGCCAACTCCGACGACTGTGCAGATTCCATGGCTTCTTGAAGGTCAAGATTTACTATGTTGAGCCCCTAGCTGAAGCCAACCAAGCTACGTTGATGAGAATGGCCCCCTCGATTTCGTTCACAATTCTTGATGCGCCGGAAGGGCGAAGGGATGCTCGCTGCTATCACAATCAGGGCGACCTTGATCTTGAGGGGACACCGAAAGCAAACGATGCAAAAGACCTGCGTGACAGAGAGTGGTCAGTACGTGGTCATGATATGGCGCCAACTGCGACGACTGTGCGGATTCCGTGGCTTTTTGAAGGCCAAGATGTACGATGTTGCGCCCCTAGCTGAAGCCAACCAAGCTACGTTGATGAGAATGGCCCCCTCGATTTCGTTGACAATTTTTGATGCGCCGGAAGGGCGAAGGGATGCTCGCTGCTATCACAATCAGGACAACCTTGATCTTGAGGGTTCACCGAAAGCAAACGATGCATTAAACCTGCGTGACAGAGAGTGGTTAGTACGTGGTCATGATATGGCGCCAACTGCGACGACTGTTAGAATTCAGTGGCTTTTTGAAGGCCAAGATGTACAATGTTGGGCCCCTAGCTGAAGCCAACCAAGCTACGTTGATGAGAATGGCCCCCTCAATTTCGTTGACAATTCTTGATGCGTCGGAAGGGCGAAGGGATGCTCGCTGCTATCACAATCAGCAAACCTTGATCTTGAGGGGACACCGAAATCAAACGATGCAATAGACCTGCGTGACAGAGAGTGGTCAGTACGTGGCCATGATATGGCGCCAGCTGCGACGACTGTGCGGATTCCGTGGCTTTTTGAAGGCCAAGATGTACGATGTTGCGCCCCTAGCTGAAGCCAACCAAGCTACGTTGATGAGAATGGCCCCCTCGATTTCGTTGACAATTCTTGATGCGTCGGAAGGGCGAAGGGATGCTCGCTGCTATCACAATCAGCAAAACCTTGATCCTGAGGGGACACCGAAAGCAAACGATGCAATAGACCTGCGTGACAGAGAGTGGTCAGTGCATGGTCATGATATGGCGCCAACTGCGACGACTGTGCGGATTCCGTGGATTTTTGAAGGCCAAGATGTACGGTGTTGCGCCCCTAGCTGAAGCCATCCAAGCTACGTTGATGAGAATGGCCCCCTCGATTTTGTTGACACTTCTTGACGATACAGGAGGGCGAATAGATGCTCGCTGCGATCACAACCAGGACAACCTTGATCTTGAGGGGACACCGAAAGCAAACGATGCAATACACCTGCGTGACAGAGAGTGGTCAGTACGTGGTCATGATATGGCGCCAACTGCGACGACTGCTCGAATTCCGTGGCTTTTTGAAGGCCAAGATAAACGATCTAGCTCCCCTAGCTGAAGCCAACCAAGCTACGTTGATGAGAATGCCACCTCCATCTCGCTGACACTTCTTGATGCGCCGGGAAGGCGAAGGAATGCTCGCTGCGATCACAATCAGGATAATATTGATATTGAAGGGACACCTAAAGCAAACGATAAAATGGACCTAACTGACAGAGTGTGGTCAGTGCAGGGCCATGATATGGAGCCAACTGCAACTATTTTCCGGATTCCGTGGCTTTTTGAAGGCCAAGATGAACGATGTAGCGCCCCAAGAAGAAGGCAACCAAGCCACGTTGATGAAAACGGCCCCTCGATTTCGATGACACTTCTTGATGCGCCGCGAGGGCGAAGGGACGCTCGCTGTGATCACAATCAGGACAATCTTGATCTTGAGGGGATACCGAAGGCAAAGAATGCAATAGACCTGCGTCACAGGTTGTGGTCAGAACATGGCCATGATATGGCGCCAACTGCAACGACTGTCCGGATTCCGTGGCTTTTTGAAGGCCAAGATGAACGATGTAGCGCCCCCAGCTGAAGCCATCCAAGCTACGTTGATGAGAATGGCCCCTCGATTTCGTTGACAATTCTTCATGCGCCTGAAGGGCGAAGGGATGCTCGCTGCTATCATTATCAGGACAACCTTGATCTTGAGGGGACACCGAGAGCAAACGATGCAATAGACCTGCGTGACAGAGAGTGGTCAGTGCATGGTCATGATATGGCGCCAACTGCGACGACTGTGCGGATTCCGTGGATTTTTGAAGGCCAAGATGTACGGTGTTGCGCCCCTAGCTGAAGCCATCCAAGCTACGTTGATGAGAATGGCCCCCTCGATTTTGTTGACACTTCTTGACGATACAGGAGGGCGAATAGATGCTCGCTGCGATCACAACCAGGACAACCTTGATCTTGAGGGGACACCGAAAGCAAACGATGCAATAGACCTGCGTGACAGAGAGTGGTCAGTACGTGGTCATGATATGGCGCCAACTGCGACGACTGCTCGAATTCCGTGGCTTTTTGAAGGCCAAGATAAACGATCTAGCTCCCCTAGCTGAAGCCAACCAAGCTACGTTGATGAGAATGCCACCTCGATCTCGCTGACACTTCTTGATGCGCCGGGAAGGCGAAGGAATGCTCGCTGCGATCACAATCAGGACAATATTGATATTGAGGGGACACCTAAAGCAAACGATAAAATGGACCTAACTGACAGAGTGTGGTCAGTACAGGGCCATGATAAGCAGCCAACTGCAACGACTTTCCGGATTCCGTGGCTTTTTGAAGGTCAAGATGAACGTTGTAGCGCCCCAAGAAGAAGGCAACCAAGCCACGTTGATGAAAACGGCCCCTCGATTTCGATGACACTTCTTGATGCGCCGCGAGGGCGAAGGGACGCTCGATGTGATCACAATCACGACAATCTTGATCTTGAGGGGATACCGAAGGCAAAGAATGCAATAGACCTGCGTCACAGGTTGTGGTCAGAACATGGCCATGATATGGCGCCAACTGCAACGACTGTCCGGATTCCGTGGCTTTTTGAAGGCAAAGATGAACGATGTAGCGCCCCAAGCGGAAGTCTTCTAAGCTACGTTGATGAGAATGCCCCCTCAATTTCGCTGACACTTCTTGTTTCGCTGGGAGGGCGAAGGGATGATCGCTGCGATCACAACCAGGACAACCTTGATCTTGAGGGGGACACCGAAAACAAACGATGCAATAAACCTGCGTGACAGAGAGTGGTCAGTACATGACCATGATGTGGCGCCAACTCCGACGACTGTGCAGATTCCGTGGCTTCTTGAAGGCCAAGATGTACGATGTTGCGCCCCTAGCTGAAGCCAACCAAGCTACGTTCATGAGAATGGCCCCCTCGATTTTGTTGACAATTCTTGATGCGCCGGGAGGGCGAAGGGATGCTCGCTGCTATCACAATCAGGACAACCTTGATCTTGAGGGGGACACCGAAAACAAACGATGCAATAGACCTGCGTTACAGAGAGTGGTCGGTACGTGGCCATGATATGGCGCCAACTGCGACGACTGTGCGGAATCTGGCTTTTCGAAGGCCAAGATGTACGATGTTGCGCCCCTAGCTGAAGCCAACCAAGCTACGTTGATCAGTATGGCCCCCTCGATTTCGTTGACGCTTCTTGACGATACGGGAGGGCGAATGGATGCTCGCAGCGATCACAATCAGGAGAATCTTGATCTTGAGGGAGACACCGTAAGCAAACGATCCAAAAGACCTGCGTGACGGTAGAGAGTGGTCAGTACGTGGCCATGTTATGGCGCCAATTGCGACGACAGTTCTGATTCCGTGGCTTTTTAAAGGCTAAGATGAACGATGTTGCGCCCTAGCTGAGGCCAACCAAGCTACGTTGATGAGAATGGCTCCCTCGATTTCGTTGACAATTCTTGATGCGCCGGGAGGGCGAAGAGATGCTCGCTGCTACCACAATCAGGATAACCTTGATCTTGAGTGGGACACCTAAAGCAAACGATGCAATAGACCTGCGTTACAGAGAGTGGTCAGTACGTGGCCATGATATGGCACCAACTGCGACGACTGTTCAAATTCCGTGGCTTTTTGAAGGCCAAGATATACGATGTTGCACCCCTAGCTGAAGCCAACCAAGGTACGTTGATGAGAATGCCCCCTCGATTTCGTTGACAATTCTTGATGCGCCGTAAGGGTGAAGGGAATGCTCGCTGCTATCACAATTAGCACAACCTTGATCTTGAGGGGACACCGAAAGCAAACGATGCAATAGACCTGCGTGACAGAGAGTGGTCAGTACGTGGCCATGATATGGCGCCAACTGCGACGACTGTACGGATTCTGTGGCTTTTTGAAGGCCAAGATGTACGATGTTGCGCCCCTAGCTGAAGCCAACCAAGCAACATTGATGAGAATGGCCCCCTCGATTTCGTTGACACTTCTTGACGATACGGGAGGGCGAATGGATGCTCGCAGCGATCACAATCAGGAGAATCTTGATCTTGAGGGAGACACCGTAAGCAAACGATCCAAAAGACCTGCGTGACGGTAGAGAGTGGTCAGTACGTGGCCATGTTATGGCGCCAATTCCGACGACAGTTCTGATTCCGTGGCTTTTTAAAGGCTAAGATGAACGATGTTGCGCCCTAGCTGAGGCTAACCAAGCTACGTTGATGAGAATGCCGCCCTCGATTTCGTTGACAATTCTTGATGCGCCGGAAGGGTGAAGGGATGCTCGCTGCTATCACAATCGGGACAACCTTGCTCTTGAGGGGACACCGAAGGCAAAGAATGCAATAGACCTGCGTCACAGGTTGTGGTCAGAACATGGCCATGATATGGCGCCAACTGCAACGACTGTCCGGATTCCGTGGCTTTTTGAAGGCCAAGATGAACGATGTAGCGCCCCCAGCTGAAGCCATCCAAGCTACGTTGATGAGAATGGCCCCTCGATTTCGTTGACAATTCTTGATGCGCCGTAAGGGTGAAGGGATGCTCGCTGCTATCACAATCAGCACAACCTTGATCTTGAGGGGACACCGAAAGCAAACGATGCAATAGACCTGCGTGACAGAGAGTGGTCAGTACGTGGCCATGATATGGCGCCAACTGCAACGACTTTCCGGATTCCGTGGCTTTTTGAAGGCCAAGATGAACGTTGTAGCGCCCCAAGAAGAAGGCAACCAAGCCACGTTGATGAAAACGGCCCCTCGATTTCGGTGACACTTCTTGATGCGCCGCGAGGGCGAAGGGACGCTCGATGTGATCACAATCAGGACAATCTTGATCTTGAGGGGATACCGAAGGCAAAGAATGCAATAGACCTGCGTCACAGGTTGTGGTCAGAACATGGCCATGATATGGCGCCAACTGCAACGACTGTCCGGATTCCGTAGCTTTTTGAAGGCAAAGATGAACGATGTAGCGCCCCAAGCGGAAGTCTTCCAAGCTACGTTGATGAGAATGCCCCCTCAATTTCGCTGACACTTCTTGTTTCGCTGGGAGGGCGAAGGGATGCTCGCTGCGATCACAACCAGGACAATCTTGATCTTGAGGGGGACACCGAAAACAAACGATGCAATAAACCTGCGTGACAGAGAGTGGTCAGTACATGACCATGATGTGGCGCCAACTCCGACGACTGTGCAGATTCCGTGGCTTCTTGAAGGCCCAGATGTACTATGTTGAGCCCCAAGCTGAAGCCAACCAAGCTACGTTGATGAGAATGGCCCCCTCGATTTCGTTGACAATTCTTGATGCGCCGGAAGGGCGAAGGGATGCTCGCTGCAATCACAATCAGTACAACCTTGATCTTGAGGGCACACCGAAAGCAAACGATGCAATAGACCTGCGTGACAGAGAGTGGTCAGTACGTGGCCATGATATGGCGCCAGCTGCGACGACTGTGCGGATTCCGTGGCTTTTTGAAGGCCAAGATGTACGATGTTGCGCCCCTAGCTGAAGCCAACCAAGCTACGTTGATGAGAATGGCCCCCTCGATTTCGTTGACAATTCTTGATGCGTCGGAAGGGCGAAGGGATGCTCGCTGCTATCACAATCAGCAAAACCTTGATCTTGAGGGGACACCGAAAGCAAACGATGCAATAGACCTGCGTGACAGAGAGTGGTCAGTGCATGGTCATGATATGGCGCAAACTGCGACGACTGTGCGGATTCCGTGGATTTTTGAAGGCCAAGATGTACGGTGTTGCGCCCCTAGCTGAAGCCAACCAAGCTACGTTGATGAGAATGGCCCCCTCGATTTCGTTGACAATTCTTGATGCGTCGGAAGGGCGAAGGGATGCTCGCTGCGATCACAACCAGGACAACCTTGATCTTGAGGGGACACCGAAAGCAAACGATGCAATAGACCTGCGTGACAGAGAGTGGCCAGTACGTGGTTATGATATGGCGCCAACTGCGACGACTGCTCGAATTCCGTGGCTGTTTGAAGGCCAAGATAAACGATCTAGCTCCCCTAGCTGAAGCCAACCAAGCTACGTTGATGAGAATGCCACCTCGATCTCGCTGACACTTCTTGATGCGCCGGGAAGGCGAAGGAATGCTCGCTGCGATCACAATCAGGATAATATTGATATTGAAGGGACACCTAAAGCAAACGATAAAATGGACCTAACTGACAGAGTGTGGTCAGTGCAGGGCCATGATATGGAGCCAACTGCAACTATTTTCCGGATTCCGTGGCTTTTTGAAGGCCAAGATGAACGATGTAGCGCCCCAAGAAGAAGGCAACCAAGCCACGTTGATGAAAACGGCCCCTCGATTTCGATGACACTTCTTGATGCGCCGCGAGGGCGAAGGGACGCTCGCTGTGATCACAATCTGGACAATCTTGATCTTGAGGGGATACCGAAGGCAAAGAATGCAATAGACCTGCGTCACAGGTTGTGGTCAGAACATGGCCATGATATGGCGCCAACTGCAACGACTGTCCGGATTCCGTGGCTTTTTGAAGGCCAAGATGAACGATGTAGCGCCCCCAGCTGAAGCCATCCAAGCTACGTTGATGAGAATGGCCCCTCGATTTCGTTGACAATTCTTCATGCGCCTGAAGGGCGAAGGGATGCTCGCTGCTATCATTATCAGGACAACCTTGATCTTGAGGGGACACCGAGAGCAAACGATGCAATAGACCTGCGTGACAGAGAGTGGTCAGTGCATGGTCATGATATGGCGCCAACTGCGACGACTGTGCGGATTCCGTGGATTTTTGAAGGCCAAGATGTACGGTGTTGCGCCCCTAGCTGAAGCCATCCAAGCTACGTTGATGAGAATGGCCCCCTCGATTTTGTTGACACTTCTTGACGATACAGGAGGGCGAATAGATGCTCGCGGCGATCACAACCAGGACAACCTTGATCTTGAGGGGACACCGAAAGCAAACGATGCAATAGACCTGCGTGACAGAGAGTGGTCAGTACGTGGTCATGATATGGCGCCAACTGCGACGACTGCTCGAATTCCGTGGCTTTTTGAAGGCCAAGATAAACGATCTAGCTCCCCTAGCTGAAGCCAACCAAGCTACGTTGATGAGAATGCCACCTCGATCTCGCTGACACTTCTTGATGCGCCGGGAAGGCGAAGGAATGCTCGCTGCGATCACAATCAGGACAATATTGATAATGAGGGGACACCTAAAGCAAACGATAAAATGGACCTAACTGACAGAGTGTGGTCAGTACAGGGCCATGATAAGCAGCCAACTGCAACGACTTTCCGGATTCCGTGGCTTTTTGAAGGCCAAGATGAACGTTGTAGCGCCCCAAGAAGAAGGCAACCAAGCCACGTTGATGAAAACGGCCCCTCGATTTCGATGACACTTCTTGATGCGCCGCGAGGGCGAAGGGACGCTCGATGTGATCACAATCACGACAATCTTGATCTTGAGGGGATACCGAAGGCAAAGAATGCAATAGACCTGCGTCACAGGTTGTGGTCAGAACATGGCCATGATATGGAGCCAACTGCAACGACTGTCCGGATTCCGTGGCTTTTTGAAGGCAAAGATGAACGATGTAGCGCCCCAAGCGGAAGTCTTCCAAGCTACGTTGATGAGAATGCCCCCTCAATTTCGCTGACACTTCTTGTTTCGCTGGGAGGGCGAAGGGATGATCGCTGCGATCACAACCAGGACAACCTTGATCTTGAGGGGGACACCGAAAACAAACGATGCAATAAACCTGCGTGACAGAGAGTGGTCAGTACATGACCATGATGTGGCGCCAACTCCGACGACTGTGGAGATTCCGTGGCTTCTTGAAGGCCAAGATGTACGATGTTGCGCCCCTAGCTGAAGCCAACCAAGCTACGTTCATGAGAATGGCCCCCTCGATTTTGTTGACAATTCTTGATGCGCCGGGAGGGCGAAGGGATGCTCGCTGCTATCACAATCAGGACAACCTTGATCTTGAGGGGGACACCGAAAACAAACGATGCAATAGACCTGCGTTACAGAGAGTGGTCGGTACGTGGCCATGATATGGCGCCAACTGCGACGACTGTGCGGAATCTGTGGCTTTTCGAAGGCCAAGATGTACGATGTTGCGCCCCTAGCTGAAGCCAACCAAGCTACGTTGATCAGTATGGCCCCCTCGATTTCGTTGACGCTTCTTGACGATACGGGAGGGCGAATGGATGCTCGCAGCGATCACAATCAGGAGAATCTTGATCTTGAGGGAGACACCGTAAGCAAACGATCCAAAAGACCTGCGTGACGGTAGAGAGTGGTCAGTACGTGGCCATGTTATGGCGCCAATTGCGACGACAGTTCTGATTCCGTGGCTTTTTAAAGGCTAAGATGAACGATGTTGCGCCCTAGCTGAGGCCAACCAAGCTACGTTGATGAGAATGGCTCCCTCGATTTCGTTGACAATTCTTGATGCGCCGGGAGGGCGAAGAGATGCTCGCTGCTACCACAATCAGGATAACCTTGATCTTGAGTGGGACACCTAAAGCAAACGATGCAATAGACCTGCGTTACAGAGAGTGGTCAGTACGTGGCCATGATATGGCACCAACTGCGACGACTGTTCAAATTCCGTGGCTTTTTGAAGGCCAAGATATACGATGTTGCGCCCCTAGCTGAAGCCAACCAAGGTACGTTGATGAGAATGCCCCCTCGATTTCGTTGACAATTCTTGATGCGCCGTAAGGGTGAAGGAATGCTCGCTGCTATCACAATTAGCACAACCTTGATCTTGAGGGGACACCGAAAGCAAACGATGCAATAGACCTGCGTGACAGAGAGTGGTCAGTACGTGGCCATGATATGGCGCCAACTGCGACGACTGTACGGATTCTGTGGCTTTTTGAAGGCCAAGATGTACGATGTTGCGCCCCTAGCTGAAGCCAACCAAGCAACATTGATGAGAATGGCCCCCTCGATTTCGTTGACACTTCTTGACGATACGGGAGGGCGAATGGATGCTCGCAGCGATCACAATCAGGAGAATCTTGATCTTGAGGGAGACACCGTAAGCAAACGATCCAAAAGACCTGCGTGACGGTAGAGAGTGGTCAGTACGTGGCCATGTTATGGCGCCAATTCCGACGACAGTTCTGATTCCGTGGCTTTTTAAAGGCTAAGATGAACGATGTTGCGCCCTAGCTGAGGCTAACCAAGCTACGTTGATAAGAATGCCGCCCTCGATTTCGTTGACAATTCTTGATGCGCCGGAAGGGTGAAGGGATGCTCGCTGCTATCACAATCGGGACAACCTTGCTCTTGAGGGGACACCGAAGGCAAAGAATGCAATAGACCTGCGTCACAGGTTGTGGTCAGAACATGGCCATGATATGGCGCCAACTGCAACGACTGTCCGGATTCCGTGGCTTTTTGAAGGCCAAGATGAACGATGTAGCGCCCCCAGCTGAAGCCATCCAAGCTACGTTGATGAGAATGGCCCCTCGATTTCGTTGACAATTCTTGATGCGCCGTAAGGGTGAAGGGATGCTCGCTGCTATCACAATCAGCACAACCTTGATCTTGAGGGGACACCGAAAGCAAACGATGCAATAGACCTGCGTGACAGAGAGTGGTCAGTACGTTGCCATGATATGGCGCCAACTGCAACGACTTTCCGGATTCCGTGGCTTTTTGAAGGCCAAGATGAACGTTGTAGCGCCCCAAGAAGAAGGCAACCAAGCCACGTTGATGAAAACGGCCCCTCGATTTCGGTGACACTTCTTGATGCGCCGCGAGGGCGAAGGGACGCTCGACGTGATCACAATCACGACAATCTTGATCTTGAGGGGATACCGAAGGCAAAGAATGCAATAGACCTGCGTCACAGGTTGTGGTCAGAACATGGCCATGATATGGCGCCAACTGCAACGACTGTCCGGATTCCGTAGCTTTTTGAAGGCAAAGATGAACGATGTAGCGCCCCAAGCGGAAGTCTTCCAAGCTACGTTGATGAGAATGCCCCCTCAATTTCGCTGACACTTCTTGTTTCGCTGGGAGGGCGAAGGGATGCTCGCTGCGATCACAACCAGGACAATCTTGATCTTGAGGGGGACACCGAAAACAAACGATGCAATAAACCTGCGTGACAGAGAGTGGTCAGTACATGACCATGATGTGGCGCCAACTCCGACGACTGTGCAGATTCCGTGGCTTCTTGAAGGCCCAGATGTACTATGTTGAGCCCCAAGCTGAAGCCAACCAAGCTACGTTGATGAGAATGGCCCCCTCGATTTCGTTGACAATTCTTGATGCGCCGGAAGGGCGAAGGGATGCTCGCTGCTATCACAATCAGTACAACCTTGATCTTGAGGGGACACCGAAAGCAAACGATGCAATAGATCTGCGTGACAGAGAGTGGTCAGTACGTGGCCATGATATGGCGCCAACTGCGACGACTGTGCGGATACCGTGGCTTTTTCAAGGCCAAGATGTACGATGTTGCACCCCTAGCTGAAGCAAACCAAGCTACGTTGATGATAATGGCCCCCTTGATTTCGTTGACAATTCTTGAAGCGCCGGAAGGGCGAAGGGATGCTCGCTGCTATCACAATCAGGACAACCTTGATCTTGAGGGGACACCGAAAGCAAACGATGCAATAGACCTGCTTGACAGAGAGTGGTCAGTGCGTGGCCATGATATGGCGCCAACTGTGACGACTGTTCGAATTCTGTGGCTTTTTGAAGGCCAGGATGTAGGATGTTGCGCCCCTAGCTGAAGCCAACCAAGCTACGTTGATGAGAATGCCGCCCTCGATTTCGTTGACAATTCTTGATGCGCCGGAAGGGCGAAGGGATGCTCGCTGCTATCACAATCAGAACAACCTTGCTCTTGAGGGGACACCGAAAGCAAACGATGCAATAGACCTGCGTGACAGAGAGTGGTCAGTACATGGCCATGATATGGCGCCAACTGCGACGACTGCGCGGATTCCGTGGCTTTTTGAAGGCCAAGATGTACGATGTTGCGCCCCTAGCTGAAGCCAACCAAGCTACGATGATGAGAATTGCCCCTTGGTTTCGTTGACAATTCTTCATGCGCCTAAAGGGCGAAGGGTTGCTCGCTGCTATCATTATCAGGACAACCTTGATCTTGAGGGGACACCGAGAGCAAACCATGCAATAGACCTGTGTGACAGAGAGGGGTCAGTACGTGGTCATGATATGGTGCCAACTGCGACGACTGTGCGGATTCCGTGGCTTTTTGAAGGCCAAGATGTACGATGTAGCGCCCCGAGCGGAAGTCTTCCAAGCTACGTTGATGAGAATGCCCCCTCAATTTCGCTGACACTTCTTGTTTCGCTGGGAGTGCGAAGGGATGCTCGCTGCGATCACAATCAGGACAATCTTGATCTTGAGGGGGACACCGAGAACAAACGATGCAATAGACCTGCGTGACAGAGAGTGGTCAGTACGTGACCATGATGTGGCGCCAACTCCGACGACTGTGCAGATTCCGTGGCTTCTTGAAGGCCAAGATGTACTGTGTTGAGCCCCTAGCTGAAGCCAACCAAGCTACGTTGATGAGAATGGCCCCCTCGATTTCGTTGACAATTCTTGATGCGCCGGAAGGGCGAAGGGATGCTCGCTGCTATCACAATCAGGACAACCTTGATCTTGAGGGGACACCGAAAGCAAACGATGCAATAGACCTGCGTGACAGAGAGTGGTCAGTACGTGGCCATGATATGGCGCCAACTGCGACGACTGTTCAAATTCTGTGGCTTTTTGAAGGCCAGGATGTAGGATGTTGCGCCCCTAGCTGAAGCCAACCAAGCTACGTTGATGAGAATGGCCCCCTCGATTTTGTTGACAATTCTTGATGCGCCGTAAGGGTGAAGGGATGCTCGCTGCTATCACAATCAGGACAACCTTGATCTTGAGGGGACACCGAAAGCAAATGGTGCAATAGACCTGCGTGATAGAGAGTGGTCAGTACGTGGCCATGATGTGGCGCCAACTGCGACGATTGTTCGAATTCCGTGGCTTTTTGAAGGCCAAGATGTACGATGTTGCGCCCCTAGCTGAAGCCAACCAAGCTACGTTGATGAGAATGGCTCCCTCGATTTCGTTGACAATTCTTGATGCGCCGGGAGGGCGAAATGATGCTCGCTGCGATCACAATCAGGACAACCTTGATCTTGAGGGGGACACTGAAAACAAACGATGCAATAGATCTGCGTGACAGTTTGTGGTCAGTACGTGGCCATGATATGGCGCCAACTGCGACGACTGTGCGGATTCCGTGGCTTTTTGAAGGCCAAGATGTACGATGTTGTGCGCCTAGCTGAAGCCTACCAAGCTGCGTTGATGAGAATGGCTCCCTCGATTTCGTTGACAATTCTTGATGCGCCGGGAGGGCGAAGGGATGCTCGCTGCGATCACAATCAGGACAACCTTGATCTTGAGGGGGACACTGAAAACAAATGATGCTATAGACCGGCGTGACAGAGAGTGGTCAGTACGTGGTCATGATATGGCGCCAACTGCGACGACTGTGCGGATTCCGTGGCTTTTTGAAGGCCAAGATGTACGATGTTGCGCCCCTAGCTGAAGCCAACCAAGCTACGTTGATGAGAATGGCTCCCTCGATTTCGTTGACAATTCTTGATGCGCCGGGAGGGCGAAGAGATGCTCGCTGCTACCACAATCAGGATAACCTTGATCTTGAGTGGGACACCTAAAGCAAACGATGCAATAGACCTGCGTTACAGAGAGTGGTCAGTACGTGGCCATGATATGGCACCAACTGCGACGACTGTTCAAATTCCGTGGCTTTTTGAAGGCCAAGATATACGATGTTGCGCCCCTAGCTGAAGCCAACCAAGGTACGTTGATGAGAATGCCCCCTCGATTTCGTTGACAATTCTTGATGCGCCGTAAGGGTGAAGGGATGCTCGCTGCTATCACAATTAGCACAACCTTGATCTTGAGGGGACACCGAAAGCAAACGATGCAATAGACCTGCGTGACAGAGAGTGGTCAGTACGTGGCCATGATATGGCGCCAACTGCGACGACTGTACGGATTCTGTGGCTTTTTGAAGGCCAAGATGTACGATGTTGCGCCCCTAGCTGAAGCCAACCAAGCAACATTGATGAGAATGGCCCCCTCGATTTCGTTGACACTTCTTGACGATACGGGAGGGCGAATGGATGCTCGCAGCGATCACAATCAGGAGAATCTTGATCTTGAGGGAGACACCGTAAGCAAACGATCCAAAAGACCTGCGTGACGGTAGAGAGTGGTCAGTACGTGGCCATGTTATGGCGCCAATTCCGACGACAGTTCTGATTCCGTGGCTTTTTAAAGGCTAAGATGAACGATGTTGCGCCCTAGCTGAGGCTAACCAAGCTACGTTGATGAGAATGCCGCCCTCGATTTCGTTGACAATTCTTGATGCGCCGGAAGGGTGAAGGGATGCTCGCTGCTATCACAATCGGGACAACCTTGCTCTTGAGGGGACACCGAAGGCAAAGAATGCAATAGGCCTGCGTCACAGGTTGTGGTCAGAACATGGCCATGATATGGCGCCAACTGCAACGACTGTCCGGATTCCGTGGCTTTTTGAAGGCCAAGATGAACGATGTAGCGCCCCCAGCTGAAGCCATCCAAGCTACGTTGATGAGAATGGCCCCTCGATTTCGTTGACAATTCTTGATGCGCCGTAAGGGTGAAGGGATGCTCGCTGCTATCACAATCAGCACAACCTTGATCTTGAGGGGACACCGAAAGCAAACGATGCAATAGACCTGCGTGACAGAGAGTGGTCAGTACGTGGCCATGATATGGCGCCAACTGCAACGACTTTCAGGATTCCGTGGCTTTTTGAAGGCCAAGATGAACGTTGTAACGCCCCAAGAAGAAGGCAACCAAGCCACGTTGATGAAAACGGCCCCTCGATTTCGGTGACACTTCTTGATGCGCCGCGAGGGCGAAGGGACGCTCGATGTGATCACAATCAGGACAATCTTGATCTTGAGGGGATACCGAAGGCAAAGAATGCAATAGACCTGCGTCACAGGTTGTGGTCAGAACATGGCCATGATATGGCGCCAACTGCAACGACTGTCCGGATTCCGTAGCTTTTTGAAGGCAAAGATGAACGATGTAGCGCCCCAAGCGGAAGTCTTCCAAGCTACGTTGATGAGAATGCCCCCTCAATTTCGCTGACACTTCTTGTTTCGCTGGGAGGGCGAAGGGATGCTCGCTGCGATCACAACCAGGACAATCTTGATCTTGAGGGGGACACCGAAAACAAACGATGCAATAAACCTGCGTGACAGAGAGTGGTCAGTACATGACCATGATGTGGCGCCAACTCCGACGACTGTGCAGATTCCGTGGCTTCTTGAAGGCCCAGATGTACTATGTTGAGCCCCAAGCTGAAGCCAACCAAGCTACGTTGATGAGAATGGCCCCCTCGATTTCGTTGACAATTCTTGATGCGCCGGAAGGGCGAAGGGATGCTCGCTGCAATCACAATCAGTACAACCTTGATCTTGAGGGGACACCGAAAGCAAACGATGCAATAGACCTGCGTGACAGAGAGTGGTCAGTACGTGGCCATGATATGGCGCCAGCTGCGACGACTGTGCGGATTCCGTGGCTTTTTGAAGGCCAAGATGTACGATGTTGCGCCCCTAGCTGAAGCCAACCAAGCTACGTTGATGAGAATGGCCCCCTCGATTTCGTTGACAATTCTTGATGCGTCGGAAGGGCGAAGGGATGCTCGCTGCTATCACAATCAGCAAAACCTTGATCTTGAGGGGACACCGAAAGCAAACGATGCAATAGACCTGCGTGACAGAGACTGGTCAGTGCATGGTCATGATATGGCGCAAACTGCGACGACTGTGCGGATTCCGTGGATTTTTGAAGGCCAAGATGTACGGTGTTGCGCCCCTAGCTGAAGCCAATCAAGCTACGTTGATGAGAATGGCCCCCTTGATTTCGTTGACAATTCTTGAAGCGCCGGAAGGGCGAAGGGATGCTCGCTGCTATCACAATCAGGACAACCTTGATCTTGAGGGGACACCGAAAGCAAACGATGCAATAGACCTGCTTGACAGAGAGTGGTCAGTACGTGGCCATGATATGGCGCCAACTGTGACGACTGTTCGAATTCTGTGGCTTTTTGAAGGCCAGGATGTAGGATGTTGCGCCCCTAGCTGAAGCCAACCAAGCTACGTTGATGAGAATGCCGCCCTCGATTTCGTTGACAATTCTTGATGCGCCGGAAGGGCGAAGGGATGCTCGCTGCTATCACAATCAGAACAACCTTGCTCTTGAGGGGACACCGAAAGCAAACGATGCAATAGACCTGCGTGACAGAGAGTGGTCAGTACATGGCCATGATATGGCGCCAACTGCGACGACTGCGCGGATTCCGTGGCTTTTTGAAGGCCAAGATGTACGATGTTGCGCCCCTAGCTGAAGCCAACCGAGCTACGATGATGAGAATTGCCCCTCGGTTTCGTTGACAATTCTTCATGCGCCTAAAGGGCGAAGGGTTGCTCGCTGCTATCATTATCAGGACAACCTTGATCTTGAGGGGACACCGAGAGCAAACCATGCAATAGACCTGTGTGACAGAGAGGGGTCAGTACGTGGTCATGATATGGTGCCAACTGCGACGACTGTGCGGATTCCGTGGCTTTTTGAAGGCCAAGATGTACGATGTAGCGCCCCGAGCGGAAGTCTTCCAAGCTACGTTGATGAGAATGCCCCCTCAATTTCGCTGACACTTCTTGTTTCGCTGGGAGTGCGAAGGGATGCTCGCTGCGATCACAATCAGGACAATCTTGATCTTGAGGGGGACACCGAGAACAAACGATGCAATAGACCTGCGTGACAGAGAGTGGTCAGTACGTGACCATGATGTGGCGCCAACTCCGACGACTGTGCAGATTCCGTGGCTTCTTGAAGGCCAAGATGTACTGTGTTGAGCCCCTAGCTGAAGCCAACCAAGCTACGTTGATGAGAATGGCCCCCTCGATTTCGTTGACAATTCTTGATGCGCCGGAAGGGCGAAGGGATGCTCGCTGCTATCACAATCAGGACAACCTTGATCTTGAGGGGACACCGAAAGCAAACGATGCAATAGACCTGCGTGACAGAGAGTGGTCAGTACGTGGCCATGATATGGCGCCAACTGCGACGACTGTTCAAATTCTGTGGCTTTTTGAAGGCCAGGATGTAGGATGTTGCGCCCCTAGCTGAAGCCAACCAAGCTACGTTGATGAGAATGGCCCCCTCGATTTTGTTGACAATTCTTGATGCGCCGTAAGGGTGAAGGGATGCTCGCTGCTATCACAATCAGGACAACCTTGATCTTGAGGGGACACCGAAAGCAAATGGTGCAATAGACCTGCGTGATAGAGAGTGGTCAGTACGTGGCCATGATATGGCGCCAACTGCGACGACTGTTCGAATTCCGTGGCTTTTTGAAGGCCAAGATGTACGATGTTGCGCCCCTAGCTGAAGCCAACCAAGCTACGTTGATGAGAATGGCTCCCTCGATTTCGTTGACAATTCTTGATGCGCCGGGAGGGCGAAATGATGCTCGCTGCGATCACAATCAGGACAACCTTGATCTTGAGGGGGACACTGAAAACAAACGATGCAATAGATCTGCGTGACAGTTTGTGGTCAGTACGTGGCTATGATATGGCGCCAACTGCGACGACTGTGGGGATTCCGTGGCTTTTTGAAGGCCAAGATGTACGATGTTGTGCGCCTAGCTGAAGCCTACCAAGCTGCGTTGATGAGAATGGCTCCCTCGATTTCGTTGACAATTCTTGATGCGCCGGGAGGGCGAAGGGATGCTCGCTGCGATCACAATCAGGACAACCTTGATCTTGAGGGGGACACTGAAAACAAATGATGCTATAGACCGGCGTGACAGAGAGTGGTCAGTACGTGGTCATGATATGGCGCCAACTGCGACGACTGTGCGGATTCCGTGGCTTTTTGAAGGCCAAGATGTACGATGTTGCGCCCCTAGCTGAAGCCAACCAAGCTACGTTGATGAGAATGTCCCCCTCGATTTTATGACAATTCTTGATGCGCCGGGAGGGCGAAGGGATGCTCGCTGCTATCACAATCAGGACAACCTTGATCTTGAGGGGGACACCGAAAACAAACGATGCAATAGACCTGCGTGACAGAGAGTGGTCGGTACGTGGCCATGATATGGCGCCAACTGCGACGACTGTGCGGATTCTGTGGCTTTTCGAAGGCCAAGATGTACGATGTTGCGCCCCTAGCTGAAGCCAACCAAGTTACGTTGATCAGTATGGCCCCCTCAATTTCGTTAACACTTCTTGACGATACGGGAGGGCGAATGGATGCTCGCAGCGATCACAATCAGGAGAATCTTAAACTTGAGGGAGACACCTTAAGCAAACGATCCAAAAGACCTGCGTTACAGAGAGTGGTCAGTACGTGGCCATGATATGGCACCAACTGCGACGAATGTTCAAATTCCGTGGCTTTTTGAAGGCCAAGATATACGATGTTGCGCCCCTAGCTGAAGCCAACCAAGGTACGTTGATGAGAATGCCCCCTCGATTTCGTTGACAATTCTTGATGCGCCGTAAGGGTGAAGGGATGCTCGCTGCTATCACAATCAGCACAACCTTGATCTTGAGGGGACACCGAAAGCAAACGATGCAATAGACCTGCGTGACAGAGAGTGGTCAGTACGTGGCCATGATATGGCGCCAACTGCGACGACAGTTCGAATTCTGTGGCTTTTTGAAGGCCAAGATGTACGATGTTGCACCCCTAGCTGAAGCCAACCAAGCTATGTTGATGAGAATGCCGCCCTCGATTTCGTTGACAATTCTTGATGCGCCGGAAGGGCGAAGGGATGCTCGCAGCTATCACAATCGGGACAGCCTTGCTCTTGAGGGGACACCGAAAGCAAACGATGCAATAGACCTGCGTGACAGGGAGTGGTCAGTACATGACCATGATATGGCGCCAACTGCGACGACTGTGCGGATTCCGTGGCTTTTTGAAGGCCAAGATGTACGATGTTGCACCCCTAGCTGAAGCCAACCAAGCTACGTTGATGAGAATGGCCCCCTCGATTTTGTTGACAATTCTTGATGCGCCGTAAGGGTGAAGGGATGCTCGCTGCTATCACAATCAGGACAACCTTGATCTTGAGGGGACACCGAAAGCAAACGGTGCAATAGACCTGCGTGATAGAGAGTGGTCAGTACGTGGCCATGATATGGCGCCAACTGCGACGACTGTTCGAATTCCGTGGCTTTTTGAAGGCCAAGATGTACGATGTTGCGCCCCTAGCTGAAGCCAACCAAGCTACGTTGATGAGAATGGCTCCCTCGATTTCGTTGACAATTCTTGATGCGCCGGGAGGGCGAAATGATGCTCGCTGCGATCATAATCAGGACAACCTTGAGCTTGAGGGGGGCACTGAAAGCAAACGATGCTATAGACCTGCGTGACAGAGAGTGGTCAGTACGTGGTCATGATATGGCGCCAACTGTGACGAGTGTGCGGATTCCGTGCCTTTTTGAAGGCCAAGATGTTCGATGTTGCGCCCCTAGCTGAAGCCAACCAAGCTACGTTGATGAGAATGGCCCCCTCGATTTTGTTTACACTTCTTGACGATACGGGAGAGCGAATAGATGCTCGCTGCGATCACAACCAGGACAATCTTGATCTTGAGGGGGACACCGAAAACAAACGATGCAATAGACCTGCGTGACAGAGAGTGGTCAGTACGTGGCCATGATATGGCGCCAACTGCGACGACTGTTCGAATTCCGTGGCTGTTTGAAGGCCAAGATGTACAATGTTGCACCCCTAGCTGAAGCCAACCAAGGTACGTTGATGAGAATGCCCCCCTCGATTTCGTTGACAATACTTGATGCGCCGGAATGGCGAAGGATTGCTCGCTGCTATCACAATCAGGACAACCTTGATCTTGAGGGGACATCGAAAGCAAACGATGCAATAGACCTGCGTGACAGAGAGTGGTCACTACGTGGCCATGATAAGGCGCCAACCGCGACGACTGTGCGGATTCCGTGGCTTTTTGATGGCCAAGATGTACGATGTTGCGCCCCTAGCTGAAGCCAACCGAGCTACGTTGATAAGAATGGCTCCCTCGATTTCGTTGACAATTCTTCATGCGCCGGAAGGGCGAAGGGATGCTCGCTGCTATCACAATCAGGACAACCTTGATCTTGAGGGGACACCGAAAGCAAACGGTGCAATAGACCTGCGTGACAGAGAGTGGTCAGTACGTGGCCATGATATGGCGCCAACTGCGACGACTGTTCGAATTCCGTGGCTTTTTGAAGGCCAAGATGTACGATGTTGCGCCCCTAGCTGAAGCCAACCAAGCTACGTTGATGAGAATGGCCCCCTCGATTTCGTTGACAATTCTTGATGCGCCGGAAGGGCGAAGAGATGCTCGCTGCTATCACAATCAGCACAACCTTCATCTTGAGGGGATACCGAAAGCAAACGATGCAATAGACCTGCGTGACAGTGAGTGGTCAGTAGGTGGCCATGATATGGCGCCAACTGCGACGACTGTGCGGATTCCATGGCTTTTTGAAGGCCAAGATGTACGATGTTGCGCCCCTAGCTGAAGCCAACCAAGCTACGTTCATGAGAATGGCCCCCTCGATTTTGTTGACAATTCTTGATGCGCCGGGAGGGCGAAGGGATGCTCGCTGCTATCACAATCAGGACAACCTTGATCTTGAGGGGGACACCGAAAACAAACGATGCAATAGACCTGCGTTACAGAGAGTGGTCGGTACGTGGCCATGATATGGCGCCAACTGCGACGACTGTGCGGATTCTGTGGCTTTTCGAAGGCCAAGATGTACGATGTTGCGCCCCTAGCTGAAGCCAACCAAGCTACGTTGATCAGTATGGCCCCCTCGATTTCGTTGACACTTCTTGACGATACGGGAGAGCGAATGGATGCTCGCAGCGATCACAATCAGGAGAATCTTAATCTTGAGGGAGACACCGTAAGCAAACGATCCAAAAGACCTGCGTGACGGTAGAGAGTGGTCAGTACGTGGCCATGTTATGGCGCCAATTGCGACGACAGTTCTGATTCCGTGGCTTTTTAAAGGCTAAGATGAACGATGTTGCGCCCTAGCTGAGGCCAACCAAGCTACGTTGATGAGAATGGCTCCCTCGATTTCGTTGACAATTCTTGATGCGCCGGGAGGGCGAAGAGATGCTCGCTGCTACCACAATCAGGATAACCTTGATCTTGAGTGGGACACCTAAAGCAAACGATGCAATAGACCTGCGTTACAGAGAGTGGTCAGTACGTGGCCATGATATGGCACCAACTGCGACGACTGTTCAAATTCCGTGGCTTTTTGAAGGCCAAGATATACGATGTTGCGCCCCTAGCTGAAGCCAACCAAGGTACGTTGATGAGAATGCCCCCTCGATTTCGTTGACAATTCTTGATGCGCCGTAAGGGTGAAGGGATGCTCGCTGCTATCACAATCAGCACAACCTTGATCTTGAGGGGACACCGAAAGCAAACGATGCAATAGACCTGCGTGACAGAGAGTGGTCAGCACGTGGCCATGATATGGCGCCAACTGCGACGACTGTGCGGATTCTGTGGCTTTATGAAGGCCAAGATGTACGATGTTGCGCCCCTAGCTGAAGCCAACCAAGCAACATTGATGAGAATGGCCCCCTCGATTTCGTTGACACTTCTTGACGATACGGGAGGGCGAATGGATGCTCGCAGCGATCACAATCAGGAGAATCTTGATCTTGAGGGAGACACCGTAAGCAAACGATCCAAAAGACCTGCGTGACGGTAGAAAGTGGTCAGTACGTGGCCATGTTATGGCGCCAATTCCGACGACAGTTCTGATTCCGTGGCTTTTTAAAGGCTAAGATGAACGATGTTGCGCCCTAGCTGAGGCCAACCAAGCTACGTTGATGAGAATGGCTCCCTCGATTTCGTTGACAATTCATGATGCGCCGGGAGGGCGAAGGGATGCTTGCTGCTATCACAATCAGGACAACCTTGATCTTGAGGGGACACCGAAAGCAAACGATGCAATAGACCTGCGTGACAGAAAGTGGTCAGTACGTAGCCATGATATGGCGCCAACTGCGACGACTGTTCGAATTCTGTGGCTTTTTGAAGGCCAAGATGTACGATGTTGCACCCCTAGCTGAAGCCAACCAAGCTACGTTGATGAGAATGGCCCCCTCGATTTCGTTGGCAATTCTTGATGCGCCGGAAGGGTGAAGGGATGCTCGCTGCTATCACAATCAGTACAACCTTGATCTTGAGGGGACACCGAAAGCAAACGATGCAATAGACCTGTGTGACAGAGAGTGGTCAGTACGTGGCCATGATAAGGCGCCAACTGCGACGACTGTGCGGATTCTGTGGCTTTTTGAAGGCCAAGATGTTCGATGTTGCACCCCTAGCTGAAGCCAACCAAGCTACGTTGATGAGAATGGCCCCCTCAATTTCGTTGACAATTCTTGATGCGCCGTAAGGGTGAAGGGATGCTCGCTGCTATCACAATCAGGACAACCTTGATCTTGAGGGGACACCGAAAGCAAACGGTGCAATAGACCTGCGTGATAGAGAGTGGTCAGTACGTGGCCATGATATGGCGCCAACTGCGACGACTGTTCGAATTCCGTGGCTTTTTGAAGGCCAAGATGTACGATGTTGCGCCCCTAGCTGAAGCCAACCAAGCTACGTTGATGAGAATGGCTCCCTCGATTTCGTTGACAATTCTTGATGCGCCGGGAGGGCGAAATGATGCTCGCTGCGATCACAATCAGGACAACCTTGATCTTGAGGGGGACACTGAAAACAAACGATGCAATAGACCTGCGTGACAGTGAGTGGTCAGTACGTGGCCATGATATGGCGCCAACTGCGACGACTGTGCGGATTCCGTGGCTTTTTGAAGGCCAAGATGTACGATGTTGTGCGCCTAGCTGAAGCCTACCAAGCTGCGTTGATGAGAATGGCTCCCTCGATTTCGTTGACAATTCTTGATGCGCCGGGAGGGCGAAGGGATGCTCGCTGCGATCATAATCAGGACAACCTTGAGCTTGAGGGGGACACTGAAAACAAACGATGCTATAGACCTGCGTGACAGAGAGTGGTCAGTACGTGGCCATGATATGGCGCCAACTGCGATGACTTTGCGGATTCCGTGGCTTTTTGAATGCCAAGATGTACGATGTTGCGCCCCTAGCTGAAGCCAACCAAGCTACGTTGATGAGAATGGCCCCCTCGATTTCGTTGACAATTCTTGATGCGCCGGAAGGGCGAAAGGGATGCTCGCTGCTATCACAATCAGCACAATCTTGATCTTGAGGGGACACCGAAAGCAAACGATGCAATAGACCTGCGTGACAGAGAGTGGTCAGTACGTGGCCATGATATGGCGCCAACTGCGACGACTGTGCGGATTCTGTGGCTTTTTGAAGGCCAAGAAGTACGATGTTGCGCCCCTAGCTGAAGCCAACCAAGCTACGTTGATGAGAATGGCCCCCTCGATTTCGTTGACGTTTCTTGACGATACGGGAGGGCGAATAGATGCTCGCAGCGATCACAATCAGGAGAATCTTGATCTTGAGGGAGACACCGTAAGCAAACGATCCAAAAGACCTGCGTGACGGTAGAGAGTGGTCAGTACGTGGCCATGTTATGGCGCCAATTGCGACGACAGTTCTGATTCCGTGGCTTTTTAAAATCTAAGATGAACGATATTGCGCCCCTAGCTGAGGCCAACCAAGCTACGTTGATGAGAATGGCTCCCTCCATTTCGTTGACAATTCTTGATGCGTCGGGAGGGCGAAGAGATGCTCGCTGCTATCACAATCAGGACAACCTTGATCTTGAGGGGGACACCGAAAGCAAACGATGCAATAGACCTGCGTTACAGAGAGTGGTCAGTACGTGGCCTTGATATGGCACCAACTGCGACGACTGTTCAAATTCCGTGGCTTTTTGAAGGCCATGGTGTTCGATGTTGCGCCCCTAGCTGAAGCCAACCAAGCTACGTTCATGAGAATGGCTCCCTCGATTTCGTTGACAATTCTTGATGCGCCGGGAGGGCGAAGGGATGGATGCTCGCTGCTATCACAATCAGGACAACCTTGATCTTGAGGGGGACACCGAAAACAAACGATGCAATAGACCTGCGTGACAGAGAGTGGTCGGTACGTGGCCATGATATGGCGCCAACTGCGACGACTGTGCGGATTCTGTGGCTTTTCGAAGGCCAAGATGTACGATGTTGCGCCCCTAGCTGAAGCCAACCAAGCTACGTTGATCAGTATGGCCCCCTCGATTTCGTAGACACTTCTTGACGATACGGGAGGGCGAATGGATGCTCGCAGCGATCACAATCAGGAGAATCTTGATCTTGATGGAGACACCGTAAGCAAACGATCCAAAAGACCTGCGTTACGGTAGAGAGTGGTCAGTACGTGGCCATGTTATGGCGCCAATTCCGACGACAGTTCTGATTTCGTGGCTTTTTAAAGGCTAAGATGAACGATGTTGCGCCCCTAGCTGAAGCCAACCAAGCTATGTTGATGAGAATGCCGCCCTCAATTTCGTTGACAATTCTTGATGCGCCGTAAGGGTGAAGGGATGCTCGCTGCTATCACAATCAGCACAACCTTGATCTTGATGGGATACCGAAAGCAAACGATGCAATAGACCTGCGTGACAGTGAGTGGTCAGTAGGTGGCCATGATATGGCGCCAACTGCGACGACTGTTCAAATTCCGTGGCTTTTTGAAGGCCAAGATGTTCGATGTTGCGCCCCTAGCTGAAGCCAACCAAGGTACGTTGATGAGAATGCCCCCCTCGATTTCGTTGACAATTCTTGATGCGCCGTAAGGATGAAGGGATGCTCGCTGCTATCACAATCAGGACAACCTCGATCTTGAGGGGACACCGAAAGCAAACGGTGCAATAGACCTACGTGACAGAGAGTGGTCAGTACGTGGCCATGATATGGCGCCAACTGCGACGACTGTTCGAATTCCGTGGCTTTTTGAAGGCCAAGATGTACGATGTTGCGCCCCTAGCTGAAGCCAACCAAGCTACGTTGATGAGAATGGCCCCCTCGATTTCGTTGACAATTCTTGATGCGCCTGAAGGGCGATGGGATGCTCGCTGCTATCACAATCAGCACAACCTTGATCTTGAGGGGATACCGAAAGCAAACGATGCAATAGACCTACGTGACAGAGAGTGGTCAGTAGGTGGCCATGATATGGCGCCAAATGCGACGACTGTGCGGATTCCATGGCTTTTTGAAGGCCAAGATGTACGATGTTGCGCCCCTAGCTGAAGCCAACCAAGCTACGTTCATGAGAATGGCTCCCTCGATTTCGTTGACAATTCTTGATGCGCCGGGAGGGCGAAGGGATGCTCGCTGCGATCACAATCAGGACAACCTTGATCTTGAGGGGGACACTGAAAACAAATGATGCTATAGACCGGCGTGACAGAGAGTGGTCAGTACGTGGTCATGATATGGCGCCAACTGCGACGACTGTGCGGATTCCGTGGCTTTTTGAAGGCCAAGATGTACGATGTTGCGCCCCTAGCTGAAGCCAACCGAGCTACGTTGATGAGAATGGCCCCCTCGATTTTGTTTACACTTCTTGACGATACGAGAGGGCGAATAGATGCTCGCTGCGATCACAACTAGGAGAATCTTGATCTTGAGGGGACACCGAAAACAAACGATGCAATAGACCTGCGTGACAGGGAGTGGTCAGTACGTGGCCATGATATGGCGCCAACTGCGACGACAGTTCGGATTCCGTGGCTTTTTGAAGGCTAAGATGAACGATGTTGCACCCCTAGCTGAGGCCAACCAAGCTACGTTGATGAGAGTGGCTCCCTCGATTTCGTTGACAATTCTTGATGCGCCGGGAGGGCGAAGAGATGCTCGCTGCTATCACAATCAGGACAACCTTGATCTTGAGGGGGACACCGAAAGCAAACGATGCAATAGACCTGCGTTACAGAGAGTGGTCAGTACGTGGCCTTGATATGGCACCAACTGCGACGACTGTTCAAATTCCGTGGCTTTTTGAAGGCCATGGTGTTCGATGTTGCGCCCCTAGCTGAAGCCAACCAAGCTACGTTCATGAGAATGGCTCCCTCGATTTCGTTGACAATTCTTGATGCACCGGGAGGGCGAAGGGATGGATGCTCGCTGCTATCACAATCAGGACAACCTTGATCTTGAGGGGGACACCGAAAACAAACGATGCAATAGACCTGCGTGACAGAGAGTGGTCGGTACGTGGCCATGATATGGCGCCAACTGCGACGACTGTGCGGATTCTGTGGCTTTTCGAAGGCCAAGATGTACGATGTTGCGCCCCTAGCTGAAGCCAACCAAGCTACGTTGATCAGTATGGCCCCCTCGATTTCGTAGACACTTCTTGACGATACGGGAGGGCGAATGGATGCTCGCAGCGATCACAATCAGGAGAATCTTGATCTTGATGGAGACACCGTAAGCAAACGATCCAAAAGACCTGCGTGACGGTAGAGAGTGGTCAGTACGTGGCCATGTTATGGCGCCAATTCCGACGACAGTTCTGATTTCGTGGCTTTTTAAAGGCTAAGATGAACGATGTTGCGCCCCTAGCTGAAGCCAACCAAGCTATGTTGATGAGAATGCCGCCCTCAATTTCGTTGACAATTCTTGATGCGCCGTAAGGGTGAAGGGATGCTCGCTGCTATCACAATCAGCACAACCTTGATCTTGATGGGATACCGAAAGCAAACGATGCAATAGACCTGCGTGACAGTGAGTGGTCAGTAGGTGGCCATGATATGGCGCCAACTGCGACGACTGTGCGGATTCCATGGCTTTTTGAAGGCCAAGATGTACGATGTTGCGCCCCTAGCTGAAGCCAACCAAGCTACGTTCATGAGAATGGCTCCCTCGATTTCGTTGACAGTTCTTGATGCGCCGGGAGGGCGAAATGATGCTCGCTGCGATCACAATCAGGACAACCTTGATCATGAGGGGGACACTGAAAACAAACGATGCAATAGACCTGCGTGACAGTGAGTGGTCAGTACGTGGCCATGATATGGCGCCAACTGCGACGACTGTGCGGATTCCGTGGCTTTTTGAAGGCCAAGATGTACGATGTTGTGCGCCTAGCTGAAGCCAACCAAGCTGCGTTGATGAGAATGGCTCCCTCGATTTCGTTGACAATTCTTGATGCGCCGGGAGGGCGAAGGGATGCTCGCTGCGATCATAATCAGGACAACCTTGACCTTGAGGGGGACACCGAAAGCAAACGATGCAATAGACCTGCGTTACAGAGAGTGGTCAGTACGTGGCCATGATATGGCACCAACTGCGACGACTGTTCAAATTCCGTGGCTTTTTGAAGGCCAAGATGTTCGATGTTGCGCCCCTAGCTGAAGCCAACCAAGCTACGTTGATGAGAATGGCCCCCTCGATTTTGTTTACACTTCTTGACGATACGGGAGAGCGAATAGATGCTCGCTGCGATCACAACCAGGACAATCTTGATCTTGAGGGGGACACCGTAAACAAACGATGCAATAGACCTGCGTGACAGAGAGTGGTCAGTACGTGGCCATGATATGGCGCCAACTGCAACGACTGTTCGAATTCCGTGGCTTTTTGAAGGCCAAGATGTACGATGTTGCGCCCCTAGCTGAAGCCAACCAAACTACGTTGATGAGAATGGCCCCCTCGATTTCGTTGACAATTCTTGATGCGCCGGAAGGGCGAAGGGATGCTCGCTGCTATTACAATCAGCACAATCTTGATCTTGAGGGGACACCGAAAGCAAACGATGCAATAGACCTTCGTGACAGAGAGTGGTCAGTACGTGGCCATGATATGGCGCCAACTGCGACGACTGTGCGGATTCTGTGGCTTTTTGAAGGCCAAGATGTATGATGTTGCGCCCCTAGCTGAAGCCAACCAAGCTACGTTGATGAGAATGGCCCCCTCGATTTCGTTGACACTTCTTGACGATACGGGAGGGCGAATAGATGCTCGCAGCGATCACAATAAGGAGAATCTTGATCTTGAGGGAGACACCGTAAGCAAACGATCCAAAAGACCTGCGTGACGGTAGAGAGTGGTCAGTACGTGGTCATGTTATGGCGCCAATTGCGACGACAGTTCTGATTCCGTGGATTTTTAAAGGCTAAGATGAACGATATTGCGCCCCTAGCTGAGGCCAACCAAGCTACGTTGATGAGAATGGCTCCCTCGATTTCGTTGACAATTCTTGGTGCGCCGGGAGGGCGAAGGGATGCTCGCTGCTATCACAATCAGGACAACCTTAATCTTGGGGGGACACCGAAAGCAAACGATGCAATAGACCTGCGTTACAGAGAGTGGTCAGTACGTAGCCATGATATGGCACCAACTGCGACGACTGTTCAAATTCCGTGGCTTTTTGAAGGCCAAGATGTTCGATGTTGCGCCCCTAGCTGAAGCCAACCAAGGTACGTTGATGAGAATGCCCCCCTCGATTTCGTTGACAATTCTTGATGCGCCGTAAGGATGAAGGGATGCTCGCTGCTATCACAATCAGGACAACCTCGATCTTGAGGGGACACCGAAAGCAAACGGTGCAATAGACCTACGTGACAGAGAGTGGTCAGTACGTGGCCATGATATGGCGCCAACTGCGACGACTGTTCGAATTCCGTGGCTTTTTGAAGGCCAAGATGTACGATGTTGCGCCCCTAGCTGAAGCCAACCAAGCTACGTTGATGAGAATGGCCCCCTCGATTTCGTTGACAATTCTTGATGCGCCTGAAGGGCGATGGGATGCTCGCTGCTATCACAATCAGCACAACCTTGATCTTGAGGGGATACCGAAAGCAAACGATGCAATAGACCTACGTGACAGAGAGTGGTCAGTAGGTGGCCATGATATGGCGCCAACTGCGACGACTGTGCGGATTCCATGGCTTTTTGAAGGCCAAGATGTACGATGTTGCGCCCCTAGCTGAAGCCAACCAAGCTACGTTCATGAGAATGGCTCCCTCGATTTCGTTGACAATTCTTGATGCGCCGGGAGGGCGAAGGGATGCTCGCTGCGATCACAATCAGGACAACCTTGATCTTGAGGGGGACACTGAAAACAAATGATGCTATAGACCGGCGTGACAGAGAGTGGTCAGTACGTGGTCATGATATGGCGCCAACTGCGACGACTGTGCGGATTCCGTGGCTTTTTGAAGGCCAAGATGTACGATGTTGCGCCCCTAGCTGAAGCCAACCGAGCTACGTTGATGAGAATGGCCCCCTCGATTTTGTTTACACTTCTTGACGATACGAGAGGGCGAATAGATGCTCGCTGCGATCACAATCAGGACAACCTTGATCTTGAGGGGGACACTGAAAACAAACGATGCAATAGACCTGCGTGACAGTGAGTGGTCAGTACGTGGCCATGATATGGCGCCAACTGCGACGACTGTGCGGATTCCGTGGCTTTTTGAAGGCCAAGATGTACGATGTTGTGCGCCTAGCTGAAGCCAACCAAGCTGCGTTGATGAGAATGGCTCCCTCGATTTCGTTGACAATTCTTGATGCGCCGGGAGGGCGAAGGGAGGCTCGCTGCGATCATAATCAGGACAACCTTGACCTTGAGGGGGACACCGAAAGCAAACGATGCAATAGACCTGCGTTACAGAGAGTGGTCAGTACGTGGCCATGATATGGCACCAACTGCGACGACTGTTCAAATTCCGTGGCTTTTTGAAGGCCAAGATGTTCGATGTTGCGCCCCTAGCTGAAGCCAACCAAGCTACGTTGATGAGAATGGCCCCCTCGATTTTGTTTACACTTCTTGACGATACGGGAGAGCGAATAGATGCTCGCTGCGATCACAACCAGGACAATCTTGATCTTGAGGGGGACACCGTAAACAAACGATGCAATAGACCTGCGTGACAGAGAGTGGTCAGTACGTGGCCATGATATGGCGCCAACTGCGATGACTGTGCGGATTCCGTGGCTTTTTGAATGCCAAGATGTACGATGTTGCGCCCCTAGCTGAAGCCAACCAAGCTACGTTGATGAGAATGGCCCCCTCGATTTCGTTGACAATTCTTGATGCGCCGTAAGGATGAAGGGATGCTCGCTGCTATCACAATCAGGACAACCTCGATCTTGAGGGGACACCGAAAGCAAACGGTGCAATAGACCTACGTGACAGAGAGTGGTCAGTACGTGGCCATGATATGGCGCCAACTGCGACGACTGTTCGAATTCCGTGGCTTTTTGAAGGCCAAGATGTACGATGTTGCGCCCCTAGCTGAAGCCAACCAAGCTACGTTGATGAGAATGGCCCCCTCGATTTCGTTGACAATTCTTGATGCGCCTGAAGGGCGATGGGATGCTCGCTGCTATCACAATCAGCACAACATTGATCTTGAGGGGATACCGAAAGCAAACGATGCAATAGACCTACGTGACAGAGAGTGGTCAGTAGGTGGCCATGATATGGCGCCAACTGCGACGACTGTGCGGATTCCATGGCTTTTTGAAGGCCAAGATGTACGATGTTGCGCCCCTAGCTGAAGCCAACCAAGCTACGTTCATGAGAATGGCTCCCTCGATTTCGTTGACAATTCTTGATGCGCCGGGAGGGCGAAGGGATGCTCGCTGCGATCACAATCAGGACAACCTTGATCTTGAGGGGGACACTGAAAACAAATGATGCTATAGACCGGCGTGACAGAGAGTGGTCAGTACGTGGTCATGATATGGCGCCAACTGCGACGACTGTGCGGATTCCGTGGCTTTTTGAAGGCCAAGATGTACGATGTTGCGCCCCTAGCTGAAGCCAACCGAGCTACGTTGATGAGAATGGCCCCCTAGATTTTGTTTACACTTCTTGACGATACGAGAGGGCGAATAGATGCTCGCTGCGATCACAACTAGGAGAATCTTGATCTTGAGGGGACACCGAAAACAAACGATGCAATAGACCTGCGTGACAGGGAGTGGTCAGTACGTGGCCATGATATGGCGCCAACTGCGACGACAGTTCGGATTCCGTGGCTTTTTGAAGGCTAAGATGAACGATGTTGCACCCCTAGCTGAGGCCAACCAAGCTACGTTGATGAGAGTGGCTCCCTCGATTTCGTTGACAATTCTTGATGCGCCGGGAGGGCGAAGAGATGCTCGCTGCTATCACAATCAGGACAACCTTGATCTTGAGTGGGACACCGAAAGCAAACGATACAATAGACCTGCGTTACAGAGAGTGGTCAGTACGTGGCCATGATATGGCACCAACTGCGACGACTGTTCAAATGTCGTGGCTTTTTGAAGGCCAAGATATACGATGTTGCGCCCCTAGCTGAAGCCAACCAAGGTACGTTGATGAGAATGCCCCCTCGATTTCGTTGACAATTCTTGATGCGCCGTAAGGGTGAAGGGATGCTCGCTGCTGTCACAAACAGCACAACCTTGATCTTCAGGGGACACCGAAAGCAAACGATGCAATAGACCTGCGTTACAGAGAGTGGTCAGTATGTGGCCATGATATGGCGCCAACTGCGACGACAGTGCGGATTCTGTGGCTTTTTGAAGGCCAAGATGTACGATGTTGCGCCCCTAGCTGAAGCCAACCAAGCAACGTTGATGAGAATGGCCCCCTCGATTTCGTTGACACTTCTTGACGATACGGGAGGGCGAATGGATGCTCGCAGCGATCACAACCAGGAGAATCTTGATCTTGAGGGAGACACCGAAAGCAAACGATGCAATAGACCTGCGTGACAGAGAGTGGTCAGTACGTGGCCATGATATGGCGCCAACTGCGACGACTGTTCGAATTCTGTGGCTTTTTGAAGGCCAGGATGTAGGATGTTGCGCCCCTAGCTGAAGCCAACCAAGCTACGTTGATGAGAATGCCGCCCTCGATCTCGTTGACAATTCTTGATGCGCCGGAAGGGCGAAGGGATGCTCGCTGCGATCACAATCAGGACAACCTTGATCTTGAGGGGGACACTGAAAACAAACGATGCAATAGACCTGCGTGACAGTGAGTGGTCAGTACGTGGCCATGATATGGCGCCAACTGCGACGACTGTGCGGATTCCGTGGCTTTTTGAAGGCCAAGATGTACGATGTTGTGCGCCTAGCTCAAGCCTACCAAGCTGCGTTGATGAGAATGGCTCCCTCGATTTCGTTGACAATTCTTGATGCGCCGGGAGGGCGAAGGGATGCTCGCTGCGATCATAATCAGGACAACCTTGAGCTTGAGGGGGACACTGAAAACAAACGATGCAATAGACCTGCGTGACAGTGAGTGGTCAGTACGTGGCCATGATATGGCGCCAACTGCGACGACTGTGCGGATTCCGTGGCTTTTTGAAGGCCAAGATGTACGATGTTGTGCGCCTAGCTGAAGCCTACCAAGCTGCGTTGATGAGAATGGCTCCCTCGATTTCGTTGACAATTCTTGATGCGCCGGGAGGGCGAAGGGATGCTCGCTGCGATCATAATCAGGACAACCTTGAGCTTGAGGGGGACACTGAAAACAAACGATGCTATAGACCTGCGTGACAGAGAGTGGTCAGTACGTGGCCATGATATGGCGCCAACTGCGATGACTGTGCGGATTCCGTGGCTTTTTGAATGCCAAGATGTACGATGTTGCGCCCCTAGCTGAAGCCAACCAAGCTACGTTGATGAGAATGGCCCCCTCGATTTCGTTGACAATTCTTGATGCGCCGGAAGGGCGAAAGGGATGCTCGCTGCTATCACAATCAGCACAATCTTGATCTTGAGGGGACACCGAAAGCAAACGATGCAATAGACCTGCGTGACAGAGAGTGGTCAGTACGTGGCCATGATATGGCGCCAACTGCGACGACTGTGCGGATTCTGTGGCTTTTTGAAGGCCAAGATGTACGATGTTGCGCCCCTAGCTGAAGCCAACCAAGCTACGTTGATGAGAATGGCCCCCTCGATTTCGTTGACGTTTCTTGACGATACGGAAGGGCGAATAGATGCTCGCAGCGATCACAATCAGGAGAATCTTGATCTTGAGGGAGACACCGTAAGCAAACGATCCAAAAGACCTGCGTGACGGTAGAGAGTGGTCAGTACGTGGCCATGTTATGGCGCCAATTGCGACGACAGTTCTGATTCCGTGGCTTTTTAAAATCTATGATGAACGATATTGCGCCCCTAGCTGAGGCCAACCAAGCTACGTTGATGAGAATGGCTCCCTCCATTTCGTTGACAATTCTTGATGCGCCGGGAGGGCGAAGAGATGCTCGCTGCTATCACAATCAGGACAACCTTGATCTTGAGGGGGACACCGAAAGCAAACGATGCAATAGACCTGCGTTACAGAGAGTGGTCAGTACGTGGCCTTGATATGGCACCAACTGCGACGACTGTTCAAATTCCGTGGCTTTTTGAAGGCCATGGTGTTCGATGTTGCGCCCCTAGCTGAAGCCAACCAAGCTACGTTCATGAGAATGGCTCCCTCGATTTCGTTGACAATTCTTGATGCGCCGGGAGGGCGAAGGGATGGATGCTCGCTGCTATCACAATCAGGACAACCTTGATCTTGAGGGGGACACCGAAAGCAAACGGTGCAATAGACCTACGTGACAGAGAGTGGTCAGTACGTGGCCATGATATGGCGCCAACTGCGACGACTGTTCGAATTCCGTGGCTTTTCGAAGGCCAAGATGTACGATGTTGCGCCCCTAGCTGAAGCCAACCAAGCTACGTTGATCAGTATGGCCCCCTCGATTTCGTAGACACTTCTTGACGATACGGGAGGGCAAATGGATGCTCGCAGCGATCACAATCAGGAGAATCTTGATCTTGATGGAGACACCGTAAGCAAACGATCCAAAAGACCTGCGTGACGGTAGAGAGTGGTCAGTACGTGGCCATGTTATGGCGCCAATTCCGACGACAGTTCTGATTTCGTGGCTTTTTAAAGGCTAAGATGAACGATGTTGCGCCCCTAGCTGAAGCCAACCAAGCTATGTTGATGAGAATGCCGCCCTCAATTTCGTTGACAATTCTTGATGCGCCGTAAGGGTGAAGGGATGCTCGCTGCTATCACAATCAGTACAACCTTGATCTTGAGGGGACACCGAAAGCAAACGATGCAATAGACCTGTGTGACAGAGAGTGGTCAGTACGTGGCCATGATAAGGCGCTAACTGCGACGACTGTGCGGATTCTGTGGCTTTTTGAAGGCCAAGATGTTCGATGTTGCACCCCTAGCTGAAGCCAACCAAGCTACGTTGATGAGAATGGCCCCCTCGATTTCGTTGACAATTCTTGATGCGCCGGAAGGGCGAAGAGATGCTCGCTGCTATCACAATCAGCACAACCTTCATCTTGAGGGGCTACCGAAAGCAAACGATGCAATAGACCTGCGTGACAGTGAGTGGTCAGTAGGTGGCCATGATATGGCGCCAACTGCGACGACTGTGCGGATTCCATGGCTTTTTGAAGGCCAAGATGTACGATGTTGCGCCCCTAGCTGAAGCCAACCAAGCTACGTTCATGAGAATGGCCCCCTCGATTTTGTTGACAATTCTTGATGCGCCGGGAGGGCGAAGGGATGCTCGCTGCTATCACAATCAGGACAACCTTGATCTTGAGGGGGACACCGAAAACAAACGATGCAATAGACCTGCGTTACAGAGAGTGGTCGGTACGTGGCCATGATATGGCGCCAACTGCGACGACTGTGCGGATTCTGTGGCTTTTCGAAGGCCAAGATGTACGATGTTGCGCCCCTAGCTGAAGCCAACCAAGCTACGTTGATCAGTATGGCCCCCTCGATTTCGTTGACACTTCTTGACGATACGGGAGAGCGAATGGATGCTCGCAGCGATCACAATCAGGAGAATCTTGATCTTGAGGGAGACACCGTAAGCAAACGATCCAAAAGACCTGCGTGACGGTAGAGAGTGGTCAGTACGTGGCCATGTTATGGCGCCAATTGCGACGACAGTTCTGATTCCGTGGCTTTTTAATAGGCTAAGATGAACGATGTTGCGCCCTAGCTGAGGCCAACCAAGCTACGTTGATGAGAATGGCTCCCTCGATTTCGTTGACAATTCTTGATGCGCCGGGAGGGCGAAGAGATGCTCGCTGCTACCACAATCAGTTTAACCTTGATCTTGAGTGGGACACCTAAAGCAAACGATGCAATAGACCTGCGTTACAGAGAGTGGTCAGTACGTGGCCATGATATGGCACCAACTGCGACGACTGTTCAAATTCCGTGGCTTTTTGAAGGCCAAGATATACGATGTTGCGCCCCTAGCTGAAGCCAACCAAGGTACGTTGATGAGAATGCCCCCTCGATTTCGTTGACAATTCTTGATGCGCCGTAAGGGTGAAGGGATGCTCGCTGCTATCACAATCAGCACAACCTTGATCTTGAGGGGACACCGAAAGCAAACGATGCAATAGACCTGCGTGACAGAGAGTGGTCAGCACGTGGCCATGATATGGCGCCAACTGCGACGAATGTGCGGATTCTGTGGCTTTATGAAGGCCAAGATGTACGATGTTGCGCCCCTAGCTGAAGCCAACCAAGCAACATTGATGAGAATGGCCCCCTCGATTTCGTTGACACTTCTTGACGATACGGGAGGGCGAATGGATGCTCGCAGCGATCACAATCAGGAGAATCTTGATCTTGAGGGAGACACCGTAAGCAAACGATCCAAAAGACCTGCGTGACGGTAGAAAGTGGTCAGTACGTGGCCATGTTATGGCGCCAATTCCGACGACAGTTCTGATTCCGTGGCTTTTTAAAGGCTAAGATGAACGATGTTGCGCCCTAGCTGAGGCCAACCAAGCTACGTTGATGAGAATGGCTCCCTCGATTTCGTTGACAGTTCTTGATGCGCCGGGAGGGCGAAATGATGCTCGCTGCGATCACAATCAGGACAACCTTGATCATGAGGGGGACACTGAAAACAAACGATGCAATAGACCTGCGTGACAGTGAGTGGTCAGTACGTGGCCATGATATGGCGCCAACTGCGACGACTGTGCGGATTCCGTGGCTTTTTGAAGGCCAAGATGTACGATGTTGTGCGCCTAGCTGAAGCCAACCAAGCTGCGTTGATGAGAATGGCTCCCTCGATTTCGTTGACAATTCTTGATGCGCCGGGAGGGCGAAGGGATGCTCGCTGCGATCATAATCAGGACAACCTTGACCTTGAGGGGGACACCGAAAGCAAACGATGCAATAGACCTGCGTTACAGAGAGTGGTCAGTACGTGGCCATGATATGGCACCAACTGCGACGACTGTTCAAATTCCGTGGCTTTTTGAAGGCCAAGATGTTCGATGTTGCGCCCCTAGCTGAAGCCAACCAAGCTACGTTGATGAGAATGGCCCCCTCGATTTTGTTTACACTTCTTGACGATACGGGAGAGCGAATAGATGCTCGCTGCGATCACAACCAGGACAATCTTGATCTTGAGGGGGACACCGTAAACAAACGATGCAATAGACCTGCGTGACAGAGAGTGGTCAGTACGTGGCCATGATATGGCGCCAACTGCAACGACTGTTCGAATTCCGTGGCTTTTTGAAGGCCAAGATGTACGATGTTGCGCCCCTAGCTGAAGCCAACCAAACTACGTTGATGAGAATGGCCCCCTCGATTTCGTTGACAATTCTTGATGCGCCGGAAGGGCGAAGGGATGCTCGCTGCTATTACAATCAGCACAATCTTGATCTTGAGGGGACACCGAAAGCAAACGATGCAATAGACCTTCGTGACAGAGAGTGGTCAGTACGTGGCCATGATATGGCGCCAACTGCGACGACTGTGCGGATTCTGTGGCTTTTTGAAGGCCAAGATGTATGATGTTGCGCCCCTAGCTGAAGCCAACCAAGCTACGTTGATGAGAATGGCCCCCTCGATTTCGTTGACACTTCTTGACGATACGGGAGGGCGAATAGATGCTCGCAGCGATCACAATAAGGAGAATCTTGATCTTGAGGGAGACACCGTAAGCAAACGATCCAAAAGACCTGCGTGACGGTAGAGAGTGGTCAGTACGTGGTCATGTTATGGCGCCAATTGCGACGACAGTTCTGATTCCGTGGATTTTTAAAGGCTAAGATGAACGATATTGCGCCCCTAGCTGAGGCCAACCAAGCTACGTTGATGAGAATGGCTCCCTCGATTTCGTTGACAATTCTTGGTGCGCCGGGAGGGCGAAGGGATGCTCGCTGCTATCACAATCAGGACAACCTTAATCTTGGGGGGACACCGAAAGCAAACGATGCAATAGACCTGCGTTACAGAGAGTGGTCAGTACGTAGCCATGATATGGCACCAACTGCGACGACTGTTCAAATTCCGTGGCTTTTTGAAGGCCAAGATGTTCGATGTTGCGCCCCTAGCTGAAGCCAACCAAGGTACGTTGATGAGAATGCCCCCCTCGATTTCGTTGACAATTCTTGATGCGCCGTAAGGATGAAGGGATGCTCGCTGCTATCACAATCAGGACAACCTCGATCTTGAGGGGACACCGAAAGCAAACGGTGCAATAGACCTACGTGACAGAGAGTGGTCAGTACGTGGCCATGATATGGCGCCAACTGCGACGACTGTTCGAATTCCGTGGCTTTTTGAAGGCCAAGATGTACGATGTTGCGCCCCTAGCTGAAGCCAACCAAGCTACGTTGATGAGAATGGCCCCCTCGATTTCGTTGACAATTCTTGATGCGCCTGAAGGGCGATGGGATGCTCGCTGCTATCACAATCAGCACAACCTTGATCTTGAGGGGATACCGAAAGCAAACGATGCAATAGACCTACGTGACAGAGAGTGGTCAGTAGGTGGCCATGATATGGCGCCAACTGCGACGACTGTGCGGATTCCATGGCTTTTTGAAGGCCAAGATGTACGATGTTGCGCCCCTAGCTGAAGCCAACCAAGCTACGTTCATGAGAATGGCTCCCTCGATTTCGTTGACAATTCTTGATGCGCCGGGAGGGCGAAGGGATGCTCGCTGCGATCACAATCAGGACAACCTTGATCTTGAGGGGGACACTGAAAACAAATGATGCTATAGACCGGCGTGACAGAGAGTGGTCAGTACGTGGTCATGATATGGCGCCAACTGCGACGACTGTGCGGATTCCGTGGCTTTTTGAAGGCCAAGATGTACGATGTTGCGCCCCTAGCTGAAGCCAACCGAGCTACGTTGATGAGAATGGCCCCCTCGATTTTGTTTACACTTCTTGACGATACGAGAGGGCGAATAGATGCTCGCTGCGATCACAATCAGGACAACCTTGATCTTGAGGGGGACACTGAAAACAAACGATGCAATAGACCTGCGTGACAGTGAGTGGTCAGTACGTGGCCATGATATGGCGCCAACTGCGACGACTGTGCGGATTCCGTGGCTTTTTGAAGGCCAAGATGTACGATGTTGTGCGCCTAGCTGAAGCCAACCAAGCTGCGTTGATGAGAATGGCTCCCTCGATTTCGTTGACAATTCTTGATGCGCCGGGAGGGCGAAGGGATGCTCGCTGCGATCATAATCAGGACAACCTTGACCTTGAGGGGGACACCGAAAGCAAACGATGCAATAGACCTGCGTTACAGAGAGTGGTCAGTACGTGGCCATGATATGGCACCAACTGCGACGACTGTTCAAATTCCGTGGCTTTTTGAAGGCCAAGATGTTCGATGTTGCGCCCCTAGCTGAAGCCAACCAAGCTACGTTGATGAGAATGGCCCCCTCGATTTTGTTTACACTTCTTGACGATACGGGAGAGCGAATAGATGCTCGCTGCGATCACAACCAGGACAATCTTGATCTTGAGGGGGACACCGTAAACAAACGATGCAATAGACCTGCGTGACAGAGAGTGGTCAGTACGTGGCCATGATATGGCGCCAACTGCGATGACTGTGCGGATTCCGTGGCTTTTTGAATGCCAAGATGTACGATGTTGCGCCCCTAGCTGAAGCCAACCAAGCTACGTTGATGAGAATGGCCCCCTCGATTTCGTTGACAATTCTTGATGCGCCGTAAGGATGAAGGGATGCTCGCTGCTATCACAATCAGGACAACCTCGATCTTGAGGGGACACCGAAAGCAAACGGTGCAATAGACCTACGTGACAGAGAGTGGTCAGTACGTGGCCATGATATGGCGCCAACTGCGACGACTGTTCGAATTCCGTGGCTTTTTGAAGGCCAAGATGTACGATGTTGCGCCCCTAGCTGAAGCCAACCAAGCTACGTTGATGAGAATGGCCCCCTCGATTTCGTTGACAATTCTTGATGCGCCTGAAGGGCGATGGGATGCTCGCTGCTATCACAATCAGCACAACATTGATCTTGAGGGGATACCGAAAGCAAACGATGCAATAGACCTACGTGACAGAGAGTGGTCAGTAGGTGGCCATGATATGGCGCCAACTGCGACGACTGTGCGGATTCCATGGCTTTTTGAAGGCCAAGATGTACGATGTTGCGCCCCTAGCTGAAGCCAACCAAGCTACGTTCATGAGAATGGCTCCCTCGATTTCGTTGACAATTCTTGATGCGCCGGGAGGGCGAAGGGATGCTCGCTGCGATCACAATCAGGACAACCTTGATCTTGAGGGGGACACTGAAAACAAATGATGCTATAGACCGGCGTGACAGAGAGTGGTCAGTACGTGGTCATGATATGGCGCCAACTGCGACGACTGTGCGGATTCCGTGGCTTTTTGAAGGCCAAGATGTACGATGTTGCGCCCCTAGCTGAAGCCAACCGAGCTACGTTGATGAGAATGGCCCCCTCGATTTTGTTTACACTTCTTGACGATACGAGAGGGCGAATAGATGCTCGCTGCGATCACAACTAGGAGAATCTTGATCTTGAGGGGACACCGAAAACAAACGATGCAATAGACCTGCGTGACAGGGAGTGGTCAGTACGTGGCCATGATATGGCGCCAACTGCGACGACAGTTCGGATTCCGTGGCTTTTTGAAGGCTAAGATGAACGATGTTGCACCCCTAGCTGAGGCCAACCAAGCTACGTTGATGAGAGTGGCTCCCTCGATTTCGTTGACAATTCTTGATGCGCCGGGAGGGCGAAGAGATGCTCGCTGCTATCACAATCAGGACAACCTTGATCTTGAGTGGGACACCGAAAGCAAACGATACAATAGACCTGCGTTACAGAGAGTGGTCAGTACGTGGCCATGATATGGCACCAACTGCGACGACTGTTCAAATGTCGTGGCTTTTTGAAGGCCAAGATATACGATGTTGCGCCCCTAGCTGAAGCCAACCAAGGTACGTTGATGAGAATGCCCCCTCGATTTCGTTGACAATTCTTGATGCGCCGTAAGGGTGAAGGGATGCTCGCTGCTGTCACAAACAGCACAACCTTGATCTTCAGGGGACACCGAAAGCAAACGATGCAATAGACCTGCGTTACAGAGAGTGGTCAGTATGTGGCCATGATATGGCGCCAACTGCGACGACAGTGCGGATTCTGTGGCTTTTTGAAGGCCAAGATGTACGATGTTGCGCCCCTAGCTGAAGCCAACCAAGCAACGTTGATGAGAATGGCCCCCTCGATTTCGTTGACACTTCTTGACGATACGGGAGGGCGAATGGATGCTCGCAGCGATCACAACCAGGAGAATCTTGATCTTGAGGGAGACACCGAAAGCAAACGATGCAATAGACCTGCGTGACAGAGAGTGGTCAGTACGTGGCCATGATATGGCGCCAACTGCGACGACTGTTCGAATTATGTGGCTTTTTGAAGGCCAGGATGTAGGATGTTGCGCCCCTAGCTGAAGCCAACCAAGCTACGTTGATGAGAATGCCGCCCTCGATTTCGTTGACAATTCTTGATGCGCCGGAAGGGCGAAGGGATGCTCGCTGCGATCACAATCAGGACAACCTTGATCTTGAGGGGGACACTGAAAACAAACGATGCAATAGACCTGCGTGACAGTGAGTGGTCAGTACGTGGCCATGATATGGCGCCAACTGCGACGACTGTGCGGATTCCGTGGCTTTTTGAAGGCCAAGATGTACGATGTTGTGCGCCTAGCTGAAGCCTACCAAGCTGCGTTGATGAGAATGGCTCCCTCGATTTCGTTGACAATTCTTGATGCGCCGGGAGGGCGAAGGGATGCTCGCTGCGATCATAATCAGGACAACCTTGAGCTTGAGGGGGACACTGAAAACAAACGATGCAATAGACCTGCGTGACAGTGAGTGGTCAGTACGTGGCCATGATATGGCGCCAACTGCGACGACTGTGCGGATTCCGTGGCTTTTTGAAGGCCAAGATGTACGATGTTGTGCGCCTAGCTGAAGCCTACCAAGCTGCGTTGATGAGAATGGCTCCCTCGATTTCGTTGACAATTCTTGATGCGCCGGGAGGGCGAAGGGATGCTCGCTGCAAACATAATCAGGACAACCTTGAGCTTGAGGGGGACACTGAAAACAAACGATGCTATAGACCTGCGTGACAGAGAGTGGTCAGTACGTGGCCATGATATGGCGCCAACTGCGATGACTGTGCGGATTCCGTGGCTTTTTGAATGCCAAGATGTACGATGTTGCGCCCCTAGCTGAAGCCAACCAAGCTACGTTGATGAGAATGGCCCCCTCGATTTCGTTGACAATTCTTGATGCGCCGGAAGGGCGAAAGGGATGCTCGCTGCTATCACAATCAGCACAATCTTGATCTTGAGGGGACACCGAAAGCAAACGATGCAATAGACCTGCGTGACAGAGAGTGGTCAGTACGTGGCCATGATATGGCGCCAACTGCGACGACTGTGCGGATTCTGTGGCTTTTTGAAGGCCAAGATGTACGATGTTGCGCCCCTAGCTGAAGCCAACCAAGCTACGTTGATGAGAATGGCCCCCTCGATTTCGTTGACGTTTCTTGACGACACGGAAGGGCGAATAGATGCTCGCAGCGATCACAATCAGGAGAATCTTGATCTTGAGGGGGACACCGTAAGCAAACGATCCAAAAGACCTGCGTGACGGTAGAGAGTGGTCAGTACGTGGCCATGTTATGGCGCCAATTGCGACGACAGTTCTGATTCCGTGGCTTTTTAAAATCTATGATGAACGATATTGCGCCCCTAGCTGAGGCCAACCAAGCTACGTTGATGAGAATGGCTCCCTCCATTTCGTTGACAATTCTTGATGCGCCGGGAGGGCGAAGAGATGCTCGCTGCTATCACAATCAGGACAACCTTGATCTTGAGGGGGACACCGAAAGCAAACGATGCAATAGACCTGCGTTACAGAGAGTGGTCAGTACGTGGCCTTGATATGGCACCAACTGCGACGACTGTTCAAATTCCGTGGCTTTTTGAAGGCCATGGTGTTCGATGTTGCGCCCCTAGCTGAAGCCAACCAAGCTACGTTCATGAGAATGGCTCCCTCGATTTCGTTGACAATTCTTGATGCGCCGGGAGGGCGAAGGGATGGATGCTCGCTGCTATCACAATCAGGACAACCTTGATCTTGAGGGGGACACCGAAAGCAAACGGTGCAATAGACCTACGTGACAGAGAGTGGTCAGTACGTGGCCATGATATGGCGCCAACTGCGACGACTGTTCGAATTCCGTGGCTTTTCGAAGGCCAAGATGTACGATGTTGCGCCCCTAGCTGAAGCCAACCAAGCTACGTTGATCAGTATGGCCCCCTCGATTTCGTAGACACTTCTTGACGATACGGGAGGGCAAATGGATGCTCGCAGCGATCACAATCAGGAGAATCTTGATCTTGATGGAGACACCGTAAGCAAACGATCCAAAAGACCTGCGTGACCGTAGAGAGTGGTCAGTACGTGGCCATGTTATGGCGCCAATTCCGACGACAGTTCTGATTTCGTGGCTTTTTAAAGGCTAAGATGAACGATGTTGCGCCCCTAGCTGAAGCCAACCAAGCTATGTTGATGAGAATGCCGCCCTCAATTTCGTTGACAATTCTTGATGCGCCGTAAGGGTGAAGGGATGCTCGCTGCTATCACAATCAGTACAACCTTGATCTTGAGGGGACACCGAAAGCAAACGATGCAATAGACCTGTGTGACAGAGAGTGGTCAGTACGTGGCCATGATAAGGCGCTAACTGCGACGACTGTGCGGATTCTGTGGCTTTTTGAAGGCCAAGATGTTCGATGTTTCACCCCTAGCTGAAGCCAACCAAGCTACGTTGATGAGAATGGCCCCCTCGATTTCGTTGACAATTCTTGATGCGCCGGAAGGGCGAAGAGATGCTCGCTGCTATCACAATCAGCACAACCTTCATCTTGAGGGGATACCGAAAGCAAACGATGCAATAGACCTGCGTGACAGTGAGTGGTCAGTAGGTGGCCATGATATGGCGCCAACTGCGACGACTGTGCGGATTCCATGGCTTTTTGAAGGCCAAGATGTACGATGTTGCGCCCCTAGCTGAAGCCAACCAAGCTACGTTCATGAGAATGGCCCCCTCGATTTTGTTGACAATTCTTGATGCGCCGGGAGGGCGAAGGGATGCTCGCTGCTATCACAATCAGGACAACCTTGATCTTGAGGGGGACACCGAAAACAAACGATGCAATAGACCTGCGTTACAGAGAGTGGTCGGTACGTGGCCATGATATGGCGCCAACTGCGACGACTGTGCGGATTCTGTGGCTTTTCGAAGGCCAAGATGTACGATGTTGCGCCCCTAGCTGAAGCCAACCAAGCTACGTTGATCAGTATGGCCCCCTCGATTTCGTTGACACTTCTTGACGATACGGGAGAGCGAATGGATGCTCGCAGCGATCACAATCAGGAGAATCTTGATCTTGAGGGAGACACCGTAAGCAAACGATCCAAAAGACCTGCGTGACGGTAGAGAGTGGTCAGTACGTGGCCATGTTATGGCGCCAATTGCGACGACAGTTCTGATTCCGTGGCTTTTTAATAGGCTAAGATGAACGATGTTGCGCCCTAGCTGAGGCCAACCAAGCTACGTTGATGAGAATGGCTCCCTCGATTTCGTTGACAATTCTTGATGCGCCGGGAGGGCGAAGAGATGCTCGCTGCTACCACAATCAGGATAACCTTGATCTTGAGTGGGACACCTAAAGCAAACGATGCAATAGACCTGCGTTACAGAGAGTGGTCAGTACGTGGCCATGATATGGCACCAACTGCGACGACTGTTCAAATTCCGTGGCTTTTTGAAGGCCAAGATATACGATGTTGCGCCCCTAGCTGAAGCCAACCAAGGTACGTTGATGAGAATGCCCCCTCGATTTCGTTGACAATTCTTGATGCGCCGTAAGGGTGAAGGGATGCTCGCTGCTATCACAATCAGCACAACCTTGATCTTGAGGGGACACCGAAAGCAAACGATGCAATAGACCTGCGTGACAGAGAGTGGTCAGCACGTGGCCATGATATGGCGCCAACTGCGACGACTGTGCGGATTCTGTGGCTTTATGAAGGCCAAGATGTACGATGTTGCGCCCCTAGCTGAAGCCAACCAAGCAACATTGATGAGAATGGCCCCCTCGATTTCGTTGACACTTCTTGACGATACGGGAGGGCGAATGGATGCTCGCAGCGATCACAATCAGGAGAATCTTGATCTTGAGGGAGACACTGTAAGCAAACGATCCAAAAGACCTGCGTGACGGTAGAAAGTGGTCAGTACGTGGCCATGTTATGGCGCCAATTCCGACGACAGTTCTGATTCCGTGGCTTTTTAAAGGCTAAGATGAACGATGTTGCGCCCTAGCTGAGGCCAACCAAGCTACGTTGATGAGAATGGCTCCCTCGATTTCGTTGACAATTCATGATGCGCCGGGAGGGCGAAGGGATGCTCGCTGCTATCACAATCAGGACAACCTTGATCTTGAGGGGACACCGAAAGCAAACGATGCAATAGACCTGCGTGACAGAAAGTGGTCAGTACGTAGCCATGATATGGCGCCAACTGCGACGACTGTTCGAATTCTGTGGCTTTTTGAAGGCCAAGATGTACGATGTTGCACCCCTAGCTGAAGCCAACCAAGCTACGTTGATGAGAATGGCCCCCTCGATTTCGTTGGCAATTCTTGATGCGCCGGAAGGGTGAAGGGATGCTCGCTGCTATCACAATCAGTACAACCTTGATCTTGAGGGGACACCGAAAGCAAACGATGCAATAGACCTGTGTGACAGAGAGTGGTCAGTACGTGGCCATGATAAGGCGCCAACTGCGACGACTGTGCGGATTCTGTGGCTTTTTGAAGGCCAAGATGTTCGATGTTGCACCCCTAGCTGAAGCCAACCAAGCTACGTTGATGAGAATGGCCCCCTCAATTTTGTTGACAATTCTTGATGCGCCGGGAGGGCGAAATGATGCTCGCTGCGATCACAATCAGGACAACCTTGATCTTGAGGGGGACACTGAAAACAAACGATGCAATAGACCTGCGTGACAGTGAGTGGTCAGTACGTGGCCATGATATGGCGCCAACTGCGACGACTGTGCGGATTCCGTGGCTTTTTGAAGGCCAAGATGTACGATGTTGTGCGCCTAGCTGAAGCCTACCAAGCTGCGTTGATGAGAATGGCTCCCTCGATTTCGTTGACAATTCTTGATGCGCCGGGAGGGCGAAGGGATGCTCGCTGCGATCATAATCAGGACAACCTTGAGCTTGAGGGGGACACTGAAAACAAACGATGCTATAGACCTGCGTGACAGAGAGTGGTCAGTACGTGGCCATGATATGGCGCCAACTGCGATGACTTTGCGGATTCCGTGGCTTTTTGAATGCCAAGATGTACGATGTTGCGCCCCTAGCTGAAGCCAACCAAGCTACGTTGATGAGAATGGCCCCCTCGATTTCGTTGACAATTCTTGATGCGCCGGAAGGGCGAAAGGGATGCTCGCTGCTATCACAATCAGCACAATCTTGATCTTGAGGGGACACCGAAAGCAAACGATGCAATAGACCTGCGTGACAGAGAGTGGTCAGTACGTGGCCATGATATGGCGCCAACTGCGACGACTGTGCGGATTCTGTGGCTTTTTGAAGGCCAAGAAGTACGATGTTGCGCCCCTAGCTGAAGCCAACCAAGCTACGTTGATGAGAATGGCCCCCTCGATTTCGTTGACGTTTCTTGACGATACGGGAGGGCGAATAGATGCTCGCAGCGATCACAATCAGGAGAATCTTGATCTTGAGGGAGACACCGTAAGCAAACGATCCAAAAGACCTGCGTGACGGTAGAGAGTGGTCAGTACGTGGCCATGTTATGGCGCCAATTGCGACGACAGTTCTGATTCCGTGGCTTTTTAAAATCTAAGATGAACGATATTGCGCCCCTAGCTGAGGCCAACCAAGCTACGTTGATGAGAATGGCTCCCTCCATTTCGTTGACAATTCTTGATGCGTCGGGAGGGCGAAGAGATGCTCGCTGCTATCACAATCAGGACAACCTTGATCTTGAGGGGGACACCGAAAGCAAACGATGCAATAGACCTGCGTTACAGAGAGTGGTCAGTACGTGGCCTTGATATGGCACCAACTGCGACGACTGTTCAAATTCCGTGGCTTTTTGAAGGCCATGGTGTTCGATGTTGCGCCCCCAGCTGAAGCCAACCAAGCTACGTTCATGAGAATGGCTCCCTCGATTTCGTTGACAATTCTTGATGCGCCGGGAGGGCGAAGGGATGGATGCTCGCTGCTATCACAATCAGGACAACCCTGATCTTGAGGGGGACACCGAAAACAAACGATGCAATAGACCTGCGTGACAGAGAGTGGTCGGTACGTGGCCATGATATGGCGCCAACTGCGACGACTGTGCGGATTCTGTGGCTTTTCGAAGGCCAAGATGTACGATGTTGCGCCCCTAGCTGAAGCCAACCAAGCTACGTTGATCAGTATGGCCCCCTCGATTTCGTAGACACTTCTTGACGATACGGGAGGGCGAATGGATGCTCGCAGCGATCACAATCAGGAGAATCTTGATCTTGATGGAGACACCGTAAGCAAACGATCCAAAAGACCTGCGTGACGGTAGAGAGTGGTCAGTACGTGGCCATGTTATGGCGCCAATTCCGACGACAGTTCTGATTTCGTGGCTTTTTAAAGGCTAAGATGAACGATGTTGCGCCCCTAGCTGAAGCCAACCAAGCTATGTTGATGAGAATGCCGCCCTCAATTTCGTTGACAATTCTTGATGCGCCGTAAGGGTGAAGGGATGCTCGCTGCTATCACAATCAGCACAACCTTGATCTTGATGGGATACCGAAAGCAAACGATGCAATAGACCTGCGTGACAGTGAGTGGTCAGTAGGTGGCCATGATATGGCGCCAACTGCGACGACTGTGCGGATTCCATGGCTTTTTGAAGGCCAAGATGTACGATGTTGCGCCCTAGCTGAAGCCAACCAAGCTACGTTCATGAGAATGGCTCCCTCGATTTCGTTGACAGTTCTTGATGCGCCGGGAGGGCGAAATGATGCTCGCTGCGATCACAATCAGGACAACCTTGATCTTGAGGGGGACACTGAAAACAAACGATGCAATAGACCTGCGTGACAGTGAGTGGTCAGTACGTGGCCATGATATGGCGCCAACTGCGACGACTGTGCGGATTCCGTGGCTTTTTGAAGGCCAAGATGTACGATGTTGTGCGCCTAGCTGAAGCCTACCAAGCTGCGTTGATGAGAATGGCTCCCTCGATTTCGTTGACAATTCTTGATGCGCCGGGAGGGCGAAGGGATGCTCGCTGCGATCATAATCAGGACAACCTTGAGCTTGAGGGGGACACTGAAAACAAACGATGCTATAGACCTGCGTGACAGAGAGTGGTCAGTACGTGGCCATGATATGGCGCCAACTGCGATGACTGTGCGGATTCCGTGGCTTTTTGAATGCCAAGATGTACGATGTTGCGCCCCTAGCTGAAGCCAATCAAGCTACGTTGATGAGAATGGCCCCCTCGATTTCGTTGACAATTCTTGATGCGCCGGAAGGGCGAAAGGGATGCTCGCTGCTATCACAATCAGCACAATCTTGATCTTGAGGGGACACCGAAAGCAAACGATGCAATAGACCTGCGTGACAGAGAGTGGTCAGTACGTGGCCATGATATGGCGCCAACTGCGACGACTGTGCGGATTCTGTGGCTTTTTGAAGGCCAAGATGTACGATGTTGCGCCCCTAGCTGAAGCCAACCAAGCTACGTTGATGAGAATGGCCCCCTCGATTTCGTTGACGTTTCTTGACGATACGGGAGGGCGAATAGATGCTCGCAGCGATCACAATCAGGAGAATCTTGATCTTGATGGAGACACCGTAAGCAAACGATCCAAAAGACCTGCGTGACGGTAGAGAGTGGTCAGTACGTGGCCATGTTATGGCGCCAATTCCGACGACAGTTCTGATTTCGTGGCTTTTTAAAGGCTAAGATGAACGATGTTGCGCCCCTAGCTGAAGCCAACCAAGCTATGTTGATGAGAATGCCGCCCTCAATTTCGTTGACAATTCTTGATGCGCCGTAAGGGTGAAGGGATGCTCGCTGCTATCACAATCAGGACAACCTTGATCTTGATGGGATACCGAAAGCAAACGGTGCAATAGACCTGCGTGATAGAGAGTGGTCAGTACGTGGCCATGATATGGCGCCAACTGCGACGACTGTTCGAATTCCGTGGCTTTTTGAAGGCCAAGATGTACGATGTTGCGCCCCTAGCTGAAGCCAACCAAGCTACGTTGATGAGAATGGCTCCCTCGATTTCGTTGACAATTCTTGATGCGCCGGGAGGGCGAAATGATGCTCGCTGCGATCACAATCAGGACAACCTTGATCTTGAGGGGGACACTGAAAACAAACGATGCAATAGACCTGCGTGACAGTGAGTGGTCAGTACGTGGCCATGATATGGCGCCAACTGCGACGACTGTGCGGATTCTGTGGCTTTTTGAAGGCCAAGATGTACGATGTTGTGCGCCTAGCTGAAGCCTACCAAGCTGCGTTGATGAGAATGGCTCCCTCGATTTCGTTGACAATTCTTGATGCGCCGGGAGGGCGAAGGGATGCTCGCTGCGATCATAATCAGGACAACCTTGAGCTTGAGGGGGACACTGAAAACAAACGATGCAATAGACCTGCGTGACAGTGAGTGGTCAGTACGTGGCCATGATATGGCGCCAACTGCGACGACTGTGCGGATTCCGTGGCTTTTTGAAGGCCAAGATGTACGATGTTGTGCGCCTAGCTGAAGCCTACCAAGCTGCGTTGATGAGAATGGCTCCCTCGATTTCGTTGACAATTCTTGATGCGCCGGGAGGGCGAAGGGATGCTCGCTGCGATCATAATCAGGACAACCTTGAGCTTGAGGGGGACACTGAAAACAAACGATGCTATAGACCTGCGTGACAGAGAGTGGTCAGTACGTGGCCATGATATGGCGCCAACTGCAATGACTGTGCGGATTCCGTGGCTTTTTGAATGCCAAGATGTACGATGTTGCGCCCCTAGCTGAAGCCAACCAAGCTACGTTGATGAGAATGGCCCCCTCGATTTCGTTGACAATTCTTGATGCGCCGGAAGGGCGAAAGGGATGCTCGCTGCTATCACAATCAGCACAATCTTGATCTTGAGGGGACACCGAAAGCAAACGATGCAATAGACCTGCGTGACAGAGAGTGGTCAGTACGTGGCCATGATATGGCGCCAACTGCGACGACTGTGCGGATTCTGTGGCTTTTTGAAGGCCAAGATGTACGATGTTGCGCCCCTAGCTGAAGCCAACCAAGCTACGTTGATGAGAATGGCCCCCTCGATTTCGTTGACGTTTCTTGACGATACGGGAGGGCGAATAGATGCTCGCAGCGATCACAATCAGGAGAATCTTGATCTTGAGGGAGACACCGTAAGCAAACGATCCAAAAGACCTGCGTGACGGTAGAGAGTGGTCAGTACGTGGCCATGTTATGGCGCCAATTGCGACGACAGTTCTGATTCCGTGGCTTTTTAAAATCTAAGATGAACGATATTGCGCCCCTAGCTGAGGCCAACCAAGCTACGTTGATGAGAATGGCTCCCTCCATTTCGTTGACAATTCTTGATGCGCCGGGAGGGCGAAGAGATGCTCGCTGCTATCACAATCAGGACAACCTTGATCTTGAGGGGGACACCGAAAGCAAACGATGCAATAGACCTGCGTTACAGAGAGTGGTCAGTACGTGGCCTTGATATGGCACCAACTGCGACGACTGTTCAAATTCCGTGCCTTTTTGAAGGCCATGGTGTTCGATGTTGCGCCCCTAGCTGAAGCCAACCAAGCTACGTTCATGAGAATGGCTCCCTCGATTTCGTTGACAATTCTTGATGCGCCGGGAGGGCGAAGGGATGGATGCTCGCTGCTATCACAATCAGGACAACCTTGATCTTGAGGGGGACACCGAAAACAAACGATGCAATAGAACTGCGTGACAGAGAGTGGTCGGTACGTGGCCATGATATGGCGCCAACTGCGACGACTGTGCGGATTCTGTGGCTTTTCGAAGGCCAAGATGTACGATGTTGCGCCCCTAGCTGAAGCCAACCAAGCTACGTTGATCAGTATGGCCCCCTCGATTTCGTAGACACTTCTTGACGATACGGGAGGGCGAATGGATGCTCGAAGCGATCACAATCAGGAGAATCTTGATCTTGATGGAGACACCGTAAGCAAACGATCCAAAAGACCTGCGTGACGGTAGAGAGTGGTCAGTACGTGGCCATGTTATGGCGCCAATTCCGACGACAGTTCTGATTTCGTGGCTTTTTAAAGGCTAAGATGAACGATGTTGCGCCCCTAGCTGAAGCCAACCAAGCTATGTTGATGAGAATGCCGCCCTCAATTTCGTTGACAATTCTTGATGCGCCGTAAGGGTGAAGGGATGCTCGCTGCTATCACAATCAGCACAACCTTGATCTTGATGGGATACCGAAAGCAAACGATGCAATAGACCTGCGTGACAGTGAGTGGTCAGTAGGTGGCCATGATATGGCGCCAACTGCGACGACTGTGCGGATTCCATGGCTTTTTGAAGGCCAAGATGTACGATGTTGCGCCCCTAGCTGAAGCCAACCAAGCTACGTTCATGAGAATGGCTCCCTCGATTTCGTTGACAGTTCTTGATGCGCCGGGAGGGCGAAATGATGCTCGCTGCGATCACAATCAGGACAACCTTGATCTTGAGGGGGACACTGAAAACAAACGATGCAATAGACCTGCGTGACAGTGAGTGGTCAGTACGTGGCCATGATATGGCGCCAACTGCGACGACTGTGCGGATTCCGTGGCTTTTTGAAGGCCAAGATGTACGATGTTGTGCGCCTAGCTGAAGCCTACCAAGCTGCGTTGATGAGAATGGCTCCCTCGATTTTGTTGACAATTCTTGATGCGCCGGGAGGGCGAAGGGATGCTCGCTGCGATCATAATCAGGACAACCTTGAGCTTGAGGGGGACACTGAAAACAAACGATGCTATAGACCTGCGTGACAGAGAGTGGTCAGTACGTGGCCATGATATGGCGCCAACTGCGATGACTGTGCGGATTCCGTGGCTTTTTGAATGCCAAGATGTACGATGTTGCGCCCCTAGCTAAAGCCAACCAAGCTACGTTGATGAGAATGGCCCCCTCGATTTCGTTGACAATTCTTGATGCGCCGGAAGGGCGAAAGGGATGCTCGCTGCTATCACAATCAGCACAATCTTGATCTTGAGGGGACACCGAAAGCAAACGATGCAATAGACCTGCGTGACAGAGAGTGGTCAGTACGTGGCCATGATATGGCGCCAACTGCGACGACTGTGCGGATTCTGTGGCTTTTTGAAGGCCAAGATGTATGATGTTGCGCCCCTAGCTGAAGCCAACCAAGCTACGTTGATGAGAATGGCCCCCTCGATTTCGTTGACACTTCTTGACGATACGGGAGGGCGAATAGATGCTCGCAGCGATCACAATAAGGAGAATCTTGATCTTGAGGGAGACACCGTAAGCAAACGATCCAAAAGACCTGCGTGACGGTAGAGAGTGGTCAGTACGTGGTCATGTTATGGTGCCAATTGCGACGACAGTTCTGATTCCGTGGATTTTTAAAGGCTAAGATGAACGATATTGCGCCCCTAGCTGAGGCCAACCAAGCTACGTTGATGAGAATGGCTCCCTCGATTTCGTTGACAATTCTTGGTGCGCCGGGAGGGCGAAGGGATGCTCGCTGCTATCACAATCAGGACAACCTTAATCTTGGGGGGACACCGAAAGCAAACGATGCAATAGACCTGCGTTACAGAGAGTGGTCAGTACGTAGCCATGATATGGCACCAACTGCGACGACTGTTCAAATTCCGTGGCTTTTTGAAGGCCAAGATGTTCGATGTTGCGCCCCTAGCTGAAGCCAACCAAGGTACGTTGATGAGAATGCCCCCCTCGATTTCGTTGACAATTCTTGATGCGCCGTAAGGATGAAGGGATGCTCGCTGCTATCACAATCAGGACAACCTCGATCTTGAGGGGACACCGAAAGCAAACGGTGCAATAGACCTACGTGACAGAGAGTGGTCAGTACGTGGCCATGATATGGCGCCAACTGCGACGACTGTTCGAATTCCGTGGCTTTTTGAAGGCCAAGATGTACGATGTTGCGCCCCTAGCTGAAGCCAACCAAGCTACGTTGATGAGAATGGCCCCCTCGATTTCGTTGACAATTCTTGATGCGCCTGAAGGGCGATGGGATGCTCGCTGCTATCACAATCAGCACAACCTTGATCTTGAGGGGATACCGAAAGCAAACGATGCAATAGACCTACGTGACAGTGAGTGGTCAGTAGGTGGCCATGATATGGCGCCAACTGCGACGACTGTGCGGATTCCATGGCTTTTTGAAGGCCAAGATGTACGATGTTGCGCCCCTAGCTGAAGCCAACCAAGCTACGTTCATGAGAATGGCTCCCTCGATTTCGTTGACAATTCTTGATGCGCCGGGAGGGCGAAGGGATGCTCGCTGCGATCACAACTAGGAGAATCTTGATCTTGAGGGACACCGAAAACAAACGATGCAATAGACCTGCGTGACAGGGAGTGGTCAGTACGTGGCCATGATTTGGCGCCAACTGCGACGACAGTTCGGATTCCGTGGCTTTTTGAAGGCTAAGATGAACGATGTTGCACCCCTAGCTGAGGCCAACCAAGCTACGTTGATGAGAGTGGCTCCCTCGATTTCGTTGACAATTCTTGATGCGCCGGGAGGGCGAAGAGATGCTCGCTGCTATCACAATCAGGACAACCTTGATCTTGAGTGGGACACCGAAAGCAAACGATACAATAGACCTGCGTTACAGAGAGTGGTCAGTACGTGGCCATGATATGGCACCAACTGCGACGACTGTTCAAATTTCGTGGCTTTTTGAAGGCCAAGATATACGATGTTGCGCCCCTAGCTGAAGCCAACCAAGGTACGTTGATGAGAATGCCCCCTCGATTTCGTTGACACTTCTTGACGATACGGGAGGGCGAATGAATGCTCGCAGCGATCACAACCAGGAGAATCTTGATCTTGAGGGAGACACCGAAAGCAAACGATGCAATAGACCTGCGTGACAGAGAGTGGTCAGTACGTGGCCATGATATGGCGCCAACTGCGACGACTGTTCGATTTCTGTGGCTTTTTGAAGGCCAGGATGTAGGATGTTGCGCCCCTAGCTGAAGCCAACCAAGCTACGTTGATGAGAATGCCGCCCTCGATTTCGTTGACAATTCTTGATGCGCCGGAAGGGCGAAGGGATGCTCGCTGCTATCACAATCGGGACAACCTTGCTCTTGAGGGGACACCGAAAGCAAACGATGCAATAGACCTGCGTGACAGAGAGTGGTCAGTACATGGCCATGATATGGCGCCAACTGCGACGACTGTGCGGATTCCGTGGCTTTTTGAAGGCCAAGATGTACGATGTTGCACCCCTAGCTGAAGCCAACCAAGCTACGTTGATGAGAATGCCGCCCTCGATTTCGTTGACAATTCTTGATGCGCCGGAAGGGCGAAGGGATGCTCGCTGCTATCACAATCAGTACAACCTTGATCTTGAGGGGACACCGAAAGCAAACGATGCAATAGACCTGTGTGACAGAGAGTGGTCAGTACGTGGCCATGATAAGGCGCCAACTGCGACGACTGTGCGGATTCCGTGGCTTTTTGAAGGCCAAGATGTTCGATGTTGCGCCCCTAGCTGAAGCCAACCAAGCTACGTTGATGAGAATGGCCCCCTCAATTTTGTTTACACTTCTTGACGATACGGGAGGGCGAATAGATGCTCGCAGCGATCACATTAAGGAGAATCTTGATCTTGAGGGAGACACCGTAAGCAAACGATCCAAAAGACCTGCGTGACGGTAGAGAGTGGTCAGTACGTGGTCATGTTATGGCGCCAATTGCGACGACAGTTCTGATTCCGTGGATTTTTAAAGGCTAAGATGAACGATATTGCGCCCCTAGCTGAGGCCAACCAAGCTACGTCGATGAGAATGGCTCCCTCGATTTCGTTGACAATTCTTGGTGCGCCGGGAGGGCGAAGGGATGCTCGCTGCTATCACAATCAGGACAACCTTAATCTTGGGGGGACACCGAAAGCAAACGATGCAATAGACCTGCGTTACAGAGAGTGGTCAGTACGTAGCCATGATATGGCACCAACTGCGACGACTGTTCAAATTCCGTGGCTTTTTGAAGGCCAAGATGTTCGATGTTGCGCCCCTAGCTGAAGCCAACCAAGGTACGTTGATGAGAATGCCCCCCTCGATTTCGTTGACAATTCTTGATGCGCCGTAAGGATGAAGGGATGCTCGCTGCTATCACAATCAGGACAACCTTGATCTTGAGGGGACACCGAAAGCAAACGGTGCAATAGACCTACGTGACAGAGAGTGGTCAGTACGTGGCCATGATATGGCGCCAACTGCGACGACTGTTCGAATTCCGTGGCTTTTTGAAGGCCAAGATGTACGATGTTGCGCCCCTAGCTGAAGCCAACCAAGCTACGTTGATGAGAATGGCCCCCTCGATTTCGTTGACAATTCTTGATGCGCCGGAAGGGCGATGGGATGCTCGCTGCTATCACAATCAGTACAACCTTGATCTTGAGGGGACACCGAAAGCAAACGATGCAATAGACCTGTGTGACAGAGAGTGGTCAGTACGTGGCCATGATAAGGCGCCAACTGCGACGACTGTGCGGATTCCGTGGCTTTTTGAAGGCCAAGATGTACGATGTTGCGCCCCTAGCTGAGGCCAACCAAGCTACGTTGATGAGAATGGCTCCCTCGATTTCGTTGACAATTCTTGGTGCGCCGCGAGGGCGAAGGGATGCTCGCTGCTATAACAATCAGGACAACCTTAATCTTGGGGGGACACCGAAAGCAAACGATGCAATAGACCTGCGTTACAGAGAGTGGTCAGTACGTAGCCATGATATGGCACCAACTGCGACGACTGTTCAAATTCCGTGGCTTTTTGAAGGCCAAGATGTTCGATGTTGCGCCCCTAGCTGAAGCCAACCAAGTTACGTTGATGAGAATGCCCCCCTCGATTTCGTTGACAATTCTTGATGCGCCGTAAGGATGAAGGGATGCTCGCTGCTATCACAATCAGGACAACCTTGATCTTGAGGGGACACCGAAAGCAAACGGTGCAATAGACCTACGTGACAGAGAGTGGTCAGTACGTGGCCATGATATGGCGCCAACTGCGACGACTGTTCGAATTCCGTGGCTTTTTGAAGGCCAAGATGTACGATGTTGCGCCCCTAGCTGAAGCCAACCAAGCTACGTTGATGAGAATGGCCCCCTCGATTTCGTTGACAATTCTTGATGCGCCGGAAGGGCGAAGGGATGCTCGCTGCTATCACAATCAGCACAACCTTGATCTTGAGGGGATACCGAAAGCAAACGATGCAATAGACCTACGTGACAGTGAGTGGTCAGTAGGTGGCCATGATATGGCGCCAACTGCGACGACTGTGCGGATTCCATGGCTTTTTGAAGGCCAAGATGTACGATGTTGCGCCCCTAGCTGAAGCCAACCAAGCTACGTTCATGAGAATGGCTCCCTCGATTTCGTTGACAATTCTTGATGCGCCGGGAGGGCGAAGGGATGCTCGCTGCGATCACAATCAGGACAACCTTGATCTTGAGGGGGACACTGAAAACAAATGATGCTATAGACCGGCGTGACAGAGAGTGGTCAGTACGTGGTCATGATATGGCGCCAACTGCGACGACTGTGCGGATTCCGTGGCTTTTTGAAGGCCAAGATGTACGATGTTGCGCCCCTAGCTGAAGCCAACCGAGCTACGTTGATGAGAATGGCCCCCTCGATTTTGTTTACACTTCTTGACGATACGAGAGGGCGAATAGATGCTCGCTGCGATCACAACTAGGAGAATCTTGATCTTGAGGGGACACCGAAAACAAACGATGCAATAGACCTGCGTGACAGGGAGTGGTCAGTACGTGGCCATGATATGGCGCCAACTGCGACGACTGTTCGAATTCTGTGGCTTTTTGAAGGCCAGGATGTAGGATGTTGCGCCCCTAGCTGAAGCCAACCAAGCTACGTTGATGAGAATGCCGCCCTCGATTTCGTTGACAATTCTTGATGCGCCGGAAGGGCGAAGGGATGCTCGCTGCTATCACAATCGGGACAACCTTGCTCTTGAGGGGACACCGAAAGCAAACGATGCAATAGACCTGCGTGACAGAGAGTGGTCAGTACATGGCCATTATATGGCGCCAACTGCGACGACTGTGCGGATTCCGTGGCTTTTTGAAGGCCAAGATGTACGATGTTGCACCCCTAGCTGAAGCCAACCAAGCTACGTTGATGAGAATGCCCCCTCGATTTCGTTGACAATTCTTGATGCGCCGGAAGGGCGAAGGGATGCTCGCTGCTATCACAATCAGTACAACCTTGATCTTGAGGAGACACCGAAAGCAAACGATGCAATAGACCTGTGTGACAGAGAGTGGTCAGTACGTGGCCATGATAAGGCGCCAACTGCGACGACTGTGCGGATTCCGTGGCTTTTTGAAGGCCAAGATGTACGATGTTGCGCCCCTAGCTGAAGCCAACCAAGTTACGTTGATGAGAATGCCCCCCTCGATTTCGTTGACAATTCTTGATGCGCCGTAAGGATGAAGGGATGCTCGCTGCTATCACAATCAGGACAACCTTGATCTTGAGGGGACACCGAAAGCAAACGGTGCAATAGACCTACGTGACAGAGAGTGGTCAGTACGTGGCCATGATATGGCGCCAACTGCGACGACTGTTCGAATTCCGTGGCTTTTTGAAGGCCAAGATGTACGATGTTGCGCCCCTAGCTGAAGCCAACCAAGCTACGTTGAAGAGAATGGCCCCCTCGATTTCGTTGACAATTCTTGATGCGCCGGAAGGGCGAAGGGATGCTCGCTGCTATCACAATCAGCACAACCTTGATCTTGAGGGGATACCGAAAGCAAACGATGCAATAGACCTACGTGACAGTGAGTGGTCAGTAGGTGGCCATGATATGGCGCCAACTGCGACGACTGTGCGGATTCCATGGCTTTTTGAAGGCCAAGATGTACGATGTTGCGCCCCTAGCTGAAGCCAACCAAGCTACGTTCATGAGAATGGCTCCCTCGATTTCGTTGACAATTCTTGATGCGCCGGGAGGGCGAAGGGATGCTCGCTGCGATCACAATCAGGACAACCTTGATCTTGAGGGGGACACTGAAAACAAATGATGCTATAGACCGGCGTGACAGAGAGTGGTCAGTACGTGGTAATGATATGGCGCCAACTGCGACGACTGTGCGTATTCCGTGGCTTTTTGAAGGCCAAGATGTACGATGTTGCGCCCCTAGCTGAAGCCAACCGAGCTACGTTGATGAGAATGGCCCCCTCGATTTTGTTTACACTTCTTGACGATACGAGAGGGCGAATAGATGCTCGCTGCGATCACAACTAGGAGAATCTTGATCTTGAGGGGACACCGAAAACAAACGATGCAATAGACCTGCGTGACAGGGAGTGGTCAGTACGTGGCCATGATATGGCGCCAACTGCGACGACTGTTCGAATTCTGTGGCTTTTTGAAGGCCAGGATGTAGGATGTGGCGCCCCTAGCTGAAGCCAACCAAGCTACGTTGATGAGAATGCCGCCCTCGATTTCGTTGACAATTCTTGATGCGCCGGAAGGGCGAAGGGATGCTCGCTGCTATCACAATCGGGACAACCTTGCTCTTGAGGGGACACCGAAAGCAAACGATGCAATAGACCTGCGTGACAGAGAGTGGTCAGTACATGGCCATGATATGGCGCCAACTGCGACGACTGTGCGGATTCCGTGGCTTTTTGAAGGCCAAGATGTACGATGTTGCACCCCTAGCTGAAGCCAACCAAGCTACGTTGATGAGAATGCCCCCTCGATTTCGTTGACAATTCTTGATGCGCCGGAAGGGCGAAGGGATGCTCGCTGCTATCACAATCAGTACAACCTTGATCTTGAGGAGACACCGAAAGCAAACGATGCAATAGACCTGTGTGACAGAGAGTGGTCAGTACGTGGCCATGATAAGGCGCCAACTGCGACGACTGTGCGGATTCCGTGGCTTTTTGAAGGCCAAGATGTACGATGTTGCGCCCCTAGCTGAAGCCAACCAAGTTACGTTGATGAGAATGCCCCCCTCGATTTCGTTGACAATTCTTGATGCGCCGTAAGGATGAAGGGATGCTCGCTGCTATCACAATCAGGACAACCTTGATCTTGAGGGGACACCGAAAGCAAACGGTGCAATAGACCTACGTGACAGAGAGTGGTCAGTACGTGGCCATGATATGGCGCCAACTGCGACGACTGTTCGAATTCCGTGGCTTTTTGAAGGCCAAGATGTACGATGTTGCGCCCCTAGCTGAAGCCAACCAAGCTACGTTGAAGAGAATGGCCCCCTCGATTTCGTTGACAATTCTTGATGCGCCGGAAGGGCGAAGGGATGCTCGCTGCTATCACAATCAGCACAACCTTGATCTTGAGGGGATACCGAAAGCAAACGATGCAATAGACCTACGTGACAGTGAGTGGTCAGTAGGTGGCCATGATATGGCGCCAACTGCGACGACTGTGCGGATTCCATGGCTTTTTGAAGGCCAAGATGTACGATGTTGCGCCCCTAGCTGAAGCCAACCAAGCTACGTTCATGAGAATGGCTCCCTCGATTTCGTTGACAATTCTTGATGCGCCGGGAGGGCGAAGGGATGCTCGCTGCGATCACAATCAGGACAACCTTGATCTTGAGGGGGACACTGAAAACAAATGATGCTATAGACCGGCGTGACAGAGAGTGGTCAGTACGTGGTAATGATATGGCGCCAACTGCGACGACTGTGCGTATTCCGTGGCTTTTTGAAGGCCAAGATGTACGATGTTGCGCCCCTAGCTGAAGCCAACCGAGCTACGTTGATGAGAATGGCCCCCTCGATTTTGTTTACACTTCTTGACGATACGAGAGGGCGAATAGATGCTCGCTGCGATCACAACTAGGAGAATCTTGATCTTGAGGGGACACCGAAAACAAACGATGCAATAGACCTGCGTGACAGGGAGTGGTCAGTACGTGGCCATGATATGGCGCCAACTGCGACGACTGTTCGAATTCTGTGGCTTTTTGAAGGCCAGGATGTAGGATGTGGCGCCCCTAGCTGAAGCCAACCAAGCTACGTTGATGAGAATGCCGCCCTCGATTTCGTTGACAATTCTTGATGCGCCGGAAGGGCGAAGGGATGCTCGCTGCTATCACAATCGGGACAACCTTGCTCTTGAGGGGACACCGAAAGCAAACGATGCAATAGACCTGCGTGACAGAGAGTGGTCAGTACATGGCCTTGATATGGCGCCAACTGCGACGACTGTGCGGATTCCGTGGTTTTTTGAAGGCCAAGATGTACGATGTTGCACCCCTAGCTGAAGCCAACCAAGCTACGTTGATGAGAATGCCCCCTCGATTTCGTTGACAATTCTTGATGCGCCGGAAGGGCGAAGGGATGCTCGCTGCTATCACAATCAGTACAACCTTGATCTTGAGGAGACACCGAAAGCAAACGATGCAATAGACCTGTGTGACAGAGAGTGGTCAGTACGTGGCCATGATAAGGCGCCAACTGCGACGACTGTGCGGATTCCGTGGCTTTTTGAAGGCCAAGATGTACGATGTTGCGCCCCTAGCTGAAGCCAACCAAGCTACGTTGATGAGAATGGCTCCCTCGATTTCGTTGACAATTGTTGATGCGCCGGGAGGGCGAAGGGATGCTCGCTGCGATCACAATCAGGACAACCTTGATCTTGAGGGGGACACTGAAAACAAACGATGCAATAGACCTGCGTGACAGTGAGTGGCCAGTACGTGGCCATTATATGGCGCCACCTGCGACGACTGTGCGTATTCCGTGGATTTTTCGAAGGCCAAGATGTACGATGTTGCGCGCCTAGCTGAAGCCAACCAAGCTACGTTGATGAGAATGGCTCCCTCGATTTTGTTGACAATTCTTTATGCGCCGGGAGGGCGAAGGGATGCTCGCTGCTATCACAATCAGGACAACCTTGATCTTGAGGGGACACCGAAAGCAAACGGTGCAATAGACCTGCGTGATAGAGAGTGGTCAGTACGTGGCCATGTAATGGCGCCAACTGCGACGACTGTTCGAATTCCGTGGCTTTTTGAAGGCCAAGATGTACGATGTTGCGCCCCTAGCTGAAGCCAACCAAGCTACGTTCATGAGAATGGCCCCCTCGATTTCGTTGACAATTCTTGATGCGCCGGAAGGGCGAAGGGATGCTCGCTGCTATCACAATCAGCACAACCTTGATCTTGAGGGGATACCAAAAGCAAACGATGCAATAGACCTGCGTGACAGTGAGTGGTCAGTACGTGGCCATGATATGGCGCCAACTGCGACGACTGTGCGGATTCCGTGGCTTTTTGAAGGCCAAGATGTACGATGTTGCGCCCCTAGCTGAAGCCAACCAAGCTACGTTGATGAGAATGGCTCCCTCGATTTCGTTGACAATTCTTGATGCGCCGGGAGGGCGAAATGATGCTCGCTGCGATCACAATCAGGACAACCTTGATCTTGAGGTGGACACTGAAAACAAACGATGCAATAGACCTGCGTGACAGTGAGTGGTCAGTACGTGGCCATGATATGGCGCCAGCTGCGACGACTGTGCGGATTCCGTGGCTTTTTGAAGGCCAAGATGTACGATGTTGCACCCCTAGCTGAAGCCAACCAAGCTACGTTGATGAGAATGGCCCCCTCGATTTCGTTGACAATTCTTGATGCACCGAAAGGGCGAAGGCATGCTCCCTGCTATCACAATCAGTACAACCTTGATCTTGAGAGGACACCGAAAGCAAACGATGCAATAGATCTGTGTGACAAAGAGTGGTCAGTACGTGGCCATGATAAGGCGCCAACTGCGACGACTGTGCGGATTCTGTGGCTTTTTGAAGGCCAAGATGTACGATGTTGCACCCCTAGCTGAAGCCGACCAAGCTACGTTGATGAGAAGGGCCCCCTCGATTTTGTTGACAATTCTTGATGCGCCGTAAGGGTGAAGGGATGCTCGCTGCTATCACAATCAGCACAACCTTGATCTTGAGGGGATACCAAAAGCAAACGATGCAATAGACCTGCGTGACAGTGAGTGGTCAGTACGTGGCCATGATATGGCGCCAACTGCGACGACTGTGCGGATTCCGTGGCTTTTTGAAGGCCAAGATGTACGATGTTGTGCGCCTAGCTGAAGCCAACCAAGCTACGTTGATGGGAATGGCTCCCTCGATTTCGTTGACAATTCTTGATGCGCCGGGAGGGCGAAGGGATGCTCGCTGCGATCATAATCAGGACAACCTTGAGCTTGAGGGGGACACTGAAAACAAACGATGCTATAGACCTGCGTGACAGAGAGTGGTCAGTACGTGGTCATGATATGGCGCCAACTGCGATGAGTGTGCGGATTCCGTGGCTTTTTGAAGGCCAAGATGTACGATGTTGCGCCCCTAGCTGACGCCAACCAAGCTACGTTGATGAGAATGGCCCCCTCGATTTCGTTGACACTTTTTGACGACACGGGAGGGCGAATGGATGCTCGCAGCGATCACAATCAGGAGAATCTTGATCTTGAGGGAGACACCGTAAGCAAACGATCCAAAAGACCTGCGTGACGGTAGAGAGTGGTCAGTACGTGGCCATGCTATGGCGCCAATTGCGACGACAGTTCTGATTCCGTGGCTTTTTAAAGGCTAAGATGTACGATGTTGCGCCCCTAGCTGAAGCCAACCAAGGTACGTTGATGAGAATGCCCCCCTCGATTTCGTTGACAATTCTTGATGCGCAGTAAGGGTGAAGGGATGCTCGCTGCTATCACAATCAGCACAACCTTGATCTTGAGGGGATACCGAAAGCAAACGATGCAATAGACCTGCGTGACAGTGAGTGGTCAGTACGTGGCCATGATATGGCGCCAACTGCGACGACAGTGCGGATTCTGTGGCTTTTTGAAGGCCAAGATGTACGATGTTGCGCCCCTAGCTGAAGCCAACCAAGCAACGTTGATGAGAATGGCCCCCTCGATTTCGTTGACACTTCTTTACGATACGGGAGGGCGAATGGATGCTCGCAGCGATCACAACCAGGAGAATCTTGATCTTGAGGGAGACACCGAAAGCAAACGATGCAATAGACCTGCGTGACAGAGAGTGGTCAGTACGTGGCCATGATATGGCGCCAACTGCGACGACTGTTCGAATTCTGTGGCTTTTTGAAGGCCAGGATGTAGGATGTTGCGCCCCTAGCTGAAGCCAACCAAGCTACGTTGATGAGAATGCCGCCCTCGATTTCGTTGACAATTCTTGATGCGCCGGAAGGGCGAAGGGATGCTCGCTGCTATCACAATCGGGACAACCTTGCTCTTGAGGGGACACCGAAAGCAAACGATGCAATAGACCTGCGTGACAGAGAGTGGTCAGTACATGGCCATGATATGGCGCCAACTGCGACGACTGTGCGGATTCCGTGGCTTTTTGAAGGCCAAGATGTACGATGTTGCACCCCTAGCTGAAGCCAACCAAGCTACGTTGATGAGAATGCCCCCTCGATTTCGTTGACAATTCTTGATGCGCCGGAAGGGCGAAGGGATGCTCGCTGCTATCACAATCAGTACAACCTTGATCTTGAGGGGACACCGAAAGCAAACGATGCAATAGACCTGTGTGACAGAGAGTGGTCAGTACGTGGCCATGATAAGGCGCCAACTGCGACGACTGTGCGGATTCCGTGGCTTTTTGAAGGCCAAGATGTACGATGTTGCGCCCCTAGCTGAAGCCAACCAAGCTACGTTGATGAGAATGGCTCCCTCGATTTCGTTGACAATTGTTGATGCGCCGGGAGGGCGAAGGGATGCTCGCTGCGATCACAATCAGGACAACCTTGATCTTGAGGGGGACACTGAAAACAAACGATGCAATAGACCTGCGTGACAGTGAGTGGTCAGTACGTGGCCATTATATGGCGCCACCTGCGACGACTGTGCGTATTCCGTGGATTTTTCGAAGGCCAAGATGTACGATGTTGCGCGCCTAGCTGATGCCAACCAAGCTACGTTGATGAGAATGGCTCCCTCGATTTTGTTGACAATTCTTGATGCGCCGGGAGGGCGAAGGGATGCTCGCTGCTATCACAATCAGGACAACCTTGATCTTGAGGGGACACCGAAAGCAAACGGTGCAATAGACCTGCGTGATAGAGAGTGGTCAGTACGTGGCCATGTAATGGCGCCAACTGCGACGACTGTTCGAATTCCGTGGCTTTTTGAAGGCCAAGATGTACGATGTTGCGCCCCTAGCTGAAGCCAACCAAGCTACGTTCATGAGAATGGCCCCCTCGATTTCGTTGACAATTCTTGATGCGCCGGAAGGGCGAAGGGATGCTCGCTGCTATCACAATCAGCACAACCTTGATCTTGAGGGGATACCAAAAGCAAACGATGCAATAGACCTGCGTGACAGTGAGTGGTCAGTACGTGGCCATGATATGGCGCCAACTGCGACGACTGTGCGGATTCCGTGGCTTTTTGAAGGCCAAGATGTACGATGTTGCGCCCCTAGCTGAAGCCAACCAAGCTACGTTGATGAGAATGGCTCCCTCGATTTCGTTGACAATTCTTGATGCGCCGGGAGGGCGAAATGATGCTCGCTGCGATCACAATCAGGACAACCTTGATCTTGAGGTGGACACTGAAAACAAACGATGCAATAGACCTGCGTGACAGTGAGTGGTCAGTACGTGGCCATGATATGGCGCCAGCTGCGACGCCTGTGCGGATTCCGTGGCTTTTTGAAGGCCAAGATGTACGATGTTGCACCCCTAGCTGAAGCCAACCAAGCTACGTTGATGAGAATGGCCCCCTCGATTTCGTTGACAATTCTTGATGCACCGAAAGGGCGAAGGCATGCTCCCTGCTATCACAATCAGTACAACCTTGATCTTGAGAGGACACCGAAAGCAAACGATGCAATAGATCTGTGTGACAAAGAGTGGTCAGTACGTGGCCATGATAAGGCGCCAACTGCGACGACTGTGCGGATTCTGTGGCTTTTTGAAGGCCAAGATGTACGATGTTGCACCCCTAGCTGAAGCCAACCAAGCTACGTTGATGAGAAGGGCCCCCTCGATTTTGTTGACAATTCTTGATGCGCCGTAAGGGTGAAGGGATGCTCGCTGCTATCACAATCAGCACAACCTTGATCTTGAGGGGATAACAAAAGCAAACGATGCAATAGACCTGCGTGACAGTGAGTGGTCAGTACGTGGCCATGATATGGCGCCAACTGCGACGACTGTGCGGATTCCGTGGCTTTTTGAAGGCCAAGATGTACGATGTTGTGCGCCTAGCTGAAGCCAACCAAGCTACGTTGATGGGAATGGCTCCCTCGATTTCGTTGACAATTCTTGATGCGCCGGGAGGGCGAAGGGATGCTCGCTGCGATCATAATCAGGACAACCTTGAGCTTGAGGGGGACACTGAAAACAAACGATGCTATAGACCTGCGTGACAGAGAGTGGTCAGTACGTGGTCATGATATGGCGCCAACTGCGATGAGTGTGCGGATTCCGTGGCTTTTTGAAGGCCAAGATGTACGATGTTGCGCCCCTAGCTGACGCCAACCAAGCTACGTTGATGAGAATGGCCCCCTCGATTTTGTTTACACTTCTTGACGATACGGGAGAGCGAATAGATGCTCGCTGCGATCACAACAAGGACAATCTTGATCTTGAGTGGGACACCGAAAACAAACGATGCAATAAACCTGCGTGACAGAGAGTGGTCAGTACGTGGCCATGATATGGCGCCAACTGCGATGACTGTGCGGATTCCGTGGCATTTTGAATACCAAGATGTACGATGTTGCGCCCCTAGCTGAAGCCAACCAAGCTACGTTGATGAGAATGGCCCCCTCGATTTCGTTGACACTTTTTGACGACACGGGAGGGCGAATGGATGCTCGCAGCGATCACAATCAGGAGAATCTTGATCTTGAGGGAGACACCGTAAGCAAACGATCCAAAAGACCTGCGTGACGGTAGAGAGTGGTCAGTACGTGGCCATGCTATGGCGCCAATTGCGACGACAGTTCTGATTCCGTGGCTTTTTAAAGGCTAAGATGTTCGATGTTGCGCCCCTAGCTGAAGCCAACCAAGCTACGTTGATGAGAATGCCCCCCTCGATTTCGTTGACAATTCTTGATGCGCCGTAAGGGTGAAGGGATGCTCCCTGCTATCACAATCAGGACAACCTTGATCTTGAGGGGACACCGAAAGCAAACGGTGCAATAGACCTGCGTGACAGAGAGTGGTCAGAACGTGGCCATGATATGGCGCAACTGCGACGACTGTTCGAATTCCGTGGCTTTTTGAAGGCCAAGATGTACGATGTTGCGCCCCTAGCTGAAGCCAACCAAGGTACGTTGATGAGAATGCCCCCCTCGATTTCGTTGACAATTCTTGATGCGCAGTAAGGGTGAAGGGATGCTCGCTGCTATAACAATCAGCACAACCTTGATCTTGAGGGGATACCCAAAGCAAACGATGCAATAGACCTGCGTGACAGTGAGTGGTCAGTACGTGGCCATGATATGGCGCCAACTGCGACGACTGTGCGGATTCCATGGCTTTTTGAAGGCCAAGATGTACGATGTTGCGCCCCTAGCTGAAGCCAACCAAGCTACGTTGATGAGAATGGCTCCCTCGATTTCGTTGACAATTCTTGATGCGCCGGGAGGGCGAAGGGATGCTCGCTGCGATCACAATCAGGACAACCTTGATCTTGAGGGGGACACTGAAAACAAACGATGCAATAGACCTGCGTGACAGTGAGTGGTCAGTACGTGGCCATTATATGGCGCCACCTGCGACGACTGTGCGTATTCCGTGGATTTTTCGAAGGCCAAGATGTACGATGTTGCGCGCCTAGCTGAAGCCAACCAAGCTACGTTGATGAGAATGGCTCCCTCGATTTTGTTGACAATTCTTGATGCGCCGGGAGGGCGAAGGGATGCTCGCTGCTATCACAATCAGGACAACCTTGATCTTGAGGGGACACCGAAAGCAAACGGTGCAATAGACCTGCGTGATAGAGAGTGGTCAGTACGTGGCCATGTAATGGCGCCAACTGCGACGACTGTTCGAATTCCGTGGCTTTTTGAAGGCCAAGATGTACGATGTTGCGCCCCTAGCTGAAGCCAACCAAGCTACGTTCATGAGAATGGCCCCCTCGATTTCGTTGACAATTCTTGATGCGCCGGAAGGGCGAAGGGATGCTCGCTGCTATCACAATCAGCACAACCTTGATCTTGAGGGGATACCAAAAGCAAACGATGCAATAGACCTGCGTGACAGTGAGTGGTCAGTACGTGGCCATGATATGGCGCCAACTGCGACGACTGTGCGGATTCCGTGGCTTTTTGAAGGCCAAGATGTACGATGTTGCGCCCCTAGCTGAAGCCAACCAAGCTACGTTGATGAGAATGGCTCCCTCGATTTCGTTGACAATTCTTGATGCGCCGGGAGGGCGAAATGATGCTCGCTGCGATCACAATCAGGACAACCTTGATCTTGAGGTGGACACTGAAAACAAACGATGCAATAGACCTGCGTGACAGTGAGTGGTCAGTACGTGGCCATGATATGGCGCCAGCTGCGACGCCTGTGCGGATTCCGTGGCTTTTTGAAGGCCAAGATGTACGATGTTGCACCCCTAGCTGAAGCCAACCAAGCTACGTTGATGAGAATGGCCCCCTCGATTTCGTTGACAATTCTTGATGCACCGAAAGGGCGAAGGCATGCTCCCTGCTATCACAATCAGTACAACCTTGATCTTGAGAGGACACCGAAAGCAAACGATGCAATAGATCTGTGTGACAAAGAGTGGTCAGTACGTGGCCATGATAAGGCGCCAACTGCGACGACTGTGCGGATTCTGTGGCTTTTTGAAGGCCAAGATGTACGATGTTGCACCCCTAGCTGAAGCCAACCAAGCTACGTTGATGAGAAGGGCCCCCTCGATTTTGTTGACAATTCTTGATGCGCCGTAAGGGTGAAGGGATGCTCGCTGCTATCAGAATCAGCACAACCTTGATCTTGAGGGGATAACAAAAGCAAACGATGCAATAGACCTGCGTGACAGTGAGTGGTCAGTACGTGGCCATGATATGGCGCCAACTGCGACGACTGTGCGGATTCCGTGGCTTTTTGAAGGCCAAGATGTACGATGTTGTGCGCCTAGCTGAAGCCAACCAAGCTACGTTGATGGGAATGGCTCCCTCGATTTCGTTGACAATTCTTGATGCGCCGGGAGGGCGAAGGGATGCTCGCTGCGATCATAATCAGGACAACCTTGAGCTTGAGGGGGACACTGAAAACAAACGATGCTATAGACCTGCGTGACAGAGAGTGGTCAGTACGTGGTCATGATATGGCGCCAACTGCGATGAGTGTGCGGATTCCGTGGCTTTTTGAAGGCCAAGATGTACGATGTTGCGCCCCTAGCTGACGCCAACCAAGCTACGTTGATGAGAATGGCCCCCTCGATTTTGTTTACACTTCTTGACGATACGGGAGAGCGAATAGATGCTCGCTGCGATCACAACAAGGACAATCTTGATCTTGAGTGGGACACCGAAAACAAACGATGCAATAAACCTGCGTGACAGAGAGTGGTCAGTACGTGGCCATGATATGGCGCCAACTGCGATGACTGTGCGGATTCCGTGGCATTTTGAATACCAAGATGTACGATGTTGCGCCCCTAGCTGAAGCCAACCAAGCTACGTTGATGAGAATGGCCCCCTCGATTTCGTTGACACTTTTTGACGACACGGGAGGGCGAATGGATGCTCGCAGCGATCACAATCAGGAGAATCTTGATCTTGAGGGAGACACCGTAAGCAAACGATCCAAAAGACCTGCGTGACGGTAGAGAGTGGTCAGTACGTGGCCATGCTATGGCGCCAATTGCGACGACAGTTCTGATTCCGTGGCTTTTTAAAGGCTAAGATGTTCGATGTTGCGCCCCTAGCTGAAGCCAACCAAGCTACGTTGATGAGAATGCCCCCCTCGATTTCGTTGACAATTCTTGATGCGCCGTAAGGGTGAAGGGATGCTCCCTGCTATCACAATCAGGACAACCTTGATCTTGAGGGGACACCGAAAGCAAACGGTGCAATAGACCTGCGTGACAGAGAGTGGTCAGAACGTGGCCATGATATGGCGCAACTGCGACGACTGTTCGAATTCCGTGGCTTTTTGAAGGCCAAGATGTACGATGTTGCGCCCCTAGCTGAAGCCAACCAAGGTACGTTGATGAGAATGCCCCCCTCGATTTCGTTGACAATTCTTGATGCGCAGTAAGGGTGAAGGGATGCTCGCTGCTATAACAATCAGCACAACCTTGATCTTGAGGGGATACCCAAAGCAAACGATGCAATAGACCTGCGTGACAGTGAGTGGTCAGTACGTGGCCATGATATGGCGCCAACTGCGACGACTGTGCGGATTCCATGGCTTTTTGAAGGCCAAGATGTACGATGTTGCGCCCCTAGCTGAAGCCAACCAAGCTACGTTGATGAGAATGGCTCCCTCGATTTCGTTGACAATTCTTGATGCGCCGGGAGGGCGAAGGGATGCTCGCTGCGATCACAATGAGGACATCCTTGATCTTGAGGGGGACACTGAAAACAAATGATGCTATAGACCTGCGTGACAGAGAGTGGTCAGTACGTGGTCATGATATGAAGCCAACTGCGATGACTGTGCGCATTCCGTGGCTTTTTGAAGGCCAAGATGTACGATGTTGCGCCCCTAGCTGAAGCCAACCAAGCTACGTTGATGAGAATGGCCCCCTCGATTTTGTTTACACTTCTTGACAATACGGGAGGGCGAATAGATGCTCGCTGCGATCACAACTAGGAGAATCTTATCTTGAGGGGACACCGAAAACAAACGATGCAATAGACCTGCGTGACAGATAGTGGTCAGTACGTGGCCATGATATGGCGCCAACTGCGACGACAGTTCGGATTCCGTGGCTTTTTGAAGGCTAAGATGAACGATGTTGCGCCCCTAGCTGAGGCCAACCAAGCTACGTTGATGAGAGTGGCTCCCTCGATTTCGTTGACATTTCTTGATGCGCCGGGAGGGCGAAGAGATGCTCGCTGCTATGACAATCAGGACAACCTTGATCTTGAGGGGGACACCGAAAACAAACGATGCAATAGACCTGCGTGACAGAGAGTGGTCGGTACGTGGCCATGATATGGCGCCAACTGCGACGACTGTGCGGATTCTGTGGCTTTTTGAACGCCAAGATGTACGATGTTGCGCCCCTAGCTGAAGCCAACCAAGCTACGTTGATGAGAATGGCCCCCTCGATTTCGTTAACACTTCTTGACGGTACGGGAGGGCGAATGGATGCTCGCAGCGATCACAATCAGGAGAATCTTGATCTTGAGGGAGACACCGTAAGCAAACGATCCAAAAGACCTGCGTGACGGTAGAGAGTGGTCAGTACGTGGCCATGTTATGGCGCCAATTGCGACGACAGTTCTGATTCCGTGGCTTTTTAACCTTTTACTTGCCAATGTTTCAAAAGTGGAACATACGATACTTGATTTTTTATTTCCTTCCGCATCTATCGCAGCTTTTTCTTTTTGTTTTCGCATACTCACTGATACTTGTAGAGAACATAGCAATTTTAATTTTTATTATCAGCCTATTTAGAAGCTTTGGATAAATGCTCACAAACAAGCATATTTTGCGTTCCTTCAGTGCTATACGTTTGCTGAATTATTTCGCAGGAAAAATGTAATGTTGCAATGAGCATAGCAGAACCAAAATATCGCGATAGTTAGGTATTACTGTGAAAAAAATAAAAAATGATAAAGACACTCTAGTTTTCAGTTTTTAGAGATTTATGCGAATGTTTCATTTTTGGAACATTGGCGTTTTACGGTGTCAAAAGTAGCGTAGACTCGCGCATGCATTTCGCCGTGTTTTTCTTCTTTTTCGGCATGTTGATGGTGGCCTCTAGGTGTCGCTTTGCACAAACTTGAAGACTATCTTTCCTTGGCATTATTTTGACTGCGCTTTTGCGTGGCACGTGGATGGAGCAGCCTACAACTGCACCGCATAGCTGCTTCAATCGTCGTGAATGTAAGTAGAAAACGACTTCGCGGCTGGTTTTATATTGTAGTACTATACTTCTCAACGCAATAACTCTCTTTGTAGGTCATGGCACAACGCTTCCTCACAGTGGAGGCCGCAATTGACCTTTTCTTCAGCCTTCCCGATGACGAACGCGAAGGTGCGTCTATATGCCAATTGCCGCCTGATGAAGATGGCAATATTACTGATGAGGAGCACGTGAACGAAAGTGACTTTTCTGAAGTTGTTCCCGATGATGTTTGTGGGCACGTTGAAGTTATGCAGTGCTGTGATGAAGAAGTTGATTCGCCTACTGCATGTTCGAATCCTGAGCCACGACGAAAGAAACCAGCGCGGAGCCAGTCGACTGCTGGAAAAGGGCGCAGGTCTGCAAACAAGGCTGGAAAAACAAAAACTCCAAAGCGCTCCCTTAGCGCAGTATGGGGTGACCGTGCTACGTTTGACAAAACACTTCCCAGAGAGGACCCTCTGTTGTTGCTAGAGGCATTTCCTGAGCTAGCGGACATGAGTCCATTTATGCTGTTCAGCAAAATTATTTCTCCAGAATATCTTGGTTCACTGGCTGAACTGACTGCAAGGTACGCACTCCAAAAGGGGGAGGAGGTGGACGTCACAGGAGCGGACATAGGTCAGTTTTTCGGTCTCTTACTTTTCAGCGGATATCACTCCGTTCCATCTGAGGACTCGTATTGGAGCACCGCAGAAGACCTTCGTGTGCCTTTAGTCGCGACAGTGATGGCCCGCAATAGGTTCCGGCAGCTGAAAGGTTTTTTCATGTAGTGGACAACACTCAGTTGAAAGCAGGCGAGAAGATGGGCAAGATTCAGCCGTTTTACGACGAAATCTCCAAATTTTTCCTCCAGTTTGGAGTGTTCCACGAAAGCCTCAGCATTGACGAGTCAATGGTGCCCTATTATGGCCACCACTCGTGCAAAATGTTCATTCGCGGTAAACCTATTCGATTTGGGTATAAGATATGGATGATGTGCTCTTCGAATGGGTACCCCTATGCAATGGAAATATATTGCGGGAGAAACGAGAAGGACGAGAAGGCACCTCTCGGGCTGAGGGTTGTTAGCAATATGGCATCGGTCCTGCCCCCTCCTGAACAGCACGAAGTGTACTTTGACAACTTTTCACTTCGCACGGTCTCCTGACAAAACTGGCTGACCAGGGGATTCGAGCGACGGGGACTGTACGAGATACAAGAACCGGTGGTTGTCCACTGAAGAGCTTGAAAGACGTGGGAAGAGAGGAAAGAGGTTCTTTCTATTACAAGTGTGACGGGGTGGTCTACACATGCAGGTGGAACTACAACGCAGTCTTCACAGTTTCTTCAAACCACCTCAGCCATGAGCCTCTTGGAATGGCAAAACGCTTCTCACGACGCGCGAAAAAAAAGGTAGATATTCCTCAATCATATTTGATCAAGAAATACAATGAGGGCATGGGGGGAGTAGATGTTCTCGACCGCCTCCTCGGAAGTTATCGCCCAAGACTTCGAAGCAAAAAATGGTGGTGGAACCTTTTCAGCAATGGTCTGAACATGGCTGTCGTCGCAGGATGGCTCCTTCACTGCGAGCTTCACAAAGGAACTGATGCCGCCATGACGCACATAGCATTTCGGCGGGACGTCGTCATGTCTTTGCAGCACCTCAAGCAGATAATCACTGTGCGGCCTGGACCTCGGGTTCATCCGAGACGGGAGGATAGAAAAACTGATGGCCACTACATAATCTCAGTAACTCAGGGCAGGTGTGCAGAGTGCAAGAAAAATACCACGAAACAGTGTCAGCAGTGCAAAAAGCGCCTGCACACGAAGTGCTTTGCAGCATACCATGGCTTGTAAAGTGTTCACTGACCTACAGCAAGTAGGATGGAAAAAAGAAATTTTCGCAAGCGTTGTTATAAACATTTATACTTTTGAAAGGCCTTGTATGACGCTAATATTTATTCTTCTGTTAACATGAGTAAGCAATACCCATTTAGCAGCCAATAAAAGTTGTTCTAGACAAATTTTGTGTTTTTCATATGGGAAACGCCAATGTTCCAAAAATCGAACATGCAAAAAAACCTACTAAGTCTTTATGAATGCGGCTGTATTTTTTTCATAGTTAATTTAGAAGGCCAATGCAAATTATCAACATCAATTTCAGTTTTTTAACTATTGCTTCATAGTGCGGCGTTTAAAAGGTTAAAGGCTAAGGTGAACGATGTTGCGCCCTAGCTGAGGCCAACCAAGCTACGTTGATGAGAATGGACTGTTCAAATTCCATGGCTTTTTGAAGGCCAAGATGTACGATGTTGCGCCCCTAGCTGAAGCCAACCAAGCTACGTGGATGAGAATGGCTTCCTCGATTTCGTTGACAATTCTTGATGCGCCGGGAGGGCGAAGGGATGCTCGCTGCGATCACAATCAGGACAACCTTGATCTTGAGGGGGACACTGAAAACAAATGATGCTATAGACCTGCGTGACAGAGAGTGGTCAGTACGTGGTCATGATATGGCGCCAACTGCGACGACTGTGCGGATTCCGTGGCTTTTTGGAGGCCAAGATGTACGATGTTGCGCCCCTAGCTGAAGCCAACCAAGCTACGTTGATGAGAATGGCCCCCTCGATTTTGTTTACACTTCTTGACGATACGGGAGGGCGAATAGATGCTCGCTGCGATCACAACTAGGAGAATCATGATCTTGAGGGGACACCGAAAACAAACGATGCAATAGACCTGCGTGACAGAGAGTGGTCAGTACGTGGCCATGATATGGCGCCAACTGCGACGACAGTTCGGATTCCGTGGCTTTTTGAAGGCTAAGATGAACGATGTTGCGCCCCTAGCTGAGGCCAACCAAGCTACGTTGATGAGAGTGGCTCCCTCGATTTCGTTGACAATTCTTGATGCGCCGTAAGGGCGAAGAGATGCTCGCTGCTATCACAATCAGGACAACCTTGATCTTGAGGGGGACACCGAAAACAAACGATGCAATAGACCTGCGTGACAGAGAGTGGTCGGTACGTGGCCATGATATGGCGCCAACTGCGACGACTGTGCGGATTCCGTGGCTTTTTAAAGGCTAAGATGAACGATGTTGCGCCCTAGCTGAGGCCAACGAAGCTACGTTGATGAGAATGGCTCCCTCGATTTCGTTGACAATTCATGATGCGCCGGAAGGGCGAAGGGATGCTCGCTGCCATCACAATCGGGACAACCTTGCTCTTGAGGGGACACCGAAAGCAAACGATGCAATAGACCTGCGTGACAGAGAGTGGTCAGTACATGGCCATGATATGGCGCCAACTGCGACGACTGTGCGGATTCCGTGGCTTTTTGAAGGCCAAGATGTAAGATGTTGCACCCCTAGCTGAAGCCAACCAAGCTACGTTGATGAGAATGGCCCCCTCGATTTCGTTGACAATTCTTGATGCGCCGGAAGGGCGAAGGGATGCTCGCTGCTATCACAATCAGTACAACCTTGATCTTGAGGGGACACAGAAAGCAAACGATGCAATAGATCTGTGTGACAGAGAGTGGTCAGTACGTGGCCATGATAAGGCGCCAACTGCGACGACTGTGCGGATTCCGTGGATTTTTTGAAGGCCAAGATGTACGATGTTGCGCGCCTAGCTGAAGCCAACTAATCTACGTTGATGAGAATGGCTCCCTCGATTTCGTTGACAATTCTTGATGCGCCGGGAGGGCGAATAGATGCTCGCTGCGATCACAACTAGGACAATCTTGATCTTGAGGGGGACACCGAAAGCAAACGATGCAATAGACCTGCGTGCCAGAGAGTGGTCAGTACGTGGCCATGATATGGCGCCAACTGCGACGACTGTTCAAATTCTGTGGCTTTTTGAAGGCCAGGATGTAGGATGTTGCGCCCCTAGCTGAAGCCCACCAAGCTACGTTGATGAGAATGCCGCCCTCGATTTCGTTGACAATTCTTGATGCGCCGGAAGGGCGAAGGGATGCTCGCTGCTATCACAATCGGGACAACCTTGCTTTTGAGGGGACACAGAAAGCAAACGATGCAATAGACCTGCGTGACAGAGAGTGGTCAGTACGTGGCCATGTTATGGCGCCAATTGCGACGACAGTTCTGATTCCGTGGCTTTTTAAAGGCTAAGATGAACGATGTTGCGCCCCTAGCTGAGGCCAACCAAGCTACGTTGATGAGAATGGCCCCCTCGATTTCGTTGACAATTCTTTATGCGCCGGAAGGGCGAAAGGGATGCTCGCTGCTATCACAATCAGGACAATCTTGATCCTGAGAGGATACCGAAGGCAAAGAATGCAATAGACCTGCGTCACAGGTTGTGGTCAGAACATGGCCATGATATGGCGCCAACTGCAACGACTGTCCGGATTCTGTGGCTTTTTGAAGGCCAAGATGAACGATGTAGCGCCCCGAGCGGAAGTCTTCCAAGCTACGTTGATGAGAATGCCCCCTCAATTTCGCTGACACTTCTTGTTTCGTTGGGAGGGCGAAGGGATGCTCGCCGCGATCACAGTCAGGACAATCTTGATCTTGAGGGGGACACCGAAAACAAACGATGCAATAGACCTGCGTGACAGAGAGTGGTCAGCACATGACCATGATGTGGCACCAACTCCGACGACTGTGCAGATTCCGCGGCCTCTTGAAGGCCAAGATGTTCTATGTTGAGCCCCTAGCTGAAGCCAACCAAGCTACGTTGATGAGAATGGCCCCCTCGATTTCGTTGACAATTCTTGATGCGCCGGAAGGGCGAAGGGATGCTCGCTGCTATCACAATCAGGACAACCTTGATCTTGAGGGGACACCGAAAGCAAACGGTGCAATAGACCTGCGTGATAGAGAGTGGTCAGTACGTGGCCATGTAATGGCGCCAACTGCGACGACTGTTCGAATTCCGTGGCTTTTTGAAGGCCAAGATGTACGATGTTGCGCCCCTAGCTGAAGCCAACCAAGCTACGTTCATGAGAATGGCCCCCTCGATTTCGTTGACAATTCTTGATGCGCCGGAAGGGCGAAGGGATGCTCGCTGCTATCACAATCAGCACAACCTTGATCTTGAGGGGATACCAAAAGCAAACGATGCAATAGACCTGCGTGACAGTGAGTGGTCAGTACCTGGCCATGATATGGCGCCAACTGCGACGACTGTGCGGATTCCGTGGCTTTTTGAAGGCCAAGATGTACGATGTTGCGCCCCTAGCTGAAGCCAACCAAGCTACGTTGATGAGAATGGCTCCCTCGATTTCGTTGACAATTCTTGATGCGCCGGGAGGGCGAAATGATGCTCGCTGCGATCACAATCAGGACAACCTTGATCTTGAGGTGGACACTGAAAACAAACGATGCAATAGACCTGCGTGACAGTGAGTGGTCAGTACGTGGCCATGATATGGCGCCAGCTGCGACGACTGTGCGGATTCCGTGGCTTTTTGAAGGCCAAGATGTACGATGTTGCACCCCTAGCTGAAGCCAACCAAGCTACGTTGATGAGAATGGCCCCCTCGATTTCGTTGACAATTCTTGATGCGCCGAAAGGGCGAAGGCATGCTCCCTGCTATCACAATCAGTACAACCTTGATCTTGAGAGGACACCGAAAGCAAACGATGCAATAGATCTGTGTGACAAAGAGTGGTCAGTACGTGGCCATGATAAGGCGCCAACTGCGACGACTGTGCGGATTCTGTGGCTTTTTGAAGGCCAAGATGTACGATGTTGCACCCCTAGCTGAAGCCAACCAAGCTACGTTGATGAGAAGGGCCCCCTCGATTTTGTTGACAATTCTTGATGCGCCGTAAGGGTGAAGGGATGCTCGCTGCTTTCACAATCAGCACAACCTTGATCTTGAGGGGATACCAAAAGCAAACGATGCAATAGACCTGCGTGACAGTGAGTGGTCAGTACGTGGCCATGATATGGCGCCAACTGCGACGACTGTGCGGATTCCGTGGCTTTTTGAAGGCCAAGATGTACGATGTTGTGCGCCTAGCTGAAGCCAACCAAGCTACGTTGATGGGAATGGCTCCCTCGATTTCGTTGACAATTCTTGATGCGCCGGGAAGGCGAAGGGATGCTCGCTGCGATCATAATCAGGACAACCTTGAGCTTGAGGGGGACACTGAAAACAAACGATGCTATAGACCTGCGTGACAGAGAGTGGTCAGTACGTGGTCATGATATGGCGCCAACTGCGATGAGTGTGCGGATTCCGTGACTTTTTGAAGGCCAAGATGTACGATGTTGCGCCCCTAGCTGAAGCCAACCAAGCTACGTTGATGAGAATGGCCCCCTCGATTTCGTTGACACTTTTTGACGACACGGGAGGGCGAATGGATGCTCGCAGCGATCACTATCAGGAGAATCTTGATCTTGAGGGAGACACCGTAAGCAAACGATCCAAAAGACCTGCGTGACGGTAGAGAGTGGTCAGTACGTGGCCATGCTATGGCGCCAATTGCGACGACAGTTCTGATTCCGTGGCTTTTTAAAGGCTAAGATGTTCGATGTTGCGCCCCTAGCTGAAGCCAACCAAGCTACGTTGATGAGAATGCCCCCCTCGATTTCGTTGACAATTCTTGATGCGCCGTAAGGGTGAAGGGATGCTCGCTGCTATCACAATCAGGACAACCTTGATCTTGAGGGGACACCGAAAGCAAACGGTGCAATAGACCTGCGTGACAGAGAGTGGTCAGTACGTGGCCATGATATGGCGCAACTGCGACGACTGTTCGAATTCCGTGGCTTTTTGAAGGCCAAGATGTACGATGTTGCGCCCCTAGCTGAAGCCAACCAAGGTACGTTGATGAGAATGCCCCCCTCGATTTCGTTGACAATTCTTGATGCGCAGTAAGGGTGAAGGGATGCTCGCTGCTATCACAATCAGCACAACCTTGATCTTGAGGGGATACCGAAAGCAAACGATGCAATAGACCTGCGTGACAGTGAGTGGTCAGTACGTGGCCATGATATGGCGCCAACTGCGACGACTGTGCGGATTCCATGGCTTTTTGAAGGCCAAGATGTACGATGTTGCGCCCCTAGCTGAAGCCAACCAAGCTACGTTGATGAGAATGGCTCCCTCGATTTCGTTGACAATTCTTGATGCGCCGGGAGGGCGAAGGGATGCTCGCTGCGATCACAATCAGGACATCCTTGATCTTGAGGGGGACACTGAAAACAAATGATGCTATAGACCTGCGTGACAGAGAGTGGTCAGTACGTGGTCATGATATGAAGCCAACTGCGATGACTGTGCGGATTCCGTGGCTTTTTGAAGGCCAAGATGTACGATGTTGCGCCCGTAGCTGAAGCCAACCAAGCTACGTTGATGAGAATGGCCCCCTCGATTTTGTTTACACTTCTTGACAATACGGGAGGGCGAATAGATGCTCGCTGCGATCACAACTAGGAGAATCTTATCTTGAGGGGACACCGAAAACAAACGATGCAATAGACCTGCGTGACAGATAGTGGTCAGTACGTGGCCATGATATGGCGCCAACTGCGACGACAGTTCGGATTCCGTGGCTTTTTGAAGGCTAAGATGAACGATGTTGCGCCCCTAGCTGAGGCCAACCAAGCTACGTTGATGAGAGTGGCTCCCTCGATTTCGTTGACATTTCTTGATGCGCCGGGAGGGCGAACAGATGCTCGCTGCTATGACAATCAGGACAACCTTGATCTTGAGGGGGACACCGAAAACAAACGATGCAATAGACCTGCGTGACAGAGAGTGGTCGGTACGTGGCCATGATATGGCGCCAACTGCGACGACTGTGCGGATTCTGTGGCTTTTTGAACGCCAAGATGTACGATGTTGCGCCCCTAGCTGAAGCCAACCAAGCTACGTTGATGAGAATGGCCCCCTGGATTTCGTTAACACTTCTTGACGGTACGGGAGGGCGAATGGATGCTCGCAGCGATCACAATCAGGAGAATCTTGATCTTGAGGGAGACACCGTAAGCAAACGATCCAAAAGACCTGCGTGACGGTAGAGAGTGGTCAGTACGTGGCCATGTTATGGCGCCAATTGCGACGACAGTTCTGATTCCGTGGCTTTTTAACCTTTTACTTGCCAATGTTTCAAAAGTGGAACATACGATACTTGATTTTTTATTTCCTTCCGCATCTATCGCAGCTTTTTCTTTTTGTTTTCGCATACTCACTGATACTTGTAGAGAACATAGCAATTTTAATTTTTATTATCAGCCTATTTAGAAGCTTTGGATAAATGCTCACAAACAAGCATATTTTGCGTTCCTTCAGTGCTATACGTTTGCTGAATTATTTCGCAGGAAAAATGTAATGTTGCAATGAGCAAAGCAGAACCAAAATATCGCCAGATAGTTAGGTATTACTGTGAAAAAAATAAAAAATGATAAAGACACTCTAGTTTTCAGTTTTTAGAGATTTATGCGAATGTTTCATTTTTGGAACATTGGCGTTTTACGGTGTCAAAAGTAGCGTAGACTCGCGCATGCATTTCGCCGTGTTTTTCTTCTTTTTCGGCATGTTGATGGTGGCCTCTAGGTGTCGCTTTGCACAAACTTGAAGACTATCTTTCCTTGGCATTATTTTGACTGCGCTTTTGCGTGGCACGTGGATGGAGCAGCCTACAACTGCACCGCATAGCTGCTTCAATCGTCGTGAATGTAAGTAGAAAACGACTTCGCGGCTGGTTTTATATTGTAGTACTATGCTTCTCAACGCAATAACTCTCTTTGTAGGTCATGGCACAACGCTTCCTCACAGTGGAGGCCGCAATTGACCTTTTCTTCAGCCTTCCCGATGACGAACGCGAAGGTGCGTCTATATGCCAATTGCCGCCTGATGAAGATGGCAATATTACTGATGAGGAGCACGTGAACGAAAGTGACTTTTCTGAAGTTGTTCCCGATGATGTTTGTGGGCACGTTGAAGTTATGCAGTGCTGTGATGAAGAAGTTGATTCGCCTACTGCATGTTCGAATCCTGAGCCACGACGAAAGAAACCAGCGCGGAGCCAGTCGACTGCTGGAAAAGGGCGCAGGTCTGCAAACAAGGCTGGAAAAACAAAAACTCCAAAGCGCTCCCTTAGCGCAGTATGGGGGGACCGTGCTACGTTTGACAAAACACTTCCCAGAGAGGACCCTCTGTTGTTGCTAGAGGCATTTCCTGAGCTAGCGGACATGAGTCCATTTATGCTGTTCAGCAAAATTATTTCTCCAGAATATCTTGGTTCACTGGCTGAACTGACTGCAAGGTACGCACTCCAAAAGGGGGAGGAGGTGGACGTCACAGGAGCGGACATAGGTCAGTTTTTCGGTCTCTTACTTTTCAACGGATATCACTCCGTTCCATCTGAGGACTCGTATTGGAGCACCGCAGAAGACCTTCGTGTGCCTTTAGTCGCGACAGTGATGGCCCGCAATAGGTTCCGGCAGCTGAAAGGTTTTTTCATGTAGTGGACAACACTCAGTTGAAAGCAGGCGAGAAGATGGGCAAGATTCAGCCGTTTTACGACGAAATCTCCAAATTTTTCCTCCAGTTTGGAGTGTTCCACGAAAGCCTCAGCATTGACGAGTCAATGGTGCCCTATTATGGCCACCACTCGTGCAAAATGTTCATTCGCGGTAAACCTATTCGATTTGGGTATAAGATATGGATGATGTGCTCTTCGAATGGGTACCCCTATGCAATGGAAATATATTGCGGGAGAAACGAGAAGGACGAGAAGGCACCTCTCGGGTTGAGGGTTGTTAGCAATATGGCATCGGTCCTGCCCCCTCCTGAACAGCACGAAGTGTACTTTGACAACTTTTCACTTCGCACGGTCTCCTGACAAAACTGGCTGACCAGGGGATTCGAGCGACGGGGACTGTATGAGATACAAGAACCGGTGGTTGTCCACTGAAGAGCTTGAAAGACGTGGGAAGAGAGGAAAGAGGTTCTTTCTATTACAAGTGTGACGGGGTGGTCTACACATGCAGGTGGAACTACAACGCAGTCTTCTCAGTTTCTTCAAACCACCTCAGCCATGAGCCTCTTGGAATGGCAAAACGCTTCTCACGACGCGCGAAAAAAAAGGTAGATATTCCTCAATCATATTTTATCAAGAAATACAATGAGGGCATGGGGGGAGTAGATGTTCTCGACCGCCTCCTCGGAAGTTATCGCCCAAGACTTCGAAGCAAAAAATGGTGGTGGAACCTTTTCAGCAATGGTCTGAACATGGCTGTCGTCGCAGGATGGCTCCTTCACTGCGAGCTTCACAAAGGAACTGATGCCGCCATGACGCACATAGCATTTCGGCGGGACATCGTCATGTCTTTGCAGCACCTCAAGCAGATAATCACTGTGCGGCCTGGACCTCGGGTTCATCCGAGACGGGAGGATAGAAAAACTGATGGCCACTACATAATCTCAGTAACTCAGGGCAGGTGTGCAGAGTGCAAGAAAAATACCACGAAACAGTGTCAGCAGTGCAAAAAGCGCCTGCACACGAAGTGCTTTGCAGCATACCATGGCTTGTAAAGTGTTCACTGACCTACAGCAAGTAGGATGGAAAAAAGAAATTTTCGCAAGCGTTGTTATAAACATTTATACTTTTGAAAGGCCTTGTATGACGCTAATATTTATTCTTCTGTTAACATGAGTAAGCAATACCCATTTAGCAGCCAATAAAAGTTGTTCTAGACAAATTTTGTGTTTTTCATATGGGAAACGCCAATGTTCCAAAAATGGAACATGCAAAAAAACCTACTAAGTCTTTATGAATGCGGCTGTATTTTTTTCATAGTTAATTTAGAAGGCCAATGCAAATTATCAACATCAATTTCAGTTTTTTAACTATTGCTTCATAGTGCGGCGTTTAAAAGGTTAAAGGCTAAGGTGAACGATGTTGCGCCCTAGCTGAGGCCAACCAAGCTACGTTGATGAGAATGGCTCCCTCGATTTCGTTGACAATTCTTGATGCGCTGGGAGGGCGAAGGGATGCTCGCTGCTATCACAATCAGGACAATCTTGATCTTGAGGGGGACACCGAAAGCAAACGATGCAATAGACCTGCGTTACAGAGAGTGGTCAGTACGTGGCCATGATATGGCACCAACTGCGACGACTGTTCAAATTCCATGGCTTTTTTAAGGCCAAGATGTACGATGTTGCGCCCCTAGTTGAAGCCAACCAAGCTACGTTGATGAGAATGGCTCCCTCGATTTCGTTGACAATTCTTGATGCGCCGGGAGGGCGAAGGGATGCTCGCTGCGATCACAATCAGGACCATCTTGATCTTGAGGGGGACACTGAAAACAAATGATGCTATAGACCTGCGTGACAGAGAGTGGTCAGTACGTGGTCATGATATGGCGCCAACTGCGACGACTGTGCGGATTCCGTGGCTTTTTGGAGGCCAAGATGTACGATGTTGCGCCCCTAGCTGAAGCCAACCAAGCTACGTTGATGAGAATGGCCCCCTCGATTTTGTTTACACTTCTTGACGATACGGGAGGGCGAATAGATGCTCACTGCGATCACAACTAGGAGAATCATGATCTTGAGGGGACACCGAAAACAAACGATGCAATAGACCTGCGTGACAGAGAGTGGTCAGTACGTGGCCATGATATGGCGCCAACTGCGACGACAGTTCGGATTCCGTGGCTTTTTGAAGGCTAAGATGAACGATGTTGCGCCCCTAGCTGAGGCCAACCAAGCTACGTTGATGAGAGTGGCTCCCTCGATTTCGTTGACAATTCTTGATGCGCCGTAAGGGCGAAGAGATGCTCGCTGCTATCACAATCAGGACAACCTTGATCTTGAGGGGGACACCGAAAACAAACGATGCAATAGACCTGCGTGACAGAGAGTGGTCGGTACGTGGCCATGATATGGCGCCAACTGCGACGACTGTGCGGATTCCGTGGCTTTTTAAAGGCTAATATGAACGATGTTGCGCCCTAGCTGAGGCCAACGAAGCTACGTTGATGAGAATGGCTCCCTCGATTTCGTTGACAATTCATGATGCGCCGGAAGGGCGAAGGGATGCTCGCTGCTATCACAATCGGGACAACCTTGCTCTTGAGGGGACACCGAAAGCAAACGATGCAATAGACCTGCGTGACAGAGAGTGGTCAGTACATGGCCATGATATGGCGCCAACTGCGACGACTGTGCGGATTCCGTGGCTTTTTGAAGGCCAAGATGTAGGATGTTGCACCCCTATCTGAAGCCAACCAAGCTACGTTGATGAGAATGGCCCCCTCGATTTCGTTGACAATTCTTGATGCGCCGGGAGGGCGAATAGATGCTCGCTGCGATCACAACTAGGACAATCTTGATCTTGAGGGGGACACCGAAAGCAAACGATGCAATAGACCTGCGTGCCAGAGAGTGGTCAGTACGTGGCCATGATATGGCGCCAACTGCGACGACTGTTCAAATTCTGTGGCTTTTTGAAGGCCAGGATGTAGGATGTTGCGCCCCTAGCTGAAGCCAACCAAGCTACGTTGATGAGAATGCCGCCCTCGATTTCGTTGACAATTCTTGATGCGCCGGAAGGGCGAAGGGATGCTCGCTGCTATCACAATCGGGACAACCTTGCTTTTGAGGGGACACAGAAAGCAAACGATGCAATAGACCTGCGTGACAGAGAGTGGTCAGTACGTGGCCATGTTATGGCGCCAATTGCGACGACAGTTCTGATTCCGTGGCTTTTTAAAGGCTAAGATGAACGATGTTGCGCCCCTAGCTGAGGCCAACCAAGCTACGTTGATGAGAATGGCCCCCTCGATTTCGTTGACAATTCTTTATGCGCCGGAAGGGCGAAAGGGATGCTCGCTGCTATCACAATCAGGACAATCTTGATCCTGAGAGGATACCGAAGGCAAAGAATGCAATAGACCTGCGTCACAGGTTGTGGTCAGAACATGGCCATGATATGGCGCCAACTGCAACGACTGTCCGGATTCTGTGGCTTTTTGAAGGCCAAGATGAACGATGTAGCGCCCCGAGCGGAAGTCTTCCAAGCTACGTTGATGAGAATGCCCCCTCAATTTCGCTGACACTTCTTGTTTCGTTGGGAGGGCGAAGGGATGCTCGCCGCGATCACAGTCAGGACAATCTTGATCTTGAGGGGGACACCGAAAACAAACGATGCAATAGACCTGCGTGACAGAGAGTGGTCAGCACATGACCATGATGTGGCACCAACTCCGACGACTGTGCAGATTCCGCGGCCTCTTGAAGGCCAAGATGTACTATGTTGAGCCCCTAGCTGAAGCCAACCAAGCTACGTTGATGAGAATGGCCCCCTCGATTTCGTTGACAATTCTTGATGCGCCGGAAGGGCGAAGGGATGCTCGCTGCTATCACAATCAGTACAACCTTGATCTTGAGGGGACACCGAAAGCAAACGATGCAATAGATCTGCGTGACAGAGAGTGGTCAGTACGTGGCCATGATATGGCGCCAACTGCGACGACTGTGCGGATTCCGTGGCTTTTTCAAGGCCAAGATGTACGATGTTGCGCCCCTAGCTGAAGCCAACCAAGCTACGTTGATGATAATGGCCCCCTCGATTTCGTTGACAATTCTTGATGCGCCGGAAGGGCGAAGGGATGCTCGCTGCTATCACAATCAGGACAACCTTGATCTTGAGGGGACACCGAAAGCAAACGATGCAATAGACCTGCGTGACAGAGAGTGGTCAGTACGTGGCCATGATATGGCACCAACTGCGACGACTGTTTGAATTCTGTGGCTTTCTGAAGGCCAGGATGTAGGATGTTGCGCCCCTAGCTGAAGCCAACCAAGCTACGTTGATGAGAATGCCGCCCTCGATGTCGTTGACAATTCTTGATGCGCTGGAAGGGCGAATGGATGCTCGCTGCTATCACAATCGGGACAACCTTGCTCTTGAGGGGACACCGAAAGCAAACGATGCAATAGACCTGCGTGACAGAGAGTGGTCAGAACGTGGCCATGATATGGCGCCAACTGCGACGACTGTGCGGATTCTGTGGATTTTTGAAGGCCAAGATGTACGATGTTGCGCCCCTAGCTGAAGCCAACCAAGCTACGTTGATGAGAATGGCCCCCTCGATTTCTTTGACACTTCTTGACGATACGGGAGGGCGAATGGATGCTCACAGCGATCACAATCAGGAGAATCTTGATCTTGAGGGCGACACCGTAAGCAAACGATCCAAAAGACCTACGTGACGGTAGAGAGTGGTCAGTACGTGGCCATGTTATGGCGCCAATTGCGACGACAGTTCTGATTCCGTGGCTTTTTAAAGGCTAAGATGAACGATATTGCGCCCCTAGCTGAGGCCAACCAAGCTACGTTGATGAGAATGGCTCCCTCGATTTCGTTGACAATTCTTATTGCGCCGGGAGGGCGAAGGGATGCTCGCTGCTATCACAATCAGGACAACCTTGATCTTGAGGGGAACACCGAAAGCTAACGATGCAATAGACCTGCGTTACAGAGAGTGGTCAGTACGTGGCCATGATATGGCACCAACTGCGACGACTGTTCAAATTCCGTTGCTTTTTGAAGGCCAAGATGTTCGATGTTGCGCCCCTAGCTGAAGCCAACCAAGATACGTTGATGAGAATGGCCCCCTCGATTTCTTTGACAATTCTTGATGCGCCGGAAGGGCGAAGGGATGCTCGCTGCTATCACAATCAGCACAAACTTGATCTTGAGGGGATACCGAAAGCAAACGATGCAATAGACCTGCGTGACAGTGAGTGGTCAGCATGTGGCCATGATATGGCGCCAACTGCGACGACTGTGCGGATTCCATGGCTTTTTGAAGGCCAAGATGTACGATGTTGCGCCCCTAGCTGAAGCCAACCAAGCTACGTTGATGAGAATGGCTCCCTCGATTTCGTTGACAATACTTGATGCGCCAGGAGGGCGAAGGGATGCTCGCTGCGATCACAATCAGGACAACCTTGATCTTGAGGGGGACACTGAAAACAAATGATGCTATAGACCTGCGTGACAGAGAGTGGTCAGTACGTGGTCATGATATGGCGCCAACTGCGACGACTGTGCGGATTCCGTGGCTTTTGGAAGGGCAAGTTGTACGATGTTGCGCCCCTAGCTGAAGCCAACCAAGCTACGTTGATGAGAATGGCCCCTCGATTTTGTTTACACTTCTTGACGATACGGAAGGGCGAATAGATGCTCGCTGCGATCACAACTAGGAGAATCTTGATCTTGAGGGGACACCGAAAACAAACGATGCAATAGACCTGCGTGACAGAGAGTGGTCAGTACGTGGCCATGATATGGCGCCAACTGCGACGACAGTTCGGATTCCGTGGCTTTTTGAAGGATAAGATGAACGATGTTGCGCCCCTAGCTGAGGCCAACCAAGCTACGTTGATGAGAGTGGCTCCCTCGATTTCCTTGACAATTCTTGATGCGCCGGGAGGGCGAAGAGATGCTCGCTGCTATCACAATCAGGACAACCTTGATCTTGAGTGGGACACCGAAAGCAAACAATGCAATAGACCTGCGTGACAGAGAGTGGTCAGTACGTGGCCATGATATGGCGCCAACTGCGACGACTGTGCGGATTCTGTGGCTTTTTGAAGGCCAAGATGTTCGATGTTGCGCCCCTAGCTGAAGCCAACCAAGCAACGTTGATGAGAATGGCACCCTCGATTTCGTTGACACTTCTTGACGATACGGGAGGGCGAATGGATGCTCGCAGCGATCACAATCAGGAGAATCTTGATCTTGAGGGAGACACCGTAAGCAAACGATCCAAAAGACCTGCGTGACTGTAGAGAGTGGTCAGTACGTGGCCATGTTATGGCGCCAATTGCGACGACAGTTCTGATTCCGTGGCTTTTTAAAGGCTAAGATGAACGATGTTGCGCCCCTAGCTGAGGCCAACCAAGCTACGTTGATGAGAATGGCTCCCTCGATTTCGTTGACAATTCTTGATGCGCCGGGAGGGCGAAGGGATGCTCGCTGCGATCACAATCAGGACAACCTTGATCTTGAGTGGGACACCGAACGCAAACGATGCAATAGACCTGCGTTACAGAGGTGGTCAGTACGAGGCCATGATATGGCGCCAACTGCGACGACTCTTCGAGATTCCGTGGCTTTTTGAAGGCCAAGATGTACGATGTTGCGCCCCTAGCTGAGGCCAACCAGGCTACGTTGATGAGAATGGCCCCCTCGATTTCGTTGACAATTCTTGATGCGCCGGAAGGGCGAAGGGATGCTCGCTGCTATCACAATCAGCACAGCCTTGATCTTGAGGGGATACCGAAAACAAACGATGCAATAGACCTGCGTGACAGTGAGTGGTCAGTACGTGGCCATGATATGGCGCCAACTGCGACGACTGTGCGGATTCCGTGGCTTTTTGAAGGCCAAGATGTACGATGTTGCGCCCCTAGCTGAAGCCAACCAAGCTACGTTGATGAGAATGTCTCCCTCGATTTCGTTGACAATTCTTGATGCGCCGGGAGGGCGAAGGGATGCTCGCTACGATCACAATCAGGACAACCTTGATCTTGAGGGGGACACCGAAAACAAACGATGCTATAGACCTGCGTGACAGAGAGTGGTCAGTAAGTGGTCATGATATGGTGCCAACTGCGACGACTGTGCGGATTCTGTGGCTTTTTGAAGGCCAAGATGTACGATGTTGCGCCCCTAGCTGAAGCCCACCAAGTTACGTTGATGAGAATGGCCCCCTCGATTTTGTTTACACTTCTTGACGATACGGGAGGGCGAATAGATGCTCGCTGCGATCACAACCAGTGCAATCTTGATCTTGAGGGGGACACCGAAAACAAACGATGCAATAGACCTGCGTGACAGAGAGTGGCCAGTACGTGGCCATGATATGGCTCCAACTGCGATGACTGTGCAGATTCCGTGGCTTTTTGAAGGCCAAGATGTACGATGTTGCGCCCCTGGCTGAAGCCAACCAAGCTACGTTTATGAGAATGGCCCCCTCGATTTCGTCACAATTCTTGATGCGCCGGAAAGGCGAAGAGATGCTCGCTGCTATCACAATCAGCACAACCTTGATCTTGAGAGGACACCGAAAGCAAACGATGAAATAGACCTGCGTGACAGAGAGTGGTCAGTACGTGGCCATGATATGGCGCTAACTGCGACGACTGTGCGGATTCTGTGGCTTTTTGAAAGCCAAGATGTACGATGTTGCGCCCCTAGCTGAACCCAACCAAGCTACGTTGATGAGAATGGCCCCCTCGATTTCGTTGACACTTCTTGACGATACGGGAGGCCGAATGGATGCTCGCAGCGATCACAATCAAGAGAATCTTGATCTTGAGGGAGACACCGTAAGCAAACGATCCAAAAGACCTGCGTGACGGTAGAGAGTGGTCAGTACGTGGCCATGTTATGGCGCCAATTGCGACGACAGTTCTGATTCCGTGGCTTTTTAAAGGCTAACATGAACGATGTTGCGCCCCTAGCTGAGGCCAACCATGCTACGTTGATGAGAATGGCTCCCTCGATTTCGTTGACAATTCTTGATGCGCCGGGAGGGCGAAGGGATGCTCGCTGCTATCACAATCAGGAAAACCTTGATCATGATGGGGACACCGAAAACAAACGATGAAATAGACCTGCGTGACAGAGAGTGGTCGGTACGTGGCCATGATATGGCGCCAACTGCGACGACTGTTTAAATTCCGTGGCTTTTTGAAGGCCAAGATGTACGATGTTGCGCCCCTAGCTGAAGCCAACCAAGGTACGTTGATGAGAATGCCCCCCTCGATTTCGTTGACAATTCTTGATGCGCCGTAAGGGTGAAGGGATGCTCGCTGCTATCACAATCAGGCCAACCTTGATCTTGAGGGGACACCGAAAGCAAACGGTGCAATAGACCTGCGTGAGAGAGAGTGGTCAGTACGTGGCCATCATATGGCGCCAACTGCTACGACTCTTCGAATTCCGTGGCATTTGAAGGCCAAGATGTACAATGTTGCGCCCCTAGCTGAAGCCAACCAAGCTACGTTGATGAGAATGGCCCCCTCAATTTCGTTGACAATTCTTGATGCGCCGGAAAGGCGAAGGGATGCTCGCTGCTATCAGAATCAGCACAACCTTGATCTTGAGGGGATACCGAAAGCAAACGATGCAATAGACCTGCGTGACAGTGAGTGGTCAGTACGTGGCCATGATATGGCGCCAACTGCGACGACTGTGCGGAATCCATGGCGTTTTGAAGGCCAAGATGTACGATGTTGCGCCCCTATCTGAAGCCAACCAAGCTACGTTGATGTGAATAGCTCCCTCGATTTCGTTGACAATTCTTGATGCGCCGGGAGGGCGAAGGGATGCTCGCTACGATCACAATCAGGACAACCTTGATCTTGAGGGGGACACTGAAAACAAACGATGCTATAGACCTGCGTGACAGAGAGTGGTCAGTACGTGGTCATGATATGGCGCCAACTGTGACGACTGTGCAGATTCCGTGGCTTTTTGAAGGCCAAGATGTACGATGTTGCGCCCCTAGCTGAAGCCAACCAAGTTACGTTGATGAGAATGGCCCCCTCAATTTTGTTTACACTTCTTAACGATACGGGAGGGCGAATAGATGCTTGCTGCGATCACAACCAGGACAATCTTGATCTTGAGGGGGACACCGAAATCAAACGATGCAATAGACCTGCGTGACAGAGAGTGGTCAGTACGTGGCCATGTTATGGCGCCAATTGCGACGACAGTTCTGATTCCGTGGCTTTTTAAAGGCTAAGATGAACGATGTTGCGCCCCTAGCTGAGGCCAACCAAGCTACGTTGATGAGAATGGCTCCCTCGATTTCGTTGACAATTCATGATGCGCCGGGAGGGCGAAGGGATGCTCGCTGCTGTCACAATCAGGACAACCTTGATCTTGAGGGGGACACCGAAAGCAAACGATGCAATAGACCTGCGTTACAGAGAGTGGTCAGTACGTGGCCATGATATGGCGCCAACTGCGACGACTGTTCGAATTCCGTGGCTTTTTGAAGGCCAAGATGTACGATGTTGCGCCCCTAGCTGAACCCAACCAAGCTACGTTGATGAGAATGGCCCCCTCGATTTTGTTTACACTTCTTGACGATACGGGAGGGCGAATAGATGCTCGCTGCGATCACAACCAGGACAATCTTGATCTTGAGGGGGACACCGAAAACAAACGATGCAATAGACCTGCGTGACAGAGAGTGGTCAGTACGTGGCCATGATATGGCGCCAACTGCGATGACTGTGCAGATTCCGTGGCTTTTTGAAGGCCAAGATGTACGATGTTGCGCCCCTGGCTGAAGCCAACCAAGCTACGTTGATGAGAATGGCCCCCTCGATTTCGTTGACAATTCTTGATGCGCCGGAAGGGCGAAGGGATGCTCGCCGCTATCACAATCAGCACAACCTTGATCTTGAGGGGATACCGAAAGCAAACGGTGCAACAGACCTGCGTGACAGCGAGTGGTCAGTACGTGGCCATGATATGGCGCTAACTGCGACGACTGTGCGGATTCTGTGGCTTTTTGAAAGCCAAGATGTACGATGTTGCGCCCCTAGCTGAACCCAACCAAGCTACGTTGATGAGAATGGCCCCCTCGATTTCGTTGACACTTCTTGACGATACGGGAGGCCGAATGGATGCTCGCAGCGATCACAATCAAGAGAATCTTGATCTTGAGGGAGACACCGTAAGCAAACGATCCAAAAGACCTGCGTGACGGTAGAGAGTGGTCAGTACGTGGCCATGTTATGGCGCCAATTGCGACGACAGTTCTGATTCCGTGGCTTTTTAAAGGCTAAGATGAACGATGTTGCGCCCCTAGCTGAGGCCAACCATGCTACGTTGATGAGAATGGCTCCCTCGATTTCGTTGACAATTCTTGATGCGCCGGGAGGGCGAAGGGATGCTCGCTGCTATCACAATCAGGACAACCTTGATCTTGAGGGGGACACCGAAAGCAAACGATGCAATAGACCTGCGTTACAGAGAGTGGTCAGTACGTGGCCATGATATGGCACCAACTGCGACGACTGTTTAAATTCCGTGGCTTTTTGAAGGCCAAGATGTACGATGTTGCGCCCCTAGCTGAAGCCAACCAAGGTACGTTGATGAGAATGGCCCCCTCGATTTCGTTGACACTTCTTGATGCGATCCGGGACGGCCGAAGGGATGCTCGCAGCGATCACGATCAAGAGCCAACCTTGATCTTGAGGGAGACACCGTAAGCAAACGATCCAAAAGACCTGCGTGACGGTAGAGAGTGGTCAGTACGTGGCCATGTTATGGCGCCAATTGCGACGACAGTTCTGAATTCCGTGGCATTTTAAAGGCTAAGATGAACGATGTTGCGCCCCTAGCTGAGGCCAACCATGCTACGTTGATGAGAATGGCTCCCTCGATTTCGTTGACAATTCTTGATGCGCCGGGAGGGCGAAGGGATGCTCGCTGCTATCACAATCAGGACAACCTTGATCTTGAGGGGGACACCGAAAGCAAACGATGCAATAGACCTGCGTTACAGAGAGTGGTCAGTACGTGGCCATGATATGGCGCCAACTGCGACGACTGTGCGGATTCCGTGGCGTTTTGAAGGCCAAGATGTACGATGTTGCGCCCCTAGCTGAAGCCAACCAAGGTACGTTGATGAGAATGGCCCCCTCGATTTCGTTGACAATTCTTGATGCGCCGGGAGGGCGAAGGGATGCTCGCTGCGATCACGATCAGGCCAACCTTGATCTTGAGGGGGACACTGAAAGCAAACGGTGCAATAGACCTGCGTGACAGAGAGTGGTCAGCACGTGGCCATGATATGGCGCCAACTGCGACGACTGTGCGAGATTCCGTGGCATTTGAAGGCCAAGATGTACAATGTTGCGCCCCTAGCTGAAGCCAACCAAGCTACGTTGATGACAATGGCCCCCTCAATTTCGTTGACAATTCTTGATGCGCCGGAAAGGCGAAGGGATGCTCGCTGCTATCAGAATCAGCACAACCTTGATCTTGACGGGATACCGAAAGCAAACGATGCAATAGACCTGCGTGACAGTGAATGGTCAGTACGTGGCCATGATATGGCGCCAACTGCGACGACTGTGCGGATTCCATGGCGTTTTGAAGGCCAAGATGTACGATGTTGCGCCCCTAGCTGAAGCCAACCAAGCTACGTTGATGTGAATGGCTCCCTCGATTTCGTTGACAATTCTTGATGCGCCGGGAGGGCGAAGGGATGCTCGCTACGATCACAATCAGGACAACCTTGATCTTGAGGGGGACACTGAAAACAAACGATGCTATAGACCTGCGTGACAGAGAGTGGTCAGTACGTGGCCATGATATGGCGCCAACTGCGACGACTGTGCAGATTCCGTGGCTTTTTGAAGGCCAAGGTGTACGATGTTGCGCCCCTGGCTGAAGCCAACCAAGCTACGTTGATGAGAATGGCCCCCTCGATTTCATTGACACTTCCTGACGATACGGGAGGGCGAATGGATGCTCGCAGCGATCACAATCAGGAGAATTTTGTTCTTTAGGGAGACACCGTAAGCAAACGATCCAAAAGACCTGCGTGACGGTAGAGAGTGGTCAGTACGTGGCCATGTTATGGCGCCAATTGCGACGACAGTTCTGATTCCGTGGCTTTTTAAAGGCTAAGATGAACTATGTCGCGCCCCTAGCTGAGGCCAACCAAGCTACGTTGATGAGAATGGCCCCCTCGATTTCGTTGACAATTCTTAATGCGCCGGTAAGGTTGAAGGGATGCTCGCTGCTATCACAATCAGGACAACCTTGATCTTGAGGGGACACCGAAAGCAAACGGTGCAATAGACCTGCGTGACAGACGAGTGGTCAGTACGTGGCCATGATATGGCGCCAACTGCGACGACTGTTCGAATTCCGTGGCTTTTTGAAGGCCAAGATGTACGATGTTGCGCCCCTTGCTGAAGCCAACCAAGATACGTTGATGAGAATGGCCCCCTCGATTTCGTTGACAATTCTTGATGCGCCGGAAGGGCGAAGGGATGCTCGCCGCTATCACAATCAGCACAACCTTGATCTTGAGGGGGATACCGAAAGCAAACGGTGCAACAGACCTGCGTGACAGCGAGTGGTCAGTACGTGGCCATGATATGGCGCCAACTGCGACGACTGTGCGGATTCCGTGGCTTTTTGAAGGCCAAGATGTACGATGTTGCGCCCCTAGCTGAAGCCAACCAAGGTACGTTGATGAGAATGCCCCCCTCGATTTCGTTGACAATTGTTAATGCGCAGTAAGGTTGAAGGGATGCTCGCTGCTATCAAAAATCAGGACAACCTTGATCTTGAGGGGACACCGAAAGCAAACGGTGCAATAGACCTGCGTGACAGAGAGTGGTCAGTACATGGCCATGATATGGCGCCAACTGCGACGACTGTTCGAATTCCGTGGCTTTTTGAAGGCAGAGATGTACGATGTTGCGCCCCTAGCTGAAGCCAACCAAGCTACGTTGATGAGAATGGCGCCCTCGATTTCGTTGACAATTCTTGATGCGCCGGAAGGGCGAAGGGATGCTCGCTGCTATCACAATCAGCACAACCTTGATCTTGAGGGGATACCGAAAGCAAACGATGCAATAGACCTGCGTGACAGTGAGTGGTCAGTACGTGGCCATGATATGGCACCAACTGCGACGACTGTGCGGATTCCATGGCTTTTTGAAGGCCAAGATGTACGATGTTGCGCCCCTAGCTGAAGCCAACCAAGCTACGTTGATGAGAATGGCTCCCTCGATTTCGTTGACAATTCTCGATGCGCCGGGAGGGCGAAGGGATGCTCGCTGCGATCACAATCAGGACAACCATGATCTTGAGGGGATACCGAAAGCAAACGATGCAATAGACCTGCGTGACAGTGAGTGGTCAGTACGTGGCCATGATATGGCGCCAACTGCGACGACTGTGCGGATTCCATGGCGTTTTGAAGGCCAAGATGTACAATGTTGCGCCCCTAGCTGAAGCCAACCAAGCTACGTTGATGAGAATGGCTCCCTCGATTTCGTTGACAATTCTTGATGCGCCGGAAAGGCGAAGGGATGCTCGCTGCTATCACAATCAGCACAACCTTGATCTTGAGGGGACACCGAAAGCAAACGATGAAATAGACCTGCGTGACAGAGAGTGGTCAGTACGTGGCCATGATATGGCGCTAACAGCGACGACTGTGCGGATTCTGTGGCTTTTTGAAAGCCAAGATGTACGATGTTGCGCCCCTAGCTGAACCCAACCAAGCAACGTTGATGAGAATGGCCCCCTCGATTTCGTTGACAATTCTTGATGCGCCGGAAAGGCGAAGGGATGCTCGCAGCTATCAGAATCAGCACAACCTTGATCTCGAGGGGATACCGAAAGCAAACGATGCAATAGACCTGCGTGACAGTGAGTGGTCAGTACGTGGTCATGATATGGCGCCAACTGCGACGACAGTTCGGATTCCGTGGCTTTTTGAAGGCTAAGATGAACGATGTTGCGCCCCTAGCTGAGGCCAACCAAGCTACGTTGATGAGAATGGCTCCCTCGATTTCGTTGACAATTCTTGATGCGCGGGAAGGGCGAAGGGATGCTCGCTGCTATAACAATCAGGACAACCTTGATCTTAGGGGGACACCGAAAACAAACGATGCAATAGACCTGCGTGACAGAGAGTGGTCAGTACGTGCCCATGATATATCGCCAACTGCGACCACTGTTCGGATTTCGTGGCTTTTTGAAGGCTAAGATGAACGATGTTGCGCCCCTAGCTGAAGCCAACCAAGCTACGTTGATGAGAATGGCCACCTCGACTTCATTGACAATTCTTGATGCGCCGAGAGATCGAAGGGATGCTCGCTGCGATAACAATCATGATAAACGATCTTGAGGGGACATCGTAAGCAAACGATGCAATAGATCTGCTTGACAGAGAGTGGTCAGTACGTGGTTATGATATGGCGCCAACTGCGACGACTGTTCTGATTCCGTGGCTTTTTGAAGGGCAAGATGAATGATGTAGGGCTCCAAGCTGAAGCCGACCAAGTGATGTTGATGTGAATGGCCCCCTCGATTTCGCTGACAATTCTTGATGCGCCGGGAGATGGAAGGGATGCTCGCTGCGATTACAATCAGAACAATGTTGATGTGGAGAGGACACCGAAAGCAAACGATAATATGGACCTAAGTGAGAGAGTGTGGTCAGTACATGGCCATGATATGGCGCCAACTGCAGCGACTTTCCTTATTCCGTGGCTTTTTGAAGGCCAAGATAAATGATCTAGCTCCCCTAGCTGAAGCCAACAAAGCTACGTTGATGAGATTGCCACCTCGATCTCGCTGACACTTCTTAATGCGCCGGGATGGCGAAGGAATGCTCGCTGCGATCACAATCAGGATAATTAATATTGATATTGAGGGGACACCTAAAGCAAACGATAAAATGGACCTAACTAAAAGAGTGTGGTCAGTACAGGGCCATGATATGGAGCCAACTGCAAAGGTTTTCCGGATTCCGTGGCTTTTTGAAGGCCAAGATTAACGAGTTAGCGCCCCTAGAAGAAGGCAACAAAGCCACGTTGATGAAAACGGGCCCTCGATTTCGATGAAACTTCTTGATGCGCCGCGAGGGCGAAGGGACGCTCGCTGTAATCACAATCAGGACAATCTTGATCTTGAGGGGACACCGAATGCAAAGAATGCAATAGACCTGCGTCACAGGTTGTTGTTAGAACATGCCATGATATGGCGCCAACTGCAACGACTGTCCGGATTCCGTGGCTTTTTGAAGGCCAAGATGAACGATGTAGCGCCCCAAGCTGAAGCCTTCCGAGCTACGTTGATGAGAATGCCCCCTCAATTTCGCTGACACTTCTTGTTGCGCCGGGAGGGCGGAGGGATGCTCGCTGCGATCACAATCACGACAATCCTGATCTTGAGAGGACACCGAAAGCAAACAATGCAATAGATCTGCGTTACAGAGAGTGGTCAGTACGTGGCCTAGATATGGCGCCAACTGCGACGACTGTGCGGATTCTGTGGCTTTTTGAAGGCCAAGATGTACGATGTTGCGCCCCTAGCTGAAGCCAATGAAGCTACGTTGATGAGAATGGCCCCCTCGATTTTGTTGACACTTCTTGACGATGCGGGAGGGCGAATAGATGCTCGCTGCGATCACAACCAGGACAATCTTGATCTTGAGGGGGACACCGAAAACAAACGATGCAATAGACCTGCGTGACAGAGAGTGGTCAGTACGTGGCCATGATAAGGCGCCAACTGCAACCACAGCGCGGGTTCCGTGGCTTTTTGAAGGCCAAGATGTACGATGTTGCGCCCATAGCTGAAGCCAACCGAGCTACGTTGATGAGAATGGCTCCCTCGATTTCGTTGGCAATTCTTGATGCACCGGGAGGGCGAAGGGATGCTCGCTGCGATAACAATCATGATAATCGATCTTGAGGGGACATCGTAAGCAAACGATGCAATAGACCTGCGTGACAGAGAGTGGTCAGTACGTGGTCATGATATGGCGCAACTGCGACGACTTTTCGGATTCCGTGGCTTTTTGAAGCCCAAGATGAACGACGTAGGGCTCCAAGCTGAAGCCGACCACGCTATGTTGATGAGAATGGGCCCCTCGATTTCGCTGACACTTCTTGACGATACGGGAGGGCGAATGGATGCTCGCTGCGATCACAATCAGGACAATCTTGATCTTGGGGGGACACCGTAAACAAGCGATGCAATAGACCTGCGTGACAGAGAGTGGTCAGTACGTGGCCATGATATGGCGCCAACTGCGACGACAGTTCTGATTCCGTGGCTTTTTGAAGGCTAAGATGAACTATGTTGCGCCCCTAGCTGAAGCCAACCAAGCTACGTTGATGCGAATGGCTCCCTCCATTTCGTTGGCAATTCTTGATGGGTCGGGAGGGCGAAGGGATGGTCGCTGCGATCAAAATCAGGACAATTTTGATCTTGAAGGGGACACCGAAAACAAACGATGCAATAGACCTGCGTGACAGAGAGTGGTCAGTACGTGGCCATGATATGGCGCCAACTGCGACGACAGTTCGGATTCCGTGGCTTTTTGAAGGCTAAGATGAACGATGTTGCGCCCCGAGCTGAAGCACACCAAGCTACGTTGATGAGAATGGCTCCCTCGATTTCGTTGACAATTCTTGAAGCGCCGGGAGGGCGAAGGTATGCTCGCTCCTATCACAATCAGGACAACCTTGATCTTGAGGGGGACACCGAAAACAAACGTTGCAATATACCTGCGTGACAGAGAGTGGTCGTTACGTGGCCATGATATGGCGCCAACTGCGACGACTGTTCGGATTACGTGGCTTTTTGAACGCTAAGATGAACGATGTTGCGCCCCTAGCTGAAGCCAACCAAGCTACGTTAATGATAATGGCACCCTCGATTTCGATGACAATTTTTAATGCGCCGAGAGATCGAAGAGATGCTCGCTGCGATAACAATCATGATAAACGATCTTGAGGGGACATCGTAAGCAAACGATGCAATAGACCTGCTTGACAGAGTGGTCAGTACGTGGTCATGATATGGCGCCAACTGCGACGAGTGCTCTGATTCCGTGGCTTTTTGAAGGCCAAGATGAACGATGTAGGGCCCCAAGCGGAAGCCTACCAAGCTACGTTGATGAGAATGGCCCCTTCGATTTCGATGACTCTTCTTGACGATACGGGAGGGCGAATGGATGCTCGCTGCGGTCACAATCAGGAGAATCTTGATCTTTAGAGAGACACCGTAAGCAAACGATGCAAAAGACCTGCGTGACGGCAGAGAGTGGTCAGTACGTGGCCATGATATGGCGCCAACTGCGACGACAGTTCTGTATTCGTGGCTTTTTGAAGGCTAAGATGAACTATGTTGCGCCCCTAGCTGAAGTCAACCAAGCTACGTTGATGAGAATGGCTCCCTCGATTTCGTTGGCAATTCTTGATGCGCCGGGAGGGCGAAGGGATGCTCGCTGCGATCACAATCAGGACAATTTTGATCTTGAAGTACACACCGAAAACAAACGATGCAATAGACCTGCGTTACAGAGAGTGGTCAGTACGTGGCCATGATATGGCGCCAACTGCGACGACAGTTCGGATTCCGTGGCTTTTTGAAGGCTAAGATGAACGATGTTGCGCCCCGAGCTGAAGCCAACCAAGCTACGTTGATGAGAATGGCTCCCTCGATTTCGTTGACAATTCTTGATGCGCCGGGAGGGCGAAGGGATGCTCGCTGCGATCACAATCAGGACCATCTTGATCTTGAGGGGGACACTGAAAACAAATGATGCTATAGACCTGCGTGACAGAGAGTGGTCAGTACGTGGTCATGATATGGCGCCAACTGCGACGACTGTGCGGATTCCGTGGCTTTTTGGAGGCCAAGATGTACGATGTTGCGCCCCTAGCTGAAGCCAACCAAGCTACGTTGATGAGAATGGCCCCCTCGATTTTGTTTACACTTCTTGACGATACGGGAGGGCGAATAGATGCTCACTGCGATCACAACTAGGAGAATCATGATCTTGAGGGGACACCGAAAACAAACGATGCAATAGACCTGCGTGACAGAGAGTGGTCAGTACGTGGCCATGATATGGCGCCAACTGCGACGACAGTTCGGATTCCGTGGCTTTTTGAAGGCTAAGATGAACGATGTTGCGCCCCTAGCTGAGGCCAACCAAGCTACGTTGATGAGAGTGGCTCCCTCGATTTCGTTGACAATTCTTGATGCGCCGTAAGGGCGAAGAGATGCTCGCTGCTATCACAATCAGGACAACCTTGATCTTGAGGGGGACACCGAAAACAAACGATGCAATAGACCTGCGTGACAGAGAGTGGTCGGTACGTGGCCATGATATGGCGCCAACTGCGACGACTGTGCGGATTCCGTGGCTTTTTAAAGGCTAAGATGAACGATGTTGCGCCCTAGCTGAGGCCAACGAAGCTACGTTGATGAGAATGGCTCCCTCGATTTCGTTGACAATTCATGATGCGCCGGAAGGGCGAAGGGATGCTCGCTGCTATCACAATCGGGACAACCTTGCTCTTGAGGGGACACCGAAAGCAAACGATGCAATAGACCTGCGTGACAGAGAGTGGTCAGTACATGGCCATGATATGGCGCCAACTGCGACGACTGTGCGGATTCCGTGGCTTTTTGAAGGCCAAGATGTAGGATGTTGCACCCCTATCTGAAGCCAACCAAGCTACGTTGATGAGAATGGCCCCCTCGATTTCGTTGACAATTCTTGATGCGCCGGGAGGGCGAATAGATGCTCGCTGCGATCACAACTAGGACAATCTTGATCTTGAGGGGGACACCGAAAGCAAACGATGCAATAGACCTGCGTGCCAGAGAGTGGTCAGTACGTGGCCATGATATGGCGCCAACTGCGACGACTGTTCAAATTCTGTGGCTTTTTGAAGGCCAGGATGTAGGATGTTGCGCCCCTAGCTGAAGCCAACCAAGCTACGTTGATGAGAATGCCGCCCTCGATTTCGTTGACAATTCTTGATGCGCCGGAAGGGCGAAGGGATGCTCGCTGCTATCACAATCGGGACAACCTTGCTTTTGAGGGGACACAGAAAGCAAACGATGCAATAGACCTGCGTGACAGAGAGTGGTCAGTACGTGGCCATGTTATGGCGCCAATTGCGACGACAGTTCTGATTCCGTGGCTTTTTAAAGGCTAAGATGAACGATGTTGCGCCCCTAGCTGAGGCCAACCAAGCTACGTTGATGAGAATGGCCCCCTCGATTTCGTTGACAATTCTTTATGCGCCGGAAGGGCGAAAGGGATGCTCGCTGCTATCACAATCAGGACAATCTTGATCCTGAGAGGATACCGAAGGCAAAGAATGCAATAGACCTGCGTCACAGGTTGTGGTCAGAACATGGCCATGATATGGCGCCAACTGCAACGACTGTCCGGATTCTGTGGCTTTTTGAAGGCCAAGATGAACGATGTAGCGCCCCGAGCGGAAGTCTTCCAAGCTACGTTGATGAGAATGCCCCCTCAATTTCGCTGACACTTCTTGTTTCGTTGGGAGGGCGAAGAGATGCTCGCCGCGATCACAGTCAGGACAATCTTGATCTTGAGGGGGACACCGAAAACAAACGATGCAATAGACCTGCGTGACAGAGAGTGGTCAGCACATGACCATGATGTGGCACCAACTCCGACGACTGTGCAGATTCCGCGGCCTCTTCAAGGCCAAGATGTACTATGTTGAGCCCCTAGCTGAAGCCAACCAAGCTACGTTGATGAGAATGGCCCCCTCGATTTCGTTGACAATTCTTGATGCGCCGGAAGGGCGAAGGGATGCTCGCTGCTATCACAATCAGTACAACCTTGATCTTGAGGGGACACCGAAAGCAAACGATGCAATAGATCTGCGTGACAGAGAGTGGTCAGTACGTGGCCATGATATGGCGCCAACTGCGACGACTGTGCGGATTCCGTGGCTTTTTCAAGGCCAAGATGTACGATGTTGCGCCCCTAGCTGAAGCCAACCAAGCTACGTTGATGATAATGGCCCCCTCGATTTCTTTGACAATTCTTGATGCGCCGGAAGGGCGAAGGGATGCTCGCTGCTATCACAATCAGGACAACCTTGATCTTGAGGGGACACCGAAAGCAAACGATGCAATAGACCTGCGTGACAGAGAGTGGTCAGTACGTGGCCATGATATGGCGCCAACTGCGACGACTGTTTGAATTCTGTGGCTTTCTGAAGGCCAGGATGTAGGATGTTGCGCCCCTAGCTGAAGCCAACCAAGCTACGTTGATGAGAATGCCGCCCTCGATGTCGTTGACAATTCTTGATGCGCTGGAAGGGCGAATGGATGCTCGCTGCTATCACAATCGGGACAACCTTGCTCTTGAGGGGACACCGAAAGCAAACGATGCAATAGACCTGCGTGACAGAGAGTGGTCAGAACGTGGCCATGATATGGCGCCAACTGCGACGACTGTGCGGATTCTGTGGATTTTTGAAGGCCAAGATGTACGATGTTGCGCCCCTAGCTGAAGCCAACCAAGCTACGTTGATGAGAATGGCCCCCTCGATTTCTTTGACACTTCTTGACGATACGGGAGGGCGAATGGATGCTCACAGCGATCACAATCAGGAGAATCTTGATCTTGAGGGCGACACCGTAAGCAAACGATCCAAAAGACCTACGTGACGGTAGAGAGTGGTCAGTACGGGGCCATGTTATGGCGCCAATTGCGACGACAGTTCTGATTCCGTGGCTTTTTAAAGGCTAAGATGAACGATATTGCGCCCCTAGCTGAGGCCAACCAAGCTACGTTGATGAGAATGGCTCCCTCGATTTCGTTGACAATTCTTATTGCGCCGGGAGGGCGAAGGGATGCTCGCTGCTATCACAATCAGGACAACCTTGATCTTGAGGGGAACACCGAAAGCTAACGATGCAATAGACCTGCGTTACAGAGAGTGGTCAGTACGTGGCCATGATATGGCACCAACTGCGACGACTGTTCAAATTCCGTTGCTTTTTGAAGGCCAAGATGTTCGATGTTGCGCCCCTAGCTGAAGCCAACCAAGATACGTTGATGAGAATGGCCCCCTCGCTTTCTTTGACAATTCTTGATGCGCCGGAAGGGCGAAGGGATGCTCGCTGCCATCACAATCAGCACAAACTTGATCTTGAGGGGATACCGAAAGCAAACGATGCAATAGACCTGCGTGACAGTGAGTGGTCAGCATGTGGCCATGATATGGCGCCAACTGCGACGACTGTGCGGATTCCATGGCTTTTTGAAGGCCAAGATGTACGATGTTGCGCCCCTAGCTGAAGCCAACCAAGCTACGTTGATGAGAATGGCTCCCTCGATTTCGTTGACAATACTTGATGCGCCAGGAGGGCGAAGGGATGCTCGCTGCGATCACAATCAGGACAACCTTGATCTTGAGGGGGACACTGAAAACAAATGATGCTATAGACCTGCGTGACCGAGAGTGGTCAGTACGTGGTCATGATATGGCGCCAACTGCGACGACTGTGCGGATTCCGTGGCTTTTGGAAGGGCAAGTTGTACGATGTTGCGCCCCTAGCTGAAGCCAACCAAGCTACGTTGATGAGAATGGCCCCTCGATTTTGTTTACACTTCTTGACGATACGGAAGGGCGAATAGATGCTCGCTGCGATCACAACTAGGAGAATCTTGATCTTGAGGGGACACCGAAAAGAAACGATGCAATAGACCTGCGTGACAGAGAGTGGTCAGTACGTGGCCATGATATGGCGCCAACTGCGACGACAGTTCGGATTCCGTGGCTTTTTGAAGGATAAGATGAACGATGTTGCGCCCCTAGCTGAGGCCAACCAAGCTACGTTGATGAGAGTGGCTCCCTCGATTTCGTTGACAATTCTTGATGCGCCGGGAGGGCGAAGAGATGCTCGCTGCTATCACAATCAGGACAACCTTGATCTTGAGTGGGACACCGAAAGCAAACAATGCAATAGACCTGCGTGACAGAGAGTGGTCAGTACGTGGCCATGATATGGCGCCAACTGCGACGACTGTGCGGATTCTGTGGCTTTTTGAAGGCCAAGATGTTCGATGTTGCGCCCCTAGCTGAAGCCAACCAAGCAACGTTGATGAGAATGGCCCCCTCGATTTCGTTGACACTTCTTGACGATACGGGAGGGCGAATGGATGCTCGCAGCGATCACAATCAGGAGAATCTTGATCTTGAGGGAGACACCGTAAGCAAACGATCCAAAAGACCTGCGTGACTGTAGAGAGTGGTCAGTACGTGGCCATGTTATGGCGCCAATTGCGACGACAGTTCTGATTCCGTGGCTTTTTAAAGGCTAAGATGAACGATGTTGCGCCCCTAGCTGAGGCCAACCAAGCTACGTTGATGAGAATGGCTCCCTCGATTTCGTTGACAATTCTTGATGCGCCGGGAGGGCGAATAGATGCTCGCTGCGATCACAACCAGTGCAATCTTGATCTTGAGGGGGACACCGAAAACAAACGATGCAATAGACCTGCGTGACAGAGAGTGGCCAGTACGTGGCCATGATATGGCTCCAACTGCGATGACTGTGCAGATTCCATGGCTTTTTGAAGGCCAAGATGTACGATGTTGCGCCCCTGGCTGAAGCCAACCAAGCTACGTTTATGAGAATGGCCCCCTCGATTTCGTCACAATTCTTGATGCGCCGGAAAGGCGAAGAGATGCTCGCTGCTATCACAATCAGCACAACCTTGATCTTGAGAGGACACCGAAAGCAAACGATGAAATAGACCTGCGTGACAGAGAGTGGTCAGTACGTGGCCATGATATGGCGCTAACTGCGACGACTGTGCGGATTCTGTGGCTTTTTGAAAGCCAAGATGTACGATGTTGCGCCCCTAGCTGAACCCAACCAAGCTACGTTGATGAGAATGGCCCCCTCGATTTCGTTGACACTTCTTGACGATACGGGAGGCCGAATGGATGCTCGCAGCGATCACAATCAAGAGAATCTTGATCTTGAGGGAGACACCGTAAGCAAACGATCCAAAAGACCTGCGTGACGGTAGAGAGTGGTCAGTACGTGGCCATGTTATGGCGCCAATTGCGACGACAGTTCTGATTCCGTGGCTTTTTAAAGGCTAACATGAACGATGTTGCGCCCCTAGCTGAGGCCAACCATGCTACGTTGATGAGAATGGCTCCCTCGATTTCGTTGACAATTCTTGATGCGCCGGGAGGGCGAAGGGATGCTCGCTGCTATCACAATCAGGAAAACCTTGATCATGATGGGGACACCGAAAACAAACGATGAAATAGACCTGCGTGACAGAGAGTGGTCGGTACGTGGCCATGATATGGCGCCAACTGCGACGACTGTTTAAATTCCGTGGCTTTTTGAAGGCCAAGATGTACGATGTTGCGCCCCTAGCTGAAGCCAACCAAGGTACGTTGATGAGAATGCCCCCCTCGATTTCGTTGACAATTCTTGATGCGCCGTAAGGGTGAAGGGATGCTCGCTGCTATCACAATCAGGCCAACCTTGATCTTGAGGGGACACCGAAAGCAAACGGTGCAATAGACCTGCGTGAGAGAGAGTGGTCAGTACGTGGCCATCATATGGCGCCAACTGCTACGACTCTTCGAATTCCGTGGCATTTGAAGGCCAAGATGTACAATGTTGCGCCCCTAGCTGAAGCCAACCAAGCTACGTTGATGAGAATGGCCCCCTCAATTTCGTTGACAATTCTTGATGCGCCGGAAAGGCGAAGGGATGCTCGCTGCTATCAGAATCAGCACAACCTTGATCTTGAGGGGATACCGAAAGCAAACGATGCAATAGACCTGCGTGACAGTGAGTGGTCAGTACGTGGCCATGATATGGCGCCAACTGCGACGACTGTGCGGAATCCATGGCGTTTTGAAGGCCAAGATGTACGATGTTGCGCCCCTATCTGAAGCCAACCAAGCTACGTTGATGTGAATAGCTCCCTCGATTTCGTTGACAATTCTTGATGCGCCGGGAGGGCGAAGGGATGCTCGCTACGATCACAATCAGGACAACCTTGATCTTGAGGGGGACACTGAAAACAAACGATGCTATAGACCTGCGTGACAGAGAGTGGTCAGTACGTGGTCATGATATGGCGCCAACTGTGACGACTGTGCAGATTCCGTGGCTTTTTGAAGGCCAAGATGTACGATGTTGCGCCCCTAGCTGAAGCCAACCAAGTTACGTTGATGAGAATGGCCCCCTCAATTTTGTTTACACTTCTTAACGATACGGGAGGGCGAATAGATGCTTGCTGCGATCACAACCAGGACAATCTTGATCTTGAGGGGGACACCGAAATCAAACGATGCAATAGACCTGCGTGACAGAGAGTGGTCAGTGCGTGGCCATGATATGGCGCCAACTGCGATGACTGTGCAGATTCCGTGGCTTTTTGAAGGCCAAGATGTACGATGTTGCGCCCCTGGCTGAAGCCAACCAAGCTACGTTGATGAGAATGGCCCCCTCGATTTCGTTGACACTTCTTGACGATACGGGAGGGCGAATGGATGCTCGCAGCGATCACAATCAGGAGAATTTTGATCTTGAGGGAGGCACCGTAAGCAAACGATCCAAAAGACCTGCTTGACGGTAGAGAGTGGTCAGTACGTGGCCATGTTATGGCGCCAATTGCGACGACAGTTCTGATTCCGTGGCTTTTTAAAGGCTAAGATGAACGATGTTGCGCCCCTAGCTGAGGCCAACCAAGCTACGTTGATGAGAATGGCTCCCTCGATTTCGTTGACAATTCATGATGCGCCGGGAGGGCGAAGGGATGCTCGCTGCTGTCACAATCAGGACAACCTTGATCTTGAGGGGGACACCGAAAGCAAACGATGCAATAGACCTGCGTTACAGAGAGTGGTCAGTACGTGGCCATGATATGGCGCCAACTGCGACGACTGTTCGAATTCCGTGGCTTTTTGAAGGCCAAGATGTACGATGTTGCGCCCCTAGCTGAACCCAACCAAGCTACGTTGATGAGAATGGCCCCCTCGATTTTGTTTACACTTCTTGACGATACGGGAGGGCGAATAGATGCTCGCTGCGATCACAACCAGGACAATCTTGATCTTGAGGGGGACACCGAAAACAAACGATGCAATAGACCTGCGTGACAGAGAGTGGTCAGTACGTGGCCATGATATGGCGCCAACTGCGATGACTGTGCAGATTCCGTGGCTTTTTGAAGGCCAAGATGTACGATGTTGCGCCCCTGGCTGAAGCCAACCAAGCTACGTTGATGAGAATGGCCCCCTCGATTTCGTTGACAATTCTTGATGCGCCGGAAGGGCGAAGGGATGCTCGCCGCTATCACAATCAGCACAACCTTGATCTTGAGGGGATACCGAAAGCAAACGGTGCAACAGACCTGCGTGACAGCGAGTGGTCAGTACGTGGCCATGATATGGCGCTAACTGCGACGACTGTGCGGATTCTGTGGCTTTTTGAAAGCCAAGATGTACGATGTTGCGCCCCTAGCTGAACCCAACCAAGCTACGTTGATGAGAATGGCCCCCTCGATTTCGTTGACACTTCTTGACGATACGGGAGGCCGAATGGATGCTCGCAGCGATCACAATCAAGAGAATCTTGATCTTGAGGGAGACACCGTAAGCAAACGATCCAAAAGACCTGCGTGACGGTAGAGAGTGGTCAGTACGTGGCCATGTTATGGCGCCAATTGCGACGACAGTTCTGATTCCGTGGCTTTTTAAAGGCTAAGATGAACGATGTTGCGCCCCTAGCTGAGGCCAACCATGCTACGTTGATGAGAATGGCTCCCTCGATTTCGTTGACAATTCTTGATGCGCCGGGAGGGCGAAGGGATGCTCGCTGCTATCACAATCAGGACAACCTTGATCTTGAGGGGGACACCGAAAGCAAACGATGCAATAGACCTGCGTTACAGAGAGTGGTCAGTACGTGGCCATGATATGGCACCAACTGCGACGACTGTTTAAATTCCGTGGCTTTTTGAAGGCCAAGATGTACGATGTTGCGCCCCTAGCTGAAGCCAACCAAGGTACGTTGATGAGAATGCCCCCCTCGATTTCGTTGACAATTCTTGATGCGCCGTAACGGTGAAGGGATGCTCGCTGCTATCACGATCAGGCCAACCTTGATCTTGAGGGGACACCGAAAGCAAACGGTGCAATAGACCTGCGTGACAGAGAGTGGTCAGCACGTGGCCATGATATGGCGCCAACTGCTACGACTCTTCGAATTCCGTGGCATTTGAAGGCCAAGATGTACAATGTTGCGCCCCTAGCTGAAGCCAACCAAGCTACGTTGATGACAATGGCCCCCTCAATTTCGTTGACAATTCTTGATGCGCCGGAAAGGCGAAGGGATGCTCGCTGCTATCAGAATCAGCACAACCTTGATCTTGACGGGATACCGAAAGCAAACGATGCAATAGACCTGCGTGACAGTGAATGGTCAGTACGTGGCCATGATATGGCGCCAACTGCGACGACTGTGCGGATTCCATGGCGTTTTGAAGGCCAAGATGTACGATGTTGCGCCCCTAGCTGAAGCCAACCAAGCTACGTTGATGTGAATGGCTCCCTCGATTTCGTTGACAATTCTTGATGCGCCGGGAGGGCGAAGGGATGCTCGCTACGATCACAATCAGGACAACCTTGATCTTGAGGGGGACACTGAAAACAAACGATGCTATAGACCTGCGTGACAGAGAGTGGTCAGTACGTGGCCATGATATGGCGCCAACTGCGATGACTGTGCAGATTCCGTGGCTTTTTGAAGGCCAAGGTGTACGATGTTGCGCCCCTGGCTGAAGCCAACCAAGCTACGTTGATGAGAATGGCCCCCTCGATTTCATTGACACTTCCTGACGATACGGGAGGGCGAATGGATGCTCGCAGCGATCACAATCAGGAGAATTTTGTTCTTTAGGGAGACACCGTAAGCAAACGATCCAAAAGACCTGCGTGACGGTAGAGAGTGGTCAGTACGTGGCCATGTTATGGCGCCAATTGCGACGACAGTTCTGATTCCGTGGCTTTTTAAAGGCTAAGATGAACTATGTCGCGCCCCTAGCTGAGGCCAACCAAGCTACGTTGATGAGAATGGCCCCCTCGATTTCGTTGACAATTCTTAATGCGCGGTAAGGTTGAAGGGATGCTCGCTGCTATCACAATCAGGACAACCTTGATCTTGAGGGGACACCGAAAGCAAACGGTGCAATAGACCTGCGTGACAGACAGTGGTCAGTACGTGGCCATGATATGGCGCCAACTGCGACGACTTTTCGAATTCCGTGGCTTTTTGAAGGCCAAGATGTACGATGTTGCGCCCCTTGCTGAAGCCAACCAAGATACGTTGATGAGAATGGCCCCCTCGATTTCGTTGACAATTCTTGATGCGCCGGAAGGGCGAAGGGATGCTCGCCGCTATCACAATCAGCACAACCTTGATCTTGAGGGGATACCGAAAGCAAACGGTGCAACAGACCTGCGTGACAGCGAGTGGTCAGTACGTGGCCATGATATGGCGCCAACTGCGACGACTGTTCGAATTCTGTGGCTTTTTGAAGGCCAAGATGTACGATGTTGCGCCCCTAGCTGAAGACATTCAAGCTACGTTGATGAGAATGGCTCCCTCGATTTCGTTGACAATTCTTGATGCGCCGGGAGGGCGAAGGGATGCTCGCTGCGATCACAATCAGGACAACCTTGATCTTGAGGGGGACACTGAAAACAAACGATGCTATAGACCTGCGTGACAGAGAGTGGTCAGTAGGTGGTCATGATATGGCGCCAACTGCTACGACTGTGCGGATTCCGTGGCTTTTTGAAGGCCAAGATGTACGATGTTGCGCCCCTAGCTGAAGCCAACCAAGGTACGTTGATGAGAATGCCCCCCTCGATTTCGTTGACAATTGTTAATGCGCAGTAAGGTTGAAGGGATGCTCGCTGCTATCAAAAATCAGGACAACCTTGATCTTGAGGGGACACCGAAAGCAAACGGTGCAATAGACCTGCGTGACAGAGAGTGGTCAGTACATGGCCATGATATGGCGCCAACTGCGACGACTGTTCGAATTCCGTGGCTTTTTGAAGGCAGAGATGTACGATGTTGCGCCCCTAGCTGAAGCCAACCAAGCTACGTTGATGAGAATGGCGCCCTCGATTTCGTTGACAATTCTTGATGCGCCGGAAGGGCGAAGGGATGCTCGCTGCTATCACAATCAGCACAACCTTGATCTTGAGGGGATACCGAAAGCAAACGATGCAATAGACCTGCGTGACAGTGAGTGGTCAGTACGTGGCCATGATATGGCACCAACTGCGACGACTGTGCGGATTCCATGGCTTTTTGAAGGCCAAGATGTACGATGTTGCGCCCCTAGCTGAAGCCAACCAAGCTACGTTGATGAGAATGGCTCCCTCGATTTCGTTGACAATTCTCGATGCGCCGGGAGGGCGAAGGGATGCTCGCTGCGATCACAATCAGGACAACCATGATCTTGAGGGGATACCGAAAGCAAACGATGCAATAGACCTGCGTGACAGTGAGTGGTCAGTACGTGGCCATGATATGGCGCCAACTGCGACGACTGTGCGGATTCCATGGCGTTTTGAAGGCCAAGATGTACAATGTTGCGCCCCTAGCTGAAGCCAACCAAGCTACGTTGATGAGAATGGCTCCCTCGATTTCGTTGACAATTCTTGATGCGCCGGAAAGGCGAAGGGATGCTCGCTGCTATCACAATCAGCACAACCTTGATCTTGAGGGGACACCGAAAGCAAACGATGAAATAGACCTGCGTGACAGAGAGTGGTCAGTACGTGGCCATGATATGGCGCTAACAGCGACGACTGTGCGGATTCTGTGGCTTTTTGAAAGCCAAGATGTACGATGTTGCGCCCCTAGCTGAACCCAACCAAGCAACGTTGATGAGAATGGCCCCCTCGATTTCGTTGACAATTCTTGATGCGCCGGAAAGGCGAAGGGATGCTCGCAGCTATCAGAATCAGCACAACCTTGATCTTGAGGGGATACCGAAAGCAAACGATGCAATAGACCTGCGTGACAGTGAGTGGTCAGTACGTGGTCATGATATGGCGCCAACTGCGACGACAGTTCGGATTCCGTGGCTTTTTGAAGGCTAAGATGAACGATGTTGCGCCCCTAGCTGAGGCCAACCAAGCTACGTTGATGAGAATGGCTCCCTCGATTTCGTTGACAATTCTTGATGCGCGGGAAGGGCGAAGGGATGCTCGCTGCTATAACAATCAGGACAACCTTGATCTTAGGGGGACACCGAAAACAAACGATGCAATAGACCTGCGTGAGAGAGAGTGGTCAGTACGTGCCCATGATATATCGCCAACTGCGACCACTGTTCGGATTTCGTGGCTTTTTGAAGGCTAAGATGAACGATGTTGCGCCCCTAGCTGAAGCCAACCAAGCTACGTTGATGAGAATGGCCACCTCGACTTCATTGACAATTCTTGATGCGCCGAGAGATCGAAGGGATGCTCGCTGCGATAACAATCATGATAAACGATCTTGAGGGGACATCGTAAGCAAACGATGCAATAGATCTGCTTGACAGAGAGTGGTCAGTACGTGGTTATGATATGGCGCCAACTGCGACGACTGTTCTGATTCCGTGGCTTTTTGAAGGGCAAGATGAATGATGTAGGGCTCCAAGCTGAAGCCGACCAAGTGATGTTGATGTGAATGGCCCCCTCGATTTCGCTGACAATTCTTGATGCGCCGGGAGATGGAAGGGATGCTCGCTGCGATTACAATCAGAACAATGTTGATGTGGAGAGGACACCGAAAGCAAACGATAATATGGACCTAAGTGAGAGAGTGTGGTCAGTACATGGCCATGATATGGCGCCAACTGCAGCGACTTTCCTTATTCCGTGGCTTTTTGAAGGCCAAGATAAATGATCTAGCTCCCCTAGCTGAAGCCAACAAAGCTACGTTGATGAGATTGCCACCTCGATCTCGCTGACACTTCTTAATGCGCCGGGATGGCGAAGGAATGCTCGCTGCGATCACAATCAGGATAATTAATATTGATATTGAGGGGACACCTAAAGCAAACGATAAAATGGACCTAACTAAAAGAGTGTGGTCAGTACAGGGCCATGATATGGAGCCAACTGCAAAGATTTTCCGGATTCCGTGGCTTTTTGAAGGCCAAGATTAACGAGTTAGCGCCCCTAGAAGAAGGCAACAAAGCCACGTTGATGAAAACGGGCCCTCGATTTCGATGAAACTTCTTGATGCGCCGCGAGGGCGAAGGGACGCTCGCTGTAATCACAATCAGGACAATCTTGATCTTGAGGGGACACCGAATGCAAAGAATGCAATAGACCTGCGTCACAGGTTGTTGTTAGAACATGCCATGATATGGCGCCAACTGCAACGACTGTCCGGATTCCGTGGCTTTTTGAAGGCCAAGATGAACGATGTAGCGCCCCAAGCTGAAGCCTTCCGAGCTACGTTGATGAGAATGCCCCCTCAATTTCGCTGACACTTCTTGTTGCGCCGGGAGGGCGGAGGGATGCTCGCTGCGATCACAATCACGACAATCCTGATCTTGAGAGGACACCGAAAGCAAACAATGCAATAGATCTGCGTTACAGAGAGTGGTCAGTACGTGGCCTAGATATGGCGCCAACTGCGACGACTGTGCGGATTCTGTGGCTTTTTGAAGGCCAAGATGTACGATGTTGCGCCCCTAGCTGAAGCCAATGAAGCTACGTTGATGAGAATGGGCCCCTCGATTTCGCTGACACTTCTTGACGATACGGGAGGGCGAATGGATGCTCGCTGCGATCACAATCAGGACAATCTTGATCTTGGGGGGACACCGTAAACAAGCGATGCAATAGACCTGCGTGACAGAGAGTGGTCAGTACGTGGCCATGATATGGCGCCAACTGCGACGACAGTTCTGATTCCGTGGCTTTTTGAAGGCTAAGATGAACTATGTTGCGCCCCTAGCTGAAGCCAACCAAGCTACGTTGATGCGAATGGCTCCCTCCATTTCGTTGGCAATTCTTGATGGGTCGGGAGGGCGAAGGGATGGTCGCTGCGATCAAAATCAGGACAATTTTGATCTTGAAGGGGACACCGAAAACAAACGATGCAATAGACCTGCGTGACAGAGAGTGGTCAGTACGCGGCCATGATATGGCGCCAACTGCGACGACAGTTCGGATTCCGTGGCTTTTTGAAGGCTAAGATGAACGATGTTGCGCCCCGAGCTGAAGCACACCAAGCTACGTTGATGAGAATGGCTCCCTCGATTTCGTTGACAATTCTTGAAGCGCCGGGAGGGCGAAGGTATGCTCGCTCCTATCACAATCAGGACAACCTTGATCTTGAGGGGGACACCGAAAACAAACGTTGCAATATACCTGCGTGACAGAGAGTGGTCGTTACGTGGCCATGATATGGCGCCAACTGCGACGACTGTTCGGATTACGTGGCTTTTTGAACGCTAAGATGAACGATGTTGCGCCCCTAGCTGAAGCCAACCAAGCTACGTTAATGATAATGGCACCCTCGATTTCGATGACAATTCTTAATGCGCCGAGAGATCGAAGAGATGCTCGCTGCGATAACAATCATGATAAACGATCTTGAGGGGACATCGTAAGCAAACGATGCAATAGACCTGCTTGACAGAGTGGTCAGTACGTGGTCATGATATGGCGCCAACTGCGACGAGTGCTCTGATTCCGTGGCTTTTTGAAGGCCAAGATGAACGATGTAGGGCCCCAAGCGGAAGCCTACCAAGCTACGTTGATGAGAATGGCCCCTTCGATTTCGATGACTCTTCTTGACGATACGGGAGGGCGAATGGATGCTCGCTGCGGTCACAATCAGGAGAATCTTGATCTTTAGAGAGACACCGTAAGCAAACGATGCAAAAGACCTGCGTGACGGCAGAGAGTGGTCAGTACGTGGCCATGATATGGCGCCAACTGCGACGACAGTTCTGTATTCGTGGCTTTTTGAAGGCTAAGATGAACTATGTTGCGCCCCTAGCTGAAGTCAACCAAGCTACGTTGATGAGAATGGCTCCCTCGATTTCGTTGGCAATTCTTGATGCGCCGGGAGGGCGAAGGGATGCTCGCTGCGATCACAATCAGGACAATTTTGATCTTGAAGTACACACCGAAAACAAACGATGCAATAGACCTGCGTTACAGAGAGTGGTCAGTACGTGGCCATGATATGGCGCCAACTGCGACGACAGTTCGGATTCCGTGGCTTTTTGAAGGCTAAGATGAACGATGTTGCGCCCCGAGCTGAAGCCAACCAAGCTACGTTGATGAGAATGGCTCCCTCGATTTCGTTGACAATTCTTGAAGTGCCGGGAGGGCGAAGGGATGCTCGCTCCTATCACAATCAGGACAACCTTGATCTTGAGGGGGACACCAAAAACAAACGATGCAATAGACCTGCGTGACAGAGAGTGGTCAGTACGTGGCCATGATATGGCGCAAACTGCGACGACTGTTCGGATTTCGTGGCTTTTTGAGAGGCTAAGATGAGCGATGTTGCGCCCCTAGCTGAAGCCAACCAAGCTACGTTGATGACAATGGCCCCCTCGATTTCGCTGACACGTCTTGACGATACGGGAGGGCGAATGGATGCGCGCTGCGATCACAATCAGGACAATCTTGATCTTGAGGGGACACCGAAAGCAAACGATGCAATAGACCTGCTTGACAGAGAGTGATCAGTACGTGGTCATGATATGGCGCCAACTGCGACGACTGTTCTGATTCCGTGGCTTTTTGAAGGCAAAGAAGAACGATGTAGGGCTCCAGGCTGAAGCCGACCAAGCGATGTTGATGTGAATGGCCCCATCGATTTCGCTAACAATTCTTGGTGCGCCAGGAGATGGTAGGGATGCTCGCTGCTATCACAATCAGGACAACCTTGATCTTGACGGGACACCGAAAGCAAATGATGCAAAAGATCTGCGCGACAGAGAGTGGTCAGTACGTGGTCATGATATAGCGCCAACTGCGACGACTGTGCGGATACCGTGGATTTTTGATGGCCAATATGTACGATGTTTGCGCCCCTAGCTGAAACCAACCAAGCTACGTTGATGATAATGGCCCCCTCGATTTCGTTGACAATTCTTGATGCACCGGAAAGGCGAAGAGATGCTCGTTGCTATCACAATCAGGACAATTTTGATCTTGAAGGGGACACCGAAAACAAACTATGCAATAGACCTGCGTTACAGAGAGTGGTCAGTACGTGGCCATGATATGGCGCCAACTGCGACAACAGTTCGGATTCCGTGGCTTTTTGAAGGCTAAGATGAACGATGTTGCGCCCCTAGCTGAAGCCAACCAAGCTACGTTGATGAGAATGGCTCCCTCGATTTCGTTGACAATTCTTGACGATACGGGAGGGCGAATGGATGCTCGCTGCGATCACAATCAGGACAATCTTGATCTTGGGGGGACACCGTAAACAAACGATGCAATAGACCTGCGTGACAGAGAGTGGTCAGTACGTGGTCATGATATGGCGCCAACTGCGACGACTGTCCGGATTCCGTGGCTTTTTGAAGGCCAAGATGTACGATGTTGCGCCCCCAGCTGAAGCCAACTAATCTAAGTTGATGAGAATGGCCCCCTCGATTTCGATGACACTTCTTGACGATACGGGAGGGCGAATGGATGCTCGCTGCGGTCACAATCAGGAGAATCTTGATCTTGAGGGGACATCGTAAGCAAACAATGCAAAAGACATGCGTGACGGCAGAGAGTGGTCAGTACGTGGCCATGATATGGCGCCAACTGCGACGACAGTTCTGATTCCGTGGCTTTTTGAAGGCTAAGATGAACAATGTTGCGCCCCTAGCTGAAGCCAACCAAGCTACGTTGATGAGAATGGCTCCCTCGATTTCGTTGGCAATTCTTGATGCGCCGGGAGAGCGAAGGGATGCTCGCGGCGATCACTATCAGGACAATCTTGATCTTGAGGGGACACCGAAAGCAAACGATGCGAAAGACCTGCGTGACGGCAAAGAGTGGTCAGTACGTGGCCATGATATGGCGCCAACTGCGACGATAGTTCTCATTTCGTGGCTTTTTGAAGGCTAAGATGAACGATGTTGCGCCCCTAGCTGAAGCCAACCAAGCTACGTTGATGAGAATGGCTCCCTCGATTTCGTTGACAATTCTTGAAGCGCCGGGAGGGCGAAGGGATGCTCGCTCCTATCACAATCAGGACAACGTTGATCTTGAGGGGGACAGCGAAAACAATCGTTGCAATATACCTGCGTGACAGAGAGTGGTCGGTACGTGGCCATGATATGGCGACAAATGCGACGACTGTTCGGATTCCGTGGCTTTTTGAAGGCCAAGATGTACGATGTTGCGCCCCTAGCTGAAGCCAACCAAGCTACGGTGATGAGAATGGCCCCCTCGATTTCGCTGACACTTCTTGACGATACGGGAGGGCGAATGGATGCGCGCTGCGATCACAATCAGGACAATCTTGATCTTGAGGGGACATCGTAAGCAAACGATGCAAAAGACATGCGTGACGGCAGAGAGTGGTCAGTACGTGGCCATGATATGGCGCCAACTGCGACGACAGTTCTGATTCCGTGGCTTTTTGAAGGCTAAGATGAACAATGTTGCGCCCCTAGCTGAAGCCAACCAAGCTACGTTGATGAGAATGGCTCCCTCGATTTCGTTGGCAATTCTTGATGCGCCGGGAGAGCGAAGGGATGCTCGCGGCGATCACTATCAGGACAATCTTGATCTTGAGGGGACACCGAAAGCAAACGATGCGATAGACCTGCGTGACAGAGAGTGGTCAGTACGTGGCCATGATATGGCGCCAATTGTGACGACTGTGCGGATTCGGTCGCTTTTTGACGGCCAAGATGTACGATGTGTCGCCACTAACTGAAGCCAACCAAGCTACGTTGATGAGAATGGCCCCCTCGATTTCGTGGACAATTCTTGATGCGCCGGGAGGGCGAAGGGATGCTCGCTGCTATCACAATCAGGACAACCTTGATCTTGAGGGGACACGGAAAGCAAACGATGCAATAGATCTGCGTGACAGAGAGTGGTCAGTACGTGGTCATGATATGGCGCCAACTGCGACGACTGTGCGGATACCGTGGCTTTTTGATGGCCAATATGGACGATGTTTGCGCCCCTAGCTGAAGCCAACCAAGCTACGTTGACAATTCTTGACGATACGGGATTGCGAATGGATGCTCGCTGCGATCACAATCAGGACAACCTTGATCTTTAGGGGACACCGAAAGCAAACGATGCAATAGACCTGCGTGACAGAGAGTGGTCAGTACATGACCATGATATGGCGCCAACTCGCACGACTGTGCAGATTCCGTGGCTTTTTGAAGGCCAAGATGTACTATGTTGAGCCCCTAGCTGAAGCCAACCAAGCTACGGTAATGAGAATGGCCCCCTCGATTTCGTTGACAATTCTTGATGCACCGGAAAGGCGAAGAGATGCTCGCTGCTATCACAATGAGGACAATTTTGGTCTTGAAGGGGACACCGTAAACAAACGATGCAATAGACCTGCGTGGCAGAGAGTGGTCAGTACGTGGTCATGATATGGCGCCAACTGCGACGACTGTCCGGATTCCGTGGCTTTTTGAAGGCCAAGATGTACGATGTTGCGTCCCTAGCTGAAGCCAACCAAGCGATGTTGATGTGAATGGCCCCCTCGATTTCGCTGACAATTCTTGATGCGCCGGGAGATGGAAGGGATGCTCGCTGCTATCACAATCAGGAAAACCTTGATCTTGAGGGGACACCGAAAGCAAACGATGCAATAGATCTGCGTGACAGAGAGTGGTCAGTACGTGGTCATGATATGGCGCCAACTGCGACGACTGTGCGGATACCGTGGCTTTTTGATGGCCAAGATGTACTATGTTGAGCCCCTAGCTGAAGCCAACCAAGCTACGTTGATGAGAATGGCCCCCTCGATTTCGTTGACAATTCTTGACGATACGGGAGGGCGAATGGATGCTCGCTGCGATCACAATCAGGACAGTCTTGATCTTGGCGGCACATCGTAAACAAACGATGCAATAGACCTGAGTGACAGAGAGTGGTCAGTACGTGGCCATGATATGGCGCCAACTGCGACGACAGTTCGGATTCCGTGGCTTTTTGAAGGCTAAGATGAACGATGTTGCGCCCCTAGCTGAGGCCAACCAAGCTACGTTGATGAGAGTGGCTCCCTCGATTTCGTTGACAATTCTTGATGCGCCGTAAGGGCGAAGAGATGCTCGCTGCTATCACAATCAGGTCAACCTTGATCTTGAGGGGGACACCAAAAACAAACGATGCAATAGACCTGCGTGACAGAGAGTGGTCGGTACGTGGCCATGATATGGCGCCAACTGCGACGACTGTGCGGATTCCGTGGCTTTTTAAAGGCTAAGATGAACGATGTTGCGCCCTAGCTGAGGCCAACGAAGCTACGTTGATGAGAATGGCTCCCTCGATTTCGTTGACAATTCATGATGCGCCGGAAGGGCGAAGGGATGCTCGCTGCTATCACAATCGGGACAACCTTGCTCTTGAGGGGACACCGAAAGCAAACGATGCAATAGACCTGCGTGACAGAGAGTGGTCAGCACATGGCCATGATATGGCGCCAACTGCGACGACTGTGCGGATTTCGTGGCTTTTTGAAGGCCAAGATGTAAGATGTTGCACCCCTAGCTGAAGCCAACCAAGCTACGTTGATGAGAATGGCCCCCTCGATTTCGTTGACAATTCTTGATGCGCCGGAAGGGCGAAGGGATGCTCGCTGCTATCACAATCAGTACAACCTTGATCTTGAGGGGACACAGAAAGCAAACGATGCAATAGATCTGTGTGACTGAGAGTGGTCAGTACGTGGCCATGATAAGGCGCCAACTGCGACGACTGTGCGGATTCCGTGGATTTTTTGAAGGCCAAGATGTACGATGTTGCGCGCCTAGCTGAAGCCAACTAAGCTACGTTGATGAGAATGGCTCCCTCGATTTCGTTGACAATTCTTGATGCGCCGGGAGGGCGAATAGATGCTCGCTGCGATCACAACTAGGACAATCTTGATCTTGAGGGGGACACCGAAAGCAAACGATGCAATAGACCTGCGTGCCAGAGAGTGGTCAGTACGTGGCCATGATATGGCGCCAACTGCGACGACTGTTCAAATTCTGTGGCTTTTTGAAGGCCAGGATGTAGGATGTTGCGCCCCTAGCTGAAGCCAACCAAGCTACGTTGATGAGAATGCCGCCCTCGATTTCGTTGACAATTCTTGATGTGCCGGAAGGGCGAAGGGATGCTCGCTGCTATCACAATCGGGACAACCTTGCTTTTGAGGGGACACAGAAAGCAAACGATGCAATAGACCTGCGTGACAGAGAGTGGTCAGTACGTGGCCATGTTATGGCGCCAATTGCGACGACAGTTCTGATTCCGTGGCTTTTTAAAGGCTAAGATGAACGATGTTGCGCCCCTAGCTGAGGCCAACCAAGCTACGTTGATGAGAATGGCCCCCTCGATTTCGTTGACAATTCTTTATGCGCCGGAAGGGCGAAAGGGATGCTCGCTGCTATCACAATCAGGACAATCTTGATCCTGAGAGGATACCGAAGGCAAAGAATGCCATAGACCTGCGTCACAGGTTGTGGTCAGAACATGGCCATGATATGGCGCCAACTGCAACGACTGTCCGGATTCTGTGGCTTTTTGAAGGCCAAGATGAACGATGTAGCGCCCCGAGCGGAAGTCTTCCAAGCTACGTTGATGAGAATGCCCCCTCAATTTCGCTGACACTTCTTGTTTCGTTGGGAGGGCGAAGGGATGCTCGCCGCGATCACAGTCAGGACAATCTTGATCTTGAGGGGGACACCGAAAACAAACGATGCAATAGACCTGCGTGACAGAGAGTGGTCAGCACATGACCATGATGTGGCACCAACTCCGACGACTGTGCAGATTCCGCGGCCTCTTGAAGGCCAAGATGTACTATGTTGAGCCCCTAGCTGAAGCCAACCAAGCTACGTTGATGAGAATGGCCCCCTCGATTTCGTTGACAATTCTTGATGCGCCGGAAGGGCGAAGGGATGCTCGCTGCTATCACAATCAGGACAACCTTGATCTTGAGGGGACACCGAAAGCAAACGGTGCAATAGACCTGCGTGATAGAGAGTGGTCAGTACGTGGCCATGTAATGGCGCCAACTGCGACGACTGTTCGAATTCCGTGGCTTTTTGAAGGCCAAGATGTACGATGTTGCGCCCCTAGCTGAAGCCAACCAAGCTACGTTCATGAGAATGGCCCCCTCGATTTCGTTGACAATTCTTGATGCGCCGGAAGGGCGAAGGGATGCTCGCTGCTATCACAATCAGCACAACCTTGATCTTGAGGGGATACCAAAAGCAAACGATGCAATAGACCTGCGTGACAGTGAGTGGTCAGTACGTGGCCATGATATGGCGCCAACTGCGACGACTGTGCGGATTCCGTGGCTTTTTGAAGGCCAAGATGTACGATGTTGCGCCCCTAGCTGAAGCCAACCAAGCTACGTTGATGAGAATGGCTCCCTCGATTTCGTTGACAATTCTTGATGCGCCGGGAGGGCGAAATGATGCTCGCTGCGATCACAATCAGGACAACCTTGATCTTGAGGTGGACACTGAAAACAAACGATGCAATAGACCTGCGTGACAGTGAGTGGTCAGTACGTGGCCATGATATGGCGCCAGCTGCGACGACTGTGCGGATTCCGTGGCTTTTTGAAGGCCAAGATGTACGATGTTGCACCCCTAGCTGAAGCCAACCAAGCTACGTTGATGAGAATGGCCCCCTCGATTTCGTTGACAATTCTTGATGCGCCGAAAGGGCGAAGGCATGCTCCCTGCTATCACAATCAGTACAACCTTGATCTTGAGAGGACACCGAAAGCAAACGATGCAATAGATCTGTGTGACAAAGAGTGGTCAGTACGTGGCCATGATAAGGCGCCAACTGCGACGACTGTGCGGATTCTGTGGCTTTTTGAAGGCCAAGATGTACGATGTTGCACCCCTAGCTGAAGCCAACCAAGCTACGTTGATGAGAAGGGCCCCCTCGATTTTGTTGACAATTCTTGATGCGCCGTAAGGGTGAAGGGATGCTCGCTGCTTTCACAATCAGCACAACCTTGATCTTGAGGGGATAACAAAAGCAAACGATGCAATAGACCTGCGTGACAGTGAGTGGTCAGTACGTGGCCATGATATGGCGCCAACTGCGACGACTGTGCGGATTCCGTGGCTTTTTGAAGGCCAAGATGTACGATGTTGTGCGCCTAGCTGAAGCCAACCAAGCTACGTTGATGGGAATGGCTCCCTCGATTTCGTTGACAATTCTTGATGCGCCGGGAGGGCGAAGGGATGCTCGCTGCGATCATAATCAGGACAACCTTGAGCTTGAGGGGGACACTGAAAACAAACGATGCTATAGACCTGCGTGACAGAGAGTGGTCAGTACGTGGTCATGATATGGCGCCAACTGCGATGAGTGTGCGGATTGCGTGGCTTTTTGAAGGCCAAGATGTACGATGTTGCGCCCCTAGCTGAAGCCAACCAAGCTACGTTGATGAGAATGGCCCCCTCGATTTTGTTTACACTTCTTGACGATACGGGAGAGCGAATAGATGCTCGCTGCGATCACAACCAGGACAATCTTGATCTTGAGTGGGACACCGAAAACAAACGATGCAATAAACCTGCGTGACAGAGAGTGGTCAGTACGTGGCCATGATATGGCGCCAACTGCGATGACTGTGCGGATTCCGTGGCTTTTTGAATACCAAGATGTACGATGTTGCGCCCCTAGCTGAAGCCAACCAAGCTACGTTGATGAGAATGGCCCCCTCGATTTCGTTGACACTTTTTGACGACACGGGAGGGCGAATGGATGCTCGCAGCGATCACAATCAGGAGAATCTTGATCTTGAGGGAGACACCGTAAGCAAACGATCCAAAAGACCTGCGTGACGGTAGAGAGTGGTCAGTACGTGGCCATGCTATGGCGCCAATTGCGACGACAGTTCTGATTCCGTGGCTTTTTAAAGGCTAAGATGTTCGATGTTGCGCCCCTAGCTGAAGCCAACCAAGCTACGTTGATGAGAATGCCCCCCTCGATTTCGTTGACAATTCTTGATGCGCCGTAAGGGTGAAGGGATGCTCGCTGCTATCACAATCAGGACAACCTTGATCTTGAGGGGACACCGAAAGCAAACGGTTCAATAGACCTGCGTGACAGAGAGTGGTCAGTACGTGGCCATGATATGGCGCAACTGCGACGACTGTTCGAATTCCGTGGCTTTTTGAAGGCCAAGATGTACGATGTTGCGCCCCTAGCTGAAGCCAACCAAGGTACGTTGATGAGAATGCCCCCCTCGATTTCGTTGACAATTCTTGATGCGCAGTAAGGGTGAAGGGATGCTCGCTGCTATCACAATCAGCACAACCTTGATCTTGAGGGGATACCGAAAGCAAACGATGCAATAGACCTGCGTGACAGTGAGTGGTCAGTACGTGGCCATGATATGGCGCCAACTGCGACGACTGTGCGGATTCCATGGCTTTTTGAAGGCCAAGATGTACGATGTTGCGCCCCTAGCTGAAGCCAACCAAGCTACGTTGATGAGAATGGCTCCCTCGATTTCGTTGACAATTCTTGATGCGCCGGGAGGGCGAAGGGATGCTCGCTGCGATCACAATGAGGACATCCTTGATCTTGAGGGGGACACTGAAAACAAATGATGCTATAGACCTGCGTGACAGAGAGTGGTCAGTACGTGGTCATGATATGAAGCCAACTGCGATGACTGTGCGCATTCCGTGGCTTTTTGAAGGCCAAGATGTACGATGTTGCGCCCCTAGCTGAAGCCAACCAAGCTACGTTGATGAGAATGGCCCCCTCGATTTTGTTTACACTTCTTGACAATACGGGAGGGCGAATAGATGCTCGCTGCGATCACAACTAGGAGAATCTTATCTTGAGGGGACACCGAAACCAAACGATGCAATAGACCTGCGTGACAGATAGTGGTCAGTACGTGGCCATGATATGGCGCCAACTGCGACGACAGTTCGGATTCCGTGGCTTTTTGAAGGCTAAGATGAACGATGTTGCGCCCCTAGCTGAGGCCAACCAAGCTACGTTGATGAGAGTGGCTCCCTCGATTTCGTTGACATTTCTTGATGCGCCGGGAGGGCGAAGAGATGCTCGCTGCTATGACAATCAGGACAACCTTGATCTTGAGGGGGACACCGAAAACAAACGATGCAATAGACCTGCGTGACAGAGAGTGGTCAGTACGTGGCCATGATAAGGCGCCAACTGCGACGACTGTGCGGATTCCGTGGATTTTTTGAAGGCCAAGATGTACGATGTTGCGCGCCTAGCTGAAGCCAACTAAGCTACGTTGATGAGAATGGCTCCCTCGATTTCGTTGACAATTCTTGATGCGCCGGGAGGGCGAATAGATGCTCGCTGCGATCACAACTAGGACAATCTTGATCTTGAGGGGGACACCGAAAGCAAACGATGCAATAGACCTGCGTGCCAGAGAGTGGTCAGTACGTGGCCATGATATGGCGCCAACAGCGACGACTGTTCAAATTCTGTGGCTTTTTGAAGGCCAGGATGTAGGATGTTGCGCCCCTAGCTGAAGCCAACCAAGCTACGTTGATGAGAATGCCGCTCTCGATTTCGTTGACAATTCTTGATGCGCCGGAAGGGCGAAGGGATGCTCGCTGCTATCACAATCGGGACAACCTTGCTTTTGAGGGGACACAGAAAGCAAACGATGCAATAGACCTGCGTGACAGAGAGTGGTCAGTACGTGGCCATGTTATGGCGCCAATTGCGACGACAGTTCTGATTCCGTGGCTTTTTAAAGGCTAAGATGAACGATGTTGCGCCCCTAGCTGAGGCCAACCAAGCTACGTTGATGAGAATGGCCCCCTCGATTTCGTTGACAATTCTTTATGCGCCGGAAGGGCGAAAGGGATGCTCGCTGCTATCACAATCAGGACAATCTTGATCCTGAGAGGATACCGAAGGCAAAGAATGCAGTAGACCTGCGTCACAGGTTGTGGTCAGAACATGGCCATGATATGGCGCCAACTGCAACGACTGTCCGGATTCTGTGGCTTTTTGAAGGCCAAGATGAACGATGTAGCGCCCCGAGCGGAAGTCTTCCAAGCTACGTTGATGAGAATGCCCCCTCAATTTCGCTGACACTTCTTGTTTCGTTGGGAGGGCGAAGGGATGCTCGCCGCGATCACAGTCAGGACAATCTTGATCTTGAGGGGGACACCGAAAACAAACGATGCAATAGACCTGCGTGACAGAGAGTGGTCAGCACATGACCATGATGTGGCACCAACTCCGACGACTGTGCAGATTCCGCGGCCTCTTGAAGGCCAAGATGTACTATGTTGAGCCCCTAGCTGAAGCCAACCAAGCTACGTTGATGAGAATGGCCCCCTCGATTTCGTTGACAATTCTTGATGCGCCGGAAGGGCGAAGGGATGCTCGCTGCTATCACAATCAGGACAACCTTGATCTTGAGGGGACACCGAAAGCAAACGGTGCAATAGACCTGCGTGATAGAGAGTGGTCAGTACGTGGCCATGTAATGGCGCCAACTGCGACGACTGTTCGAATTCCGTGGCTTTTTGAAGGCCAAGATGTACGATGTTGCGCCCCTAGCTGAAGCCAACCAAGCTACGTTGATGAGAATGGCTCCCTCGATTTCGTTGACAATTCTTGATGCGCCGGGAGGGCGAAATGATGCTCGCTGCGATCACAATCAGGACAACCTTGATCTTGAGGTGGACACTGAAAACAAACGATGCAATAGACCTGCGTGACAGTGAGTGGTCAGTACGTGGCCATGATATGGCGCCAGCTGCGACGACTGTGCGGATTCCGTGGCTTTTTGAAGGCCAAGATGTACGATGTTGCACCCCTAGCTGAAGCCAACCAAGCTACGTTAATGAGAATGGCCCCCTCGATTTCGTTGACAATTCTTGATGCGCCGAAAGGGCGAAGGCATGCTCCCTGCTATCACAATCAGTACAACCTTGATCTTGAGAGGACACCGAAAGCAAACGATGCAATAGATCTGTGTGACAAAGAGTGGTCAGTACGTGGCCATGATAAGGCGCCAACTGCGACGACTGTGCGGATTCTGTGGCTTTTTGAAGGCCAAGATGTACGATGTTGCACCCCTAGCTGAAGCCAACCAAGCTACGTTGATGAGAAGGGCCCCCTCGATTTTGTTGACAATTCTTGATGCGCCGTAAGGGTGAAGGGATGCTCGCTGCTTTCACAATCAGCACAACCTTGATCTTGAGGGGATAACAAAAGCAAACGATGCAATAGACCTGCGTGACAGTGAGTGGTCAGTACGTGGCCATGATATGGCGCCAACTGCGACGACTGTGCGGATTCCGTGGCTTTTTGAAGGCCAAGATGTACGATGTTGTGCGCCTAGCTGAAGCCAACCAAGCTACGTTGATGGGAATGGCTCCCTCGATTTCGTTGACAATTCTTGATGCGCCGGGAGGGCGAAGGGATGCTCGCTGCGATCATAATCAGGACAACCTTGAGCTTGAGGGGGACACTGAAAACAAACGATGCTATAGACCTGCGTGACAGAGAGTGGTCAGTACGTGGTCATGATATGGCGCCAACTGCGATGAGTGTGCGGATTCCGTGGCTTTTTGAAGGCCAAGATGTACGATGTTGCGCCCCTAGCTGAAGCCAACCAAGCTACGTTGATGAGAATGGCCCCCTCGATTTTGTTTACACTTCTTGACGATACGGGAGAGCGAATAGATGCTCGCTGCGATCACAACGAGGACAATCTTGATCTTGAGTGGGACACCGAAAACAAACGATGCAATAAACCTGCGTGACAGAGAGTGGTCAGTACGTGGCCATGATATGGCGCCAACTGCGATGACTGTGCGGATTCCGTGGCTTTTTGAATACCAAGATGTACGATGTTGCGCCCCTAGCTGAAGCCAACCAAGCTACGTTGATGAGAATGGCCCCCTCGATTTCGTTGACACTTTTTGACGACACGGGAGGGCGAATGGATGCTCGCAGCGATCACAATCAGGAGAATCTTGATCTTGAGGGAGACACCGTAAGCAAACGATCCAAAAGACCTGCGTGACGGTAGAGAGTGGTCAGTACGTGGCCATGCTATGGCGCCAATTGCGACGACAGTTCTGATTCCGTGGCTTTTTAAAGGCTAAGATGTTCAATGTTGCGCCCCTAGCTGAAGCCAACCAAGCTACGTTGATGAGAATGCCCCCCTCGATTTCGTTGACAATTCTTGATGCACCGGAAAGGCGAAGAGATGCTCGCTGCTATCACAATCAGGACAATTTTGATCTTGAAGGGGACACCGAAAACAAACGTTGCAATAGACCTGCGTCACAGAGAGTGGTCAGTACGTGGCCATGATATGGCGCCAACTGCGACGACAGTTCGGATTCCGTGGCTTTTTGAAGGCTAAGATGAACGATGTTGCGCCCCGAGCTGAAGCCAACCAAGCTACGTTGATGAGAATGGCTCCCTCGATTTCGTTGACAATTCTTGAAGCGCCGGGAGGGCGAAGGGATGCTCGCTCCTATCACAACCAGGACAACCTTGATCTTGAGGGGGACACCGAAAACAATCGTTGCAATATACCTGTGTGACAGAGAGTGGTCGGTACGTGGCCATGATATGGCGACAACTGCGACGACTGTTCGGATTCCGTGGCTTTTTGAAGGCCAAGATGTACGATGTTGCGCCCCTAGCTGAAGCCAACCAAGCTACGTTGATGAGAATGGCCCCTCGATTTCGCTGACACTTCTTGACGATACGGGAGGGCGAATGGATGCGCGCTGCGATCACAATCAGGACAATCTTGATCTTGAGGGGACACCGAAAGCAAACGATGCAATAGACCTGCTTGACAGAGAGTGGTCAGTACGTGGTCATGATATGGCGCCAACTGCGACGACTGTTCTGATTCCGTGGCTTTTTGAAGGCCAAGAAGAACGATGTAGGGCTCCAGGCTGAAGCCGACCAAGCGATGTTGATGTGAATGGCCCCCTCGATTTGGCTGACAATTCTTGATGCGCCGGGAGATGGAAGGGATGATCGCTGCTATCACAATCAGGAAAACCTTGATCTTGAGGGCACACCGAAAGCAAACGATGCAATAGACCTGCGTGACAGAGAGTGGTCAGTACGTGGCCATGATATGGCGCCAACTGTGACGACTGTGCGGATTCCGTGGCATTTTGAAGGACAAGATGAACGATGTTGCGCCCCTAGCTGAAGCCCACCAAGCTATGTTGATGAGAATGGCTCCCTCGATTTCGTTGACAATTCTTGAAGCGCCGGGAGGGCGAAGGGATGCTCGCTCCTATCACAACCAGGACAACCTTGATCTTGAGGGGGACACCGAAAACAATCGTTGCAATATACCTTTGTGACAGAGAGTGGTCAGTACGTGGCCATGATATGGCGACAACTGCGACGACTGTTCGGATTACGTGGCTTTTTGAACGCTAAGATGAACGATGTTGCGCCCCTAGCTGAAGCCAACCAAGCTACGTTCATGAGAATGGCACCCTCGATTTCGATGACAATTCTTAATGCGCCGAGAGATCGAAGGGATGCTCGCTGCGATAACAATCATGATAAACGATCTTGAGGGGACATCGTAAGCAAACGATGCAATAGACCTGCGTGACAGAGAGTGGTCAGTACGTGGCCATGATATGGCGCCAACTGTGACGACTGTGCGGATTCCGTGGCTTTTTGAAGGCCAAGATGTACGATGTGTCGCCCCTAGCTGAAGCCAACCAAGCTACGTTGATGACAATGGCCCCCTCGATTTCGTGGACAATTCTTGATGCGCCGGAAGGGCGAATGGATGCTCGCTGCGATCACAATCAGGACAATCTTGATCTTGGGGGGACACCGTAAACAAACGATGCAATAGACCTGCGTGACAGAGAGTGGTCAGTACGTGGTCATGATATGGCGCCAACTGCGACGACTGTCCGGATTCCGTGGCTTTTTGAAGGCCAAGATGTACGATGTTGCGCCCCTAGCTGAAGCCAACTAAGCTAAGTTGATGAGAATGGCCGCCTCGATTTCGATGACACTTCTTGACGATACGTGAGGGCGAATGGATGCTCGCTGCGGTCACAATCAGGAGAATCTTGATCTTGAGGGAGACACCGTAAGCAAACGATGCAAAAGGCCTGCGTGACGGCAGAGAGTGGTCAGTACGTGGCCATGATATGGCGCCAACTGCGACGACAGTTCTGATTCCGTGGCTTTTTGAAGGCTAAGATGAACGATGTTGCGCAGCTGAAGCCCACCAAGCTACGTTGATGAGAATGGCTCCCTCGATTTCGTTGACAATTCTTGAAGCGCCGGGAGGGCGAAGGGATGCTCGCTCCTATCACAATCAGGACAACCTTGATCTTGAGGGGGACACCGAAAACAATCGTTGCAATATACCTGCGTGACAGAGAGTGGTCGGTACGTGGCCATGATATGGCGACAACTGCGACGACTGTTCGGATTCCGTGGCTTTTTGAAGGCCAAGATGTACGATGTTGCGCCCCTAGCTGAAGCCAACCAAGCTACGTTGATGAGATGGCCCCCTCGATTTCGTTGACAATTCTTGATGCACCGGAAACGCGAAGAGATGCTCGCTGCTATCACAATCAGGACAATTTTGATCTTGAAGGGGACACCGAAAACAAACGTTGCAAAAGACCTGCGTCACAGAGAGTGGTCAGTACGTGGCCATGATGTGGCGCCAACTGTGACGACTGTGCGGATTCCGTGGCATTTTGAAGGCCAAGATGAACGATGTTGCGCCCCTAGCTGAAGCCCACCAAGCTACGTTGATGAGAATGGCTCCCTCGATTTCGTTGACAATTCTTGAAGCGCCGGGAGGGCGAAGAGATGCTCGCTCCTATCACAATCAGGACAACCTTGATCTTGAGGGGGAACCCGAAAACAATCGTTGCAATATACCTGCGTGACAGAGAGTGGTCAGTACGTGGCCATGATATGGCGACAACTACGACGACTTTTCGGATTCCGTCGCTTTTTGAAGCCCATGATGAACGATGTAGGGCCCCAAGCGGAAGCCTACCAAGCTACGTTGATGAGAATGGCCCCTTCGATTTCGATGACTCTTCTTGACGATACGGGAGGGCGAATGGATGCTCGCTGCGGTCACAATCAGGAGAATCTTGATCTTTAGGGAGGCACCGTAAGCAAACGATTCAAAAGACCTGCGTGACGGCAGAGAGTGGTCAGTACGTGGCCATGATATGGCGCCATTTGCGACGACAGTTCTGATTTCATGGCTATTTGAAGGCTAAGATGAACGATGTTGCGCCCCGAGCTGAAGCCAACCAAGCTACGTTGATGAGAATGGCTCCCTCGATTTCGTTGGCAATTCTTGAAGCGCCGGGAGGGCGAAGGGATGCTCGCTCCTATCACAATCAGGACAACCTTGATCTTGAGGGGGACACCAAAAACAAACGATGCAATAGACCTGCGTGACAGAGAGTGGTCAGTACGTGGCCATGATATGGCGCAAACTGCGACGACTGTTCGGATTTCGTGGCTTTTTGAAGGCTAAGATGAACGATGTTGCGCCCCTAGCTGAAGCCAACCAAGCTACGTTGATGACAATGGCCCCCTCGATTTCGCTGACACTTCTTCACGATACGGGAGGGCGAATGGATGCGCGCTGCGATCACAATCAGGACAATCTTGATGTTGAGGGGACACCGAAAGCAAACGATGCAATAGACCTGCTTGACAGAGAGTGGTCAGTACGTGGTCATGATATGGCGCCAACTGCGACGACTGTTCTGATTCCGTGGCTTTTTGAAGGCCAAGAAGAACGATGTAGGGCTCCAGGCTGAAGCCGACCAAGCGATGTTGATGTGAATGGCCCCATCGATTTCGCTAACAATTCTTGATGCGCCAGGAGATGGAAGGGATGCTCGCTGCTATCACAATCAGGACAACCTTGATCTTGACGGGACACCGAAAGCAAATGATGCAAAAGATCTGCGCGACAGAGAGTGGTCAGTACGTGGTCATGATATGGCGCCAACTGCGACGACTGTGCGGATACCGTGGATTTTTGATGGCCAATATGTACGATGTTTGCGCCCCTAGCTGAAACCAACCAAGCTACGTTGATGATAATGGCCCCCTCGATTTCGTTGACAATTCTTGACGATACGGGAGGGCGAATGGATGCTCGCTGCGATCACAATCAGGACAACCTTGATCTTGAGGGGACACCGAAAGCAAACGATGCAATAGACCTGCGTGACAGAGAGTGGTCAGTACATGACCATGATGTGGCGCCAACTCCCACGACTCTGCAGATTCCGTGGCTTTTGAAGGCCAAGATGTACTATGTTGAGCCCTTAGCTTAAGCCAACCAAGCTACGTTGATGAGAATGGCCCCCTCGATTTCGTTGACAATTCTTGATGCACCGGAAAGGCGAAGAGATGCTCGCTGCTATCACAATCAGGACAATTTTGATCTTGAAGGGGACACCGAAAACAAACTATGCAATAGACCTGCGTTACAGAGAGTGGTCAGTACGTGGCCATGATATGGCGCCAACTGCGACAACAGTTCGGATTCCGTGGCTTTTTGAAGGCTAAGATGAACGATGTTGCGCCCCTAGCTGAAGCCAACCAAGCTACGTTGATGAGCGTGGCTCCCTCGATTTCGTTGACAATTCTAGACGATACGGGAGGGCGAATGGATGCTCGCTGCGATCACAATCAGGACAATCTTGATCTTGGGGGGACACCGTGAACAAACGATGCAATAGACCTGCGTGACAGAAAGTGGTCAGTACGTGGTCATGATATGGCGCCAACCTCGACGACTGTCCGGATTCCGTGGCTTTTTGAATGCCAAGATGTACGATGTTGCGCCCCCAGCTGAAGCCAACTAAGTAAGTTGATGAGAATGGCCCCCTCGATTTCGATGACACTTCTTGACGATACGGGAGGGCGAATCGATGCTCGCTGCGGTCACAATCAGGAGAATCTTGATCTTGAGGGAGACACCGTAAGCAAACGATGCAAAAGACCTGCGTGACGGCAAAGAGTGGTCAGTACGTGGCCATGATATGGCGCCAACTGCGACGACAGTTCTCATTTCGTGGCTTTTTGAAGGCTAAGATGAACGATGTTGCGCCCCTAGCTGAAGCCAACCAAGCTACGTTGATGAGAATGGCTCCCTCGATTTCGTTGACAATTCTTGAAGCGCCGGGAGGGCGAAGGGATGCTCGCTCCTATCACAATCAGGACAACCTTGATCTTGAGGGGGACACCGAAAACAATCGTTGCAATATACCTGCGTGACAGAGAGTGGTCGGTACGTGGCCATGATATGGCGACAACTGCGACGACTGTTCGGATTCCGTGGCTTTTTGAAGGCCAAGATGTACGATGTTGCGCCCCTAGCTGAAGCCAACCGAGCTACAGTGATGAGAATGGCCCCCTCGATTTCACTGACACTTCTTGACGATACGGGAGGGCGAATGGATGTGCGCTGCGATCACAATCAGGACAACCTTGATCTTTAGGGGACACCGAAAGCAAACGATGCAATAGACCTGCGTGACAGAGAGTGGTCAGTACATGACCATGATGTGGCACCAACTCGCACGACTGTGCAAATTCCGTGGCTTTTTGAAGGCCAAGATGTACTATGTTGAGCCCCTAGCTGAAGCCAACCAAGCTACGTTGATGAGAATGGCCCCCTCGATTTCGTTGACAATTCTTGATGCACCGGAAAGGCGAAGAGATGCTCGCTGCTATCACAATCAGGACAATTTTGGTCTTGAAGGGGACACCGAAAACAAACTATGCAATAGACCTGCGTTACAGAGAGTGGTCAGTACGTGGCCATGATATGGCGCCAACTGCGACGACAGTTCGGATTCCGTGGCTTTTTGAAGGCTAAGATGAACGATGTTGTGCCCCTAGCTGAAGCCAACCAAGCTACGTTGATGAGAATGGCTCCCTCGATTTCGTTGACAATTCTTGATGATACGGGAGGGCGAATGGATGCTCGCTGCGATCACAATCAGGACAATCTTGATCTTGGGGGGACACCGTAAACAAACGATGCAATAGACCTGCGTGGCAGAGAGTGGTCAGTACGTGGTCATGATATGGCGCCAACTGCGACGACTGTCCGGATTCCGTGGCTTTTTGAAGGCCAAGATGTACGATGTTGCGCCCCTAGCTGAAGCCAACTAAGCTAATTTGATGAGAATGGCCCCCTCGATTTCGATGACACTTCTTGACGTTACGGTATGGCGAATGGATGCTCGCTGCGGTCACAATCAGGAGAATCTTGATCTTGAGGGGACATCGTAAGCAAACGATGCAAAAGACCTGCGTGACGGCAGAGAGTGGTCAGTACGTGGCCATGATATGGCGCCAACTGCGACGACAGTTCTGATTCCGTGGCTTTTTGAAGGCTAAGATGAACAATGTTGCGCCCCTAGCTGAAGCCAACCAAGCTACGTTGATGAGAATGGCTCCCTCGATTTCGTTGGCAATTCTTGATGCGCCGGGAGAGCGAAGGGATGCTCGCTGCGATCACTATCAGGACAATCTTGATCTTGAGGGGACACCGAAAGCAAACGATGCGATAGACCTGCGTGACAGAGAGTGGTCAGTACGTGGCCATGATATGGCGCCAATTGTGACGACTGTGCGGATTCGGTGGCTTTTTGACGGCCAAGATGTACGATGTGTCGCCCCTAACTGAAGCCAACCAAGCTACGTTGATGAGAATGGCCCCCTCGATTTCGTGGACAATTCTTGATGCGCCGGGAGGGCGAAGGGATGCTCGCTGCTATCACAATCAGGACAACCTTGATCTTGAGGGGACACCGAAAGCAAACGATGCAATAGATCTGCGTGACAGAGAGTGGTCAGTGCGTGGTCATGATATGGCGCCAACTGCGACGACTGTCCGGATTCCGTGGCTTTTTGAAGGCCAAGATGTACGATGTTGCGCCCCTAGCTGACGCCAACTAAGCTAAGTTGATGAGAATGGCCCCCTCTATTTCGATGACACTTCTTGACGATACGGGAGGGCGAATGAATGCTCGCTGCGGTCACAATCAGGAGAATCTTGATCTTGAGGGAGACACCGTAAGCAAACGATGCAAAAGACCTGCGTGACTGCAGAGAGTGGTCAGTACGTGGCAATGATATGGCGCCAACTGCGACGACAGTTCTGATTCCGTGGCTTTTTGAAGGCTAAGATGAACAATGTTGCGCCCCTAGCTGAAGCCAACCAAGATACGTTGATGAGAATGGCGCCCTCGATTTCGTTGGCAATTCTTGATGCGCCTGGAGAGCGAAGGGATGCTCGCTGCGATCACAATCAGGACAACCTTGGTCTTGAGGGGGACACCGAAAACAAACGATGCAATAGACCTGCGTGACAGAGAGTGGTCAGTACGTGGCCATGATATGGCGCCAACTGCGACTACAGTTCGGATTCCGTCGCTTTTTGAAGGCTAAGATGAACGATGTTGCGTCCCTAGCTGAAGCCAACCAAGCTACGTTGATGAGAATGGCTCCCTCGATTTCGGTGACACTTCTTGACGATACGGGAGGGCGAATGGATGCTCGCTGCGGTCACAATCAGGAGAATCTTGATCTTGAGATAGACACCGTAAGCAAACGATGCAAAAGACCTGCGTGACGGCAGAGAGTGGTCAGTACGTGGCCATGATATGGCGCCAACTGCGACGACAGTTCTGATTCCGTGGCTTTTTGAAGGCTAAGATGAACGATGTTGCTCCCCTAGCTGAAGCCAACCAAGCTACGTTGATGAGAATGGCTCCCTCGATTTCGTTGGCAATTCTTGATGCACCGGGAGGGCGAAGGGATGCTCGCTGCGATCACAATCAGGACAATTTTATCTTGAAGGGGACACCGAAAACAAACGATGCAATAGACCTGCGTGACAGAGAGTGGTCAGTACGTGGACATGATATGGCGCCAACTGCGACGACAGTTCGGATTCCGTGGCTTTTTGAAGGCTAAGATGAACGATGTTGCGCCCTGAGCTGAAGCCAACCAAGCTACGTTGATGAGAATGGCTCCCTCGATTTCGTTGACAATTCTTGAAGCGCCGGGAGGGCGAAGGGATGCTCGCTCCTATCACAATCAGGACAGCCTTGATCTTGAGGGGGACACCGAAAACAATCGTTGCAATATACGTGCGTGACAGAGAGTGGTCAGTACGTGGTCATGATATGGCGCCAACTGCGACGACTGTCCGGATTCCGTGGCTTTTTGAAGGCCAAGATGTACGATGTTGCGCCCCTAGCTGAAGCCAACTAAGCTAATTTGATGAGAATGGCCCCCTCGATTTCGATGACACTTCTTGACGTTACGGTATGGCGAATGGATGCTCGCTGCGGTCACAATCAGGAGAATCTTGATCTTGAGGGGACATCGTAAGCAAACGATGCAAAAGACCTGCGTGACGGCAGAGAGTGGTCAGTACGTGGCCATGATATGGCGCCAACTGCGACGACAGTTCTGATTCCGTGGCTTTTTGAAGGCTAAGATGAACAATGTTGCGCCCCTAGCTGAAGCCAACCAAGCTACGTTGATGAGAATGGCTCCCTCGATTTCGTTGGCAATTCTTGATGCGCCGGGAGAGCGAAGGGATGCTCGCTGCGATCACTATCAGGACAATCTTGATCTTGAGGGGACACCGAAAGCAAACGATGCGATAGACCTGCGTGACAGAGAGTGGTCAGTACGTGGCCATGATATGGCGCCAATTGTGACGACTGTGCGGATTCGGTGGCTTTTTGACGGCCAAGATGTACGATGTGTCGCCCCTAACTGAAGCCAACCAAGCTACGTTGATGAGAATGGCCCCCTCGATTTCGTGGACAATTCTTGATGCGCCGGGAGGGCGAAGGGATGCTCGCTGCTATCACAATCAGGACAACCTTGATCTTGAGGGGACACCGAAAGCAAACGATGCAATAGATCTGCGTGACAGAGAGTGGTCAGTGCGTGGTCATGATATGGCGCCAACTGCGACGACTGTCCGGATTCCGTGGCTTTTTGAAGGCCAAGATGTACGATGTTGCGCCCCTAGCTGACGCCAACTAAGCTAAGTTGATGAGAATGGCCCCCTCTATTTCGATGACACTTCTTGACGATACGGGAGGGCGAATGAATGCTCGCTGCGGTCACAATCAGGAGAATCTTGATCTTGAGGGAGACACCGTAAGCAAACGATGCAAAAGACCTGCGTGACTGCAGAGAGTGGTCAGTACGTGGCAATGATATGGCGCCAACTGCGACGACAGTTCTGATTCCGTGGCTTTTTGAAGGCTAAGATGAACAATGTTGCTCCCCTAGCTGAAGCCAACCAAGCTACGTTGATGAGAATGGCTCCCTCGATTTCGTTGGCAATTCTTGATGCACCGGGAGGGCGAAGGGATGCTCGCTGCGATCACAATCAGGACAATTTTATCTTGAAGGGGACACCGAAAACAAACGATGCAATAGACCTGCGTGACAGAGAGTGGTCAGTACGTGGACATGATATGGCGCCAACTGCGACGACAGTTCGGATTCCGTGGCTTTTTGAAGGCTAAGATGAACGATGTTGCGCCCTGAGCTGAAGCCAACCAAGCTACGTTGATGAGAATGGCTCCCTCGATTTCGTTGACAATTCTTGAAGCGCCGGGAGGGCGAAGGGATGCTCGCTCCTATCACAATCAGGACAGCCTTGATCTTGAGGGGGACACCGAAAACAATCGTTGCAATATACGTGCGTGACAGAGAGTGGTCAGTACGTGGCCATGATATGGCGCCAACTCTGACGACTGTGCGGATTCCGTGGCTTTTTGAAGGCCAAGATGTACGATGTGTCGCCCCTAGCTGACGCCGACCAAGCTACGTTGATGAGAATGGCTCCCTCGATTTCGCTGACACTTCTTGATGATACGAGAGGGCGAATGGATGCGCGCTGCGATCACAATCAGGACAATCTTGATCTTGAGGGGACACCGAAAGCAAACGATGCAATAGACCTGCTTGACAGAGAGTGGTCAGTACGTGGTCATGATATGGCGCCAACTGCGACGACTGTTCTGATTCCGTGGCTTTTTGAAGGCCAAGAAGAACGATGTAGGGCTCCAGGCTGAAGCCGACCAAGCGATGTTGATGTGAAAGGCCCCCTCGATTTCGCTGACAATTCTTGATGCGCCGGGAGATGGAAGGGATGCTCGCTGCTATCACAATCAGGAAAACCTTGATCTTGAGGGCACACCGAAAGCAAACGATGCAATAGACCTGCGTGACAGAGAGTGGTCAGTACGTGGCCATGATATGGCGCCAACTGTGACGACTGTGCGGATTCCGTGGCTTTTTGAAGGCGAAGATGTACGATGTGTCGCCCCTAGCTGACGCCGACCAAGCTACGTTGATGAGAATGGCCCCCTCGATTTCTTGGACTATTCTTGATGCGCCGGAAGGGCGATGGGATGCTCGCTGCTATCACAATCAGGACAACCTTGATCTTGAGGGAACACCAAAAGCAAACGATGCAATAGACCTGCGTGACAGAGAGTGGTCAGTACATGACCATGATGTGGCGCCAACTTCCACGACTATGCAGATTCCGTGGCTTTTTGAAGGCCCAGATGTACTATGTTGAGCCCCTAGCTGAAGCCAACCAAGCTACGTTGATGAGAATGGCCCCCTCGATTTCGTTGACAATTCTTGATGCACCAAAAAGGCGAAGAGATGCTCGCTGCTATCACAATCAGGACAATTTTGATCTTGAAGGGGACACAGAAAACAAACTATGCAATAGACCTGCGTTACAGAGAGTGGTCAGTACGTGGCCATGATATGGCGCCAACTGCGACGACAGTTCGGATTCTGTGGTTTTTTGAAGGCTAAGATGAACGATGTTGCGCCCCGAGCTGAAGCCGACCAGGCTACGTTGATGAGAATGGCTCCCTCGATTTCGTTGACAATTCTTGAAGCGCCGGGAGGGCGAAGGGATGCTCGCTCCTATCACAATCAGGACAACCTTGATCTTGAGGGGGACACCGAAAACAATCGTTGCAATATACCTGCGTGACAGAGAGTGGTCGGTACGTGGCCATGATTTTGCCACGCTGCTGACTTTCTGCCGGCGCCACTTGGAGGTCGAACTGTGTTCCCGAGCGCGTGGCCGAACGTCTTCTTTGTCCAGAACGAGCGCGGCGGTGTTGGCAAACCTCGCCCGAGTGAACAGCTTTGTTCTCTGTATTTTCGCCGGTGACATTTTTGGTGGAGCCGTGCTGGGTAACATCCCATGTACGCTGACCGGGACGATAGCCCTGACGCTTCTCCCCGACGAGCAGACGCCACACCTGTCCACAAAGCGAGCCGTCGCCTGCGAGGCCTGCAACCCGAATTTGAGCCACTCACGATTCCTGCTCGGGCCATGACTTCCGCCACTGGCAGCCAGACAGGTCAGTCCTTCGGCAGTGCCCCGCCGTTCGTCTTTCTTGCACCTCGGTCGCCACCATCCTTCCACGGCGACCGGTTCGAGGATGTAGAAGATTGGCTGGCCGGTTTTGACCGTGTGGCCGCGTTCAACCAATGGGACGACGAGCGAAAGCTGCTGGACGTGTACTTCGCACTGCAAGACTCGGCGAAAACGTGGTTCGAGAACCACGAGGCGTCCTTCTCTAACTGGGCAGCTTTTCGCCGCGAGGTGCTCGCCACGTTCAGTTCGAGCGAGCGAAAGGAGAATGCCGAACTTGCCCTTCGCTCCAGGTCACAGCAGTCCAACGAGAGCGTGGCCATGTTTATTGAGGACATGACCCGCCTCTTCAATCGGGCCGACCCAGCCATGCCCGAAGCTACAAAGGTGAGGCACCTTATGCGTGGGGTAAAGGAGCAGCTGTTCGCTGGCCTCATGCGCGACCCTCCGAGAACTGTCGCCGCCTTTGCCAAGGAAGCGACGACCATAGAACGTTCCTTGCAGGAACGAAGTGCCCAATACGGCCGTCAGGCAAATGTAGCGGCCGCTCAGTACTGCACGTCCTTGCCAGGCCCCGGGGATGAGGCGCTGCGAGCGCTTGTGCGGAGCATTGTCCGCGAAGAACTGCGACACCTCCACTTGAGTGCTCCGTCAGAAAGCGTACCTTCGACAGCCGATGTTCTCCGTGACGAAATCCGGCGAGCGGTGCAGCCACCCCCAGCACCCCTTTCGGAGCCGCACGTAATGTCCTACAGCGATGCCCTGCGCCTACCTGCCTCGGCGCCGCAAGCGTTTCGCCCCGTTGCTGAAGAACCACCACCCCATCGTTATGTGCGTCCCATCGAGCAGCAGCAGGACCCGTGCCCTCCATTCCGCAAAGCGTACGTGTGGCGAACGTCCAACGATCGTCCGCTCTGCTACCACTGCGGGAAGCCCGGCCATGTTCTGCGGAATTGCCCGTACCGGCGGATGGGTCTGAGAGGATTCCCACCGGACGCGCCTCGACCGCGCTATGGTGAAAGACCGCGGGACATAGAGGAGTACCTGAACTCTCAAGTGCCGCCCCCGACCTCACAGCGGCGACAGTCGCGATCGCCATCCCCGAGGCGCTTTGCTTCGCCCAGTCGGCCCTCAACCTCCGGTCAGTTCGGAGGCACGTCCCTTCGGCGGGAAAACTGAAGACGGCGTCCTCCGGGGGTAGGGCCGCCGCCGCTGCACGAAGTCAACAGCCTCCACCCGACGATTGGACGCGACGGCCCGAGCGTCAACGACCCGATCCGACGACCTCACCGACGTGCTGCGAACGATTAGTTTCCGCTGATATTTTAGTAACCGTCGACAGTTATGAACTGACCGCACTCGTCGATACCGGCGCTGATTTTTCTGTGATGAGCAGGGAGCTAGCCATGACACTCCGTAAGGTTCTGACGCCTTGGTGTGGACCCGTGATCCGCACTGCCGGTGGCCATGTCGTGACACCAATCGGCGTCTGCACTTGTCGCATCCAAATCCGTGGTCTTACTTTCACCGGCTCCTTTGCCGTGTTAGCTGACTGTTCAAAGGACCTCATACTGGGCATGGATTTCCTTCACGAGTATGGTGCGATCATAAACCTTCAGGAACTCATGGTATCTTTTTCCGCCCAGCGAGCCGTTAACACAACCACCGAGCCCTGTAAAGTAATGTTGCGCATATGTGACGACCACATAACAATCCCTCCGCGAGCCAGCAAGTTCGTCACAGTCGAGTGTACTGACAGCACCGGCGCTCTTGGCATTGCTGAAGCGAACATGTCCCTGCTACTCGCTCGGCAAGTTGGTGTCGCCCGAGGCCTAGTAGACCTTGCCAATGGTCGTACCGAAATCTTAGTCACGAACTTTACTCGTGAACCGCAACATTTGACGAAGTCAGAAGTCGTCGCTTATTTTGACGAGCTTGGAGAGTGTACGAGGCAGTGCTCTTTATCCACCACGTCCACCCTTGCCCAACAACAAAGGGGCGATTCTGACCTGCTGCCCCTCATAGAATACCTTGAAGGAATCGCCCCATCTCCACCTCGGCTCTTCAAGCGCGGACTGTCATCGTTTTGCTTGCACGATGGGGTACTCTACAAAAAGAACTACGGCCCAACGGACACTGTCTATCTGCTTGCAGTGCCAGCTGCGCTTCGTGACGAAGTTCTGCGCGCGTGCCACGACGACCTTTCTTCGGGCCATCTCGGGTTTTCCCGCACGTTGGCGCGCATACGCACCAAGTACTACTGGCCCAAGCTTGCTGCGGTTGTCCGCCGTTACGTCCGAACCTGCCGAGAATGTCAGCGCCGGAAGACGCCACCGACTAAACCAGCCGGGCTCCTGCAGCCTATCGATCCCCCGCGCCTCCCATTTCAACAGGTCGGCATGGACTTACTCGGTCCGTTTCCGGCGTCTTCCATGGGTAACCGGTACATTGCTGTTGCCACTGACTCTCTCAGCGGCTACTGTGAGACCAAGGCTCTTCCCCGTGGTACCGCCGCCGAAGTCGCAAGTTTTTTCAATCATAACATTGTGCTTCGTCACGGAGCTCCAACGGTCGTATTAACTGACAGGGGAACCCCGTTTACGTCGGCACTTACGAACGAGGTACTTCGACTCAGTGGCACCAGTCATCGAAAGACAACAGCTTACCATCCGCAAACCAACGGACTGACTGAGCGGCTTAACAAGACAATTGCCGATATGCTTTCTATGTATGTCGACGATGACCACGCGAACTGGGACCGGATACTTCCTTACATAAAGTTCGCGTACAACACTGCGCTTCACGAAACGACGCGCTTCACTCCTTTCCATTTGGTGCACGGTGGCGAAGCCTTGACCATGCTGGATGCCATGCTTCTTCCGGATCCTACTCCCTCTTCTGTCGTGGATGCCGACCAATTTGTCCGTGACGCCGAAGTTGCTCGCCAAGTTGCTCGACAGCGAATCCGGTGCCAACAACAACGCGACGCCGAGCGTTACAACCTCCGCCGCAGGGAGGTGATTTACACACCCGGTGACCAAGTCTGGGTGTGGAGCCCAATCCGTTTGCGAGGCGCTCCGAGAAGCTTCGCCGTTACTTTGGTCCGTACCAGGTGTTACGCCGCCTCAGCGCGGTGACCTACGAGGTGCTCCCTCAAGGAACTGTCCGGTCCTCTCGACACCCGACGTCCGAGGTCGTCCACGCGGCGCGAATGAAGCCGTTTTATTCCCGTTAGCCCCGGACCCAACCCCGCCATTAACTTTTCGCCTTATTTTTTTTTTCTTCCCCTCGCGTGCGGCATCGAGTCGATGCCTCTTAGATGGGAGGGGCAATGCCACGCTGCTGACTTTCTGCCGGCGCCACCTGGAGGTCGAACTGTGTTCCCGAGTGCGTGGCCGAACGTCTTCTTTGTCCAGAACGAGCGCGGCGGTGTTGGCAAACCTCGCCCGAGTGAACAGCTTTGTTCTCTGTATTTTCGCCGGTGACAATATGGCGACAACTGCGACGACTGATCGGATTCCGTGGCTTTTTGAAGGCCAAGATGTACGATGTTGCGCCCCTAGCTGAAGCCAACCAAGCTACGTTGATGAGAATGGCCCCCTCGATTTCGCTGACACTTCTTGACGATACGGGAGGGCGAATGGATGCGCGCTGCGATCACAATCCGGACAATCTTGATCTTGAGGGGACACCGAAAGCAAACAATGGAATAGACCTGCTTGATAGAGAGCGGTCAGTACGTGGCCATAATATGGCGCCAATTGCGACGACTGTTCTGATTTCGTGGCTTTTTGAAGGCCAAGAAGAACGATGTAGGGCTCCAGGCTGAAGCCGACCAAGCGATGTTGATGTGAATGGCCCCCTCGATTTCGCTGACAAATCTTGATGCGCCGGGAGATGGAAGGGATGCTCGCTGCTATCACAATCAAGAAAACCTTGATCTTGAGGGCACACCGAAAGCAAACGATGCAATAGACCTGCGTGACAGAGAGTGGTCAGTACGTGGCCATGATATGGCGCGAACTGTGACGACTGTGCGGATTCCGTGGCTTTTTGAAGGCCAAGATGTACGATATGTCGCCGCTAGCTGAAGCCAACCAAGCTACGTTGATGAGAATGGCCCCCTCGATTTCGTGGACAATTCTTGATGCGCCGGAAGGGCGAAGGGATGCTCGCTGCTATCACAATCAGGACAACCTTGATCTTGAGGGGACACCGAAAGCAAACGATGCAATAGATCTGCGTGACATAGAGTGGTCAGTACGTGGTCATGATATGGCGCCAACTGCGACGACAGTTCGGATTCTGTGGCTTTTTGAAGGCTAAGATGAACGATGTTGCGCCCCTAGCTGAAGCCAACCATGCTACGTTGATGAGAATGGCTCCCTCGATTTCGTTGACAATTCTTGACGATTCGGGAGGGCGAATGGATGCTCGCTGCGATCACAATCAGGACAATCTTGATCTTGGGGGGACACCGTAAACAATCGATGCAAAAGGCCTGCGTAACGGCAGAGAGTGGTCAGTACGTGGCCATGATATGGCGCCAACTGCGACGACAGTTCTGATTCCGTGGCTTTTTGAAGGCTAAGATGAACGATGTTGCGCCCCTAGCTGAAGCCAACCAAGCTACGTTGATGAGAATGGCTCCGTCGATTTCGTTGGCAATTCTTGATGCGCCGGGAGGGCGAAGGGATGCTCGCTGCGATCACAATCAGAACAATTTTGATCTTGAAGGGGACACCGGAAACAAACGATGCAATCGACATGCGTGACAGAGAGTGGTCAGTACGTGGCCATGATATGGCGCCAACTGCGACGACAGTTCGGATTCCGTGCCTTTTTGAAGGCTAAGATGAACTATGTTGCGCCCCGAGCTGAAGCCAACCAAGCTACGTTGATGAGAATGGCTCCCTCGATTTCGTTGACAATTCTTGAAGCGCCGGGAGGGCGAAGGTATGCTCGCTCCTATCACAACCAGGACAACCTTGATCTTGAGGGGGACACCGAAAACAATCGTTGCAATATACCTGCGTGACACAGAGTGGTCGGTACGTGGCCATGATATGGCGACAACTGCGACGACTGTTCGGATTCCGTGGCTTTTTGAAGGCCAAGATGTACGATGTTGCGCCCCTAGCTGAAGCCAACCAAGCTACGTTGATGAGAATGGCCCCCTCGATTTCGCTAACACTTCTTGACCATACGGGAGGGCGAATGGATGCGCGCTGCGATCACAATCAGGACAATCTTGATCTTGAGGGGACACTGAAAGCAAACGATGCAATAGACCTGCTTGACAGAGAGTGGTCAGTACGTGGTCATGATATGGCGCCAACTGCGACGACTGTTCTGATTCCGTGGCTTTTTGAAGGCCAAAAAGAACGATGTAGGGCTCCAGGCTGAAGCCGACCAAGCGATGTTGATGTGAATGGCCCCCTCGATTTCGCTGACAATTCTTGATGCGCCGGGAGATGGAAGGGATGCTCGCTGCTATCACAATCAGGAAAACCTTAATCTTGAGGGCACACCGAAAGCAAACGATGCAATAGACCTGCGTGACAGAGAGTGGTCAGTACGTGGCCATGATATGGCGCCAACTGTGACGACTGTGCGGATTCCGTGGCATTTTGAAGGCCAAGATGAACGATGTTGCGCCCCTAGCTGAAGCCCACCAAGCTACGTTGATGAGAATGGCTCCCTCGATTTCGTTGACAATTCTTGAAGCGCCGGGAGGGCGAAGGGATGCTCGCTCCTATCACAATCAGGACAACCTTGATCTTGAGGGGGACACCGAAAACAATCGTTGCAATATACCTGCGTGACAGAGAGTGGTCAGTACGTGGCCATGATATGGCGACAACTGCGACGACTGTTCGGATTCCGTGGCTTTTTGAAGGCCAAGATGTACGATGTTGCGCCCCTAGCTGAAGCCAACCAAGCTACGTTGATGAGAATGGCCCCCTCGATTTCGTGGACAATTCTTGATGCGCCGGAAGAGCGAAGGGATGCTCGCTGCTATCACAATCAGGACAACCTTGATCTTCAGGGGACACCGAAAGCAAACGATGCAATAGATCTGCGTGACAGAGAGTGGTCAGTACGTGGTCATGATATGGCGCCAACTGCGACGACTGTGCGGATACCGTGGCTTTTTGATGGCCAATATGTACGATGTTTGCGCCCCTAGCTGAAGCCAACCAAGCTACGCTGATGATAATGGTCCCCTCGATTTCGTTGACAATTCTTGACGATACGGGAGGGCGAATGGATGCTCGCTGCGATCACAATCAGGACAACCTTGATCTTGAGGGGACACCGAAAGCAAACGATGCAATAGACCTGCGTGACAGAGAGTGGTCAGTACATGACCATGATGTGGCGCCAACTCCCACGACTGTGCAGATTCCGTGGCTTTTTGAAGGCCAAGATGTACTATGTTGAGCCCCTAGCTGAAGCCAACCAAGCTACGTTGATGAGAATGGCCCCCTCGATTTCGTTGACAATTCTTGATGATACGGGAGGGCGAATGGATGCTCGCTGCGATCACAATCAGGACAATCTTGATCTTGGGGGGACACCGTAAACAAGCGATGCAATAGACCTGCGTGGCAGAGAGTGGTCAGTACGTGGCCATGATATGGCGCCAACTGCGACGACAGTTCGGATTCCGTGCCTTTTTGAAGGCTAAGATGAACTATGTTGCGCCCCGAGCTGAAGCCAACCAAGCTACGTTGATGAGAATGGCTCCCTCGATTTCGTTGACAATTCTTGAAGCGCCGGGAGGGCGAAGGGATGCTCGCTCCTATCACAACCAGGACAACCTTGATCTTGAGGGGGACACCGAAAACAATCGTTGCAATATACCTGCGTGACACAGAGTGGTCGGTACGTGGCCATGATATGGCGACAACTGCGACGACTGTTCGGATTCCGTGGCTTTTTGAAGGCCAAGATGTACGATGTTGCGCCCCTAGCTGAAGCCAACCAAGCTACGTTGATGAGAATGGCCCCCTCGATTTCGCTAACACTTCTTGACCATTCGGGAGGGCGAATGGATGCGCGCTGCGATCACAATCAGGACAATCTTGATCTTGAGGGGACACCGAAAGCAAACGATGCAATAGACCTGCTTGACAGAGAGTGGTCAGTACGTGGTCATGATATGGCGCCAACTGCGACGACTGTTCTGATTCCGTGGCTTTTTGAAGGCCAAAAAGAACGATGTAAGGCTCCAGGCTGAAGCCGACCAAGCGATGTTGATGTGAAAGGCCCCCTCGATTTCGCTGACAATTCTTGATGCGCCGGGAGATGGGAGGGATGCTCGCTGCTATCACAATCAGGAAAACCTTGATCTTGAGGGCACACCGAAAGCAAACGATGCAATAGACCTGCGTGACAGAGAGTGGTCAGTACGTGGCCATGATATGGCGCCAACTGTGACGACTGTGCGGATTCCGTGGCATTTTGAAGGCCAAGATGAACGATGTTGCGCCCCTAGCTGAAGCCCACCAAGCTACGTTGATGAGAATGGCTCCCTCGATTTCGTTGACAATTCTTGAAGCGCCGGGAGGGCGAAGGGATGCTCGCTCCTATCACAATCAGGACAACCTTGATCTTGAGGGGGACACCGAAAACAATCGTTGCAATATACCTGCGTGACAGAGAGTGGTCAGTACGTGGCCATGATATGGCGACAACTGCGACGACTGTTCGGATTCCGTGGCTTTTTGAAGGCCAAGATGTACGATGTTGCGCCCCTAGCTGAAGCCAACCAAGCTACGTTGATGAGAATGGCCCCCTCGATTTCGTGGACAATTCTTGATGCGCCGGAAGAGCGAAGGGATGCTCGCTGCTATCACAATCAGGACAACCTTGATCTTCAGGGGACACCGAAAGCAAACGATGCAATAGATCTGCGTGACAGAGAGTGGTCAGTACGTGGTCATGATATGGCGCCAACTGCGACGACTGTGCGGATACCGTGGCTTTTTGATGGCCAATATGTACGATGTTTGCGCCCCTAGCTGAAGCCAACCAAGCTACGCTGATGATAATGGTCCCCTCGATTTCGTTGACAATTCTTGACGATACGGGAGGGCGAATGGATGCTAACTGCGATCACAATCAGGACAACCTTGATCTTGAGGGGACACCGAAAGCAAACGATGCAATAGACCTGCGTGACAGAGAGTGGTCAGTACATGACCATGATGTGGCGCCAACTCCCACGACTGTGCAGATTCCGTGGCTTTTTGAAGGCCAAGATGTACTATGTTGAGTCCCTAGCTGAAGCCAACCAAGCTACGTTGATGAGAATGGCCCCCTCGATTTCGTTGACAATTCTTGATGATACGGGAGGGCGAATGGATGCTCGCTGCGATCACAATCAGGACAATCTTGATCTTGGGGGGACACCGTAAACAAGCGATGCAATAGACCTGCGTGGCAGAGAGTGGTCAGTACGTGGCCATGATATGGCGCCAACTGCGACGACAGTTCGGATTCCGTGCCTTTTTGAAGGCTAAGATGAACTATGTTGCGCCCCGAGCTGAAGCCAACCAAGCTACGTTGATGAGAATGGCTCCCTCGATTTCGTTGACAATTCTTGAAGCGCCGGGAGGGCGAAGGGATGCTCGCTCCTATCACAACCAGGACAACCTTGATCTTGAGGGGGACACCGAAAACAATCGTTGCAATATACCTGCGTGACACAGAATGGTCGGTACGTGGCCATGATATGGCGACAACTGCGACGACTGTTCGGATTCCGTGGCTTTTTGAAGGCCAAGATGTACGATGTTGCGCCCCTAGCTGAAGCCAACCAAGCTACGTTGATGAGAATGGCCCCCTCGATTTCGCTAACACTTCTTGACCATTCGGGAGGGCGAATGGATGCGCGCTGCGATCACAATCAGGACAATCTTGATCTTGAGGGGACACCGAAAGCAAACGATGCAATAGACCTGCTTGACAGAGAGTGGTCAGTACGTGGTCATGATATGGCGCCAACTGCGACGACTGTTCTGATTCCGTGGCTTTTTGAAGGCCAAAAAGAACGATGTAAGGCTCCAGGCTGAAGCCGACCAAGCGATGTTGATGTGAAAGGCCCCCTCGATTTCGCTGACAATTCTTGATGCGCCGGGAGATGGGAGGGATGCTCGCTGCTATCACAATCAGGAAAACCTTGATCTTGAGGGCACACCGAAAGCAAACGATGCAATAGACCTGCGTGACAGAGAGTGGTCAGTACGTGGCCATGATATGGCGCCAACTGTGACGACTGTGCGGATTCCGTGGCATTTTGAAGGCCAAGATGAACGATGTTGCGCCCCTAGCTGAAGCCCACCAAGCTACGTTGATGAGAATGGCTCCCTCGATTTCGTTGACAATTCTTGAAGCGCCGGGAGGGCGAAGGGATGCTCGCTCCTATCACAATCAGGACAACCTTGATCTTGAGGGGGACACCGAAAACAATCGTTGCAATATACCTGCGTGACAGAGAGTGGTCAGTACGTGGCCATGATATGGCGACAACTGCGACGACTGTTCGGATTCCGTGGCTTTTTGAAGGCCAAGATGTACGATGTTGCGCCCCTAGCTGAAGCCAACCAAGCTACGTTGATGAGAATGGCCCCCTCGATTTCGTGGACAATTCTTGATGCGCCGGAAGAGCGAAGGGATGCTCGCTGCTATCACAATCAGGACAACCTTGATCTTCAGGGGACACCGAAAGCAAACGATGCAATAGATCTGCGTGACAGAGAGTGGTCAGTACGTGGTCATGATATGGCGCCAACTGCGACGACTGTGCGGATACCGTGGCTTTTTGATGGCCAATATGTACGATGTTTGCGCCCCTAGCTGAAGCCAACCAAGCTACGCTGATGATAATGGTCCCCTCGATTTCGTTGACAATTCTTGACGATACGGGAGGGCGAATGGATGCTCGCTGCGATCACAATCAGGACAACCTTGATCTTGAGGGGACACCGAAAGCAAACGATGCAATAGACCTGCGTGACAGAGAGTGGTCAGTACATGACCATGATGTGGCGCCAACTCCCACGACTGTGCAGATTCCGTGGCTTTTTGAAGGCCAAGATGTACTATGTTGAGCCCCTAGCTGAAGCCAACCAAGCTACGTTGATGAGAATGGCCCCCTCGATTTCGTTGACAATTCTTGATGCACCGGAAAGGCGAAGAGATGCTCGCTGCTATCACAATCAGGACAATTTTGATCTTGTAGGGGACACCGAAAACAAACGTTGCAATAGACCTGCGTGACAGAGAGTGGTCGGTACGTGGCCATGATATGGCGACAACTGCGACGACTGTTCGGATTCCGTGGCTTTTTGAAGGCTAAGATGAACTATGTTGCGCCCCTAGCTGAAGCCAACCAAGCTACGTTGATGAGAATGGCGCCCTCGATTTCGTTGACAATTCTTGATGATACGGGAGGGCGAATGGATGCTCGCTGCGATCACAATCAGGACAATCTTGATCTTGGGGGGACACCGTAAACAAGCGATGCAATAGACCTGCGTGGCAGAGAGTGGTCAGTACGTGGTCATGATATGGCGCCAACTGCGACGACTGTCCGGATTCCGTGGGTTTTTGAAGGCCAAGATGTACGATGTTGCGCCCCTAGCTGAAGCCAACTAAGCTAGGTTGATGAGAATGGCCCCCTCGATTTCGATGACACTTCTTGACGATACGGAGGGCGAATGAATGCTCGCTCGGTCACAATCAGAAGAATCTTGATCTTGAGGGAGACACCGTAAGCAAACGATGCAAAAGGCCTGCGTGACGGCAGAGAGTGGTCAGTACGTGGCCATGATATGGCGCCAACTGCGACGACAGTTCTGATTCCGTGGCTTTTTGAAGGCTAAGATGAACGATGTTGCGCCCCTAGCTGAAGCCAACCAAGCTACGTTGATGAGAATGGCTCCCTCGATTTCGTTGGCAATTCTTGATGCGCCGGGAGGGCGAAGGGATGCTCGCTGCGATCACAATCAGGACAATTTTGATCTTGAAAGGGACACCGAAAACAAACGATGCAATAGACCTGCGTGACAGAGAGTGGTCAGTACGTGGCCATGATATGGAGCCAACTGCGACGACAGTTCGGATTCCGTGGCTTTTTGAAGGCTAAGATGAACGATTTTGCGCCCCCGAGCTGAAGCCAACCAAGCTACGTTGATAAGAATGGCTCCCTCGATTTCGTTGACAATTCTTGAAGCGCCGGGAGGGCGAAGGGATGCTCGCTCCTATCACAATCAGGACAACCTTGATCTTGAGGGGGACACCGAAAACAATCGTTGCAATATACCTGCGTGACAGAGAGTGGTCGGTACGTGGCCATGATATGGCGACAACTGCGACGACTGTTCGGATTCCGTGGCTTTTTGAAGGCCAAGATGTACGATGTTGCGCCCCTAGCTGAAGCCAACCAAGCTACGTTGATGAGAATGGCCCCCTCAATTTCGTTGACAATTCTTGATGCACCGGAAAGGCGAAGAGATGCTCGCTGCTATCACAATCAGGACAATTTTGATCTTGTAGGGGACACCGAAAACAAACGTTGCAATAGACCTGCGTCACAGAGAGTGGTCAGTACGTGGCCATGAAATGGCGCCAACTGCGACGACAGTTCGGATTCCGTGGCTTTTTGAAGGCTAAGATGAACGATTTTGCGCCCCCGAGCTGAAGCCAACCAAGCTACGTTGATAAGAATGGCTCCCTCGATTTCGTTGACAATTCTTGAAGCGCCGGGAGGGCGAAGGGATGCTCGCTCCTATCACAATCAGGACAACCTTGATCTTGAGGGGGACACCGAAAACAATCGTTGCAATATACCTGCGTGACAGAGAGTGGTCGGTACGTGGCCATGATATGGCGACAACTGCGACGACTGTTCGGATTCCGTGGCTTTTTGAAGGCCAAGATGTACGATGTTGCGCCCCTAGCTGAAGCCAACCAAGCTACGTTGATGAGAATGGCCCCCTCGATTTCGTTGACAATTCTTGATGCACCGGAAAGGCGAAGAGATGCTCGCTGCTATCACAATCAGGACAATTTTGATCTTGAAGGGGACACCGAAAACAAACGTTGCAATAGACCTGCGTCACAGAGAGCGGTCAGTACGTGGCCATGATATGGCGCCAACTGCGACGACAGTTCAGATTCCGTGGCTTTTTGAAGGCTAAGATGAACGATGTTGCGCCCCGAGCTGAAGCCGACCAAGCGATGTTGATGTGAATGGCCCCCTCGATTTCGCTGACAATTCTTGATGCGCCGGGAGATGGAAGGGATGCTCCCTGCTATCACAATCAGGAAAACCTTGATCTTGAGGGTACACCGAAAGCAAACGATGCAATAGACCTGCGTGACAGAGAGTGGTCAGTACATGGCCATGATATGGCGCCAACTGTGACGACTGTGCGGATTCCGTGGCATTTTGAAGGCCAAGATGTACGATGTGTCGGCCCTAGCTGAAGGAAACCAAGCTACGTTGATGAGAATGGCCCCCTCGATTTCGTGGACAATTCTTGATGCGCCAGAAGGGCGAATGGATGCTCGCTGCGATCACAATCAGGACAATCTTGATCTTGGGGGGACACCGTAAACAAACGATGCAATAGACCTGCGTGACAGAGAGTGGTCAGTACGTGGTCATGATATGGCGCCAACTGCGACGACTGTCCGGATTCCGTGGCTTTTTGAAGGCCAAGATGTACGATGTTGCGCCCCTAGCTGAAGCCAACTAAGCTAAGTTGATGAGAATGGCCCCCTCGACTTCGATGACACGTCTTGACGATACGTGAGGGCGAATGGATGCTCGCTGCGGTCACAATCAGGAGAATCTTGATCTTGAGGCAGACACCGTAAGCAAACGATGCAAAAGGCCTGCGTGACGGCAGAGAGTGGTCAGTACGTGGCCATGATATGGCGCCAACTGCGACGACAGTTCTGATTCCGTGGCTTTTTGAAGGCTAAGATGAACGATGTTGCGCCCCTAGCTGAAGACCACCAAGCTACGTTGATGAGAATGGCTCTCTCGATTTCGTTGACAATTCTTGAAGCGCCGGGAGGGCGAAGGGATGCTCGCTCCTATCACAATCAGGACAACCTTGATCTTGAGGGGGACACCGAAAACAATCGTTGCAATATACCTGCGTGACAGAGAGTGGTCAGTACATGACCATGATGTGGCGCCAACTCCCACGACTGTGCAGATTCCGTGGCTTTTTGAAGGCCAAGATGTACTATGTTGAGCCCCTAGCTGAAGCCAACGAAGCTACGTTGATGAGAATGGCCCCCTCGATTTCGTTGACAATTCTTGATGCACCGGAAAGGCGAAGAGATGCTCGCTGCTATCACAATCAGGACAATTTTGATCTTGTAGGGGACACCGAAAACAAACGTTGCAATAGACCTGCGTGACAGAGAGTGGTCGGTATGTAGCCATGATATGGCGACAACTGCGACGACTGTTCGGATTCCGTGGCTTTTTGAAGCCTAAGATGAACTATGTTGCGCCCCTAGCTGAAGCCAACCAAGCTACGTTGATGACAATGGCGCCCTCGATTTCGTTGACAATTCTTGATGATACGGGAGGGCGAATGGATGCTCGCTGCGATCACAATCAGGACAATCTTGATCTTGGGGGGACACCGTAAACAAGCGATGCAATAGACCTGCGTGGCAGAGAGTGGTCAGTACGTGGTCATGATATGGCGCCAACTGCGACGACTGTCCGGATTCCGTGGGTTTTTGAAGGCCAAGATGTACGATGTTGCGCCCCTAGCTGAAGCCAACTAAGCTAGGTTGATGAGAATGGCCCCCTCGATTTCGATGACACTTCTTGACGATACGGAGGGCGAATGAATGCTCGCTCGGTCACAATCAGAAGAATCTTGATCTTGAGGGAGACACCGTAAGCAAACGATGCAAAAGGCCTGCGTGACGGCAGAGAGTGGTCAGTACGTGGCCATGATATGGCGCCAACTGCGACGACAGTTCTGATTCCGTGGCTTTTTGAAGGCTAAGATGAACGATGTTGCGCCCCTAGCTGAAGCCAACCAAGCTACGTTGATGAGAATGGCTCCCTCGATTTCGTTGACAATTCTTGACGATTCGGGAGGGCGAATGGATGCTCGCTGCGATCACAATCAGGACAATCTTGATCTTGGGGGGACACCGTAAACAATCGATGCAAAAGGCCTGCGTAACGGCAGAGAGTGGTCAGTACGTGGCCATGATATGGCGCCAACTGCGACGACAGTTCTGATTCCGTGGCTTTTTGAAGGCTAAGATGAACGATGTTGCGCCCCTAGCTGAAGCCAACCAAGCTACGTTGATGAGAATGGCTCCGTCGATTTCGTTGGCAATTCTTGATGCGCCGGGAGGGCGAAGGGATGCTCGCTGCGATCACAATCAGAACAATTTTGATCTTGAAGGGGACACCGGAAACAAACGATGCAATCGACATGCGTGACAGAGAGTGGTCAGTACGTGGCCATGATATGGCGCCAACTGCGACGACAGTTCGGATTCCGTGCCTTTTTGAAGGCTAAGATGAACTATGTTGCGCCCCGAGCTGAAGCCAACCAAGCTACGTTGATGAGAATGGCTCCCTCGATTTCGTTGACAATTCTTGAAGCGCCGGGAGGGCGAAGGTATGCTCGCTCCTATCACAACCAGGACAACCTTGATCTTGAGGGGGACACCGAAAACAATCGTTGCAATATACCTGCGTGACACAGAGTGGTCGGTACGTGGCAATGATATGGCGACAACTGCGACGACTGTTCGGATTCCGTGGCTTTTTGAAGGCCAAGATGTACGATGTTGCGCCCCTAGCTGAAGCCAACCAAGCTACGTTGATGAGAATGGCCCCCTCGATTTCGCTAACACTTCTTGACCATACGGGAGGGCGAATGGATGCGCGCTGCGATCACAATCAGGACAATCTTGATCTTGAGGGGACACTGAAAGCAAACGATGCAATAGACCTGCTTGACAGAGAGTGGTCAGTACGTGGTCATGATATGGCGCCAACTGCGACGACTGTTCTGATTCCGTGGCTTTTTGAAGGCCAAAAAGAACGATGTAGGGCTCCAGGCTGAAGCCGACCAAGCGATGTTGATGTGAATGGCCCCCTCGATTTCGCTGACAATTCTTGATGCGCCGGGAGATGGAAGGGATGCTCGCTGCTATCACAATCAGGAAAACCTTAATCTTGAGGGCACACCGAAAGCAAACGATGCAATAGACCTGCGTGACAGAGAGTGGTCAGTACGTGGCCATGATATGGCGCCAACTGTGACGACTGTGCGGATTCCGTGGCATTTTGAAGGCCAAGATGAACGATGTTGCGCCCCTAGCTGAAGCCCACCAAGCTACGTTGATGAGAATGGCTCCCTCGATTTCGTTGACAATTCTTGAAGCGCCGGGAGGGCGAAGGGATGCTCGCTCCTATCACAATCAGGACAACCTTGATCTTGAGGGGGACACCGAAAACAATCGTTGCAATATACCTGCGTGACAGAGAGTGGTCAGTACGTGGCCATGATATGGCGACAACTGCGACGACTGTTCGGATTCCGTGGCTTTTTGAAGGCCAAGATGTACGATGTTGCGCCCCTAGCTGAAGCCAACCAAGCTACGTTGATGAGAATGGCCCCCTCGATTTCGTGGACAATTCTTGATGCGCCGGAAGAGCGAAGGGATGCTCGCTGCTATCACAATCAGGACAACCTTGATCTTCAGGGGACACCGAAAGCAAACGATGCAATAGATCTGCGTGACAGAGAGTGGTCAGTACGTGGTCATGATATGGCGCCAACTGCGACGACTGTGCGGATACCGTGGCTTTTTGATGGCCAATATGTACGATGTTTGCGCCCCTAGCTGAAGCCAACCAAGCTACGCTGATGATAATGGTCCCCTCGATTTCGTTGACAATTCTTGACGATACGGGAGGGCGAATGGATGCTAACTGCGATCACAATCAGGACAACCTTGATCTTGAGGGGACACCGAAAGCAAACGATGCAATAGACCTGCGTGACAGAGAGTGGTCAGTACATGACCATGATGTGGCGCCAACTCCCACGACTGTGCAGATTCCGTGGCTTTTTGAAGGCCAAGATGTACTATGTTGAGTCCCTAGCTGAAGCCAACCAAGCTACGTTGATGAGAATGGCCCCCTCGATTTCGTTGACAATTCTTGATGCACCGGAAAGGCGAAGAGATGCTCGCTGCTATCACAATCAGGACAATTTTGATCTTGTAGGGGACACCGAAAACAAACGTTGCAATAGACCTGCGTGACAGAGAGTGGTCGGTACGTGGCCATGATATGGCGACAACTGCGACGACTGTTCGGATTCCGTGGCTTTTTGAAGGCTAAGATGAACTATGTTGCGCCCCTAGCTGAAGCCAACCAAGCTACGTTGATGAGAATGGCGCCCTCGATTTCGTTGACAATTCTTGATGATACGGGAGGGCGAATGGATGCTCGCTGCGATCACAATCAGGACAATCTTGATCTTGGGGGGACACCGTAAACAAGCGATGCAATAGACCTGCGTGGCAGAGAGTGGTCAGTACGTGGCCATGATATGGCGCCAACTGCGACGACAGTTCGGATTCCGTGCCTTGTTGAAGGCTAAGATGAACTATGTTGCGCCCCGAGCTGAAGCCAACCAAGCTACGTTGATGAGAATGGCTCCCTCGATTTCGTTGACAATTCTTGAATCGCCGGGAGGGCGAAGGGATGCTCGCTCCTATCACAACCAGGACAACCTTGATCTTGAGGGGGACACCGAAAACAATCGTTGCAATATACCTGCGTGACACAGAATGGTCGGTACGTGGCCATGATATGGCGACAACTGCGACGACTGTTCGGATTCCGTGGCTTTTTGAAGGCCAAGATGTACGATGTTGCGCCCCTAGCTGAAGCCAACCAAGCTACGTTGATGAGAATGGCCCCCTCGATTTCGCTAACACTTCTTGACCATTCGGGAGGGCGAATGGATGCGCGCTGCGATCACAATCAGGACAATCTTGATCTTGAGGGGACACCGAAAGCAAACGATGCAATAGACCTGCTTGACAGAGAGTGGTCAGTACGTGGTCATGATATGGCGCCAACTGCGACGACTGTTCTGATTCCGTGGCTTTTTGAAGGCCAAAAAGAACGATGTAAGGCTCCAGGCTGAAGCCGACCAAGCGATGTTGATGTGAAAGGCCCCCTCGATTTCGCTGACAATTCTTGATGCGCCGGGAGATGGAAGGGATGCTCGCTGCTATCACAATCAGGAAAACCTTGATCTTGAGGGCACACCGAAAGCAAACGATGCAATAGACCTGCGTGACAGAGAGTGGTCAGTACGTGGCCATGATATGGCGCCAACTGCGACGACAGTTCTGATTCCGTGGCTTTTTGAAGGCTAAGATGAACGATGTTGCGCCCCTAGCTGAAGACCACCAAGCTACGTTGATGAGAATGGCTCTCTCGATTTCGTTGACAATTCTTGAAGCGCCGGGAGGGCGAAGGGATGCTCGCTCCTATCACAATCAGGACAACCTTGATCTTGAGGGGGACACCGAAAACAATCGTTGCAATATACCTGCGTGACAGAGAGTGGTCAGTACATGACCATGATGTGGCGCCAACTCCCACGACTGTGCAGATTCCGTGGCTTTTTGAAGGCCAAGATGTACTATGTTGAGCCCCTAGCTGAAGCCAACGAAGCTACGTTGATGAGAATGGCCCCCTCGATTTCGTTGACAATTCTTGATGCACCGGAAAGGCGAAGAGATGCTCGCTGCTATCACAATCAGGACAATTTTGATCTTGTAGGGGACACCGAAAACAAACGTTGCAATAGACCTGCGTGACAGAGAGTGGTCGGTATGTAGCCATGATATGGCGACAACTGCGACGACTGTTCGGATTCCGTGGCTTTTTGAAGGCTAAGATGAACTATGTTGCGCCCCTAGCTGAAGCCAACCAAGCTACGTTGATGAGAATGGCGCCCTCGATTTCGTTGACAATTCTTGATGATACGGGAGGGCGAATGGATGCTCGCTGCGATCACAATCAGGACAATCTTGATCTTGGGGGGACACCGTAAACAAGCGATGCAATAGACCTGCGTGGCAGAGAGTGGTCAGTACGTGGTCATGATATGGCGCCAACTGCGACGACTGTCCGGATTCCGTGGGTTTTTGAAGGCCAAGATGTACGATGTTGCGCCCCTAGCTGAAGCCAACTAAGCTAGGTTGATGAGAATGGCCCCCTCGATTTCGATGACACTTCTTGACGATACGGAGGGCGAATGAATGCTCGCTCGGTCACAATCAGAAGAATCTTGATCTTGAGGGAGACACCGTAAGCAAACGATGCAAAAGGCCTGCGTGACGGCAGAGAGTGGTCAGTACGTGGCCATGATATGGCGCCAACTGCGACGACAGTTCTGATTCCGTGGCTTTTTGAAGGCTAAGATGAACGATGTTGCGCCCCTAGCTGAAGCCAACCAAGCTACGTTGATGAGAATGGCTCCCTCGATTTCGTTGACAATTCTTGACGATTCGGGAGGGCGAATGGATGCTCGCTGCGATCACAATCAGGACAATCTTGATCTTGGGGGGACACCGTAAACAATCGATGCAAAAGGCCTGCGTAACGGCAGAGAGTGGTCAGTACGTGGCCATGATATGGCGCCAACTGCGACGACAGTTCTGATTCCGTGGCTTTTTGAAGGCTAAGATGAACGATGTTGCGCCCCTAGCTGAAGCCAACCAAGCTACGTTGATGAGAATGGCTCCGTCGATTTCGTTGGCAATTCTTGATGCGCCGGGAGGGCGAAGGGATGCTCGCTGCGATCACAATCAGAACAATTTTGATCTTGAAGGGGACACCGGAAACAAACGATGCAATCGACATGCGTGACAGAGAGTGGTCAGTACGTGGCCATGATATGGCGCCAACTGCGACGACAGTTCGGATTCCGTGCCTTTTTGAAGGCTAAGATGAACTATGTTGCGCCCCGAGCTGAAGCCAACCAAGCTACGTTGATGAGAATGGCTCCCTCGATTTCGTTGACAATTCTTGAAGCGCCGGGAGGGCGAAGGTATGCTCGCTCCTATCACAACCAGGACAACCTTGATCTTGAGGGGGACACCGAAAACAATCGTTGCAATATACCTGCGTGACACAGAGTGGTCGGTACGTGGCCATGATATGGCGACAACTGCGACGACTGTTCGGATTCCGTGGCTTTTTGAAGGCCAAGATGTACGATGTTGCGCCCCTAGCTGAAGCCAACCAAGCTACGTTGATGAGAATGGCCCCCTCGATTTCGCTAACACTTCTTGACCATACGGGAGGGCGAATGGATGCGCGCTGCGATCACAATCAGGACAATCTTGATCTTGAGGGGACACTGAAAGCAAACGATGCAATAGACCTGCTTGACAGAGAGTGGTCAGTACGTGGTCATGATATGGCGCCAACTGCGACGACTGTTCTGATTCCGTGGCTTTTTGAAGGCCAAAAAGAACGATGTAGGGCTCCAGGCTGAAGCCGACCAAGCGATGTTGATGTGAATGGCCCCCTCGATTTCGCTGACAATTCTTGATGCGCCGGGAGATGGAAGGGATGCTCGCTGCTATCACAATCAGGAAAACCTTAATCTTGAGGGCACACCGAAAGCAAACGATGCAATAGACCTGCGTGACAGAGAGTGGTCAGTACGTGGCCATGATATGGCGCCAACTGTGACGACTGTGCGGATTCCGTGGCATTTTGAAGGCCAAGATGAACGATGTTGCGCCCCTAGCTGAAGCCCACCAAGCTACGTTGATGAGAATGGCTCCCTCGATTTCGTTGACAATTCTTGAAGCGCCGGGAGGGCGAAGGGATGCTCGCTCCTATCACAATCAGGACAACCTTGATCTTGAGGGGGACACCGAAAACAATCGTTGCAATATACCTGCGTGACAGAGAGTGGTCAGTACGTGGCCATGATATGGCGACAACTGCGACGACTGTTCGGATTCCGTGGCTTTTTGAAGGCCAAGATGTACGATGTTGCGCCCCTAGCTGAAGCCAACCAAGCTACGTTGATGAGAATGGCCCCCTCGATTTCGTGGACAATTCTTGATGCGCCGGAAGAGCGAAGGGATGCTCGCTGCTATCACAATCAGGACAACCTTGATCTTCAGGGGACACCGAAATCAAACGATGCAATAGATCTGCGTGACAGAGAGTGGTCAGTACGTGGTCATGATATGGCGCCAACTGCGACGACTGTGCGGATACCGTGGCTTTTTGATGGCCAATATGTACGATGTTTGCGCCCCTAGCTGAAGCCAACCAAGCTACGCTGATGATAATGGTCCCCTCGATTTCGTTGACAATTCTTGACGATACGGGAGGGCGAATGGATGCTAACTGCGATCACAATCAGGACAACCTTGATCTTGAGGGGACACCGAAAGCAAACGATGCAATAGACCTGCGTGACAGAGAGTGGTCAGTACATGACCATGATGTGGCGCCAACTCCCACGACTGTGCAGATTCCGTGGCTTTTTGAAGGCCAAGATGTACTATGTTGAGTCCCTAGCTGAAGCCAACCAAGCTACGTTGATGAGAATGGCCCCCTCGATTTCGTTGACAATTCTTGATGCACCGGAAAGGCGAAGAGATGCTCGCTGCTATCACAATCAGGACAATTTTGATCTTGTAGGGGACACCGAAAACAAACGTTGCAATAGACCTGCGTGACAGAGAGTGGTCGGTACGTGGCCATGATATGGCGACAACTGCGACGACTGTTCGGATTCCGTGGCTTTTTGAAGGCTAAGATGAACTATGTTGCGCCCCTAGCTGAAGCCAACCAAGCTACGTTGATGAGAATGGCGCCCTCGATTTCGTTGACAATTCTTGATGATACGGGAGGGCGAATGGATGCTCGCTGCGATCACAATCAGGACAATCTTGATCTTGGGGGGACACCGTAAACAAGCGATGCAATAGACCTGCGTGGCAGAGAGTGGTCAGTACGTGGCCATGATATGGCGCCAACTGCGACGACAGTTCGGATTCCGTGCCTTTTTGAAGGCTAAGATGAACTATGTTGCGCCCCGAGCTGAAGCCAACCAAGCTACGTTGATGAGAATGGCTCCCTCGATTTCGTTGACAATTCTTGAAGCGCCGGGAGGGCGAAGGGATGCTCGCTCCTATCACAACCAGGACAACCTTGATCTTGAGGGGGACACCGAAAACAATCGTTGCAATATACCTGCGTGACACAGAATGGTCGGTACGTGGCCATGATATGGCGACAACTGCGACGACTGTTCGGATTCCGTGGCTTTTTGAAGGCCAAGATGTACGATGTTGCGCCCCTAGCTGAAGCCAACCAAGCTACGTTGATGAGAATGGCCCACTCGATTTCGCTAACACTTCTTGACCATTCGGGAGGGCGAATGGATGCGCGCTGCGATCACAATCAGGACAATCTTGATCTTGAGGGGACACCGAAAGCAAACGATGCAATAGACCTGCTTGACAGAGAGTGGTCAGTACGTGGTCATGATATGGCGCCAACTGCGACGACTGTTCTGATTCCGTGGCTTTTTGAAGGCCAAAAAGAACGATGTAAGGCTCCAGGCTGAAGCCGACCAAGCGATGTTGATGTGAAAGGCCCCCTCGATTTCGCTGACAATTCTTGATGCGCCGGGAGATGGAAGGGATGCTCGCTGCTATCACAATCAGGAAAACCTTGATCTTGAGGGCACACCGAAAGCAAACGATGCAATAGACCTGCGTGACAGAGAGTGGTCAGTACGTGGCCATGATATGGCGCCAACTGTGACGACTGTGCGGATTCCGTGGCATTTTGAAGGCCAAGATGAACGATGTTGCGCCCCTAGCTGAAGCCCACCAAGCTACGTTGATGAGAATGGCTCCCTCGATTTCGTTGACAATTCTTGAAGCGCCGGGAGGGCGAAGGGATGCTCGCTCCTATCACAATCAGGACAACCTTGATCTTGAGGGGGACACCGAAAACAATCGTTGCAATATACCTGCGTGACAGAGAGTGGTCAGTACGTGGCCATGATATGGCGACAACTGCGACGACTGTTCGGATTCCGTGGCTTTTTGAAGGCCAAGATGTACGATGTTGCGCCCCTAGCTGAAGCCAACCAAGCTACGTTGATGAGAATGGCCCCCTCGATTTCGTGGACAATTCTTGATGCGCCGGAAGAGCGAAGGGATGCTCGCTGCTATCACAATCAGGACAACCTTGATCTTCAGGGGACACCGAAAGCAAACGATGCAATAGATCTGCGTGACAGAGAGTGGTCAGTACGTGGTCATGATATGGCGCCAACTGCGACGACTGTGCGGATACCGTGGCTTTTTGATGGCCAATATGTACGATGTTTGCGCCCCTAGCTGAAGCCAACCAAGCTACGCTGATGATAATGGTCCCCTCGATTTCGTTGACAATTCTTGACGATACGGGAGGGCGAATGGATGCTCGCTGCGATCACAATCAGGACAACCTTGATCTTGAGGGGACACCGAAAGCAAACGATGCAATAGACCTGCGTGACAGAGAGTGGTCAGTACATGACCATGATGTGGCGCCAACTCCCACGACTGTGCAGATTCCGTGGCTTTTTGAAGGCCAAGATGTACTATGTTGAGCCCCTAGCTGAAGCCAACCAAGCTACGTTGATGAGAATGGCCCCCTCGATTTCGTTGACAATTCTTGATGCACCGGAAAGGCGAAGAGATGCTCGCTGCTATCACAATCAGGACAATTTTGATCTTGTAGGGGACACCGAAAACAAACGTTGCAATAGACCTGCGTGACAGAGAGTGGTCGGTACGTGGCCATGATATGGCGACAACTGCGACGACTGTTCGGATTCCGTGGCTTTTTGAAGGCTAAGATGAACTATGTTGCGCCCCTAGCTGAAGCCAACCAAGCTACGTTGATGAGAATGGCGCCCTCGATTTCGTTGACAATTCTTGATGATACGGGAGGGCGAATGGATGCTCGCTGCGATCACAATCAGGACAATCTTGATCTTGGGGGGACACCGTAAACAAGCGATGCAATAGACCTGCGTGGCAGAGAGTGGTCAGTACGTGGTCATGATATGGCGCCAACTGCGACGACTGTCCGGATTCCGTGGGTTTTTGAAGGCCAAGATGTACGATGTTGCGCCCCTAGCTGAAGCCAACTAAGCTAGGTTGATGAGAATGGCCCCCTCGATTTCGATGACACTTCTTGACGATACGGAGGGCGAATGAATGCTCGCTCGGTCACAATCAGAAGAATCTTGATCTTGAGGGAGACACCGTAAGCAAACGATGCAAAAGGCCTGCGTGACGGCAGAGAGTGGTCAGTACGTGGCCATGATATGGCGCCAACTGCGACGACAGTTCTGATTCCGTGGCTTTTTGAAGGCTAAGATGAACGATGTTGCGCCCCTAGCTGAAGCCAACCAAGCTACGTTGATGAGAATGGCTCCCTCGATTTCGTTGGCAATTCTTGATGCGCCGGGAGGGCGAAGGGATGCTCGCTGCGATCACAATCAGGACAATTTTGATCTTGAAAGGGACACCGAAAACAAACGATGCAATAGACCTGCGTGACAGAGAGTGGTCAGTACGTGGCCATGATATGGAGCCAACTGCGACGACAGTTCGGATTCCGTGGCTTTTTGAAGGCTAAGATGAACGATTTTGCGCCCCCGAGCTGAAGCCAACCAAGCTACGTTGATAAGAATGGCTCCCTCGATTTCGTTGACAATTCTTGAAGCGCCGGGAGGGCGAAGGGATGCTCGCTCCTATCACAATCAGGACAACCTTGATCTTGAGGGGGACACCGAAAACAATCGTTGCAATATACCTGCGTGACAGAGAGTGGTCGGTACGTGGCCATGATATGGCGACAACTGCGACGACTGTTCGGATTCCGTGGCTTTTTGAAGGCCAAGATGTACGATGTTGCGCCCCTAGCTGAAGCCAACCAAGCTACGTTGATGAGAATGGCCCCCTCAATTTCGTTGACAATTCTTGATGCACCGGAAAGGCGAAGAGATGCTCGCTGCTATCACAATCAGGACAATTTTGATCTTGTAGGGGACACCGAAAACAAACGTTGCAATAGACCTGCGTCACAGAGAGTGGTCAGTACGTGGCCATGAAATGGCGCCAACTGCGACGACAGTTCGGATTCCGTGGCTTTTTGAAGGCTAAGATGAACGATTTTGCGCCCCCGAGCTGAAGCCAACCAAGCTACGTTGATAAGAATGGCTCCCTCGATTTCGTTGACAATTCTTGAAGCGCCGGGAGGGCGAAGGGATGCTCGCTCCTATCACAATCAGGACAACCTTGATCTTGAGGGGGACACCGAAAACAATCGTTGCAATATACCTGCGTGACAGAGAGTGGTCGGTACGTGGCCATGATATGGCGACAACTGCGACGACTGTTCGGATTCCGTGGCTTTTTGAAGGCCAAGATGTACGATGTTGCGCCCCTAGCTGAAGCCAACCAAGCTACGTTGATGAGAATGGCCCCCTCGATTTCGTTGACAATTCTTGATGCACCGGAAAGGCGAAGAGATGCTCGCTGCTATCACAATCAGGACAATTTTGATCTTGAAGGGGACACCGAAAACAAACGTTGCAATAGACCTGCGTCACAGAGAGCGGTCAGTACGTGGCCATGATATGGCGCCAACTGCGACGACAGTTCAGATTCCGTGGCTTTTTGAAGGCTAAGATGAACGATGTTGCGCCCCGAGCTGAAGCCGACCAAGCGATGTTGATGTGAATGGCCCCCTCGATTTCGCTGACAATTCTTGATGCGCCGGGAGATGGAAGGGATGCTCCCTGCTATCACAATCAGGAAAACCTTGATCTTGAGGGTACACCGAAAGCAAACGATGCAATAGACCTGCGTGACAGAGAGTGGTCAGTACATGGCCATGATATGGCGCCAACTGTGACGACTGTGCGGATTCCGTGGCATTTTGAAGGCCAAGATGTACGATGTGTCGGCCCTAGCTGAAGGAAACCAAGCTACGTTGATGAGAATGGCCCCCTCGATTTCGTGGACAATTCTTGATGCGCCAGAAGGGCGAATGGATGCTCGCTGCGATCACAATCAGGACAATCTTGATCTTGGGGGGACACCGTAAACAAACGATGCAATAGACCTGCGTGACAGAGAGTGGTCAGTACGTGGTCATGATATGGCGCCAACTGCGACGACTGTCCGGATTCCGTGGCTTTTTGAAGGCCAAGATGTACGATGTTGCGCCCCTAGCTGAAGCCAACTAAGCTAAGTTGATGAGAATGGCCCCCTCGACTTCGATGACACGTCTTGACGATACGTGAGGGCGAATGGATGCTCGCTGCGGTCACAATCAGGAGAATCTTGATCTTGAGGCAGACACCGTAAGCAAACGATGCAAAAGGCCTGCGTGACGGCAGAGAGTGGTCAGTACGTGGCCATGATATGGCGCCAACTGCGACGACAGTTCTGATTCCGTGGCTTTTTGAAGGCTAAGATGAACGATGTTGCGCCCCTAGCTGAAGACCACCAAGCTACGTTGATGAGAATGGCTCTCTCGATTTCGTTGACAATTCTTGAAGCGCCGGGAGGGCGAAGGGATGCTCGCTCCTATCACAATCAGGACAACCTTGATCTTGAGGGGGACACCGAAAACAATCGTTGCAATATACCTGCGTGACAGAGAGTGGTCAGTACATGACCATGATGTGGCGCCAACTCCCACGACTGTGCAGATTCCGTGGCTTTTTGAAGGCCAAGATGTACTATGTTGAGCCCCTAGCTGAAGCCAACGAAGCTACGTTGATGAGAATGGCCCCCTCGATTTCGTTGACAATTCTTGATGCACCGGAAAGGCGAAGAGATGCTCGCTGCTATCACAATCAGGACAATTTTGATCTTGTAGGGGACACCGAAAACAAACGTTGCAATAGATCTGCGTGACAGAGAGTGGTCGGTATGTAGCCATGATATGGCGACAACTGCGACGACTGTTCGGATTCCGTGGCTTTTTGAAGGCTAAGATGAACTATGTTGCGCCCCTAGCTGAAGCCAACCAAGCTACGTTGATGAGAATGGCGCCCTCGATTTCGTTGACAATTCTTGATGATACGGGAGGGCGAATGGATGCTCGCTGCGATCACAATCAGGACAATCTTGATCTTGGGGGGACACCGTAAACAAGCGATGCAATAGACCTGCGTGGCAGAGAGTGGTCAGTACGTGGCCATGATATGGCGCCAACTGCGACGACAGTTCTGATTCCGTGGCTTTTTGAAGGCCAAGATGAACGATGTTGCGCCCCTAGCTGAAGCCAACCAAGCTACGTTGATGAGAATGGCCCCCTCGATTTCGTTGACAATTCTTGATGCGCCGGGAGGGCGAAGGGATGCTCGCTGCGATCACAATCAGGACAATCTTGATCTTGAAGGGGACACCGAAAACAAACGATGCAATAGACCTGCGTGACAGAGAGTGGTCAGTACGTGGCCATGATATGGCGCCAACTGCGACGACAGTTCGGATTCCGTGGCTTTTTGAAGGCTAAGATGAACGATGTTGCGCCCCGAGCTGAAGCCAACCAAGCTACGTTGATGAGAATGGCTCCCTCGATTTCGTTGACAATTCTTGAAGCGCCGGGAGGGCGAAGGGATGCTCGCTGCTATCACAATCAGGACAACCTTGATCTTGAGGGGGACACCGAAAACAATCGATGCAATAGACCTGCGTGACAGAGAGTGGTCGGTACGTGGCCATGATATGGCGACAACTGCGACGACTGTTCGGATTCCGTGGCTTTTTGAAGGCCAAGATGTACGATGTTGCGCCCCTAGCTGAAGCCAACCAAGCTACGTTGATGAGAATGGCTCCCTCGATTTCGTTGACAATTCTTGAAGCGCCGGGAGGGCGAAGGGATGCTCGCTGCTATCACAATCAGGACAACCTTGATCTTGAGGGGGACACCGAAAACAAACGTTGCAATAGACCTGCGTGACAGAGAGTGGTCAGGTACGTGGCCATGATATGGCGCCAACTGCGACGACTGTTCGGATTCCGTGGCTTTTTGAAGGCCAAGATGTACGATGTTGCGCCCCTAGCTGAAACCAACCAAGCTACGTTGATGAGAATGGCCCCCTCGATTTCGCTGACACTTCTTGACAATACGGGAGGGCGAATGGATGCTCGCTGCTATCACAATCAGGAAAATCTTGATCTTGAGGGCACACCGAAAGCAAACGATGCAATAGACCTGCGTGACAGAGAGTGGTCAGTACGTGGCCATGATATGGCGCCAACTGTGACGACTGTGCGGATTCCGTGGCTTTTTGAAGGCCAAGATGTACGATGTTGCGCCCCTAGCTGAAGCCAACCAAGCTACGTTGATGAGAATGGCCCCCTCGATTTCGTTGACAATTCTTGATGCACCGGAAAGGCGAAGAGATGCTCGCTGCTATCACAATCAGGACAATTTTGATCTTGAAGGGGACACCGAAAACAAACGTTGCAATAGATCTGCGTCACAGAGAGCGGTCAGTACGTGGCCATGATATGGCGCCAACTGCGACGACAGTTCAGATTCCGTGGCTTTTTGAAGGCTAAGATGAACGATGTTGCGCCCCGAGCTGAAGCCGACCAAGCGATGTTGATGTGAATGGCCCCCTCGATTTCGCTGACAATTCTTGATGCGCCGGGAGATGGAAGGGATGCTCCCTGCTATCACAATCAGGAAAACCTTGATCTTGAGGGCACACCGAAAGCAAACGATGCAATAGACCTGCGTGACAGAGAGTGGTCAGTACGTGGCCATGATATGGCGCCAACTGTGACGACTGTGCGGATTCCGTGGCATTTTGAAGGCCAAGATGTACGATGTGTCGCCCCTAGCTGAAGGAAACCAAGCTACGTTGATGAGAATGGCCCCCTCGATTTCGTGGACAATTCTTGATGCGCCAGAAGGGCGAATGGATGCTCGCTGCGATCACAATCAGGACAATCTTGATCTTGGGGGGACACCGTAAACAAACGATGCAATAGACCTGCGTGACAGAGAGTGGTCAGTACGTGGTCATGATATGGCGCCAACTGCGACGACTGTCCGGATTCCGTGGCTTTTTGAAGGCCAAGATGTACGATGTTGCGCCCCTAGCTGAAGCCAACTAAGCTAAGTTGATGAGAATGGCCCCCTCGACTTCGATGACACTTCTTGACGATACGTGAGGGCGAATGGATGCTCGCTGCGGTCACAATCAGGAGAATCTTGATCTTGAGGCAGACACCGTAAGCAAACGATGCAAAAGGCCTGCGTGACGGCAGAGAGTGGTCAGTACGTGGCCATGATATGGCGCCAACTGCGACGACAGTTCTGATTCCGTGGCTTTTTGAAGGCTAAGATGAACGATGTTGCGCCCCTAGCTGAAGACCACCAAGCTACGTTGATGAGAATGGCTCTCTCGATTTCGTTGACAATTCTTGAAGCGCCGGGAGGGCGAAGGGATGCTCGCTCCTATCACAATCAGGACAACCTTGATCTTGAGGGGGACACCGAAAACAATCGTTGCAATATACCTGCGTGACAGAGAGTGGTCGGTACGTGGCCATGATATGGCGACAACTGCGACGACTGTTCGGATTCCGTGGCTTTTTGAAGGCTAAGATGAACTATGTTGCGCCCCTAGCTGAAGCCAACCAAGCTACGTTGATGAGAATGGCGCCCTCGATTTCGTTGACAATTCTTGATGATACGGGAGGGCGAATGGATGCTCGCTGCTATCACAATCAGGAAAATCTTGATCTTGAGGGCACACCGAAAGCAAACGATGCAATAGACCTGCGTGACAGAGAGTGGTCAGTACGTGGCCATGATATGGCGCCAACTGTGACGACTGTGCGGATTCCGTGGTTTTTGAAGGCCAAGATGTACGATGTGTCGCCCCTAGCTGAAGCCAACCAAGCTACGTTGATGAGAATGGCCCCCTCGATTTCGTGGACAATTCTTGATGCGCCGGAAGGGCGAAGGGATGCTCGCTGCTATCACAATCAGGACAACCTTGATCTTGAGGGGACACCGAAAGCAAACGATGCAATAGATCTGCGTGACAGAGAGTGGTCAGTACGTGGTCATGATATGGCGCCAACTGCGACGACTGTTCGGATTCCGTGGCTTTTTGAAGGCCAAGATGTACGATGTTGCGCCCCTAGCTGAAGCCAACCAAGCTACGTTGATGAGAATGGCCCCCTCGATTTCGTTGACAATTCTTGATGCACCGGAAAGGCGAAGAGATGCTCGCTGCTATCACAATCAGGACAATTTTGATCTTGAAGGGGACACCGAAAACAAACGTTGCAATAGACCTGCGTCACAGAGAGCGGTCAGTACGTGGCCATGATATGGCGCCAACTGCGACGACAGTTCAGATTCCGTGGCTTTTTGAAGGCTAAGATGAACGATGTTGCGCCCCGAGCTGAAGCCGACCAAGCGATGTTGATGTGAATGGCCCCCTCGATTTCGCTGACAATTCTTGATGCGCCGGGAGATGGAAGGGATGCTCCCTGCTATCACAATCAGGAAAACCTTGATCTTGAGGGCACACCGAAAGCAAACGATGCAATAGACCTGCGTGACAGAGAGTGGTCAGTACGTGGCCATGATATGGCGCCAACTGTGACGACTGTGCGGATTCCGTGGCATTTTGAAGGCCAAGATGTACGATGTGTCGCCCCTAGCTGAAGGAAACCAAGCTACGTTGATGAGAATGGCCCCCTCGATTTCGTGGACAATTCTTGATGCGCCAGAAGGGCGAATGGATGCTCGCTGCGATCACAATCAGGACAATCTTGATCTTGGGGGGACACCGTAAACAAACGATGCAATAGACCTGCGTGACAGAGAGTGGTCAGTACGTGGTCATGATATGGCGCCAATTGCGACGACTGTCCGGATTCCGTGGCTTTTTGAAGGCCAAGATGTACGATGTTGCGCCCCTAGCTGAAGCCAACTAAGCTAAGTTGATGAGAATGGCACCCTCGACTTCGATGACACTTCTTGACGATACGTGAGGGCGAATGGATGCGCGCTGCGGTCACAATCAGGAGAATCTTGATCTTGAGGCAGACACCGTAAGCAAACGATGCAAAAGGCCTGCGTGACGGCAGAGAGTGGTCAGTACGTGGCCATGATATGGCGCCAACTGCGACGACAGTTCTGATTCCGTGGCTTTTTGAAGGCTAAGATGAACGATGTTGCGCCCCTAGCTGAAGCCAACCAAGCTACGTTGATGAGAATGGCTAGCCCCCTCGATTTCGTTGGCAATTCTTGATGCGCCGGGAGGGCGAAGGGATGCTCGCTGCGATCACAATCAGGACAATTTTGATCTTGAAGGGGACACCGAAAACAAACGATGCAATAGACCTGCGTGACAGAGAGTGGTCAGTACGTGGCCATGATATGGAGCCAACTGCGACGACAGTTCGGATTCCGTGGCTTTTTGAAGGCTAAGATGAACGATGTTGCGCCCCGAGCTGAAGCCAACCAAGCTACGTTGATGAGAATGGCTCCCTCGATTTCGTTGACAATTCTTGAAGCGCCGGGACGGCGAAGGGATGCTCGCTCCTATCACAACCAGGACAACCTTGATCTTGAGGGGGACACCGAAAACAATCGTTGCAATATACCTGCGTGACAGAGAGTGGTCGGTACGTGGCCATGATATGGCGACAACTGCGACGACTGTTCGGATTCCGTGGCTTTTTGAAGGCCAAGATGTACGATGTTGCGCCCCTAGCTGAAGCCATTCAAGCAACGTAGATGAGAATGGCTCCCTTGATTTCGTTGACAATTCTTGAAGCGCCGGGAGGGCGAAGGGATGCTCGCTCCTATCACAACCAGGACAACCTTGATCTTGAGGGGGACACCGAAAACAATCGTTGCAATATACCTGCGTGACCGAGAGTGGTAGGTACGTGGCCATGATATGGCGACAACTGCGACGACTGTTCGGATTCCGTGGCTTTTTGAAGGCCAAGATGTACGATGTTGCGCCCCTAGCTGAAACCAACCAAGCTACGTTGATGAGAATGGCCCCCTCGATTTCGCTGACACTTCTTGACAATACGGGAGGGCGAATGGATGCTCGCTGCTATCACAATCAGGAAAATCTTGATCTTGAGGGCACACCGAAAGCAAACGATGCAATAGACCTGCGTGACAGAGAGTGGTCAGTACGTGGCCATGATATGGCGCCAACTGTGACGACTGTGCGGATTCCGTGGCTTTTTGAAGGCCAAGATGTACAATGTGTCGCCCCTAGCTGAAGCCAACCAAGCTACGTTGATGAGAATGGCCCCCTCGATTTCGTGGACAATTCTTGATGCGCCGGAAGGGCGAAGGGATGCTCGCTGCTATCACAATCAGGACAACCTTGATCTTGAGGGGACACCGAAAGCAAACGATGCAATAGATCTGCGTGACAGAGAGTGGTCAGTACGTGGTCATGATATGGCGCCAACTGCGACGACAGTTCGGATTCCGTGGCTTTTTGAAGGCTAAGGTGAACGATGTTGCGCCTCTGGCTGAAGCCAACCAAGCTACGTTGATGAGAATGGCTCCCTCGATTTCGATGACACTTCTTGACGATACGGAGGGCGAATGAATGCTCGCTCGGTCACAATCAGGAGAATCTTGATCTTGAGGGAGACACCGTAAGCAAACGATGCAAAAGGCCTGCGTGACTGCAGAGAGTGGTCAGTACGTGGCCATGATATGGCGCCAACTGCGACGACAGTTCTGATTCCGTGGCTTTTTGAAGGCTAAGATGAACGATGTTGCGCCCCTAGCTGAAGCCAACCAAGCTACGTTGATGAGAATGGCTCCTTCGATTTCGTTGGCAATTCTTGATGCGCCGGGAGGGCGAAGGGATGCTCGCTGCGATCACAATCAGGACAATTTTGATCTTGAAGGGGACACCGAAAACAAACGATGCAATAGACCTGCGTGACAGAGAGTGGTCAGTACGTGGCCATGATATGGAGCCAACTGCGACGACAGTTCGGATTCCGTGGCTTTTTGAAGGCTAAGATGAACGATGTTGCGCCCCGAGCTGAAGCCAACCAAGCTACGTTGATGAGAATGGCTCCCTCGATTTCGTTGACAATTCTTGAAGCGCCGGGACGGCGAAGGGATGCTCGCTCCTGTCACAACCAGGACAACCTTGATCTTGAGGGGGACACCGAAAACAATCGTTGCAATATACCTGCGTGACAGAGAGTGGTCGGTACGTGGCCATGATATGGCGACAACTGCGACGACTGTTCGGATTCCGTGGCTTTTTGAAGGCCAAGATGTACGATGTTGCGCCCCTAGCTGAAGCCATTCAAGCAACGTAGATGAGAATGGCTCCCTTGATTTCGTTGACAATTCTTGAAGCGCCGGGAGGGCGAAGGGATGCTCGCTCCTATCACAACCAGGACAACCTTGATCTTGAGGGGGACACCGAAAACAATCGTTGCAATATACCTGCGTGACAGAGAGTGGTAGGTACGTGGCCATGATATGGCGACAACTGCGACGACTGTTCGGATTCCGTGGCTTTTTGAAGGCCAAGATGTACGATGTTGCGCCCCTAGCTGAAACCAACCAAGCTACGTTGATGAGAATGGCCCCCTCGATTTCGCTGACACTTCTTGACAATACGGGAGGGTGAATGGATGCTCGCTGCGATCACAATCAGGACAATCTTGCTCTTGGGGGGACATCGTAAACAAACGATGCAATAGACCTGCGTGACAGAGAGTGGTCAGTGCGTGGTCATGATATGGCGCCAACTGCGACGACTGTCAGGATTCCGTGGCTTTTTGAAGGCCAAGATGTACGATGTTGCGCCCCTAGCTGAAGCCAACTAAGCTAAGTTGATGAGAATTGCCCCCTCGATTTCGATGACACTTCTTGACGATACGTGTGGGCGAATGGATGCTCTCTGCGGTCACAATCAGGAGAATCTTGATCTTGAGGGAGACACCGTAAGCAAACGATGCAAAAGGCCTGCATGACGGCAGAGAGTGGTCAGTACGTGGCCATGATATGGCGCCAACTGCGACGACAGTTCTGATTCCGTGGATTTTTGAAGGCTAAGATGAACGATGTTGCGCCCCTAGCTGACGCCAACCAAGCTACGTTGATGAGAATGGCTCCCTCGATTTCGTTGGCAATTCTTGATGCGCCGGGAGGGCGAAGGGATGCTCGCTGCGATCACAATCAGGACAATTTTGATCTTGAAGGGGACACCGAAAACAAACGATGCAATAGACCTGCGTGACAGAGAGTGGTCAGTACGTGGCCATGATATGGCGCCAACTGCGACGACAGTTCGGATTCCGTGGCTTTTTGAAGGCTAAGATGAACGATGTTGCGCCCCGAGCTGAAGCCAACCAAGCTACGTTGATGAGAATGGCTCCCTCGATTTCGTTGACAATTCTTGAAGCGCCGGCAGGGCGAAGGGATGCTCGCTCCTATCACAACCAGGACAACCTTGATCTTGAGTGGGACACCGAAAACAATCGTTGCAATATACCTGCGTGACAGAGAGTGGTCGGTACGTGGCCATAATATGGCGACAACTGCGACGACTGTTCGGATTCCGTGGCTTTTTGAAGGCCAAGATGTACGATGTTGCGCCCCTAGCTGAAGCCAACCAAGCTACGTTGATGAGAATGGCTCCCTCGATTTCGTTGACAATTCTTGAAGCGCCGGGAGGGCGAAGGGATGCTCGCTCCTATCACAACCAGGACAACGTTGATCTTGAGGGGGACACCGAAAACAATCGTTGCAATATACCTGCGTGACAGAGAGTGGTCGGTACGTGGCCATGATATGGCGACCACTGCGACGACTGTTCGGATTCCGTGGCTTTTTGAAGGCCAAGATGTACGATGTTGCGCCCCTAGCTGAAACCAACCAAGCTACGTTGACGAGAATGGCCCCCTCGATTTCGTTGACACTTCTTGACGATACGGGAGGGCGAATGGCAGCTCGCGGCGATCACAATCAGGAGAATCTTGATCTTGAGGGAGACACCGTAAGCAAACGATCCAAAAGACCTGCGTGACGGTAGAGAGTGGTCAGTACGTGGCCATGATATGGCGCCAACTGCGACGACGGTTCGGATTCCGTGGCTTTTTGAAGGCTAACATGAACGATGTTGCGCCCCTAGCTGAGGCCAACCAAGCTACGTTGTTGAGAATGGCTCCCTCGATTTCGTTGACAGTTCTTGATGCGCCGGGAGGGCGAAGGGATGCTCGCTGCTATTACAATCAGGACAACCTTGATCTTGAGGGGGACACCGAAAACAAACGATGCAATAGACCTGCGTGACAAGAGTGGTCGGTACATCGCCATGATATGGCGCCAACTGCGACGACTGTTCGAATTCCGTGGCTTTTTGAAGGCTAAGATGAACGATGTTGCTCCCCTAGCTGAAGCCAACCAAGCTATGTTGATGAGAATGGCTCCCTCGATTTCGTTGACAATTCTTGACGCGCCGGAAGGGCGAAGGGATGCTCGCTGCTATCACAATCAGGACAACCTTGATCTTGAGTGGGACACCGAAAACAATCGTTGCAATATACCTGCGTGACAGAGAGTGGTCGGTACGTGGCCATGATATGGCGACAACTGCGACGACTGTTCGGATTCTGTGGCTTTTTGAAGGCCAAGATGAACGATGTAGGGCTCCAAGCTGAAGCCGAACAAGTGATGTTGATGTGAATGGCCCCCTCGATTTCGCTGACAATTCTTGATGAGCCGGAAGGGCGAAGGGATGCTCGCTGCTATCACAATCAGGACAACCTTGATCTTGAGGGGACACCGAAAGCAAACGATCCAAAAGACCTGCGTGACGGTAGAGAGTGGTCAGTACGTGGCCATGTTATGGCGCCAATTGCGACGACAGTTCTGATTCAGTGGCTTTTTAAAGGCTAAGATGAACGATGTTGCGCCCCTAGCTGAGGCCAACCAAGCTACGTTGATCAGAATGGCTCCCTCGATTTCGTTGACAATTGTTGATGCGCCGGGAGGGCGAAGGGATGCTCGCTGCTATCACAATCAGGACAACCTTGATCTTGAGGGGGACACCGAAATCAAACGATGCAATAGACCTGCGTTACAGAGAGTGGTCAGTACGTGGCCATGATATGGCACCAACTGCGACGACTGATCAAATTCCGTGGCTTTTTGAAGGCCAAGATGTACGATGTGGCGCCCCTAGCTGAAGCCAACCAAGGTACGTTGTTGAGAATGCCCCCCTCAATTTCGTTGACAATTCTTGATGCGCCGTAAGGGTGAAGGGATGCTCGCTGCTATCACAATCAGGACAACCTTGATCTTGAGGGGGACACCGAAAACAAACGATGCAATAGACCTGCGTGACAAGAGTGGTCGGTACGTGGCCATGATATGGCGCCAACTGCGACGACTGTTCGAATTCCGTGGCTTTTTGAAGGCCAAGATGTACGATGTTGCGCCCCTAGCTGAAGCCAACAGAGCTACGTTGATGAGAATGGCCCCCTCGATTTTGTTTACACTTCTTGACGATACGGGAGGGCGAATAGATGCTCGCTGCGATCACAACTAGGACAATCTGGACCTTGAGGGGACACCGAAAACAAACGATGCAATAGACCTGCGTGACAGAGAGTGGTCAGTACGTGGCCATGATACGGCGCCAACTGCGATGACTGTGCGGATTCTGTGGCTTTTTGAAAGCCAAGATGTACGATGTTGCGCCCCTAGCTAAAGCCAACCAAGCTACGTTGATGAGAATGGCCCCCTCGATTTCGTTGACAATTCTTGATGTGTCGGAAGGGCGAAGGGATGCTCGCTGCTATCACAATCAGCACAACCTTGATCTTGAGGGGACACCGAAAGCAAACGATGCAATAGACCTGCGTGACAGACAGTGGTCAGTACGTGGCCATGATATGGCGCCAACTGCAACGACTGTGTGGATTCTGTGGCTTTTTGAAGGCCAAGATGTACGATGTTGCGCCCCTAGCTGAAGCCAACCAAGCTACGTTGATGAGAATGGCGCCCTCGATTCTGTTGACACTTCTTGACGATACGGGAGGGCGAATGGATCCTCGCAGCGATCGCAATCAGGAGAATCGATCTTGAGGGAGACACCGTAAGCAAACGATCCAAAAGACCTGCGTGACGGTAGAGAGTGGTCAGTACGTGGCCATGATATGGCGCCAATTGCGACGACAGTTCGGATTCCGTGGCTTTTTGAAGGCTAAGATGAACGATGTTGCGCCCCTAGCTGAGGCCAACCAAGCTACGTTGATGAGAATGGCTCCCTCGATTTCGTTGACAATTCTTGATGCGCCGGGAGGGCGAAGGGATGCTCGCTGCTATCACAATCAGGACAACCTTGATCTTGAGGGGGACACCGAAAACAAACGATGCAATAGACCTGCGTGACAGAGAGTGGTCGGTACGTGGCCATAATATGGCGCCAACTGCGACGACTGTTCGAATTCCGTGGCTTTTTGAAGGCTAAGATGAACGATGTTGCACCCCTAGCTGAAGCCAACCAAGCTACGTTGATGAGAATGGCCACCTCTACTTCGTTGACAATTCTTGATGCGCAGTAAGGGTGAAGGGATGCTCGCTGCTATCACAAACATGATAAACGATCTTGAGGGGACATCGTAAGCAAACGATGCAATAGACCTGCGTACCAGAGAGGGGTCAGTACGTGGTCATGATATGGCGCCAACTGCGACGACTGTTCTGATTCCGTAGCTTTTTGAAGGCCAAGATGAACGATGTAGGGCTCCAAGCTGAAGCCAACCAAGCTACGTTGATGAGAATGGCCCCTCGATTTCGCTGACAATTCTTGATGCGCCGAGAGATCGAAGGGATGCTCGCTGCGATAACAATCATGACAAACGATCTTGAGGGGACATCGTAAGCAAACGATGCAATAGATCTGCTTGACAGAGAGTGGTCTGTACGTGGTCATGATATGGCGCCAACTGCGACGACTGTTCTGATTCCGTGGCTTTTTGAAGGGCAAGATGAATGATGTAGGGCTCCAAGCAGAAGCCGACCAAGTGATGTTGATGTGAATGGCCCCCTCGATTTCGCTGACAATTCTTGATGCGCCGGGAGATGGAAATGATGCTCGCTGCGATTACAATCAGAACAATATTGATATTGAGGGGACACCTAAAGCAAACGATAATATGGACCTAACTAAAAGAGTGTGGTCAGTACAGGGCCATGATATGGAGCCAACTGCAACAATTTTCCGGATTCCGTGGCTTTTTGAAGGCTAAGATGAACGAGTTAGCGCCCCTAGAAGAAGGCAACAAAGGCACGTTGATGAAAACGGGCCCTCGATTTCGATGAAACTTCTTGATGCGCCGCGAGGGCGAAGGGACGCTCGCTGTAATCACAATCAGGACAATCTTGATCTTGAGGGGACACCGAAGGCAAAGAATGTAATAGACCTGCGTCACAGGTTGTGGTTAGAACATGCCATGATATGGCGAAACTGCAACCACTGTCCGGATTCCGTGGCTTTTTGAAGGCCAAGATGAACGATGTAGCGCCCCAAGCTTAAGCCTTCCGAGCTACGTTGATGAGAATGCCCCCTCAATTTCGCTGACACTTCTTGTTGCGCCGGGAGGGCGGAGGGATGCTCGCTGCGATCACAATCACGACAATCCTGATCTTGAGTGGGACACCGATTACAAACGATGCAATAGACCTGCGTGACAGAGAGTGGTCAGTACATGACCATGATGTGGCGCCAACTCCCACGACTGTGCAGATTCCGTGGCTTTTTGAAGGCTAAGATGTACTATGTTGAGCCCCTAGGTGAAGCCAACCAGGCTACGTTGATGAGAATGGCCCCGTCGATTTCGTTGACAATTATTGATGTGCCGGAAGGGCGAAGGGATGCTCGCTGCTATCACAATCAGGACAACCTTTATCTTGAGGGGACACCGAAAGCAAACGATGCAATTGACCTGCGTGACAGAGAGTGGTCAGTACGTGGCCATGATATGGCGCCAACTGTGACGACTGTGCGGATTCCGTGGATTTTTGAAGGCCAAGATGTACGATGTTGCGCCCCTAGCTGAAGCCAACCAAGCTACATTGATGAGAATGGCCCCCTCGATTTCGTTGACAATTCTTGATGCTCCGGAAGGGCGAAGGGATGCTCGCTGCTATCACAATCAGGACAACATTGATCTTGAGGGGACACCGAAAGCAAACGATGCAATAGATCTGCGTTACAGAGAGTGGTCAGTACGTGGCCTAGATATCGCGCCAACTGCGACGACTGTGCGGATCCTGCGGCTTTTTGAAGGCCAAGATGTACGATGTTGCACCCCTAGCTGAAGCCAATGAAGCTACGTTGATGAGAATGGCCCCCTCGATTTTGTTGACACTTCTTGACGATACGGGAGGGCGAATAGATAGATGCTCGCTGCGATCAAAACCAGGACAATCTTGATCTTGAGGGGGACACCGAAAACAAACGATACAATAGACCTGCGTGACAGAGAGTGGTCAGTACGTGGCCATGATAAGGCGCCAACTGCAACCACAGCGCGGGTTCCGTGGCTTTTTGAAGGCCAAGATGTACGATGTTGCGCCCATAGCTGAAGCCAACCGAGCTACGTTGATGAGAATGGCTCCCTCGATTTCGTTGGCAATTCTTGATGCGCCGGGAGGGCGAAGGGATGCTCGCTGCGATAACAATCATGATAATCGATATTGAGGGGACATCGTAAGCAAACGATGCAATAGACCTGCGTGACAGAGAGTGGTCAGTACGTGGTCATGATATGGCGCCAACTGCGACGACTTTTCGGATTCCGTGGCTTTTTGAAGCACAAGATGAACGATGTAGGGCCCCAAGCGGAAGCCTACCAAGCTACGTTGATGTGAATGGCCCCCTCGATTTCGCTGACACTTCTTGACTATACGGGAGGGCGAATGGATGCTCGCTGCGGTCACAATCAGGAGAATCTTGATCTTGAGGGAGACACCGTAAGCAAACGATGCAAAAGACCTGCGTGACGGCAGAGAGTGGTCAGTAGGTGGCCATGATATGGCGCCAACTGCGACGACAGTTCGGATTCCGTGGCTTTTTGAAGGCTAAGATTAACGATGTTGCGCCCCGAGCTGAAGCACACCAAGCTACGTTGATGAGAATGGCTCCCTCGATTTCGTTGACAATGCTTGAAGTGCCGGGAGGGCGAAGGTATGCTCGCTCCTATCACAATCAGGACAACCTTGATCTTGAGGGGGACACCGAAAACAAACGTTGCAATAGACCTGCGTGACAGAGAGTGGTCGGTACGTGGCCATGATATGGCGCCAACTGCGACGACTGTTTGGATTACGTGGCTTTTTGAACGCTAAGATGAACGATGTTGCGCCCCTAGCTGAAGCCAACCAAGCTACGTTGATGAGAATGGCTCCCTCGATTTCGTTGACAATTCTTGATGCGCGGAAGGGTGAAGGAATGCTCGCTGCTATCACAATCAGGACAACCTTGATCTTGAGGGGGACACCGAAAACAAACGACGCAATAGACCTGCGTGAGAGAGAGTGGTCAGTACGTGGCCATGATATGGCGCCAATTGTGACGACTGTTCGGATTCCGTGGCTTTTTGAAGGCTAAGATGAGCGATGTTGCGCCCCTAGCTGAAGCCAACCAAGCTACGTTGATGAGAATGGCACCCTTGATTTCGATGACAATTCTTAATGCGCCGAGAGATCGAAGGGATGCTCGCTGCGATAACAATCATGATAAACAATCTTGAGGGGACATCGTAAGCAAACGATGCAATAGACCTGCGTGACAGAGAGTGGTCAGTACGTGGTCATGATATGGCGCCAACTACGACGACTTTTCGGATTCCGTCGCTTTTTGAAGCCCAAGATGAACGATGTAGGGCCCCAAGCGGAAGCCTACGAAGCTACGTTGATGAGAATGGCCCCTTCGATTTCGATGACACTTCTTGACGATACGGGAGGGCAAATGAATGCTCGCTGCGGTCACAATCAGGAGAATCTTGATCTTGAGGGAGACCCCGTAAGCAAACGATGCAAAAGACCTACGTGACAGAGAGTGGTCAGTACGTGGACATGATATGGCGCAAACTGCGACGACTGTTCGGATTCCGTGGCTTTTTGAAGGCTAAGATGAACGATGTTGCGCCCCTAGCTGAAGACAACCAAGCTACGTTGATGACAATGGCCCCCTCGATTTCGCTGACATTTCTTGACGATACGGGAGGGCGAATGGATGCGCGCTGCGATCACAATCAGGACAATCTTGATCTTGAGTGGACACCGAAAGCACACGATGTAATAGACCTGCTTGACAGAGAGTGGTCAGTACGTGGTCATGATATGGCGCCAACTGCGACGACTGTTCTGATTCCGTGGCTTTTTGAAGGCCAAGAAGAACGATGTAGGGCTCCAGGCTGAAGCCGACCAAGCGATGTTGATGTGAATGGCCCCCTCGATTTCGCTAACAATTCTTGATGCGCCAGGAGATGGAAGGGATGCTCGCTGCTATCACAATCAGGACAACCTTGATCTTGAGGGGGACACCGAAAACAAACGATGCAAAAGATCTGCGCGACCGAGAGTGGTCAGTATGTGGTCATGATATGGCGCCAACTGCGACGACTGTGCGGATACCGTGGATTTTTGATGGCCGATATGTACGATGTTTGCGCCCCTAGCTGAAGCCAACCAAGCTACGTTGATGATAAAGGCCCCCTCGATTTCGTTGACAAATCTTGACGATACGGGAGGGCGAATGGATGCTCGCTGCGATCACAATCAGGACAACCTTGATCTTGAAGGGACACCGAAAGCAAACGATGCAATAGACCTGCGTGACAGAGAGTGGTCAGTACATGGCCATGATGTGGCGCCAAATCCCACGACTCTGCAGATTCCGTGGCTTTTTGAAGGCCAAGATGTACGATGTTGCGCCCATAGCTGAAGCCAACCGAGCTACGTTGATGAGAATGGCTCCCTCGATTTCGTTGGCAATTCTTGATGCGCCGGGAGGGCGAAGGGATGCTCGCTGCGATAACAATCATGATAATCGATATTGAGGGGACATCGTAAGCAAACGATGCAATAGACCTGCGTGACAGAGAGTGGTCAGTACGTGGTCATGATATGGCGCCAACTGCGACGACTTTTCGGATTCCGTGGCTTTTTGAAGCACAAGATGAACGATGTAGGGCCCCAAGCGGAAGCCTACCAAGCTACGTTGATGTGAATGGCCCCTCGATTTCGCTGACACTTCTTGACGATACGGGAGGGCGAATGGATGCTCGCTGCGGTCACAATCAGGAGAATCTTGATCTTGAGGGAGACACCGTAAGCAAACGATGCAAAAGACCTGCGTGACGGCAGAGAGTGGTCAGTACGTGGCCATGATATGGCGCCAACTGCGACGACAGTTCGGATTCCGTGGCTTTTTGAAGGCTAAGATTAACGATGATGCGCCCCGAGCTGAAGCACACCAAGCTACGTTGATGAGAATGGCTCCCTCGATTTCGTTGACAATGCTTGAAGCGCCGGGAGGGCGAAGGTATGCTCGCTCCTATCACAATCAGGACAACCTTGATCTTGAGGGGGACACCGAAAACAAACGTTGCAATAGACCTGCGTGACAGAGAGTGGTCGGTACGTGGCCATGATATGGCGCCAACTGCGACGACTGTTCGGATTACGTGGCTTTTTGAACGCTAAGATGAACGATGTTGCGCCCCTAGCTGAAGCCAACCAAGCTACGTTGATGAGAATGGCTCCCTCGATTTCGTTGACAATTCTTGATGCGCGGAAGGGTGAAGGAATGCTCGCTGCTATCACAATCAGGACAACCTTGATCTTGAGGGGGACACCGAAAACAAACGACGCAATAGACCTGCGTGAGAGAGAGTGGTCAGTACGTGGCCATGATATGGCGCCAATTGCGACGACTGTTCGGATTCCGTGGCTTTTTGAAGGCTAAGATGAGCGATGTTGCGCCCCTAGCTGAAGCCAACCAAGCTACGTTGATGAGAATGGCACCCTCGATTTCGATGACAATTCTTAATGCGCCGAGAGATCGAAGGGATGCTCGCTGCGATAACAATCATGATAAACAATCTTGAGGGGACATCGTAAGCAAACGATGCAATAGACCTGCGTGACAGAGAGTGGTCAGTACGTGGTCATGATATGGCGCCAACTACGACGACTTTTCGGATTCCGTCGCTTTTTGAAGCCCAAGATGAACGATGTAGGGCCCCAAGCGGAAGCCTACGAAGCTACGTTGATGAGAATGGCTCCCTCGATTTCGTTGACAATTCTTGACGATACGGGAGGGCGAATGGATGCGCGCTGCGATCACAATCAGGACAATCTTGATCTTGAGGGGACACCGAAAGCAAACGATGCAATAGACATGCTTGACAGAGAGTGGTCAGTACGTGGTCATGATATGGCGCCAACTGCGACGACTGTTCTGATTCCGTGTCTTTTTGAAGGCCAAGAAGAACGATGTAGGGCTCCAGGCTGAAGCCGACCAAGCGATGTTGATGAGAATGGCCCCCTCGATTTCGTTGACAATTCTTGACGCACCGGAAAGGCGAAGAGATGCTCGCTGCTATCACAATCAGGACAATTTTGATCTTGAAGGGGACACCGAAAACAAACTATGCAATAGACCTGCGTTACAGAGAGTGGTCAGTACGTGGCCATGATATGGGGCCAACTCCGACAACAGTTCGGATTCCGTGGCTTTTTGAAGGCTAAGATGAACGATGTTGCGCCCCTAGCTGAAGCCAACCAAGCTACGTTGATGAGAATGGCTCCCTCGATTTCGTTGACAATTCTTGATGATACGGGAGGGCGAATGGATGCTCGCTGCGAGCACAATCAGGAAAATCTTGATCTTGGGGGGACACCGTAAACAAAGGATGCAATAGGCCTGCGTGACAGAGAGTGGTCAGTACGTGGTCATGATATGGCGCCAACTGCGACAAGTGTCCGGATTCCGTGGCTTTTTGAAGTCCAAGATGTACGATGTTGCGCCCCCAGCTGAAGCCAACTTAGCTAAGTTGATGAGAATGACCCTCTCGATTTCGATGACATTTCTTGACGATACGGGAGGGCGAATGAATGCTCGCTGCGGTCACAATAAGGAGAATCTTGATCTTGAGGGAGACACCGTAAGCAAACGATGCAAAAGACCTGCGTGACGGCAAAGAGTGGTCAGTACGTGGCCATGATATGGCGCCAACTGCCACGACAGTTCTCATTCCGTGGCTTTTTGAAGGCTAAGATGAACGATGTTGCGCCCCTAGCTGAAGCCAACCAAGCTACGTTGATGAGAATGGCTCCCTCGATTTCGTTGACAATTCTTGAAGCGCCGGGAGGGCGAAGGGATGCTCGCTCCTATCACAATCAGGACAACCTTGATCTTGAGGGGGACACCGAAAACAAACGATGCAATAGACCTGCGTGACAGAGAGTGGTCAGTACGTGGCCATGATATGGCGCCAACTGCGACGACAGTTCGGATTTCGTGGCTTTTTGAAGGCTAAGATGAACGATGTTGCGCCCCGAGCTGAAGCCAACCAAGCTACGTTGATGAGAATGGCTCCCTCGATTTCGTTGACAATTCTTGACGATACGGGAGGGCGACTGGATGCTCGCTGCGATCACAATCAGGACAATCTTGATCTTGGGGTGACACCGTAAACAAACGATGCAATAGACCAGCGTGACAGAGAGTGGTCAGTACGTGGTCATGATATGGCGCCAACTGCGACGACTCTGCGGATACCGTGGCTTTTTGAAGGCTAAGATGAACGATGTTGCGTCCCTAGCTGAAGCCAACCAAGCTACGTTGATGAGAATGGCTCCCTCGATTTCGTTGACAATTCTTGACGATACGGGAGGGCGACTGGATGCTCGCTGCGATCACAATCAGGACAATCTTGATCTTGGGGTGACACCGTAAACAAACGATGCAATAGACCAGCGTGACAGAGAGTGGTCAGTACGTGGTCATGATATGGCGCCAACTGCGACGACTCTGCGGATACCGTGGCTTTTTGAAGGCCAAGATCTACGATCTTGCGTCCCTAGCTGAAGCCAACTTAGCTAAGTTGATGAGAATGGCCCCCTCGATTTCGATGACACTTCTTGACGATACGGGAGGGCGAATGGATGCTCGCTGCGGTCACAATCAGGAGAATCTTGATCTTGAGATAGACACCGTAAGCAAACGATGCAAAAGACCTGCGTGACGGCAGAGAGTGGTCAGTACGTGGCCATGATATGGCGCCAACTGCGACGACAGTTCTGATTCCGTGGCTTTTTGAAGGCTAAGATGAACGATGTTGCTCCCCTAGCTGAAGCCAACCAAGCTACGTTGATGAGAATGGCTCCCTCGATTTTGTTGGCAATTCTTGATGCACCGGGAGGGCGAAGGGATGCTCGCTGCGATCACAATCAGGACAATTTTATCTTGAAGGGGACACCGAAAACAAACGATGCAATAGACCTGCGTGACAGAGAGTGGTCAGTACGTGGACATGATATGGCGCCAACTGCGACGACAGTTCGGATTCCGTGGCTTTTTGAAGGCTAAGATAAACGATGTTGCGCCCCGAGCTGAAGCCAACCAAGCTACGTTGATGAGAATGGCTCCCTCGATTTCGTTGACAATTCTTGAAGCGCCGGGAGGGCGAAGGGATGCTCGCTCCTATCACAATCAGGACTACCTTGATCTTGAGGGGGACACCGAAAACAATCGATGCAATATACCTGCGTGACAGAGAGTGGTCGGTACGTGGCCATGATATGGCGACAACTGCGACGACTGTTCGGATTCCGTGGCTTTTTGAAGGCCAAGATGTACAATGTTGCGCCCCTAGCTGAAGCCATCCAAGCTACGTTGATGAGAATGGCCCCCTCGATTTCGCTGACACTTCTTGACGATACGAGAGGGCGAATGGATGCGCGCTGCGATCACAATCAGGACAATCTTGATCTTGGGGGGACACCGTAAACAAACGATGCAATAGACCTGTGTGGCAGAGAGTGGTCAGTACGTGGTCATGATATGGCGCCAACTGCGATGACTGTCCGGATTCCGTGGCTTTTTGAAGGCCAAGATGTACGATGTTGCGCCCCTACCTGAGGCCAACTAAGCTAATTTGATGAGAATGGCCCCCTCGATTTCGATGACACTTCTTGACGATACGGGATGGCGAATGAATGCTCGCGGCGGTCACAATCAGGAGAATCTTGATCTTGAGGGAGACACCGTAAGCAAACGATGCAAAAGACCTGCGTGACGGCAGAGAGTGGTCAGTACGTGGCCATGATATGGCGCCAACTGCGACGACTGTTCTGATTCCGTGGCTTTTTGAAGGCCATGAACGATGTACGGCTCCAGGCTGAAGCCGACCAAGCGATGTTGATGTGAATGGCCCCCTCGATTTCGCTAGCAATTCTTGATGCGCCAGGAGATGGAAGGGATGCTCGCTGCTATCACAATCAGGACAACCTTGATCTTGACGGGACACCGAAAGCAAACGATGCAAAAGATCTGCGCGACAGAGAGTGGTCAGTACGTGGTCATGATATGGCGCCAACTGCGACGACTGTGCGGATACCGTGGATTTTTGATGGCCAATATGTACGATGTTTGCGCCCCTTGCTGAAGCCAACCAAGCTAAGTTGATGAGAATGGCCCCCTCGATTTCGTTGACAATTCTTGATGCACCGGAAAGGCGAAGGGATGCTCGCTGCTATCACAATCAGGACAATTTTGATCTTGAAGGGGACACCGAAAACAAACTATGCAATAGACCTGCGTTACAGAGAGTGGTCAGTACGTGGCCATGATATGGCGCCAACTGCGACAACAGTTCGGATTCCGTGGCTTTTTGAAGGCTAAGATGAACGATGTTGCGCCCCTAGCTGAAGCCAACCAAGCTACGTTGATGAGAATGGCTCCCTCGATTTCGTTGACAATTCTTGACGATACGGGAGGGCGAATGGATGCTCGCTGCGATCACAATCAGGACAATCTTGATCTTGAGGGGACACCGAAAGCAAACGATGCAATAGACCTGCTTGACAGAGAGTGGTCAGTACGTGGTCATGATATGGCGCCAACTGCGGCGACTGTTCTGATTCCGGCGCTTTTTGAAGGCTAAGATGAACGATGTTGCGCCCCTAGCTGAAGCCAACCAAGCTACGTTGATGAGAATGGCTCCCTCGATTTCGTTGACAATTCTTGAAGCGCCGGGAGGGCGAAGGGATGCTCGCTCCTATCACAATCAGGACAACCTTGATCTTGAGGGGCACACCGAAAACAATCGATTGCAATATGACCTTGCGTTACAGAGAGTGGTCGGTACGTGGCCATGATATGGCGCCAACTGTGACGACTGTGCGTAATCCGTGGCTTTTTGAAGGCCAAGATGTACGATGTGTCGCCCCTAGCTGAAGCCAACCAAGCTACGTTGATGAGAATGGCCCCCTCGATTTCGTGGACAATTCTTGATGCGCCGGAAGGGCGAAGGGATGCTCGCTGCTATCACAATCAGGACAACCTTGATCTTGAGGGGACACCGAAAGCAAACGATGCAATAGATCTGCGTGACAGAGAGTGGTCAGTACGTGGTCATGATATGGCGCCAACTGCGACGACTGTGCGGATACCGTGGCTTTTTGATGGCCAATATGTACGATGTTTGCGCCCCTAGCTGAAGCCAACCAAGCTACTTTGATGATAATGGCCCCCTCGATTTCGTTGACAATTCTTGACGATACGGGAGGGCGAATGGATGCTCGCTGCGATCACAATCAGGACAACCTTGATCTTGAGGGGACACCGAAAGCAAACGATGCAATAGACCTGCGTTACAGAGAGTGGTCAGTACGTGGTCATGATATGGCGCCAACTGCGACGACTGTTCTGATTCCGTGGCTTTTTGAAGGCCAAGATGAACGATGTAGGGCCCCAGGCTGAAGCCGACCAAGCTACGTTGATGAGAATGGCTCCCTCGATTTCGTTGACAATTCTTGACGATACGGGAGGGCGAATGGATGCGCGCTGCGATCACAATCAGGACAATCTTGATCTTGAGGGGACACCGAAAGCAAACGATGCAATAGACATGCTTGACAGAGAGTGGTCAGTACGTGGTCATGATATGGCGCCAACTGCGACGACTGTTCTGATTCCGTGTCTTTTTGAAGGCCAAGAAGAACGATGTAGGGCTCCAGGCTGAAGCCGACCAAGCGATGTTGATGAGAATGGCCCCCTCGATTTCGTGGACAATTCTTGATGCGCCGGAAGGGCGAAGGGATGCTCGCTGCTCTCACAATGAGGACAACCTTGATCTTGAGGGGACACCGAAAGCAAACGATGCAATAGATCTGCGTGACAGAGAGTGGTCAGTACGTGGTCATGATATGGCGCCAACTGCGACGACTGTGCGGATACCGTGGCTTTTTGATGGCCAATATTTACAATGTTTGCGCCCCTAGCTGAAGCCAACCAAGCAACGTTGATGATAATGGCCCCCTCGATTTCGTTGACAATTCTTGACGATACGGGAGGGCGAATGGATGCTCGCTGCGATAACAATCAGGACAACCTTGATCTTGAGGGGACACCGAAAGCAAACGATGCAATAGACCTGCGTTACAGAGAGTGGTCAGTACATGACCATGATGTGGCGCCAACTCCCACGACTCTGCAGATTCCGTGGCTTTTTGAAGGCCAAGATGTACTATGTTGAGCCCCTAGCTGAAGCCAACCAAGCTAAGTTGATGAGAATGGCCCCCTCGATTTCGTTGACAATTCTTGATGCACCGGAAAGGCGAAGAGATGCTCGCTGCTATCACAATCAGGACAATTTTGATCTTGAAGGGGACACCGAAAACAAACTATGCAATAGACCTGCGTTACAGAGAGTGGTCAGTACGTGGCCATGATATGGGGCCAACTCCGACAACAGTTCGGATTCCGTGGCTTTTTGAAGGCTAAGATGAACGATGTTGCGCCCCTAGCTGAAGCCAACCAAGCTACGTTGATGAGAATGGCTCCCTCGATTTCGTTGACAATTCTTGACGATACGGGAGGGCGAATGGATGCTCGCTGCGAGCACAATCAGGAAAATCTTGATCTTGGGGGGACACCGTAAACAAAGGATGCAATAGGCCTGCGTGACAGAGAGTGGTCAGTACGTGGTCATGATATGGCGCCAACTGCGACAACTGTCCGGATTCCGTGGCTTTTTGAAGTCCAAGATGTACGATGTTGCGCCCCCAGCTGAAGCCAACTTAGCTAAGTTGATGAGAATGGACCCTCTCGATTTCGATGACATTTCTTGACGATACGGGAGGGCGAATGAATGCTCGCTGCGGTCACAATAAGGAGAATCTTGATCTTGAGGGAGACACCGTAAGCAAACGATGCAAAAGACCTGCGTGACGGCAAAGAGTGGTCAGTACGTGGCCATGATATGGCGCCAACTGCCACGACAGTTATCATTCCGTGGCTTTTTGAAGGCTAAGATGAACGATGTTGCGCCCCTAGCTAAAGCCAACCAAGCTACGTTGATGAGAATGGCTCCCTCGATTTCGTTGACAATTCTTGAAGCGCCGGGAGGGCGAAGGGATGCTCGCTCCTATCACAATCAGGACAACCTTGATCTTGAGGGGGACACCGAAAACAATCGTTGCAATATACCTGCGTGACAGAGAGTGGTCGGTACGTGGCCATGATATGGCGACAACTGCGACGACTGTTCGGATCCCGTGGCTTTTTGAAGGCCAAGATGTACGATGTTGCGCCCCTAGCTGAAGCCAACCAAGCTACGTTGATGAGAATGGCCCCCTCAATTTCGCTGACACTTCTTGACGATACGGGAGGGCGAATGGATGCGCGCTGCGATCACAATCAGGAAAATCTTGATCTTGAGGGGACACCGAAAGCAAACGATGCAATAGACCTGCTTGACAGAGAGTGGTCAGTACGTGGTCATGATATGGCGCCAACTGCGACGACTGTTCTGATTCCGTGTCTTTTTGAAGGCCAAGAAGAACGATGTAGGGCTCCTGGTTGAAGCCGACCAAGCGATGTTGATGAGAATGGCCCCCCCGATTTCGTGGACAATTCTTGATGCGCCGGAAGGGCGAAGGGATGCTTGCTGCTATCACAATCAGGACAACCTTGATCTTGAGGGGACACCGAAAGCAAACGATGCAATAGACCTGCGTTACAGAGAGTGGTCAGTACGTGGCCATGATATGGCGCCAACTCCGACAACAGTTCGGATTCCGTGGCTTTTTGAAGGCTAAGATGAACGATGTTGCGCCCCTAGCTGAAGCCAACCAAGCTACGTTGATGAGAATGGCTCCCTCGATTTCGTTGGCAATTCTTTATGCGCCGGGAGAGCGAAGGGATGCTCGCTGCGATCACAATCATGAAAATCGATCTTGAGAGGACGTCGTAATCAAACGATGCAATAGACCTGCGTGACAGAGAGTGGTCAGTACATGACCATGATGTGGCGCCAACTCCCACGACTCTGCAGATTCCGTGGCTTTTTGAAGGCCAAGATGTACTATGTTGAGCCCTTAGCTTAAGCCAACCAAGCTACGTTGATGAGAATGGCTCCCTCGATTTCGTTGACAATTCTTGACGATACGGGAGGGCGAATGGATGCTCGCTGCGATCACAATCAGGAAAATCTTGATCTTGGGGGGACACCGTAAACAAAGGATGCAATAGGCCTGCGTGACAGAGAGTGGTCAGTACGTGGTCATGATATGGCGCCAACTGCGACAACTGTCCGGATTCCGTGGCTTTTTGAAGGCCAAGATGTACGATGTTGCGCCCCCAGCTGAAGCCAACTTAGCTAAGTTGATGAGAATGGCCCCCTCGATTTCTATGACACTTCTTGACGATACGGGAGGGCGAATGGATGCTCGCTGCGGTCACAATCAGGAGAATCTTGATCTTGAGAGAGACACCGTAAGCAAACGATGCAAAAGACCTGCGTGACGGCAAAGATTGGTCAGTACGTGGCCATGATATGGCGCCAACTGCCACGACAGTTCTCATTCCGTGGCTTTTTGAAGGCTAAGATGAACGATGTGTCGCCCCTAACTGAAGCCAACCAAGCTACGTTGATGATAATGGCCCCCTCGATTTCGTTGACAATTCTTGACGATACGGGAGGGCGAATGGATGCTCGCTGCGATCACAATCAGGACAACCTTGATCTTTAGGGGACACCGAAAGCAAACGATGCAATAGACCTGCGTGACAGAGAGTGGTCAGTACGTGGCCATGATATGGCGCCAACTGCGACGACAGTTCGGATTCCGTGGCTTTTTGAAGGCTAAGATGAACGATGTTGCGTCCCTAGCTGAAGCCAACCAAGCTACGTTGATGAGAATGGCTCCCTCGATTTCGTTGACAATTCTTGACGATACGGGAGGGCGACTGGATGCTCGCTGCGATCACAATCAGGACAATCTTGATCTTGGGGGACACCGTAAACAAACGATGCAATAGACCAGCGTGACAGAGAGTGGTCAGTACGTGGTCATGATATGGCGCCAACTGCGACGACTGTCCGGATTCCGTGGCTTTTTGAAGGCCAAGATGTACGATGTTGCGTTCCTAGCTGAAGACAATTAAGCTAAGTTGATGAGAATGGCCCCCTCGATTTCGATGACACTTCTTGACGATACGGCAGGGCGAATGGATGCTCGCTGCGGTCACAATCAAGAGAATCTTGATCTTGAGATAGACACCGTAAGCAAACGATGCAAAAGACCTGCGTGACGGCAGAGAGTGGTCTGTACGTGGCCATGATATGGCGCCAACTGCGACGACAGTTCTGATTCCGTGGCTTCTTGAAGGCTAAGATGAACGATGTTGCTCCCCTAGCAGAAGCCAACCAAGCTACGTTGATGAGAATGGCTCCCTCGATTTCGTTGGCAATTCTTGATGCACCGGGAGGGCGAAGGGATGCTCGCTGCGATCACAATCAGGACATATTTATCTTGAAGGGGACACCGAAAACAAACGATGCAATAGACCTGCGTGACAGAGAGTGGTCAGTACGTGGACATGATATGGCGCCAACTGCGACGAGAGTTCGGATTCCGTGGCTTTTTGAAGGCTAAGATAAACGATGTTGCGCCCCGAGCTGAAGCCAACCAAGCTACGTTGATGAGAATGGCCCTCTCGATTTCGTGGACAATTCTTGATGCGCCGGAAGGGCGAAAGGATGCTCGCTCCTATCACAATCAGGACAACCTTGATCTTGAGGGGGACACCGAAAGCAAACGATGCAATAGATCTGCGTGACAGAGAGTGGTCAGTACGTGGTCATGATATGGCGCCAACTGCGACGACTGTGCGGATACCGTGGCTTTTTGATGGCCAATATGTACGATGTTTGCGCCCCTAGCTGAAGCCAACCAAGCTACGTTGATGATAATGGACCCCTCGATTTCGTTGACAATTCTTGACGATACGGGAGGGCGAATGGATGCTCGCTGCGATCACAATCAGGACAACCTTGATCTTGAGGGGACACCGAAAGCAAAGGATGCAATAGACCTGCGTTACAGAGAGTGGTCAGTACATGACCATTATGTGGCGCGAACTCCCACGACTCTGCAGATTCCGTGGCTTTTTGAAGGCCAAGATGTACTATGATGAGCCCCTAGCTGAAGCCAACCAAGCTACGTTGATGAGAATGACCCCCTCGATTTCGTTGACAATTCTTGATGTACCGGAAAGGCGAAGAGATGCTCGCTTCTATCACAATCAGGACAATTTTGATCTTGAAGGGGACACCGAAAACAAACGATGCAATAGACCTGCGTGACAGAGAGTGGTCAGTACGTGGTCATTATATGGCGCCAACTGCGACGACTGTCCGGATTCCGTGGCTTTTTGAAGGCCAAGATGTACGATGTTGCCCCCTAGCTGAAGCCAACTAAGCTAAGTTGATGAGAATGGCCCCCTCTATTTCGATGACACTTCTTGACGATACGGGAGGGCGAATGGATGCTCGCTGCGGTCACAATCAGGAGAATCTTGATCTTGAGGGAGACACCGTGAGCAAACGATGCAAAAGACCTGCGTGACGGCAGAGAGTGGTCAGTACATGGCCATGATATAGCGCCAACTGCGACGACAGTTCTGATTCCGTGGCTTTTTGAAGGCTAAGGTGAACAATGTTGCGCCCCTAGCTGAAGCCAACCAAGCTACGTTGATGAGAATGGCTCCCTCGATTTCGTTGGCAATTCTTTATGCGCCGGGAGAGCGAAGGGATGCTCGCTGCGATCACTATCAGGACAATCTTGATCTTGAGGGGACACCGAAAGCAAACGATGCAATAGACCTGCGTGACAGAGAGTGGTCAGTACGTGGCCATGATATGGCGCCAATTGTGACGACTGTGCGGATTCCGTGGCTTTTTGACGGCCAATATGGACGATGTTTGCGCCCCTAGCTGAAGCCAACCAAGCTACGTTGATGATAATGGCCCCCTCGATTTCGTTGACAATTCTTGACGATACGGGAGGGCGAATGGATGCTCGCTGCTATCACAATCAGGACAACCTTGATCTTGAGGGGACACCGAAAGCAAACGATGCAATAGATCTGCGTGACAGAGAGTGGTCAGTACGTGGTCATGATATGGCGCCAACTGCGACGACTGTGCGGATGCCGTGGCTTTTTGATGGCCAATATGGACGATGTTTGCGCCCCTAGCTGAAGCCAACCAAGCTACGTTGATGATAATGGCCCCCTCGATTTCGTTGACAATTCTTGACGATACGGGAGGGCGAATGGATGCTCGCTGCGATCACAATCAGGACAACCTTGATCTTTAGGGGACACCGAAAGCAAACGATGCAATAGACCTGCGTGACAGAGTGTGGTCAGTACGTGGTCATGATATGGCGCCAACTGCGACGACTGTCCGGATTCCGTGGCTTTTTGAAGGCCAAGATGTACGATGTTGCGCCCCTAGCTGAAGCCAACTAAGCTAATTTGATGAGAATGGCCCCCTCGATTTCGATGACACTTCTTGACGATACGGGATGGCGAATGGATGCTCGCTGCGGTCACAATCAGGAGAATCTTGATCTTGAGGGAGACACCGTAAGCAAACGATGCAAAAGACCTGCGTGACGGCAGAAAGTGGTCAGTACGTGGCCATGATATGGCGCCAACTGCGACGACAGTTCTTATTCCGTGGCTTTTTGAAGGCTAAGATGAACGATGTAGCGCCCCTAGCTGAAGCCAACCAAGCTACGTTGTTGAGAATGGCTCCCTCGATTTCGTTGACAATTCGTGAAGCGCCGGGAGGGCGAAGGGATGCTCGCTGCGATCACAATCAGGACAATTTTATCTTGAAGGGGACACCGAAAACAAATGATGCAATAGACCTGCGTGACAGAGAGTGGTCAGTACGTGGCCATGATATGGCGCCAACTGCGACGACAGTTCGGATTCCGTGGCTTTTTGAAGGCTAAGATGAACGATGTTGCGTCCCTAGCTGAAGCCAACCAAGCTACGTTGATGAGAATGGCTCCCTCGATTTCGTTGACAATTCTTGACGATACGGGAGGGCGACTGGATGCTCGCTGCGATCACAATCAGGACAATCTTGATCTTGGGGGGACACCGTAAACAAACGATGCAATAGACCAGCGTGACAGAGAGTGGTCAGTACGTGGTCATGATATGGCGCCAACTGCGACGACTGTCCGGATTCCGTGGCTTTTTGAAGGCCAAGATGTACGATGTTGCGCCCCTAGCTGAAGCCAACTAAGCTAAGTTGATGAGAATGGCCCCCTCTATTTCGATGACACTTCTTGACGATACGGGAGGGCGAATGGATGCTCGCTGCGGTCACAATCAGGAGAATCTTGATCTTGAGGGAGACACCGTAAGCAAACGATGGAAAAGACCTGCGTGACGGCAGAGAGTGGTCAGTACATGGCCATGATATGGCGCCAACTGCGACGACAGTTCTGATTCCGTGGCTTTTTGAAGGCTAAGGTGAACAATGTTGCGCCCCTAGCTGAAGCCAACCAAGCTACGTTGATGAGAATGGCTCCCTCGATTTCGTTGGCAATTCTTTATGCGCCGGGAGAGCGAAGGGATGCTCGCTGCGATCACTATCAGGACAATCTTGACCTTGAGGGGACACCGAAAGCAAACGATGCAATAGACCTGCGTGACAGAGAGTGGTCAGTACGTGGCCATGATATGGCGCCAATTGTGACGACTGTGCGGATTCCGCGGCTTTTTGACGGCCAAGATGTACGATGTGTCGCCCCTAACTGAAGCCAACCAAGCTACGTTGATGATAATGGCCCCCTCGATTTCGTTGACAATTCTTGACGATACGGGAGGGCGAATGGATGCTCGCTGCGATCACAATCAGGACAACCTTGATCTTTAGGGGACACCGAAAGCAAACGATGCAATAGACCTGCGTGACAGAGAGTGGTCAGTACGTGGCCATGATATGGCGCCAACTGCGACGACAGTTCGGATTCCGTGGCTTTTTGAAGGCTAAGATGAACGATGTTGCGTCCCTAGCTGAAGCCAACCAAGCTACGTTGATGAGAATGGCTCCCTCGATTTCGTTGACAATTCTTGACGATACGGGAGGGCGACTGGATGCTCGCTGCGATCACAATCAGGACAATCTTGATCTTGGGGGACACCGTAAACAAACGATGCAATAGACCAGCGTGACAGAGAGTGGTCAGTACGTGGTCATGATATGGCGCCAACTGCGACGACTGTCCGGATTCCGTGGCTTTTTGAAGGCCAAGATGTACGATGTTGCGTTCCTAGCTGAAGACAATTAAGCTAAGTTGATGAGAATGGCCCCCTCGATTTCGATGACACTTCTTGACGATACGGCAGGGCGAATGGATGCTCGCTGCGGTCACAATCAAGAGAATCTTGATCTTGAGATAGACACCGTAAGCAAACGATGCAAAAGACCTGCGTGACGGCAGAGAGTGGTCTGTACGTGGCCATGATATGGCGCCAACTGCGACGACAGTTCTGATTCCGTGGCTTCTTGAAGGCTAAGATGAACGATGTTGCTCCCCTAGCAGAAGCCAACCAAGCTACGTTGATGAGAATGGCTCCCTCGATTTCGTTGGCAATTCTTGATGCACCGGGAGGGCGAAGGGATGCTCGCTGCGATCACAATCAGGACAATTTTATCTTGAAGGGGACACCGAAAACAAACGATGCAATAGACCTGCGTGACAGAGTGTGGTCAGTACGTGGACATGATATGGCGCCAACTGCGACGACTGTGCGGATACCGTGGCTTTTTGATGGCCAATATGTACGATGTTTGCGCCCCTAGCTGAAGCCAACCAAGCTACGTTGATGATAATGGACCCCTCGATTTCGTTGACAATTCTTGACGATACGGGAGGGCGAATGGATGCTCGCTGCGATCACAATCAGGACAACCTTGATCTTGAGGGGACACCGAAAGCAAAGGATGCAATAGACCTGCGTTACAGAGAGTGGTCAGTACATGACCATTATGTGGCGCGAACTCCCACGACTCTGCAGATTCCGTGGCTTTTTGAAGGCCAAGATGTACTATGATGAGCCCCTAGCTGAAGCCAACCAAGCTACGTTGATGAGAATGGCTCCCTCGATTTCGTTGACAATTCGTGAAGCGCCGGGAGGGCGAAGGGATGCTCGCTGCGATCACAATCAGGACAATTTTATCTTGAAGGGGACACCGAAAACAAATGATGCAATAGACCTGCGTGACAGAGAGTGGTCAGTACGTGGCCATGATATGGCGCCAACTGCGACGACCGTTCGGATTCCGTGGCTTTTTGAAGGCTAAGATGAACGATGTTGCGTCCCTAGCTGAAGCCAACCAAGCTACGTTGATGAGAATGGCTCCCTCGATTTCGTTGACAATTCTTGACGATACGGGAGGGCGACTGGATGCTCGCTGCGATCACAATCAGGACAATCTTGATCTTGGGGGGACACCGTAAACAAACGATGCAATAGACCAGCGTGACAGAGAGTGGTCAGTACGTGGTCATGATATGGCGCCAACTGCGACGACTGTCCGGATTCCGTGGCTTTTTGAAGGCCAAGATGTACGATGTTGCGCCCCTAGCTGAAGCCAACTAAGCTAAGTTGATGAGAATGGCCCCCTCTAATTCGATGACACTTCTTGACGATACGGGAGGGCGAATGAATGCTCGCTGCGGTCACAATCAGGAGAATCTTGATCTTGAGGGAGACACCGTAAGCAAACGATGCAAAAGACCTGCGTGACGGCAGAGAGTGGTCAGTACATGGCCATGATATGGCGCCAACTGCGACGACAGTTCTGATTCCGTGGCTTTTTGAAGGCTAAGGTGAACAATGTTGCGCCCCTAGCTGAAGCCAACCAAGCTACGTTGATGAGAATGGCTCCCTCGATTTCGTTGGCAATTCTTTATGCGCCGGGAGAGCGAAGGGATGCTCGCTGCGATCACTATCAGGACAATCTTGATCTTGAGGGGACACCGAAAGCAAACGATGCAATAGACCTGCGTGACAGAGAGTGGTCAGTACGTGGCCATGATATGGCGCCAATTGTGACGACTGTGCGGATTCCGTGGCTTTTTGACGGCCAAGATGTACGATGTGTCGCCCCTAACTGAAGCCAACCAAGCTACGTTGATGAGAATGGCCCCCTCGATTTCGTGGACAATTCTTGATGCGCCGGAAGGGCGAAGGGATGCTCGCTGCTATCACAATCACGACAACCTTGATCTTCAGGGGACACCGAAAGCAAACGATGCAATAGATCTGCGTGACAGAGAGTGGTCAGTACGTGGTCATGATATGGCGCCAACTGCGACGACTGTGCGGATACCGTGGCTTTTTGATGGCCAATATGGACGATGTTCGCGCCCCTATCTGAAGCCAACCAAGCTACGTTGATGATAATGGCCCCCTCGATTTCGTTGACAATTCTTGACGATACGGGAGGGCGAATGGATGCTCGCTGCGATCACAATCAGGACAACCTTGATCTTTAGGGGACACCGAAAGCAAACGATGCAATAGACCTGCGTGACAGAGAGTGGTCAGTACGTGGCCATGATATGGCGCCAACTGCGACGACAGTTCGGATTCCGTGGCTTTTTGAAGGCTAAGATGAACGATGTTGCGTCCCTAGCTGAAGCCAACCAAGCTACGTTGATGAGAATGGCTCCCTCGATTTCGTTGACAATTCTTGACGATACGGGAGGGCGACTGGATGCTCGCTGCGATCACAACCAGGACAATCTTGATCTTGGGGGGACACCGTAAACAAACGATGCAATAGACCAGCGTGACAGAGAGTGGTCAGTACGTGGTCATGATATGGCGCCAACTGCGACGACAGTTCGGATTCCGTGGCTTTTTGAAGGCCAAGATGTACGATGTTGCGTTCCTAGCTGAAGAAAACTAAGCTAAGTTGATGAGAATGGCCCCCTCGATTTCGATGTCACTTCTTGACGATACGGGAGGGCGAATGGATGCTCGCTGCGGTCACAATCAAGAGAATCTTGATCTTGAAGGGCACACCGAAAACAAACGATGCAATAGACCAGCGTGACAGAGAGTGGTCAGTACGTGGTCATGATATGGCGCCAACTGCGACGACAGTTCGGATTCCGTGGCTTTTTGAAGGCTAAGATAAACGATGTTGCGCCCCGAGCTGAAGCCAACCAAGCTACGTTGATGAGAATGGCCCCCTCGATTTCGTGGACAATTCTTGATGCGCCGGAAGGGCGAAGGGATGCTCGCTCCTATCACAATCAGGACAACCTTGATCTTGAGGGGGACACCGAAAGCAAACGATGCAATAGATCTGCGTGACAGAGAGTGGTCAGTACGTGGTCATGATATGGCGCCAACTGCGACGACTCTGCAGATTCCGTGGCTTTTTGAAGGCCAAGATGTACTATGATGAGCCCCTAGCTGAAGCCAACCAAGCTACGTTGATGAGAATGACCCCCTCGATTTCGTTGACAATTCTTGATGCACCGGAAAGGCGAAGAGATGCTCGCTTCTATCACAATCAGGACAATTTTGATCTTGAAGGGGACACCGAAAACAAACTATGCAATAGACCTGCGTTACAGAGAGTGGTCAGTACGTGGCCATGATATGGCGCCAACTGCTACGACAGTTCGGATTCCGTGGCTTTTTGAAGGCTAAGATGAACGATGTTGCGCCCCTAGCTGAAGCCAACCAAGCTACGTTGATGAGAATGGCTCCCTCGATTTCGTTGACAATTCTTGACGATACGGGAGGGCGAATGGATGCTCGCTGCGATCACAATCAGGACAATCTTGATCTTGGCGGGACACCGTAAACAAACGATGCAATAGACCTGCGTGACAGAGAGTGGTCAGTACGTGGTCATGATATGGCGCCAACTGCGACGACTGTCCGGATTCCGTGGCTTTTTGAAGGCCAAGATGTACGATGTTGCCCCCTAGCTGAAGCCAACTAAGCTAAGTTGATGAGAATGGCCCCCTCTATTTCGATGACACTTCTTGACGATACGGGAGGGCGAATGGATGCTCGCTGCGGTCACAATCAGGAGAATCTTGATCTTGAGGGAGACACCGTAAGCAAACGATGCAAAAGACCTGCGTGACGGCAGAGAGTGGTCAGTACATGGCCATGATATGGCGCCAACTGCGACGACAGTTCTGATTCCGTGGCTTTTTGAAGGCTAAGATGTACGATGTTGCGCCCCTAGCTGGAGCCAACCAAACTACGTTGATGAGAATGGCCCCCTCGATTTCGTTGACAATTCTTGATGCGCCGGAAGGGCGAAGAGATGCTCACTGCTATCACAGTCAGGACAAACTTGATCTTGAGGGGGACACCGAAAACAAACGATGCAATAGACCTGCGTGACAGAGAGTGGTCGGAACGTGGCCATGATATGGCGCCAATTGTGACGACTGTGCGGATTCCGTGGCTTTTTGACGGCCAAGATGTACGATGTGTCGCCCCTAACTGAAGCCAACCAAACTACGTTGATGAGAATGGCCCCCTCGATTTCGTTGACAATTCATGATGCGCCGAAAGGGCGAAGGGATGGTCGCTGCTACCACAATCAGGACAACCTTGATCTCGGGGGGATTCCGAAAACAAACGATGCAATAGACCTGCGTGAGAAAGAGCGGTCAGTACGTGGCCATGATATGGCGCCAACTGCGACGACTGTTCGGATTCCGTGGCTTTTTGAAGGCCAAGATGTACGATGTTGCGCCCCTAGCTGGAGCCAACCAAACTACGTTGATGAGAATGGCCCCCTCGATTTCGTTGACAATTCTTGATGCGCCGGAAGGGCGAAGAGATGCTCACTGCTATCACAGTCAGGACAAACTTGATCTTGAGGGGGACACCGAAAACAAACGATGCAATAGACCTGCGTGACAGAGAGTGGTCGGAACGTGGCCATGATATGGCGCCAACTGCGACGACTGTTCGGATTCCGTGGCTTTTTGAAGGCTAAGATGAACGATGTTGCGCCCCTAGCTGAAGCCAAACAAGCTAAGTTGATGAGAATGGCTCCCTCGATTTCGTTCACAATTCTTGATGCGCCGGGAGGGCGAAAGAATGCTCGCTGCGATCACAATCAGGACAACCTTGATCTTGACGGGGACACCGGAAACAAACGATGCTATAAACCTGCGTGACAGAGAGTGGTCAGTACGTGGTCATGATATGGCGCCAACTTCGACGACTGTTCAATTCCGTGGCTTTTTGAAGGCTAAGATGAACGATATTGCGTCCCTAGCTGAAGCCAACCAAGCTACGTTGATGAGAATGGCTCCCTCGATTTCGTTGACAATTCTTGACGATACGGGAGGGCGACTGGATGCTCGCTGCGATCACAATCAGGACAATCTTGATCTTGGGGGGACACCGTAAACAAACGATGCAATAGACCAGCGTGACAGAGAGTGGTCAGTACGTGGTCATGATATGGCGCCAACTGCGACGACAGTTCGGATTCCGTGGCTTTTTGAAGGCCAAGATGTACGATGTTGCGTTCCTAGCTGAAGACAACTAAGCTAAGTTGATGAGAATGGCCCCCTCGATTTCGATGACACTTCTTGACGATACGGGAGGGCGAATGGATGCTCGCTGCGGCCACAATCAAGAGCATCTTGATCTTGAGATAGACACCGTAAGCAAACGATGCAAAAGACCTGCGTGACGGCAGAGAGTGGTCTGTACGTGGCCATGATATGGCGCCAACTGCGACGACAGTTCTGATTCCGTGGCTTTTTGAAGGCTAAGATGAACGATGTTGCTCCCCTAGCAGAAGCCAACCAAGCTACGTTGATGAGAATGGCTCCCTCGATTTCGTTGGCAATTCTTGATGCACCGGGAGGGCGAAGGGATGCTCGCTGCGATCACAATCAGGACAATTTTATCTTGAAGGGGACACCGAAAACAAACGATGCAATAGACCTGCGTGACAGAGAGTGGTCAGTACGTGGACATGATATGGCGCCAACTGCGACGACAGTTCGGATTCCGTGGCTTTTTGAAGGCTAAGATAAACGATGTTGCGCCCCGAGCTGAAGCCAACCAAGCTACGTTGATGAGAATGGCCCCCTCGATTTCGTGGACAATTCTTGATGCGCCGGAAGGGCGAAGGGATGCTCGCTCCTATCACAATCAGGACAACCTTGATCTTGAGGGGGACACCGAAAGCAAACGATGCAATAGATCTGCGTGACAGAGAGTGGTCAGTACGTGGTCATGATATGGCGCCAACTGCGACGACTCTGCAGATTCCGTGGCTTTTTGAAGGCCAAGATGTACTATGATGAGCCCCTAGCTGAAGCCAACCAAGCTACGTTGATGAGAATGACCCCCTCGATTTCGTTGACAATTCTTGATGCACCGGAAAGGCGAAGAGATGCTCGCTTCTATCACAATCAGGACAATTTTGATCTTGAAGGGGACACCGAAAACAAACTATGCAATAGACCTGCGTTACAGAGAGTGGTCAGTACGTGGCCATGATATGGCGCCAACTGCGACGACAGTTCGGATTCCGTGGCTTTTTGAAGGCTAAGATGAACGATGTTGCGCCCCTAGCTGAAGCCAACCAAGCTACGTTGATGAGAATGGCTCCCTCGATTTCGTTGACAATTCTTGACGATACGGGAGGGCGAATGGATGCTCGCTGCGATCACAATCAGGACAATCTTGATCTTGGCGGGACACCGTAAACAAACGATGCAATAGACCTGCGTGACAGAGAGTGGTCAGTACGTGGTCATGATATGGCGCCAACTGCGACGACTGTCCGGATTCCGTGGCTTTTTGAAGGCCAAGATGTACGATGTTGCCCCCTAGCTGAAGCCAACTAAGCTAAGTTGATGAGAATGGGCCCCTCTATTTCGATGACACTTCTTGACGATACTGGAGGGCGAATGGATGCTCGCTGCGGTCACAATCAGGAGAATCTTGATCTTGAGGGAGACACCGTAAGCAAACGATGCAAAAGACCTGCGTGACGGCAGAGAGTGGTCAGTACATGGCCATGATATGGCGCCAACTGCGACGACAGTTCTGATTCCGTGGCTTTTTGAAGGCTAAGGTGAACAATGTTGCGCCCCTAGCTGAAGCCAACCAAGCTACGTTGATGAGAATGGCTCCCTCGATTTCGTTGGCAATTCTTTATGCGCCGGGAGAGCGAAGGGATGCTCGCTGCGATCACTATCAGGACAATCTTGATCTTGAGGGGACACCGAAAGCAAACGATGCAATAGACCTGCGTGACAGAGAGTGGTCAGTACGTGGCCATGATATGGCGCCAATTGTGACGACTCTGCGGATTCCGTGGCTTTTTGATGGCCAATATGGACGATGTTCGCGCCCCTAGCTGAAGCCAACAAGCTACGTTGATGATAATGGCCCCCTCGATTTCGTTGACAATTCTTGACGATACGGGAGGGCGAATGGATGCTCGCTGCGATCACAATCAGGACAACCTTGTTCTTGAGGATACACCGAAAGCAAACGATGCAATACACCTGCGTGAAAGACAGTGGTCAGCACGTGGTCGTGATGTGGCGCCAACTGCAACGACTGTTCGAATTCCGTGGCTTTTTGAAGGCCTAGATGTACGATGTTGCGCCCCTAGCTGAAGCCAACCAAACTACGTTGATGAGAATGGCCCCCTCGATTTCGTTGACAATTCATGATGCGCCGAAAGGGCGAAGGGATGGTCGCTGCTACCACAATCAGGACAACCTTGATCTCGGGGGGATTCCGAAAACAAAAGATGCAATAGACCTGCGTGAGAAAGAGCGGTCAGTACGTGGCCATGATAAGGCGCCAACTGCGACGACTGTTCGGATTCCGTGGCTTTTGAAGGCCAAGATGTACGATGTTGCGCCCCTAGCTGGAGGCAACCAAACTACGTTGATGAGAATGGCCCCCTCGATTTCGTTGACAATTGTTGATGCGCCGGAAGGGCGAAGAGATGCTCACTGCTATCACAGTCAGGACAAACTTGATCTTGAGGGGGACACCGAAAACAAACGATGCAATAGACCTGCGTGACAGAGAGTGGTCGGAACGTGGCCATGATATGGCGCCAACTGCGACGACTGTTCGGATTCCGTGGCTTTTTGAAGGCTAAGATGAACGATGTTGCGCCCCTAGCTGAAGCCAACCAAGCTACGTTGATGAGAATGGCTCCCTCGATTTCGTTGACAATTCTTGATGCGCCGGGAGGGCGAAAGGATGCTCGCTGCGATCACAATCAGGACAACCTTGATCTTGAGGGGACACCGAAACAAACGATGCAATAGACCTGCGTGACAGAGAGTGGTCAGTACGTGGCCATGATATGGCGCCAACTGCGACGACTTGCGGATTCCGTGGCTTTTTGAAGGCCAAGATGTACGATGTTGCGCCCCTAGCTGAAGCCAACCAAGCTACGTTGATGAGAATGGCCCCCTCGATTTCGTTGACAATTCTTGATGCGCCGGAAGGGCGAAGAGATGCTCACTGCTATCACAGTCAGGACAACCTTGATCTTGAGGGGGACACCGAAAACAAACGATGCAATAGACCTGCGTGACAGAGAGTGGTCGGAACGTGGCCATGATATGGCGCCAACTGCGACGACTGTTCGGATTCCGTGGCTTTTTGAAGGCTAAGATGAACGATGTTGCGCCCCTAGCTGAAGCCAACCAAGCTAAGTTGATGAGAATGGCTCCCTCGATTTCGTTGACAATTCTTGATGCGCCGGGAGGGCGAAGGGATGCTCGCTGCGATCACAATCAGGACAACCTTGATCTTGAGGGGGACACCGAAAACAAACGATGCAATAGACCTGCGTGACAGAGAGTGGTCAGTACGTGGTCATGATATGGCGCCAACTTCGACGACTGTTCGAATTCCGTGGCTTTTTGAAGGCCAAGATGTACGATGTTGCGCCCCTAGCTGAAGCCAACCAAGCTACGTTGCTGAGAATGGCCCCCTCGATTTCGTTGACAATTCTTGATGCGCCAGAAGGGCGAAGGGATGCTCGCTGCTATCACAATCAGGACAACCTTGATCTTGAGGGGGACACCGAAAGCAAACGATGCAATAGATCTGCGTGACAGAGAGTGGTCAGTACGTGGCCATGATATGGCGCCAACTGCGACGACTGTGCGGATTCCGTGGCTTTTTGAAGGCCAAGATGTACGATGTTGCGCCCCTAGCTGAAGCCAACCAAGCTACGTTGATGAGAATGGCCCTCTCGATTTCGTTGACAATTCTTGATGCGCCGGAAGGGCGAAGGGATGCTCGCTGCTATCACAATCAGGACAACCTTGATCTTGAGGGGACACCGAAAGCAAACGATGCAATAGACCTGCGTGACAGAGAGTGGTCAGCACGTGGTCATGATGTGGCGCCAACTGCGACGACTGTTCGAATTCCGTGGCTTTTTGAAGGCCTAGATGTACGATGTTGCGCCCCTAGCTGAAGCCAACCAAGCTACGTTGATGAGAATGGCCCCCTCGATTTCGTTGACAATTCTTGATCGATACGGGAGGGCGAATGGATGCTCGCTGCGATCACAATCAGGACAACCTTGATCTTGAGGGGACACCGAAAGCAAACGATGCAATAGACCTGCGTGACAGAGAGTGGTCAGTACGTGGTCATGATATGGCGCCAACTGCGACGACTGTTCGAATTCCGGGGCTTTTTGAAGGCCAAGATGTACGATGTTGCGCCCCTAGCTGAAGCCAACCAAGCTACGTTGATGAGAATGGCCCCCTCGACTTCGTTGACAATTCATGATGCGCCGAAAGGGCGAAGGGATGGTCGCTGCTATCACAATCAGGACAACCTTGATCTCGGGGGGATTCCGAAAACCAACGATGCAATAGACCTGCGTGAGAAAGAGCGGTCAGTACGTGGCCATGATATGGCGCCAACTGCGACGACTGTTCGGATTCCGTGGCTTTTTGAAGGCCAAGATGTACGATGTTGCGCCCCTAGCTGGAGCCAACCAAACTACGTTGATGAGAATGGCCCCCTCGATTTCGTTGACAATTCTTGATGCGCCGGAAGGGCGAAGAGATGCTCACTGCTATCACAGTCAGGACAAACTTGATCTTGAGGGGGACACCGAAAACAAACGATGCAATAGACCTGCGTGACAGAGAGTGGTCGGAACGTGGCCATGATATGGCGCCAACTGCGACGACTGTTCGGATTCCGTGGCTTTTTGAAGGCTAAGATGAACGATGTTGCGCCCCTAGCTGAAGCCAAACAAGCTAAGTTGATGAGAATGGCTCCCTCGATTTCGTTGACAATTCTTGATGCGCCGGGAGGGCGAAGGGATGCTCGCTGCGATCACAATCAGGACAACCTTGATCTTGACGGGGACACCGGAAACAAACGATGCTATAAACCTGCGTGACAGAGAGTGGTCAGTACGTGGTCATGATATGGCGCCAACAACGACGACTGTTCGAATTCCGTGGCTTTTTGAAGGCCAAGATGTACGATGTTGCGCCCCTAGCTTAAGCCAACCAAACTACGTTGACGAGAATGGCCCCCTCGATTTGGTTGACAATTCTTGATGCGCTAGAAGGGCGAAGGGATGCTCGCTGCTATCACAATCAGGACAACCTTGATCTTGAGGGGACACCGAAAGCAAACGATGCAATAGACCTGCGTGAAAGAGAGTGGTCAGTACGTGGTCATGATGTGGCGCCAACTGCAACGACTGTCCGAATTCCGTGGCTTTTTGAAGGCCAAGATTTGCGATGTTGCGCCCCTAGCTGAAGCCAACCAAACTACGTTGATGAGAATGGCCCCCTCGATTTCGTTGACAATTCTTGATGCGCTGGAAGGGCGAAGGGATGCTCGCTGCTATCCCAATCAGGACAACCTTGATCTTAAGGGGACACCGAAAGCAAACGATGCAATAGACCTGCGTGATAGAGAGTGGTCAGTACGTGGCCATGATATAGCGCCAACTGCAACGACTCTGCGGATTCCGTGGCTTTTTGAAGGCCAAGATGTACGATGTTGCTCCCCTTGCTGGAGCCAGCCAAGCTACGTTGATGAGAATGGCCCCCTCGATTTCGTTGACAATTCTTGATGCGCCGGAAGGGCGAAGAGATGCTCACTGCTATCACAGTCAGGACAACCTTGATCTTGAGGGGGACACCGAAAACAAACAATGCAATAGACCTGCGTGACAGAGAGTGGTCGGAACGTGGCCATGATATGGCGCCAACTGCGACGACTGTTCGGATTCCGTGGCTTTTTGAAGGCTAATATGAACGATGTTGCGCCCCAAGGTGAAGCCAACCAAGCTAAGTTGATGAGAATGGCTCCCTCGATTTCGTTGACAATTCTTGATGCGCAGGGAGGGCGAAGGGATGCTCGCTGCGATCACAATCAGGACAACCTTGATCTTGAGGGGGACACCGAAAACAAACGATGCTATAGACCTACGTGACAGAGAGTGGTCAGTACGAGGTCATGATATGGCGCCAACTTCGACGACTGTTCAATTCCGTGGCTTTTTGAAGGCCAAGATGTACGATGTTGCGCCCCTAGCTTAAGCCAACCAAACTACGTTGCTGAGAATGGCCCCCTTGATTACGTTGACAATTCTTGATGCGCCAGAAGGGCGAAGGGATGCTCGCTGCTATCACAATCAGGACAACCTTGATCTTGGGGGGACACCGAAACCAAACGATGCAATAGATCTGCGTTACAGAGAGTGGTCAGTACGTGGCCATGATATGGCGCCGATTGTGACGACTGTGCGGATTCCGTGGCTTTTTGAAGGCCAAGATGTACGATGTTGCGCCCCTAGCTGAAGCCAACCAAGCTACGTTGACGAGAATGGCCCTCTCGATTTCGTTGACAATTCTTGATGCGCCAGAAGGGCGAAGGGATGCTCGCTGCTATCACAATCAGGACAACCTTGTTCTTGAGGATACACCGAAAGCAAACGATGCAATAGACCTGCGTGAAAGACAGTGGTCAGCACGTGGTCATGATGTGGCGCCAACTGCAACGACTGTTCGAATTCCGTGGCTTTTTGAAGGCCTAGATGTACGATGTTGCGCCCCTAGCTGAAGCCAACCAAACAACGTTGATGAGAACGGCCCCCTCAATTTCGTTGACAATTCTTGATGCGCCGTAAGGGTGAAGGGATGCTCGCTGCTATCACAATTAGGACAACCTTGATCTTGAGGGGACACCGAAAGCAAACGATGCAATAGACCTGCGTGACAGAGAGTGGTCAGTACGTGGCCATGATATGCCGCCAACTGCGACGACTGTTCGAATTCCGGGGCGTTTTGAAGGCCAAGATGTACGATGTTGCGCCCCTAGCTGAAGCCAACCAAGCTACGTTGACGGGAACGGCCCCCTCGACTTCGTTGACAATTCATGATGCGCCGAAAGGGCGAAGGGATGGTCGCTGCTATCACAATCAGGACAACCTTGATCTCGGGGGGATTCCGAAAACCAACGATGCAATAGACCTGCGTGAGAAAGAGCGGTCAGTACGTGGCCATGATATGGCACCAACTGCGACGACTGTTCGGATTCCGTGGCTTTTTGAAGGCCAAGATGTACGATGTTGCGCCCCTAGCTGGAGCCAACCAAACTACGTTGATGAGAATGGCCCCCTCGATTTCGTTGACAATTCTTGATGCGCCGGAAGGGCGAAGAGATGCTCACTGCTATCACAGTCAGGACAAACTTGATCTTGAGGGCGACACCGAAAACAAACGATGCAATAGACCTGCGTGACAGAGATTGGTCGGAACGTGGCCATGATATGGCGCCAACTGCGACGACTGTTCGGATTCCGTGGCTTTTTGAAGGCTAAGATGAACGATGTTGCGCCCCTAGCTGAAGCCAAGCAAGCTAAGTTGATGACAATGGCTCCCTCGATTTCGTTGACAATTCTTGATGCGCCGGGAGGGCGAAGGGATGCTCGCTGCGATCACAATCAGGACAACCTTGATCTTGAGGATACACCGAAAGCAAACGATGCAATAGACCTGCGTGAAAGAGAGTGGTCAGGACGTGGTCATGATGTGGCGCCAACTGAACGACTGTCCGAATTCCGTGGCTTTTTGAAGGCCAAGATTTACGATGTTGCGCCCCTAGCTGACGCCAACCAAGCTACGTTGATGAGAATGGCCCCCCCGATTTCGTTGACAATTCTTGATGCGCTGGAAGGGCGAAGGGATGCTCGCTGCTATCAAAATCCGGACAACCTTGATCTTGAGGGGACACCGAAAGCCAACGATGCAATAGACCTGCGTGACAGAGAGTGGCCAGTACGTGCTCATGATATGGCGCAAGCTGCGACAACTCTGCGGATTCCGTTGCTTTTTGATTGCCAAGATGTACGCTGTTGCGCCCCTAGCTGAAGCCAACCAAGCTACGTTGATGAGAATGGTCCCCTCGATTTCGTTGACACTTCTTGACGATACGGGAGGGCGAATGGATGCTCGCTGTGATCACAATCAGGGCAATCTTGATCTTGAGGGAGACACCGTAAGCTAACGATGCAATAGACCTGCGTGACGGCAGAGAGTGGTCAGTACGTGGCCATAATATGGCGCCAACTGCGACGACAGTTCTGATTCCGGGGCTTTTTGAAGGCTAAGATGAACGATGTTGCGCCCCTAGCTGAAGCCAACCAAGCTACGTTGATGAGAATGGCTCCCTCGATTTCGTTGACAATTATTCATGCGCCGGGAGGGCGAAGAGATACTCTGCTATCACAGTCAGGACAACATTGATCTTGAGGGGGACACCGAAAACAAACGATGCAAAAGACCTGCGTGACAGAGAGTGGTCGGAACGTGGCCTTGATATGGCGCCAACTGCGACGATTGTTCGGATTCCGTGGCTTTTTGAAAACTAAGATGAACGATGTTGCGACCTTAGCTGAAGCCAACCAAGCTAAGTTGATGAGAATGGCTCCCACGATTTCGTTGACAATTTTTGATGCGCCCGAAGGGCGAAGGGATGCTCGCTGCTATCACAATCAGGACAACCTTGATCTTGAGGGGGACACCGAAAACAAACGATGCTATAGACTTGCGTGACAGAGAGTGGTCAGTACGTGGTCATGATATGGCGCCAACTGCAACGACTGTTCGAATTCCGTGGCTTTTTGAAGGCCAAGATGTACGATGTTGCGCCCCTAGCTGAAGCCAACCAAACTACGTTGATGAGAATGGCCCCCTCGATTTCGTTGACAATTCTTGATGCGCCGGAAGGGCGAAGGGATGCTCGCTGCTATCACAATCAAGACAACCTTGATCTTAAGGGGACACCGAAAGCAAACGATGCAATAGACCTGCGTGACAGAGAGTGGTCAGTACGTGGCCATGATATAGCGCCAACTGCAACGACTCTGCGGATTCCGTGGCTTTTTGAAGGCCAAGATGTACGATGTTGTGCCCCTAGCTGAAGCCAACCAAGCTACGTTGATTAGAATGCCCCCCCCCCCCGATTTCGTTGACAATTCTTGATGCACCCGAAGGGCGAAGAGATGCTCGCTGCTATCAAAATAAGCACGACCTTGATCTTGAGGGGACACCGAAAGCAAACGAAGCAATAGACCTGCGTGACAGAGAGTGGTCAGTACGTGGCCTTGATATGGCGCCAACTGCGACGACTGTCCGGATTCCGTGGCTTTCTGAAGACCCAGATGAACGATGTTGCGCCCCTTGCTGAAGCCAACCAAGCTACGTAGATGAGAATGGCCCCCTCGATTTCGTTGACAATTCTTGATGCGCAGGGAGGGCGAAGGAATCCTAGCTGAGATCACAATAAGGACAATCTTGACCTTGAGGGGACACCGAAGGCAACCGATGGAATTGACCTGCGTGTCAGAGTGTGTTCCGTACATGGCCATGATATGCCGCCCACTGCGACGACTATCCGGTTTCCGTGGGTTTTGGAAGGCTAAGATGAACGAGGTGGCGCCCCTAGCAGAAGCCAACCAAGCCACGTTGATGAGAACGGCCCCCTGTATTTCGTTGACACTTCTTAACACGCAGGTAGGGTGAAGGGTTGTTTGCTGCGATCACAGTCAGGACGATCTTAAACTTGAGGGGATACCGTAAGCAAACGACATAATGGACTTAAGTGACAGAGTGTATTTAGTACATGACCTTGATATGGCGCCAACTGCAACGACTGTCCGGATTCCGTGGCATCTTGAAGGCCAAAATGAACGATGTAGCGCCCCAAGCGGAAGCCAACAAAGCGATGTTGATGAGAATGGCCCCCTCGATTTCGCTGACACTTCTTGATGCGCCGGGAGGGCGAAGGTATGCTCGCTGCGATTACAATCAGGATAATATTGATCTTGAGGGGACACCGAAGGCAAATAATGCAATAGACCTGCGTCAATGGTTGTGGTCAGAACATGGCCATGATATGGCGCCAACTGCAACGACTGTCCGGATTCAGGGGCTTTTTGAAGGCTAAGATGAAGGACGTTGCGCCCCTAGCTGAAGCCAACCAAGCTACGTTGATGAGAATGGCTCCCTCGATTTCGTTGACAATTCTTGATGCGCCGGGAGGGCGAAGGGATGCTCGCTGCGATCACAATCAGGACAATATTGGTCTTGAGGGGGACACCGAAAACAAACGATGCAATAGACCTGCGTGGCAGAGAGTGGTCAGTACATGACTATAATATGGGGCCAACTCCGACGACTGTGCGGATTCCGTGGCTTTTTGAAGGCCAAGATGTACGATGTAGCGCCCCTAGCTGAAGCCAACCAAGCTACGTTGATGAGAATGGCCCCCTTGATTTCGTTGACAATTCTTGATGCGCCGGAAGGGCGAAGAGATGCTCACTGCTATCACAGTCAGGACAACCTTGAACTTGAGGGGGACACCTAAAACAAACGATGCAATACACCTGCGTGACAGAGAGTGATCCGTACGTGGTCATGATATGGAGCCAACTTCGACGACTGTTCGAATTCCGTGGCTTTTTGAAGGCCAAGATGTACGATGTTGCGCCCGTAGCTTAACCCAACCAAACTATGTTGCTGAGAATGGCCCCCTCGATTTCGTTGACAATTCTTGATGCGCCAGAAGGGCGAAGGGATGCTCGCTGCTATCACAATCAGGACAACCTTGATCTTGAGGATACACCGAAAGCAAACGATGCAATAGATCTGCGTGAGAAAGAGCGGTCAGTACGTGGCCATGATATGGCGCCAATTGCGACGACTGTGCGCATTCCGTGGCTTTTTGAAGGCCTAGATGTACGATGTTGCGCCCCTAGCTGAAGCCAACCAAACAACGTTGATGAGAACGGCCCCCTCAATTTCGTTGACAATTCTTGATGCGCCGTAAGGGTGGAGGGATGCTCGCTGCTATCACAATTAGGACAACCTTGATCTTGAGGGGACACCGAAAGCCAACGATGCAATAGACCTGCGTGACAGAGAGTGGCCAGTACGTGCTCATGATATGGCGCAAGCTGCGACAACTCTGCGGATTCCGTTGCTTTTTATGGCCAAGATGTACGCTGTTGCGCCCCTAGCTGGAGCCAACCAAACTACGTTGATGAGAATGGCCCCCTCGATTTCGTTGACAATTCTTGATGCGCCGGAAGGGCGAAGAGATGCTCACTGCTATCACAGTCAGGACAAACTTGATCTTGAGGGCGACACCGAAAACAAACGATGCAATAGACCTGCGTGACAGAGATTGGTCGGAACGTGGCCATGATATGGCGCCAACTGCGACGACTGTTCGGATTCCGTGGCTTTTTGAAGGCTAAGATGAACGATGTTGCGCCCCTAGCTGAAGCCAAGCAAGCTAAGTTGATGAGAATGGCTCCCTCGATTTCGTTGACAATTCTTGATGCGCCGGGAGGGCGAAGGGATGCTCGCTGCGATCACAATCAGGACAACCTTGATCTTGACGGGGACACCGAAAACAAACGATGCAATAGACCTGCGTGACAGAGAGTGGTCGGAACGTGGCCATGATATGGCGCCAACTGCGACGACTGTTCGGATTCCGTGGCTTTTTGAAAACTAAGATGAACGATGTTGCGCCCCTAGCTGAAGCCAACCAAGCTAAGTTGATGAGAATGGCTCCCACGATTTCGTTGACAATTTTTGATGCGCCCGAAGGGCGAAGGGATGCTCGCTGCTATCACAATCAGGACAACCTTGATCTTGAGGGGGACACCGAAAACAAACGATGCTATAGACTTGCGTGACAGAGAGTGGTCAGTACGTGGTCATGATATGGCGCCAACTGCAACGACTGTTCGAATTCCGTGGCTTTTTGAAGGCCAAGATGTACGATGTTGCGCCCCTAGCTGAAGCCAACCAAACTACGTTGATGGGAATGGCCCCCTCGATTTCGTTGACAATTCTTGATGCGCCGGAAGGGCGAAGGGATGCTCGCTGCTATCACAATCAAGACAACCTTGATCTTAAGGGGACACCGAAAGCAAACGATGCAATAGACCTGCGTGACAGAGAGTGGTCAGTACGTGGCCATGATATAGCGCCAACTGCAACGACTCTGCGGATTCCGTGGCTTTTTGAAGGCCAAGATGTACGATGTTGTGCCCCTAGCTGAAGCCAACCAAGCTACGTTGATGAGAATGCCCCCCCCCCCCCGATTTCGTTGACAATTCTTGATGCGCCCGAAGGGCGAAGAGATGCTCGCTGCTATCAAAATAAGCACGACCTTGATCTTGAGGGGACACCGAAAGCAAACGAAGCAATAGACCTGCGTGACAGAGAGTGGTCAGTACGTGGCCTTGATATGGCGCCAACTGCGACGACTGTCCGGATTCCGTGGCTTTCTGAAGACCAAGATGAACGATGTTGCGCCCCTTGCTGAAGCCAACCAAGCTACGTAGATGAGAATGGCCCCCTCGATTTCGTTGACAATTCTTGATGCGCAGGGAGGGCGAAGGAATCCTAGCTGAGATCACAATAAGGACAATCTTGACCTTGAGGGGACACCGAAGGCAACCGATGGAATTGACCTGCGTGTCAGAGTGTGTTCCGTACATGGCCATGATATGCCGCCCACTGCGACGACTATCCGGATTCCGTGGGTTTTGGAAGGCTAAGATGAACGAGGTGGCGCCCCTAGCAGAAGCCAACCAAGCCACGTTGATGAGAACGGCCCCCTGTATTTCGTTGACACTTCTTAACGCGCAGGTAGGGTGAAGGGTTGTTTGCTGCGATCACAATCAGGACGATCTTAAACTTGAGGGGATACCGTAAGCAAACGACATAATGGACTTAAGTGACAGAGTGTATTTAGTACATGACCTTGATATGGCGCCAACTGCAACGACTGTCCGGATTCCGTGGCATATTGAAGGCCAAAATGAACGATGTAGCGCCCCAAGCGGAAGCCAACAAAGCGATGTTGATGAGAATGGCCCCCTCGATTTCGCTGACACTTCTTGATGCGCCGGGAGGGCGAAGGGATGCTCGCTGCGATTACAATCAGAACAATCTTGATCTTGAGAGGACGCCGGAAGCAACCGATAATATGTACCTAAGTGACAGAGTGTCGTCAGTACATGGCCATGATATGGCGCCAACTGCAACGACTTTCCGGATTCCGTGGCTTTTTGAAGGCCAAGATGAACGATCTAGCGCCCCTAGCGGAAGCCAACCAAGCTACGTTGATGAGAATGCCACCCAGATCTCGCTGACACTTCTTGATGCGCCGGGAGGGCGAAGGTATGCTCGCTGCGATTACAATCAGGATAATATTGATCTTGAGGGGACACCGAAGGCAAATAATGCAATAGACCTGCGTCAATGGTTGTGGTCAGAACATGGCCATGATATGGCGCCAACTGCAACGACTGTCCGGATTCAGGGGCTTTTTGAAGGCTAAGATGAAGGACGTTGCACCCCTAGCTGAAGCCAACCAAGCTACGTTGATGAGAATGGCTCCCTCGATTTCGTTGACAATTCTTGATGCGCCGGGAGGGCGAAGGGATGCTCGCTGTGATCACAATCAGGACAATATTGGTCTTGACGGGGACACCGAAAACAAACGATGCAATAGACCTGCGTGGCAGAGAGTGGTCAGTACATGACCATGATATGGGGCCAACTCCGACGACTGTGCGGATTCCGTGGCTTTTTGAAGGCCAAGATGTACGATGTAGCGCCCCTAGCTGAAGCCAACCAAGCTACGTTGATGAGAATGGCCCCTTTGATTTCGTTGACAATTCTTGATGCGCCGGAAGGGCGAAGAGATGCTCACTGCTATCACAGTCAGAACAACCTTGATCTTGAGGGGGACACCTAAAACAAACGATGCAATAGACCTGCGTGACAGAGAGTGATCCGTACGTGGTCATGATATGGAGCCAACTTCGACGACTGTTCGAATTCCGTGGCTTTTTGAAGGCCAAGATGTACGATGTTGCGCCCGTAGCTTAACCCAACCAAACTACGTTGCTGAGAATGGCCCCCTCGATTTTGTTGACAATTCTTGATGCGCCAGAAGGGCGAAGGGATGCTCGCTGCTATCAAAATCAGGACAACCTTGATCTTGAGGGGACACCGAAAGCAAACGATGCAATAGATCTGCGTGACAGAGAGTGGTAAGTACGTGGCCATGATATGGCGCCAATTGCGACGACTGTGCGCATTCCTTGGCTTTCTGAAGGCCAAGATGTACGATGTTGCGCCCCTAGCTGAAGCCAACCAAGCTACGTTGACGAGAATGGCCCCCTCGATTTCGTTGACAATTCTTGATGCGCCAGAAGGGCGAAGGGATGCTCGCTGCTATCACAATCAGGACAACCTTGAACTTGAGGACACACCGAAAGCAAACGATGCAATAGACCTGCGTGAAAGAGATTGGTCAGAACGTGGCCATGATATGGCGCCAACTGCGACGACTGTTCGGATTCCGTGGCTTTTTGAAGGCTAAGATGAACGATGTTGCGCCCCTAGCTGAAGCCAAGCAAGCTAAGTTGATGAGAATGGCTCCCTCGATTTCGTTGACAATTCTTGATGCGCCGGGAGGGCGAAGGGATGCTCGCTGCGATCACAATCAGGACAACTTTGATCTTGACGGGGACACCGGAAACAAACGATGCTATAGACCTGCGTGACAGAGAGTGGTCAGTACGTGGCCATGATATGGCGCCAACTGCGACGACTGTTCGAATTCCGTGGCTTTTTGAAGGCCAAGATGTACGATGTTGCGCACCTAGCTGAAGCCAACCAAGGTACGTTTATGAGAATGCCCCCCTCGATTTTGTTGACAATTCTTGATGCGCCGGAAGTTCGAAGGGATGCTCGCTGCTATCACAATCAGGACAACCTTGATCTTGAGGGGACACCGAAGGCAAAGAATGCAATAGACCTGCGTGACGGAGAGTGGTCAGTACGTGGTCATGATATGGCGCCAACTGTAACGACTGTCCGGATTCCGTGGCTTTTTGAGGGCCAAGATGAACGATGTAGCGCCCCAAGCGGAAGCCTACCAAGCTACGTTGATGAGAGTGCCCCCTCAATTTCGCTGACACTTCTTGTTGCGCCGGGAGGGCGAAGGGATGCTCGCTGCGATCACAACCAGGAAAATATTGATCTTGAGGGGGACACCGAAAACAAACGATGCATTAAACCTGCGTGACAGAGAGTGATCAGTACATGACCATGATATGGCGCCAACTCCGACGACTGTGCAGATTCCGTGGCTTTTTGAAGGCAAGATGTATTATGTTGCGCCCCTAGCTGAAGCCAACCAAGCTACGTTGATGAGAATGGCCCCCTCGATTTCGTTGACAATTCTTCAAGCGCAGGAAGGGCGAAGGGATGCTCGCTGCTATCACAACCAGGACAACATTGATCTTGAGGGGACACCGAAAGCAAACGATGCAATAGACCTGCGTGACAGAGAGTGGTCAGTACGTGGTCATGATATGGCGCCAACTGCGACGACTGTGCGGATTCCGTGGCATTTTGAAGGCCAAGATGTACGATGTTGCGCCCCCAGCTGAAGCCAACCAAGCTACGTTGAGGAGAATGGCCTTCCCGATTTCGTTGACAATTCTTGATGCGCCGGAACGGCGAAGAGATGCTCACTGCTATTACAATCAGGACAATCTTGATCTTAAGGGGACACCGAAAGAAAACGATGCAATAGACCTGCGTGACAGAGAGTGGTCAGTACGTGGCCATGATATAGCCCCGACTGTAACGACTCTGCGGATTCCGTGGCTTTTTGAAGGCCAAGATGTACGATGTTGCGCCCCTAGCTGACGCCAACCAAGCTACGTTGATGAGAATGCCCCCCCCCCCCCGATTTCGTTGACAATTCTTGATGCGCCGGAAGGGCGAAGAGATGCTCGCTGCTATCAAAATAAGCACGACCTTGATCTTGAGGGGACACCGAAAGAAACGAAGCAATAGACCTGCGTGACAGCGAGTGATCAGTACGTGGCCTAGATATGGCGCCAACTGCGACGACTGTCAGGATTCCGTGGCTTTTTGAAGGCCAAGATGTACGATGTTGCGCCACTATCTGAAGCCAACCAAGCTACGTTGATGAGAATGGCCCCCTCGATTTTTTTGACACTTCTTGACGATACGGGAGGTGAATAGATGCTCGCTACGATCACAACCAGGACAATTTTGATCTTGAGGGGGACACCGAAAACAAACGATGCAATAGACCTGCGTGACAGAGAGTGATCAGTACGTGGTCATGATATGCCGCCAACTGCGACGACTGTGCGGATTCCGTGGCTTTTTGAAGGCCAAGATGTACGATGTTGGGCCCCTAGCTGAAGCCAACCAAGCTATATTGATGAGAATGGGCCCCTCGATTTCGTTGACACTTCTTGACGATACGGGAGGGCGAATGGATGCTCGCTGCGATCACAAACAGGGCAATCTTGATCTTGAGGAGAACACTGTAAGCTAACGATGCTATAGACCTGCGTGACAGAGAGTGGTCAGTACGTGGTCATGATATGGCGCCAACTGCAACGACTGTTCGAATTCCGTGGATTTTGAAGGCCAAGATGTACGATGTTGCGCCCCTAGCTGAAGCCAACCAAACTACGTTGATGAGAATGGCCCCCTCGATTTCGTTGACAATTCTTGATGCGCCGGAAGAGCGAAGGGATGCTCGCAGCAATCACAATCAGGACAACCTTGATCTTAAGGGGACACCGAAAGCAAACGATGCAATAGACCTGCGTGACAGAGAGTGGTCAGTACGTGGCAATGATATAGCGCACACTGCAACGACTCTGCGGATTCCGTGGCTTTTTGAAGGCCAAGATTTACGATGTCGTGCCCCTAGCTGAAGCCAACCAAGCTACGTTGATGAGAATGCCCCCCCCCCCGATTTCGTTGACAATTCTTGATGCGCCGGAAGGGCGAAGAGATGCTCGCTGCTATCAAAATAAGCACGACCTTGATCTTCAGGGGACACCAAAAGCAAACGAAGCAATAGACCTGCGTGACAGAGAGTGGTCAGTACGTGGCCTTGATATGGCGCCAACTGCGACGACTGTTCGGATTCCGTGGCTTTTTGAAGGCTAATATGAACGATGTTGCGCCCCTAGCTGAAGCCAACCAAGCTAAGTTGATGAGAATGGCTCCCTCGATTTCGTTGACAATTCTTGATGCGCCGGGAGGGCGAAGGGATGCTCGCTGCGATCACAGTCAGGACAACCTTGATCTTGAGGGGGACACCGAAAACAATCAATGCAATAGACCTGCGTGACAGAGAGTGGTCGGAACGTGGCCCTGATATGGCGCCAACTGCGACGACTGTTCGGATTCCGTGGCTTTTTGAAGGCTAATATGAACGATGTTGCGCCCCTAGCTGAAGCCAACCAAGCTAAGTTGATGAGAATGGCTCCCTCGATTTCGTTGACAATTCTTGATGCGCCGGGAGGGCGAAGGGATGCTCGCTGCGATCACAATCAGGACAACCTTGATCTTGAGGGGGACACCGAAAACAAACGATGCTATAGACCTACGTGACAGAGAGTGGTCAGTACGAGGTCATGATATGGCGCCAATTGTGACGACTGTGCGGATTCCGTGGCTTTTTGAAGGCCAAGATGTACGATGTTGCGCCCCTAGCTGAAGCCAACCAAGCTACGTTGACGAGAATGGCCCTCTCGATTTCGTTGACAATTCATGATGCGCCAGAAGGGCGAAGGGATGCTCGCTGCTATCACAATCAGGACAACCTTGTTCTTGAGGATACACCGAAACCAAACGATGCAATAGACCTGCGTGAAAGACAGTGGTCAGCACGTGGTCACGATGTGGCGCCAACTGCAACGACTGTTCGAATTCCGTGGCTTTTTGAAGGCCTAGATGTACGATGTCGCGCCCCTAGGTGAAGCCAACCAAACAACGTTGATGAGAACGGCCCCCTCAATTTCGTTGACAATTCTTGATGCGCCGTAAGTGTGAAGGGATGCTCGCTGCTATCACAATTAGGACAACCTTGATCTTGAGGGGACACCGAAAGCAAACGATGCAATAGACCTGCGTGACAGAGATTGGTCGGAACGTGGCCATGATATGGCGCCAACTGCGACGACTGTTCGGATTCCGTGGCGTTTTGATGGCCAAGATGTACGATGTTGCGCCCCTAGCTGAAGCCAACTAAGCTACGTTGACGGGAATGGCCCCCTCGACTTCGTTGACAATTCATGATCCGCCGAAAGGGCGAAGGGATGGTCGCTGCTATCACAATCAGGACAACCTTGATCTCGGGGGGATTCCGAAAACCAACGATGCAATAGACCTGCGTGAGAAAGAGCGGTCAGTACGTGGCCATGATATGGCGCCAACTGCGACGACTGTTCGGATTCCGTGGCTTTTTGAAGGCCAAGATGTACGATGTTGCGCCCCTAGCTGGAGCCAACCAAACTACGTTGATGAGAATGGCCCCCTAGATTTCGTTGACAATTCTTGATGCGCCGGAAGGGCGAAGAGATGCTCACTGCTATCACAGTCAGGACAAACTTGATCTTGAGGGGGACACCGAAAACAAACGATGCAATAGACCTGCGTGACAGAGATTGGTCGGAACGTTGCCATGATATGGCGCCAACTGCGACGACTGTTCGGATTCCGTGGCTTTTTGAAGGCTAAGATGAACGATGTTGCGCCCCTAGCTGAAGCCAACCAAGCTATATTGATGAGAATGGGCCCCTCGATTTCGTTGACACTTCTTGACGATACGGGAGGGCGAATGGATGCTCGCTGCGATCACAAACAGGGCAATCTTGATCTTGAGGAGAACACTGTAAGCTAACGATGCTATAGACCTGCGTGACAGAGAGTGGTCAGTACGTGGTCATGATATGGCGCCAACTGCAACGACTGTTCGAATTCCGTGGCTTTTTGAAGGCCAAGATGTACGATGTTGCGCCCCTAGCTGAAGCCAACCAAACTACGTTGATGAGAATGGCCCCCTCGATTTCGTTGACAATTCTTGATGCGCCGGAAGGGCGAAGGGATGCTCGCTGCAATCACAATCAGGACAACCTTGATCTTAAGGGGACACCGAAAGCAAACGATGCAATAGACCTGCGTGACAGAGAGTGATCAGTACGTGGCAATGATATAGCGCACACTGCAACGACTCTGCGGATTCCGTGGCTTTTTGAAGGCCAAGATGTACGATGTTGTGCCCCTAGCTGAAGCCAACCAAGCTACGTTGATGAGAATGCCCCCCCCCCCCCCGATTTCGTTGACAATTCTTGATGCGCCGGAAGGGCGAAGAGATGCTCGCTGCTATCAAAATAAGCACGACCTTGATCTTCAGGGGACACCGAAAGCAAACGAAGCAATAGACCTGCGTGACAGAGAGTGGTCAGTACGTGGCCTTGATATGGCGCCAACTGCGACGACTGTTCGGATTCCGTGGCTTTTTGAAGGCTAATATGAACGATGTTGCGCCCCTAGCTGAAGCCAACCAAGCTAAGTTGATGAGAATGGCTCCCTCGATTTCGTTGACAATTCTTGATGCGCCGGGAGGGCGAAGGGATGCTCGCTGCGATCACAGTCAGGACAACCTTGATCTTGAGGGGGACACCGAAAACAATCAATGCAATAGACCTGCGTGACAGAGAGTGGTCGGAACGTGGCCCTGATATGGCGCCAACTGCGACGACTGTTCGGATTCCGTGGCTTTTTGAAGGCTAATATGAACGATGTTGCGCCCCTAGCTGAAGCCAACCAAGCTAAGTTGATGAGAATGGCTCCCTCGATTTCGTTGACAATTCTTGATGCGCCGGGAGGGCGAAGGGATGCTCGCTGCGATCACAATCAGGACAACCTTGATCTTGAGGGGGACACCGAAAACAAACGATGCTATAGACCTACGTGACAGAGAGTGGTCAGTACGAGGTCATGATATGGCGCCAATTGTGACGACTGTGCGGATTCCGTGGCTTTTTGAAGGCCAAGATGTACGATGTTGCGCCCCTAGCTGAAGCCAACCAAGCTACGTTGACGAGAATGGCCCTCTCGATTTCGTTGACAATTCATGATGCTCCAGAAGGGCGAAGGGATGCTCGCTGCTATCACAATCAGGACAACCTTGTTCTTGAGGATACACCGAAACCAAACGATGCAATAGACCTGCGTGAAAGACAGTGGTCAGCACGTGGTCATGATGTGGCGCCAACTGCAACGACTGTTCGAATTCCGTGGCTTTTTGAAGGCCTAGATGTACGATGTTGCGCCCCTAGGTGAAGCCAACCAAACAACGTTGATGAGAACGGCCCCCTCAATTTCGTTGACAATTCTTGATGCGCCGTAAGGGTGAAGGGATGCTCGCTGCTATCACAATTAGGACAACCTTGATCTTGAGGGGACACCGAAAGCAAACGATGCAATAGACCTGCGTGACAGAGATTGGTCGGAACGTTGCCATGATATGGCGCCAACTGCGACGACTGTTCGGATTCCGTGGCTTTTTGAAGGCTAAGATGAACGATGTTGCGCCCCTAGCTGAAGCCAACCAAGCTATATTAATGAGAATGGGCCCCTCGATTTCGTCGACACTTCTTGACGATACGGGAGGGCGAATGGATGCTCGCTGCGATCACAAACAGGGCAATCTTGATCTTGAGGAGAACACTGTAAGCTAACGATGCTATAGACCTGCGTGACAGAGAGTGGTCAGTACGTGGTCATGATATGGCGCCAACTGCAACGACTGTTCGAATTCCGTGGCTTTTTGAAGGCCAAGATGTACGATGTTGCGCCCCTAGCTGAAGCCAACCAAACTACGTTGATGAGAATGGCCCCCTCGATTTCGTTGACAATTCATGATGCGCCGGAAGGGCGAAGGGATGCTCGCTGCAATCACAATCAGGACAACCTTGATCTTAAGGGGACACCGAAAGCAAACGATGCAATAGACCTGCGTGACAGAGAGTGATCAGTACGTGGCAATGATATAGCGCACACTGCAACGACTCTGCGGATTCCGTGGCTTTTTGAAGGCCAAGATGTACGATGTTGTGCCCCTAGCTGAAGCCAACCAAGCTACGTTGATGAGAATGCCCCCCCCCCCGATTTCGTTGACAATTCTTGATGCGCCGGAAGGGCGAAGAGATGCTCGCTGCTATCAAAATAAGCACGACCTTGATCTTCAGGGGACACCGAAAGCAAACGAAGCAATAGACCTGCGTGACAGAGAGTGGTCAGTACGTGGCCTTGATATGGCGCCAACTGCGACGACTGTTCGGATTCCGTGGCTTTTTGAAGGCTAATATGAACGATGTTGCGCCCCTAGCTGAAGCCAACCAAGCTAAGTTGATGAGAATGGCTCCCTCGATTTCGTTGACAATTCTTGATGCGCCGGGAGGGCGAAGGGATGCTCGCTGCGATCACAGTCAGGACAACCTTGATCTTGAGGGGGACACCGAAAACAATCAATGCAATAGACCTGCGTGACAGAGAGTGGTCGGAACGTGGCCCTGATATGGCGCCAACTGCGACGACTGTTCGGATTCCGTGGCTTTTTGAAGGCTAATATGAACGATGTTGCGCCCCTAGCTGAAGCCAACCAAGCTAAGTTGATGAGAATGGCTCCCTCGATTTCGTTGACAATTCTTGATGCGCCGGGAGGGCGAAGGGATGCTCGCTGCGATCACAATCAGGACAACCTTGATCTTGAGGGGGACACCGAAAACAAACGATGCTATAGACCTACGTGACAGAGAGTGGTCAGTACGAGGTCATGATATGGCGCCAATTGTGACGACTGTGCGGATTCCGTGGCTTTTTGAAGGCCAAGATGTACGATGTTGCGCCCCTAGCTGAAGCCAACCAAGCTACGTTGACGAGAATGGCCCTCTCGATTTCGTTGACAATTCATGATGCGCCAGAAGGGCGAAGGGATGCTCGCTGCTATCACAATCAGGACAACCTTGTTCTTGAGGGGGACACCGAAAACAAACGATGCAATAGACCCGCGTAACAGAGATTGGTCGGAACGTTGCCATGATATGGCGCCAACTGCGACGACTGTTCGGATTCCGTGGCTTTTTGAAGGCCAAGATGTACGATGTTGCGCCCCTAGCTGGAGCCAACCAAACTACGTTGATGAGAATGGCCCCCTAGATTTCGTTGACAAATCTTGATGCGCCGGAAGGGCGAAGAGATGCTCACTGCTATCACAGTCAGGACAAACTTGATCTTGAGGGGGACACCGAAAACAAACGATGCAATAGACCCGCGTAACAGAGATTGGTCGGAACGTTGCCATGATATGGCGCCAACTGCGACGACTGTTCGGATTCCGTGGCTTTTTGAAGGCTAAGATGAACGATGTTGCGCCCCTAGCTGAAGCCAACCAAGCTATATTGATGAGAATGGGCCCCTCGATTTCGTTGACACTTCTTGACGATACGGGAGGGCGAATGGATGCTCGCTGCGATCACAAACAGGGCAATCTTGATCTTGAGGAGAACACTGTAAGCTAACGATGCTATAGACCTGCGTGACAGAGAGTGGTCAGTACGTGGTCATGATATGGCGCCAACTGCAACGACTGTTCGAATTCCGTGGCTTTTTGAAGGCCAAGATGTACGATGTTGTGCCCCTAGCTGAAGCCAACCAAGCTACGTTGATGAGAATGCCCCCCCCCCCGATTTCGTTGACAATTCTTGATGCGCCGGAGGGGCGAAGAGATGCTCGCTGCTATCAAAATAAGCACGACCTTGATCTTCAGGGGACACCGAAAGCAAACGAAGCAATAGACCTGCGTGACAGAGAGTGGTCAGTACGTGGCCTTGATATGGCGCCAACTGCGACGACTGTTCGGATTCCGTGGCTTTTTGAAGGCTAATATGAACGATGTTGCGCCCCTAGCTGAAGCCAACCAAGCTAAGTTGATGAGAATGGCTCCCTCGATTTCGTTGACAATTCTTGATGCGCCGGGAGGGCGAATGGATGCTCGCTGCGATCACAAACAGGGCAATCTTGATCTTGAGGAGAACACTGTAAGCTAACGATGCTATAGACCTGCGTGACAGAGAGTGGTCAGTACGTGGTCATGATATGGCGCCAACTGCAACGACTGTTCGAATTCCGTGGCTTTTTGAAGGCCAAGATGTACGATGTTGCGCCCCTAGCTGAAGCCAACCAAACTACGTTGATGAGAATGGCCCCCTCGATTTCGTTGACAATTCTTGATGCGCCGGAAGGGCGAAGGGATGCTCGCTGCAATCACAATCAGGACAACCTTGATCTTAAGGGGACACCGAAAGCAAACGATGCAATAGACCTGCGTGACAGAGAGTGATCAGTACGTGGCCATGATATAGCGCCACACTGCAACGACTCTGCGGATTCCGTGGCTTTTTGAAGGCCAAGATGTACGATGTTGTGCCCCTAGCTGAAGCCAACCAAGCTACGTTGATGAGAATGCCCCCCCCCCCGATTTCGTTGACAATTCTTGATGCGCCGGAAGGGCGAAGAGATGCTCGCTGCTATCACAATCAGCACGACCTTGATCTTGAGGGGACACCGAAAGCAAACGAAGCAATAGACCTGCGTGACAGAGAGTGGTCAGTACGTGGCCTTGATATGGCGCCAACTGCGACGACTGTTCGGATTCCGTGGCTTTTTGAAGGCCAAGATGAACGATGTTGCGCCCCTAGCTGAAGCCAACCAAGCTAAGTTGATGAGAATGGCCCCCTCGATTTCGTTGACAATTCTTGATGCGCCGGAAGGGCGAAGGGATGCTCGCTGCGATCACAATCAGGACAACCTTGATCTTGAGGGGGACACCGAAAACAACGAATGCAATAGACCTGCGTGACAGAGAGTGGTCGGAACGTGGCCATGATATGGCGCCAACTGCGACGACTGTTCGGATTCCGTGGCGTTTTGAAGGCCAAGATGTACGATGTTGCGCCCCTAGCTGAAGCCAACCAAGCTACGTTGATGAGAATGGCCCCCTCGATTTCGTTGACAATTCTTGATGCGCCGGAAGGGCGAAGGGATGCTCGCTGCTATCACAATCAGGACAACCTTGATCTTCGAGGGGGACACCGAAAACAAACGATGCAATAGACCTGCGTGACAGAGAGTGGTCAGTACGTGGCCATGATATGGCGCCAACTGCGACGACTGTTCGGATTCCGTGGCTTTTTGAAGGCCAAGATGAACGATGTTGCGCCCCTAGCTGAAGCCAACCAAGCTACGTTGATGAGAATGGCCCCCTCGATTTCGTTGACAATTCTTGATGCGCCGGGAGGGCGAAGGGATGCTCGCTGCGATCACAATCAGGACAACCTTGATCTTGAGGGGGACACCGAAAGCAAACGAATGCAATAGACCTGCGTGACAGAGAGTGGTCAGTACGTGGCCATGATATGGCGCCAACTGCGACGACTGTTCGGATTCCGTGGCTTTTTGAAGGCTAATATGAACGATGTTGCGCCCCTAGCTGAAGCCAACCAAGCTAAGTTGATGAGAATGGCCCCTCGATTTCGTTGACAATTCTTGATGCGCCGGGAGGGCGAAGGGATGCTCGCTGCGATCACAATCAGGACAACCTTGATCTTGAGGGGGACACCGAAAACAAACAATGCAATAGACCTGCGTGACAGAGAGTGGTCAGAACGTGGCCATGATATGGCGCCAACTGCGACGACTGTTCGGATTCCGTGGCTTTTTGAAGGCTAATATGAACGATGTTGCGCCCCTAGCTGAAGCCAACCAAGCTAAGTTGATGAGAATGGCGCCCTCGATTTCGTTGACAATTCTTGATGCGCCGGAAGGGCGAAGGGATGCTCGCTGCTATCACAATCAGGACAACCTTGATCTTGAGGGGGACACCGAAAACAAACGATGCAATAGACCTGCGTGAAAGACAGTGGTCAGCACGTGGTCATGATGTGGCGCCAACTGCAACGACTGTTCGAATTCCGTGGCTTTTTGAAGGCCTAGATGTACGATGTTGCGCCCCTAGGTGAAGCCAACCAAACAACGTTGATGAGAACGGCCCCCTCAATTTCGTTGACAATTCTTGATGCGCCGTAAGGGTGAAGGGATGCTCGCTGCTATCACAATTAGGACAACCTTGATCTTGAGGGGACACCGAAAGCAAACGATGCAATAGACCTGCGTGACAGAGATTGGTCGGAACGTGGCCATGATATGGCGCCAACTGCGACGACTGTTCGGATTCCGTGGCGTTTTGAAGGCCAAGATGTACGATGTTGCGCCCCTAGCTGAAGCCAACTAAGCTACGTTGACGGGAATGGCCCCCTCGACTTCGTTGACAATTCATGATGCGCCGAAAGGGCGAAGGGATGGTCGCTGCTATCACAATCAGGACAACCTTGATCTCGGGGGGATTCCGAAAACCAACGATGCAATAGACCTGCGTGAGAAAGAGCGGTCAGTACGTGGCCATGATATGGCGCCAACTGCGACGACTGTTCGGATTCCGTGGCTTTTTGAAGGCCAAGATGTACGATGTTGCGCCCCTAGCTGGAGCCAACCAAACTACGTTGATGAGAATGGCCCCCTAGATTTCGTTGACAATTCTTGATGCGCCGGAAGGGCGAAGAGATGCTCACTGCTATCACAGTCAGGACAAACTTGATCTTGAGGGGGACACCGAAAACAAACGATGCAATAGACCTGCGTGACAGATATTGGTCGGAACGTGGCCATGATATGGCGCCAACTGCGACGACTGTTCGGATTCCGTGGCTTTTTGAAGGCTAAGATGAACGATGTTGCGCCTCTAGCTGAAGCCAAGCAAGCGAAGTTGATGAGAATGGCTCCCTCGATTTCGTTGACAATTCTTGATGCGCCGGGAGGGCGAAGGGATGCTCGCTGCGATCACAATCAGGACAACCTTGATCTTGACGGGGACACCGGAAACAAACGATGCTATAGACCTGCGTGACAGAGAGTGGTCAGTACATGGTCATGATATGGCGCCAACTTCGACGACTGTTCAATTCCGTGGCTTTTTGAAGGCCAAGATGTACGATGTTGCGCCCCTAGCTTAAGCCAACCAAACTACGTTGACGAGAATGGCCCCCTCGATTTCATTGACAATTCATGATGCGCCAGAAGGGCGAAGGGATGCTCGCTGCTATCACAATCAGGACAACCTTGATCTTGAGGATACACCGAAAGCAAACGATGCAATAGACCTGCGTGAAAGAGAGTGGTCAGCACGTGGTCATGATGTGGCGCCAACTGAAAGACTGTCCGAATTCCGTGGCTTTTTGAAGGCCAAGATTTACGATGTTGCGCCCCTAGCTGAATCCAACCAAACTACGTTGATGAGAATGGCCCCCTCGATTTCTTTGACAATTCTTGATGCGCTGGAAGGGCGAAGGGATGCTCGCTGCTATCACAATCAGGACAACCTTGATCTTAAGGGGACACCGAAAGCAAACGATGCAATAGACCTGCGTGACAGAGAGTGGTCAGCACGTGGTCATGATGTGGCGCCAACTGAAAGACTGTCCGAATTCCGTGGCTTTTTGAAGGCCAAGATTTACGATGTTGCGCCCCTAGCTGAATCCAACCAAACTACGTTGATGAGAATGGCCCCCTCGATTTCTTTGACAATTCTTGATGCGCTGGAAGGGCGAAGGGATGCTCGCTGCTATCACAATCAGGACAACCTTGATCTTAAGGGGACACCGAAAGCAAACGATGCAATAGACCTGCGTGACAGAGAGTGGTCAGTACGCGGCCATGATATAGCGCCAACTGCAACGACTCTGCGGATTCCGTTGCTTTTTGATGGCCAAGATGTACGCTGTTGCGCCCCTAGCTGAAGCCAACCAAGCTACGTTGATGAGAATGGTCCCCTCGATTTCGTTGACACTTCTTGACGATACGGGAGGGCGAATGGATGCTCGCTGCGATCACAATCAGGGCAATCTTGATCTTGAGGGAGACACCGTAAGCTAACGATGCAATAGACCTGCGTGACGGCAGAGAGTGGTCAGTACGTGACCATAATATGGCGCCAACTGCGACGACAGTTCTGATTCCGGGGATTTTTGAAGGCTAAGATGAACGATGTTGCGCCCCTAGCTGAAGTCAACCAAGCTACGTTGATGAGAATGGCTCCCTCGATTTCGTTGACAATTATTCATGCGCAGGGAGGGCGAAGAGATACTCTGCTATCACAGTCAGGACAACCTTGATCTTGAGGGGGACACCGAAAACAAACGATGCAATAGACCTGCGTGACAGAGAGTGGTCGGAACGTGGCCATGATATGGCGCCAACTGCGACGACTGTTCGGATTCCGTGGCTTTTTGAAAACTAAGATGAACGATGTTGCGACCTTAGCTGAAGCCAACCAAGCTAAGTTGATAAGAATGGCTCCCACGATTTCGTTGACAATTTTTGATGCGCCCGAAGGGCGAAGGGATGGTCGCTGCTATCACAATCAGGACAACCTTGATCTTGAGGGGGACACCGAAAACAAACGATGCTATAGACTTGCGTGACAGAGAGTGGTCAGTACGTGGTCATGATATGGCGCCAACTGCAACGACTGTTCGAATTCCGTGGCTTTTTGAAGGCCTAGATGTACGATGTTGCGCCCCTAGCTGAAGCCAACCAAACTACGTTGATGAGAATGGCCCCCTCGATTTCGTTGACAATTCTTGATGCGCCGGAAGTATGAAGGGATGCTCGCTGCTATCACAATCAAGACAACCTTGATCTTAAGGGGACACCGAAAGCAAACGATGCAATAGACCTGCGTGACAGAGAGTGGTCAGTACGTGGCCATGATATAGCGCCAACTGCAACGACTCTGCGGATTCCGTGGCTTTTTGAAGGCCAAGATGTACGATGTTGTGCCCCTAGCTGAAGCCAACCAAGCTACGTTGATGAGAATGCCCCCACCCCCGATTTCATTGACAATTCTTGATGCGCCCGAAGGGCGAAGAGATGCTCGCTGCTATCAAAATAAGCACGACCTTGATCTTGAGGGGACACCGAAAGCAAACGAAGCAATAGACCTGCGTAACAGAGAGTGGTCAGTACGTGGCCTTGATATGGCGCCAACTGCGACGACTGTCCGGATTCCGTGGCTTTCTGAAGACCAAGATGAACGATGTTGCGCCCCTTGCTGAAGCCAACCAAGCTACGTAGATGAGAATGGCCCCCTCGATTTTGTTGACAATTCTTGATGCGCAGGGAGGGCGAAGGAATCCTAGCTGAGATCACAATAAGGACAATCTTGACCTTGAGGGGACACCGAAGGCAACCGATGGAATTGACCTGCGTGTCAGAGTGTGTTCCGTACATGGCCATGATATGCCGCCCACTGCGACGACTATCCGGATTCCGTGGGTTTTGGAAGGCTAAGATGAACGAGGTGGCGCCCCTAGCAGAAGCCAACCAAGCCACGTTGATGAGAACGGCCCCCTGGATTTCGTTGACACTTCTTAACGCGCAGGTAGGGTGAAGGGTTGTTTGCTGCGATCACAATCAGGACGATCTTAAACTTGAGGGGATACCGTAAGCAAACGACATAATGGACTTAAGTGACAGAGTGTATTTAGTACATGACCTTGATATGGCGCCAACTGCAACGACTGTCCGGATTCCGTGGCATCTTGAAGGCCAAAATGAACGATGTAGCACCCCAAGCGGAAGCCAACAAAGCGATGTTGATGAGAATGGCCCCCTCGATTTCGCTGACACTTCTTGATGCGCCGGGAGGGCGAAGGGTTGCTCGCTGCGATTACAATCAGAACAATCTTGATCTTGAGAGGACGCCGGAAGCAACCGATAATATGTACCTAAGTGACAAAGTGTCGTCAGTACATGGCCATGATATGGCGCCAACTGCAACGACTTTCCGGATTCCGTGGCTTTTTGAAGGCCAAGATGAACGATCTAGCGCCCCTAGCGGAAGGCAACCAAGCTACGTTGATGAGAATGCCACCTAGATCTCGCTGACACTTCTTGATGCGCCGGGAGGGCGAAGGTATGCTCGCTGGGATTACAATCAGGATAATATTGATCTTGAGGGGACACCGAAGGCAAATAATGCAATAGACCTGCGTCAATGGTTGTGGTCAGAACATGGCCATGATATGGCGCCAACTGCAACGACTGTCCGGATTCAGGGGCTTTTTGAAGGCTAAGATGAAGGACGTTGCGCCCCTAGCTGAAGCCAACCAAGCTACGTTGATGAGAATGGCTCCCTCGATTTCGTTGACAATTCTTGATGCGCCGGGAGGGCGAAGGGATGCTCGCTGCGATCACAATCAGGACAATATTGGTCTTGAGGGGGACACCGAAAACAAACGATGCAATAGACCTGCGTCACAGGTTGTGGTCAGAACATGGCCATGTTATGGCGCCATCTGCAACGACTGTCCAGATTCCGTGGCTTTTTGATGGCCAAGACGTACGATGTTTGCGCCCCTAGCTGAAGCACCAAGCTACGTTGATGATAATGGCCCCCTCGATTTCGTTGACAATTCTTGGTGCGCCGGAAGGGCGAAGGGATGCTCGCTGCTATCACAATCAGGACAACCTTGATGTTGAGGGGACACCGAAAGCAAACGATGCAATAGACCTGCGTGACAGAGAGTGGTCAGTACGTGGCCATGATACGGAGCCAACTGCGACGACTGTTCGAATTCCGTGGCTTTTTGAAGGCCAAGATGTACGATGTTGCGCCCCTAGCTGAAGCCAACCAAGGTACGTTTATGAGAATGCCCCCCTCGATTTTGTTGACAATTCTTGATGCGCCGGAAGTTCGAAGGGATGCTCGCTGCTATCACAATCAGGACAACCTTGATCTTGAGGGGACACCGAAAGCAAAGAATGCAATAGACCTGCGTGACGGAGAGTGGTCAGTACGTGGTCATGACATGGCGCCAACTGTAACGACTGTCCGGATTCCGTGGCTTTTTGAGGGCCAAGATGAACGATGTAGCGCCCCAAGCGGAAGCCTACCAAGCTACGTTGATGAGAGTGCCCCCTCAATTTCGCTGACACTTCCTGTTGCGCCGGAAGGGCGAAGGGATGCTCGCTGCTATCACAATCAGGACAACCTTGATGTTGAGGGGACACCGAAAGCAAACGATGCAATAGACGTGCGTGACAGAGAGTGGTCAGTACGTGGCCATGATATGGCGCCAACTGCGACGACTGTTCGAATTCCGTGGCTTTTTGAAGGCCAAGATGTACGATGTGGCGCCCCTAGCTGGAGCCAACCAAACTACGTTGATGAGAATGGCCCCATCGATTTTGTTGACAATTCTTGATGCGCCGGAAGGGCGAAGGGATGCTCGCTGCTATCACAATCAGGACAACCTTGATCTTGACGGGGACACCGAAAACAAACGATGCTATAGAACTGCGTGACAGAGAGTGGTCAGTACGTGGCCATGTAATGGCGCCAACTGCGACGACTGTTCGAATTCCGTGGCTTTTTGAAGGCCGAGATGTACGCTGTTGCGCCCCTTGCTTAAGCCAAATAAACTACGTTGCTGAGAATGGCCCCCTCGATTTCGTTGACAATTCTTGATGCGCCTGAAGGGCGAAGAGATGCTCACTGCTATCACAGTCAGGACAAACTTGATCTTGAGGGGGACACCGAAAACAAAGGATGCAATAGACCTGCGTGACAGAGAGTGGTCGGAACGTGGCCATGATATGGCGCCAACTGCGACGACTGTTCGGATTCCGTGGCTTTTTGAAGGCTAAGATGAACGATGTTGCGCCCCCAGCTGAAGCCAACCAAGCTAAGTTGATGAGAATGGCTCCCTCGATTTCGTTGACAATTCTTGATGCGCCGGGAGGGCGAAGGGATGCTCGCTGCGATCACAATCAGGACAACCTTGATCTTGACGGGGACACCGAAAACAAACGATGCTATAGAACTGCGTGACAGAGAGTGGTCAGTACGTGGTCATGATATGGCGCCAACTTCGACGACTGTTCAATTCCATGGCTTTTTGAAGGCCAAGATGTACGATGTTGCGCCCCTAGCTTAAGCTAACCAAACTACGTTGACGAGAATGGCCCCCTCGATTTCGTTGACAATTCTTGATGCGCCTGAAGGGCGAAGGGATGCTCGCTGCTATCACAATCAGGACAACCTTGATCTTGAGGATACACCGAAAGCAAACGATGCAATAGACCTGCGTGAAATAGAGTGGTCAGTACGTGGTCATGATGTGGCGCCAACTGCAACGACTGTCCGAATTCCGTGGCTTTTTGAAGGCCAAGGTGTACGATGTTGCGCACCTAGCTGAAGCCAAGCAAACTACGTTGATGAGAATGGCCCCCTCGATTTCGTTGACAATTCTTGATGCGCTGGAAGGGCGAAGGGATGCTCGCTGCTATCACAATCAGGACAACCTTGATCTTAAGGGGACACCGAAAGCAAACGATGCAATAGACCTGCGTGACAGAGAGTGGTCAGTACGTGGCCATGATATAGCGCCAACTGCAACGACTCTGCGGATTCCGTGGCTTTTTGAAGGCCAAGATGTACGATGTTCCGCCCCTAGCTGACGCCAACCAAGCTTCGTTGATGAAAATGGCCCCCCCGATTTCGTTGACAATTCTTGATGCGCCGGAAGGGCGAAGAGATGCTCGCTGCTATCAAAATAAGCACGACCTTGATCTTGAGGGGACACCGAAAGAAACGAAGCAATAGACCTGCCTGACAGAGAGTGATCAGTACGTGGCCTAGATATGGCACCAACTGCGACGACTGTCCGGATTCCGTGGCTTTTTGAAGACCAAGATGAACGATGTTGCGCCCCTAGCTGAAGCCAACCAAGCGACGTAGATGAGAATGGCCCCCTCGATTTCGTTGACAATTCTTGATGCGCAGGGAGAGCGAAGGGATGCTCGCTGTGATAATAATCATGAAAATCGATCTTGAGAGGACATCGTAATCAAACGATGGAATAGACCTGCGTGACAGAGAGTGGTCAGTACGTGGTCATGATATGGTGCCAACTGCGGCGACGTTTTGGATTCCGTGGCTTTTTGAAGCCCAAGATGACCGATGTAGGGCCCCAAGCGGATGCCTACCAAGCTACGTTGATGAGAATGGCCCCCTCGATTTCGCTGACACTTCTGGACGATAGGGGAGGGCGAATGGATGCACGCAGCGATCACAATCAGGGCAATCTTGATATTGAAGGGACACCGAAAGCAAACGATGCAATAGACGTGCTTGACAGAGAGTGGTCAGTCCGTGGTCATGATATGGCGCCAACTGCGACGACTGTTCTGATTCCGTGGCTTTTTGAAGGACAAGATGAACGATGTAGGGCCCCAAGCTGAAGCCGACCACGCTATATTAATGAGAATCATCATCATCATCATCAACAACCTTACTACACCCACTGCAGGGCAAAGGCCTCTCCCATGTCTCTCCAATTAACCCTATCCTTTGCCAGCTGCATCCACCCTTTGCCTGCAAACTTCTTAATCTCATCTGCCCACCTAACCTTCTGCCGCCCCCTGCTACGCTTACTTTCTCTTGGAACCCACTCCGTTACCCTTAAGGACCAGCGGTTATCTTGCCTGCGCATTACATGCCCTGCCCAAGCCCATTTCTTTCTCTTGATTTCGACTAGGATGTCATTAACCCGTGTTTGTTCCCTCACCCACTCTGCCCGCTTCCGATCTCTTAACGTTACACCTATCATTTTTCTTTCCATGGCTCGCTGCGTTGTCCTTAACCTAAGCTGAACTCTTTTCGTTAGCCTCCACGTTTCTGCCTCGTAGGTGAGTACCGGTAAGATTATGCTGTTGTACACTTTCCTCCTGAGGGAAATTGGTAAACTGCCACTCATGATCTGCGAGAATTTGCCATATGCGCTCCAGCCCATTCTTATCCTTCTAGTTATCTCCCTCTCATGAGCTGGTTCAGCTGTCACTACCTGCCCTAAGTAGACGTATTCCGGCACAATTTCTAGGCTCTCGCTGCCAATTGTGAACTGTTGTTCCCTTGCTAGGCTGTTGAACATTACCTTGGTTTTCTGCATGTTAATTTTTAGACCCATCGATCTGCTCTGCCTGTCTAACTCGTTGATCATGATTTGCAGTTCACCTCCTGAGTGACTCAGCAAGGCAATGTCATCAGCAAATCGCAGATTATATAGGTATTCTTCATTTATTCTTATTCCCAACTGTTCCCAATTCAGGCTTCGAAATACTTCCTGCAAACATGCGGTGAACAGCATTAGCTTGATCGTGTCTCCTTGCCTGACACCCTTCCTTATTGGAATTTTATTGCTGACTTTATGGAGGACTATAGTAGCTGTGCAGTTGCTATATATATCTTCCAGTATTTTGACATAAGGCTCTTCTACCCCTGATTACGCAATGCCTGTATGACTGCTGAGGTTTCCACTGAGTCGAATGCTTTCTCGTAATCAATGAAAGCTATATATAGAGGTTGGTTATATTCTGCGCATTTCTCTATCACCTGATTGATAGTGTGAATATGATCTATTGTGGAATATCCTTTACGAAAGCCTGCCTGATCATTTGGTTGATTAAAGTCTAACGTTGCCCTGACTCTATTAGCGATTACCTTAGTAAATACTTTGTAGGCAACGGATAGTAAGCTGATCGGCCTGTAATTTTTCAAGTCCTTGGCGTCTCCCTTCTTATGAATTAAGATAATGTTTGCATTCTTCCAAGCTTCTGGTACAGTTGAGGTCATAAGGCATTGCGTATACAGGGTGGCTAGTTTTTCTAGCACGATGTCCCCTCCATCCTTCAACAGATCTGCTGTTACCTGATCCTCCCCAGCTGCTTTTCCCATTTTCATTGCTTCTAAGGCTTTCTTTACTTCATCTTTCGTTACTGGCGGGATGACGCATTGCTGTGCACTGCTGTCTTTCTCATTAGCGCTCTGATTACTTTGGCTACTGTACAGGTCTGTGTAGAACTCCTCGGCTACGTTAACTATCTTATCCATATTGCTAATGACATTGCCCTGCTTGTCTCCTAATGCATACATCTGGTTTTTACCTATGCCTAGTTTCCTCTTCACTGTTTTTAGGCTACCTCCGTTCTTTATAGCATGCTCGATTCTCTCCATATTAAACTTCATTATGTCGGCTACCTTGCGCTTATTTATTAACTTTGATAGCTCCGTTAGTTCTATTCTATCGGTAGTGTTAGATGCTTTCATGTTTTGGCGCTTCTTAATCAGATCTTTCGTCACCTGAGATAGCTTCCCGGTATCTTTTCGAACTGTCCTACCGCCTACTTCTACTGCGCACTCCGTAATTATTGATGTCAGGTTATCGTGCATTGAATGAACATCAAGATCATCTTCCTCAGTTAAAGCCGAATATCTGTTTTTCAGCGCTATCCTAAACTCCTGTGCTTTCCCTCTTACGGCTAACTCGTTAATGGTCTTCTTCTTCGCTAGCTTCTTCCGTTCCCTCTTCAAGTCTAGGCTAATTCTAGACCTTACCATTCTATGGTCGCTGCAGCGCACCCTTCCGAGGACGGCCACATCCTGAATGATGCCAGGTTTAGCGCATAGTATGAAGTCGATGGCGTGTGCAGCGATGGCATAGAGGTAGAACATCCGCCTCGCGTGCAAGAGGACCGGGGTTCAAATCTTGGTGCCGCGCAATTCTCCACCGGGTTCAAAAAAAAAAAAAATCCGCGTGTCGATGGAATTGCATAACCAGGCCTGGAGTGCGGCCTTATCTCGGTGACCAGAACCGACAACGCACTCTCTCACCAGAGCAGGATTTGGCCACCCTGGTGTAGTACTTGGCTACAACCTTCTATGATCAAACCAATTAACCCTCGGCCCTCAGTCCCCAGCGGCTGCAGAGCAACTGACCACGGCGGCGGTCAGACCTGTGACGCAGCGGAGGGTGCTAAGAATCTCTGGCTCCGGACAGGCCGCCAATGGAATCTGAACCTGGCAACCTTTAACGCTAGAACTTTAGCTAGTGAGGCTAGCCTAGCAGTGCTGTTCGAGGAACTAGCGGGAATTAAATGGGATGTGATAGGGCTTAGCGAAGTTAGGAGGACAGGTGAGGCGTATACAGTACTAAAGGACGGACACATACTGTGCTATCGCGGGTTAGAGGGTAGATGAGAACTAGGTGTGGGTTTCCTCATTAATAAGGATATAGCTGGCAACGTAGAGGAGCTCTACAGTATTAACGAGAGGGTAGCAGCTATAGTAATTAGGCTGAATAGGAGGTACAAGCTGAAAGTGGTGCAGGCCTACGCACCCACATCCAGCCATGATGACCAGACCGTTGAAAGCTTCTATGAGGACGTAGAATCAGCAATTAATAGAGTAAAATCGCAGCACACTGTACTGATGGGCGACTTCAATGCGAAGGTGGGCAAGAAGCAGGCTGACGACCACGCGGTAGGTGACTATGGGATAGGCTCTAGAAATAGCAGGGGAGAGTTATTAGTCGAATTCGCGGATAGAAATAATTTACGGATCATGAATACCTTCTTCCGCAAACGAGAAAACAGGAAGTGGACCTGGAAGAGCCCCAATGGTGAGATTAAAAATGAAATAGACTTCATACTATGCGCTAAACCTGGCATCATTCAGGATGTGGCCGTCCTCGGAAGGGTGCGCTGCAGCGACCATAGAATGGTAAGGTCTAGAATTAGCCTAGACTTGAAGAGGTAACGGAAGAAGCTAGCGAAGAAGAAGACCATTAACGAGTTAGCCGTAAGAGGGAAAGCACAGGAGTTTAGGATAGCGCTGCAAAACAGATACTCGGCTTTAACTGAGGAAGATGATCTTGATGTTCATTCCATGCACGATAACCTAACATCAATAATTACGGAGTGCGCAGTAGAAGTAGGCGGCAGGACAGTTCAAAAAGATACCGCGAAGCTATCTCAGGTGACGAAAGATCTGATTAAGAAGCGCCAAAACATGAAGGCATCTAACACTACCGATAGAATAGAACTAACGGAGCTATCAAAGTTAATAAATAAGCGCAAGGTAGCCGACATAAGGAAGTTTAATGTGGAGAGAATCGAGCATGCTCTAAAGAACGGAGGTAGCCTAAAAACAGTGAAGAGGAAACTAGGCATAGGTAAAAACCAGACGTATGCATTAGAGACAAGCAGGGCAATGTCATTAGCAATATGGATAAGATAGTTAACGTAGCCGAAGAGTTCTACACAGACCTGTACAGTAGCCAATGTAATCAGAACGCTAATGAGAAAGACAGCAGTGCACAGCAATGCGTCATCCCGCCAGTAACGAAAGATGAAGTAAAGAAAGCCTTAGAAGCAATGAAAAGGGGAAAAGCAGCTGGGGAGGATCAGGTAACAGCAGATCTGTTGAAGGATGGAGGGGACATCGTGCTAGAAAAACTAGCCACCCTGTATACGCAATGCCTTATGACCTCGACTGTACCAGAAGCTTGGAAGAATGCAAACATTATCTTAATTCATAAGAAGGGAGACGCCAAGGACTTGAAAAATTACAGGCCGATCAGCTTACTATCCGTTGCCTACAAAGTATTTACTAAGGTAATCGCTAATAGAGTCAGGGCAACGTTAGACTTTAATCAACCAAATGATCAGGCAGGCTTTCGTAAAGGATATTCTACCATAGATCATATTCACACCATCAATCAGATGATAGAGAAATGCGCAGAATATAACCAACCTCTATATATAGCTTTCATTGATTACGAGAAAGCATTCGACTCAGTGGAAACCTCAGCAGTCATACAGGCATTGCGTAATCAGGGGGTAGAAGAGCCTTATGTCAAAATACTGGAAGATATATATAGCAACTGCACAGCTACTATAGTCCTCCATAAAGTGAGCAATAAAATTCCAATAAGGAAGGGCGTCAGGCAAGGAGACACGATCTCGCCAATGCTGTTCACCGCATGTTTGCAGGAGGTATTTCGAAGACTGAATTGGGAACAGTTGGGAATAAGAATAAATGAAGAATACCTATATAATCTGCGATTTGCTGATGACATTGCCTTGCTGAGTCACTCAGGAGGTGAACTGCAAATCATGATCAACGAGTTAGACAGGCAGAGCAGATCGATGGGTCTAAAAATTAACATGCAGAAAAACAAGGTAATGTTCAACAGCCTAGCAAGGGAACAACAGTTCACAAATGGCAGCGAGAGCCTAGAAATTGTGCAGGAATACGTCTACTTAGGGCAGGTAGTGACAGCTGATCCGGATCATGAGAGGGAGATAACTAGAATGATAAGAATGGGGTGGAGCGCATATGGCAAATTCTCGCAGATCATGAGTGGCAGTTTACCAATTTCCCTCAAGAGGAAAGTGTACAACAGCATAATCTTTCCGGTACTCAGCAACGGGGCAGAAACGTGGAGGCTATCGAAAAGAGTTCAGCTTAAGTTAAGGACAACGCAGCGAGCCATGGAAAGAAAAATGATAGGTGTAACGTTAAGAGATCGGAAGCGGGCAGAGTGGGTGAGGGAACAAACACGGGTTAATGACATCCTAGTCGAAATCAAGAGAAAGAAATGGGCTTGGGCAGGGCATGTAACACGAAGGCAAGATAACCGCTGGTCTTTAAGGGTAACGGAGTGGGTACCAAGAGAAAGTAAGCGTAGCAGGGGGCGGCAGAAGGTTAGATGGGCGGAGGAGATTAAGAAGTTTGCAGGCAAAGGGTGGATGCAGCTGGCAAAGGATAGGGTTAATTGGAGAGACATGGGAGAGGCCTTTGCCCTGCAGTGGGTGTAGTAGGGCTGATGATGATGATGATGATGATGATGATGATGATGAAGTCGATTTCATTTTTAATCTCACCATTGGGGCTCTTCCAGGTCCACTTCCTGTTTTCTCGTTTGCGGAAGAAGGTATTCATGACCCGTAAATTATTTCTATCCGCGAATTCGACTAATAACTCTCCCCTGCTATTTCTAGAGCCTATCCCATAGTCACCTACCGCGTGGTCGTCAGCCTGCTTCTTGCCCACCTTCGCATTGAAGTCGCCCATCAGTACAGTGTACTGCGATTTTTCTTTATTCATTGCTGATTCTACGTCCTCATAGAAGCTTTCAACGGTCTGGTCATCATGGCTGGATGTGGGTGCGTAGGCCTGCACCACTTTCAGTTTGTACCTCCTATTCAGCCTAATTACTATAGCTGCTACCCTCTCGTTAATAGTGTAGAACTCCTCTACGTTGCCAGCTATATCCTTATTAATGAGGAAACCCACACCTAGTTCTCGTCTATCCTCTAACCCGCGATAGCAGAGTATGTGTCCGTCCTTTAGTACTGTATACGCCTCACCTGTCCTCCTAACTTCGCTAAGCCCTATCACATCCCATTTAATTCCCGCTAGTTCCTCAAACAGCACTGCTAGGCTAGCCTCACTAGCTAAAGTTCTAGCGTTAAACGTTGCCAGGTTCAGATTCCAATGGCGGCCTGTCCGGAGCCAGAGATTCTTAGCACCCTCCGCTGCGTCACAGGTCTGACCGCCGCCGTGGTCAGTTGCTCTGCAGCCGCTGGGGACTGAGGGCCGAGGGTTAATTGGTTTGATCATAGAAGGTTGTGGCCAAGTACCACACCAGGGTGGCCAAATCCTGCTCTGGTGAGAGAGTGCGTTGTCGGTTCTGGTCACCGAGATAAGGCTGCACTCCAGGCCTGGTTGTGCAATTCCATCGACACGCGGATTTTTTTTTTTAAACCCGGTGGAGAGTTGCGCGGCACCAGGATTTGAGCCCCGGTCCTCTTGCAGGCGAGGCGGATGTTCTAACCTCTACGCCATCGCTGCAGGATATTGACGAGAATGGGCCCTCGATTTCGCTGACACTTCTTGATGATACGGGATGGCGAATGGATGCTCGCTTCGATCACAATCAGGACAATCTTGAACTTGGGGGGACACCGTAAATAAACGATGCAATAGACCTGCGTGACAGTGAGTGGTCAGTACGTGGTCATGATATGGCGCCAACTGCGACGACTGTCCGGATTCCGTGGCTTTTTGAAGGCCAAGATGTACGATGTTGCGCCCCTAGCTGAAGCCAACCAAGCTATGTTGATGAGAATGGTCCCCTCGATTTCGGTGACACTTCTTGACGATACGGGAGGGCGAATGGATGCTCGCTGCGATCACAATCAGGGCAATCTTGATCTTGAGGGAGACACCGTAAGCTAACGATGCAATAGACCTGCGTGACGGCAGAGAGTGGTCAGTACGTGGCCATAATATGGCGCCAACTGCGACGACAGTTCTGATTCCGGGGCTTTTTGAAGGCTAAGATGAACGATGTTGCGCCCCTAGCTGAAGCCAACCAAGCTACGTTGATGAGAATGGCTCCCTCGATTTCGTTGACAATTATTCATGCGCCGGGAGGGCGAAGAGATGCTCTCTGCTATCACAGTCAGGACAACCTTGATCTTGAGGGGGACACCGATAACAAACGATGCAAAAGACCTGCGTGACAGAGAGTGGTCGGAACGTGGCCATGATATGGCGCCAACTGCGACGACTGTTCGGATTCCGTGGCTTTTTGAAAACTAAGATGAACGATGTTGCGACCTTAGCTGATGCCAACCAAGCTAAGTTGATGAGAATGGCTCCCACGATATCGTTGACAATTTTTGATGCGCCCGAAGGGCGAAGGGATGCTCGCTGCTATCACAATTAAGAGAACATTGATCTTGAGGGGGACACCGAAAACAAACGATGCTATAGACCTGCGTGACAGAGAGTGGTCAGTACGTGGTCATGATATGGCGCCAACTGCAACGACAGTTCGATTTCCGTGGCTTTTTGAAGGCCAAGATGTACGATGTTGCGCCCCTAGCTGAAGCCAACCAAACTACGTTGATGAGAATGGCCCCCTCGATTTCGTTGACAATTCTTGATGCGCCGGAAGGGCGAAGGGATGCTCGCTGCTATCACAATCAGGACAACCTTGATCTTAAGGGGACACCGAAAGCAAACGATGCAATAGACCTGCGTGACAGAGAGTGGTCAGTACGTGGCTATGATATAGCGCCAACTGCAACGACTCTGCGGATTCCGTGGCTTTTTGAAGGCCAAGATGTACGATGTTGTGCCCCTAGCTGAAGCCAACCAAGGTACGTTGATGAGAATGCCCCCCCCCCCTTGCTTTCGTTGACAATTCTTGATGCGCCGGAAGGGCGAAGAGATGCTCACTGCTATCAAAATAAGCACGACCTTGATCTTGAGGGGACACCGAAAGCAAACGAAGCAATAGACCTGCGTGACAGAGAGTGGTCAGTACGTGGCCTTGATATGGCGCCAACTGCGACGACTGTCCGGATTCCGTGGCTTTTTGAAGACCAAGATGAACGATGTTGCGCCCCTAGCTGAAGCCAACCAAGCTACGTAGATGAGAATGGCCCCCTCGATTTCGTTGACAATTCTTGATGCGCAGGGAGGGCGAAGGAATCCTAGCTGAGATCACAATAAGGACAATCTTGACCTTGAGGGGACACCGAAGGCAACCGATGGAATTGACCTGCGTGTCAGAGTGTGTTCCGTACATGGCCATGATATGCCGCCCACTGCGACGACTATCCGGATTCCGTGGGTTTTGGAAGGCTAAGATGAACGAGGTGGCGCCCCTAGCAGAAGCCAACCAAGCCACGTTGATGAGAACGGCCCCCTGGATTTCGTTAACACTTCTTAACGCGCAGGTAGGGTGAAGGGATGTTTGCTGCGATCACAATCAGGACAATCTTAAACTTGAGGGGATACCGTAAGCAAACGACATAATGGACTTAAGTGACAGAGTGTATTTAGTACATGACCTTGATATGGCGCCAACTGCAACGACTGTCCGGATTCCGTGGCATCTTGAAGGCCAAAATGAACGATGTAGCGCCCCAAGCGGAAGCCAACCAAGCGAAGTTGATGAGAATGGCCCCCTCGATTTCGCTGACACTTCTTGATGCGCCGGGAGGGCGAAGGGATGCTCGCTGCGATTACAATCAGAACAATCTTGATCTTGAGAGGACGCCGGAAGCAACCGATAATATGTACCTAAGTGACAGAGTGTGGTCAGTACATGGCCATGATATGGCGCCAACTGCAACGACTTTCCGGATTCCGTGGCTTTTTGAAGGCCAAGATGAACGATCTAGCGCCCCTAGCGGAAGCCAACCAAGCTACGTTGATGAGAATGCCACCTAGATCTCGCTGACACTTCTTGATGCGCCGGGAGGGCGAAGGTATGCTGGCTTCGATCACAATCAGGACAATCTTGAACTTGGGGGGACACCGTAAACAAACGATGCAATAGACCTGCGTGACAGAGAGTGGTCAGTACGTGGTCATGATATGGCGCCAACTGCGACGACTGTCCGGATTCCGTGGCTTTTTGAAGGCCAAGATGTACGATGTTGCGCCCCTAGCTGAAGCCAACCAAGCTATATTGATGAGAATGGGCCCCTCGATTTCGTTGACACTTCTTGACGATACGGGAGGGCGAATGGATGCTAGCTGCGATCACAAACAGGGCAATCTTGATCTTGAGGGAGACACCGTAAGCTAACGTTGCAATAGACCTGCGTGACGACAGAGAGTGGTCGGTACGTGGCCATATTATGGCGCCAACTGCGACGACAGTTCTGATTCCGGGGCTTTTTGAAGGCTGAGATGAACGATGTTGCGCCCCTAGCTGAGGCCAACCAAGCTACGTTGATGAGAATGGCTCCCTCGATTTCGTTGAGAATTCTTGATGCGCCGGGAGGGCGAAGGGATGCTCGCTGCTATCACAATCAGGACAACCTTGATCTTCAGGGGGACACCGAAAACAAACGATGCAATAGACCTGCGTGACAGAGAGTGGTCGGTACGTGGCCATGATATGGCGCCAACTGCGACGACTGTTCGAATTCCGTGGCTTTTTGAAGGCTAAGATGAACGATGTTGCACCCCTAGCTGAAGCCAACCAAGCTACGTTGATGAGAATGGCTCCCTCGATTTCGTTGACAATTCTTGATGCGCCGGGAGGGCGAAGGGATGCTCGCTGCTATAACAGTCAGGACAACCTTGATCTTAGGGGGACACCGAAAACAAACGATGCAATAGACCTGCGTGAGAAAGAGCGGTCAGTACGTGGCCATGATATGGCGCCAACTACGACGACTGTTCGGATTCCGTGGCTTTTTGAAGGCCAAGATGTACGATGTTGCGCCCCTAGCTTAAGCCAACCAAACTACGTTGACGAGAATGGCCCCCTCGATTTCGTTGACAATTCTTGATGCGCCTGAAGGGCGAAGGGATGCTCGCTGCTATCACAATCAGGACAACCTTGATCTTGAGGATACACCGAAAGCAAACGATGAAATAGACCTGCGTGAAAGAGAGTGATCAGTACGTGGCCTAGATATGGCGCCAACTGCGACGACTGTCCGGATTCCGTGGCTTTTTGAAGACCAAGATGAACGATGTTGCGCCCCTAGCTGAAGCCAACCAAGCGACGTAGATGAGAATGGCCCCCTCGATTTCGTTGACAATTCTTGTTGCGCAGGGAGAGCGAAGGGATGCTCGCTGTGATAACAATCATGAAAATCGATCTTGAGAGGATGTCGTAATCAAACGATGGAATAGACCTGCGTGACAGAGAGTGGTCAGTACGTGGTCATGATATGGCGCCAACTGCGGCGACGTTTTGGATTCCGTGGCTTTTTGAAGCCCAAGATGACCGATGTAGGGCCCCAAGCGGAAGCCTACCAAGCTACGTTGATGAGAATGGCCCCCTCGATTTCGCTGACACTTCTTGACGATAGGGGAGGGCGAATGGATGCACGCAGCGATCACAATCAGGGCAATCTTGATCTTGAAGGGACACCGAAAGCAAACGATGCAATAGACGTGCTTGACAGAGAGTGGTCAGTCCGTGGTCATGATATGGCGCCAACTGCGACGACTGTTCTGATTCCGTGGCTTTTTGAAATCCAAGATGAACGATGTAGGGCCCCAAGCTGAAGCCGACCACGCTATATTGATGAGAATGGGCCCCTCGATTTCGTTGACACTTCTTGACGATACGGGAGGGCGAATGGATGCTCGCTGCGATCACAATCAGGGCAATCTTGATCTTGAGGGAGACACCGTAAGCTAACGATGCAATAGACCTGCGTGACGGCAGAGAGTGGTCAGTACGTGGCCATAATATGGCGCCAACTGCGACGACAGTTCTGATTCCGGGGCTTTTTAAGGCTAAGATGAATGAAGTTGCGCCCCTAGCTGAAGCCAACCAAGCTAAGTTGATGAGAATGGCTCCCTCGATTTCGTTGACAATTATTCATGCGCCGGGAGGGCGAAGAGATGTTCTCTGCTATCACAGTCAGGACAACCTTGATCTTGAGGGGGACACCGAAAACAAACGATGCAATAGACCTGCGTGACAGAGAGTTTTCGGAACGTGGCCATGATATGGCGCCAACTGCGACGACTGTTCGGATTCCGTGGCTTTTTGAAAACTAAGATGAACGATGTTGCGACCTTAGCTGAAGCCAACCAAGCTAAGTTGATAAGAATGGCTCCCACGATTTCGTTGACAATTTTTGATGCGCCCGAAGGGCGAAGGGATGCTCGCTGCTATCACAATCAGGACAACCTTGATCTTGAGGGGGACACCGAAAACAAACGATGCTATAGACCTGCGTGACAGAGAGTGGTCTGTACGTGGTCATGATATAACGCCAACTGCAACGACTGTTCGAATTCCGTGGCTTTTTGAAGGCCAAGATGTACGATGTTGCGCCCCTAGCTGAAGCCAACCAAACTACGTTGATGAGAATGGCCCCCTCGATTTCGTTGACAATTCTTGATGCGCAGGGAGGGCGAAGGAATCCTAGCTGAGATCACAATAAGGACAATCTTGACCTTGAGGGGACACCGAAGGCAACCAATGGAATTGACCTGCGTGTCAGAGTGTGTTCCGTACATGGCCATGATATGCCGCCCACTGCGACGACTATCCGGATTCCGTGGGTTTTGGAAGGCTAAGATGAACGAGGTGGCGCCCCTAGCAGAAGCCAACCAAGCCACGTTGATGTGAACGGCCCCCTGGATTTCGTTGACACTTCTTAACGCGCAGATAGGGTGAAGGGATGTTTGCTGCGATCACAATCAGGACAATCTTAAACTTGAGGGGATACCGTAAGCAAACGACATAATGGACTTAAGTGACAGAGTGTATTTAGTACATGACCTTGATATGGCGCCAACTGCAACGACTGTCCGGATTCGTGGCATCTTGAAGGCCAAAATAAACGATGTAGCGCCCCAAGCGGAAGCCAACCAAGCGAAGTTGATGAGAATGGCCCCCTCGATTTCGCTGACACTTCTTGATGCGCCGGGAGGGCGAAGGGATGCTCGCTGCGATTACAATCAGAACAATCTTGATCTTGAGAGGACGCCGGAAGCAACCGATAATATGTACCTAAGTGACAGAGTGTGGTCAGTACATGGCCATGTTATGGCGCCAACTGCAACGACATTCCGGATTCCGTGGCTTTTTGAAGGCCAAGATGAACGATCTAGCGCCCCTAGCGGAAGCCAACCAAGCTACGTTGATGAGAATGCCACCTAGATCTCGCTGACACTTCTTGATGCGCCGGGAGGGCGAAGGTATGCTCGCTGCGATTACAATCAGGATAATATTGATCTTGAGGTGACACCGAAGGCAAATAATGCAATAGACCTGCGTCAATGGTTGTGGTCAGTCCGTGGTCATGATATGGCGCCAACTGCGATGACTGTTCTGATTCCGTGGATTTTTGAAGGCCAAGATGAACGATGTAGGGCCCCAAGCTGAAGCCGACCACGCTATATTGATGAGAATGGGCCCCTCGATTTCGCTCACACTTCTTGATGATACGGGAGGGCGAATGGATGCTGGCTTCGATCACAATCAGGACAATCTTGAACTTGGGGGGACACCGTAAACAAACGATGCAATAGACCTGCGTGACAGAGAGTGGTCAGTACGTGGTCATGATATGGCGCCAACTGCGACGACTGTCCAGATTCCGTGGCTTTTTGAAGGCCAAGATGTACGATGTTGCGCCCCTAGCTGAAGCCAACCAAGCTATATTGATGAGAATGGGCCCCTCGATTTCGTTGACACTTCTTGACGATACGGGAGGGCGAATGGATGCTAGCTGCGATCACAAACAGGGCAATCTTGATCTTGAGGGAGACACCGTAAGCTAACGTTGCAATAGACCTGCGTGACGACAGAGAGTGGTCGGTACGTGGCCATAATATGGCGCCAACTGCGACGACAGTTCTGATTCCGGGGCTTTTTGAAGGCTGAGATGAACGATGTTGCGCCCCTAGCTGAGGCCAACCAAGCTACGTTGATGAGAATGGCTCCCTCGATTTCGTTGAGAATTCTTGATGCGCCGGGAGGGCGAAGGGATGCTCGCTGCTATCACAATCAGGACAACCTTGATCTTCAGGGGGACACCGAAAACAAACGATGCAATAGACCTGCGTGACAGAGAGTGGTCGGTACGTGGCCATGATATGGCGCCAACTGCGACGACTGTTCGAATTCCGTGGCTTTTTGAAGGCTAAGATGAACGATGTTGCACCCCTAGCTGAAGCCAACCAAGCTACGTTGATGAGAATGGCTCCCTCGATTTCGTTGACAATTCTTGATGCGCCGGGAGGGCGAAGGGATGCTCGCTGCTATAACAGTCAGGACAACCTTGATCTTAGGGGGACACCGAAAACAAACGATGCAATAGACCTGCGTGAGAAAGAGCGGTCAGTACGTGGCCATGATATGGCGCCAACTACGACGACTGTTCGGATTCCGTGGCTTTTTGAAGGCCAAGATGTACGATGTTGCGCCCCTAGCTTAAGCCAACCAAACTACGTTGACGAGAATGGCCCCCTCGATTTCGTTGACAATTCTTGATGCGCCTGAAGGGCGAAGGGATGCTCGCTGCTATCACAATCAGGACAACCTTGATCTTGAGGATACACCGAAAGCAAACGATGAAATAGACCTGCGTGAAAGAGAGTGATCAGTACGTGGCCTAGATATGGCGCCAACTGCGACGACTGTCCGGATTCCGTGGCTTTTTGAAGACCAAGATGAACGATGTTGCGCCCCTAGCTGAAGCCAACCAAGCGACGTAGATGAGAATGGCCCCCTCGATTTCGTTGACAATTCTTGTTGCGCAGGGAGAGCGAAGGGATGCTCGCTGTGATAACAATCATGAAAATCGATCTTGAGAGGATGTCGTAATCAAACGATGGAATAGACCTGCGTGACAGAGAGTGGTCAGTACGTGGTCATGATATGGCGCCAACTGCGGCGACGTTTTGGATTCCGTGGCTTTTTGAAGCCCAAGATGACCGATGTAGGGCCCCAAGCGGAAGCCTACCAAGCTACGTTGATGAGAATGGCCCCCTCGATTTCGCTGACACTTCTTGACGATAGGGGAGGGCGAATGGATGCACGCAGCGATCACAATCAGGGCAATCTTGATCTTGAAGGGACACCGAAAGCAAACGATGCAATAGACGTGCTTGACAGAGAGTGGTCAGTCCGTGGTCATGATATGGCGCCAACTGCGACGACTGTTCTGATTCCGTGGCTTTTTGAAGGCCAAGATGAACGATGTAGGGCCCCAAGCTGAAGCCGACCACGCTATATTGATGAGAATGGGCCCCTCGATTTCGTTGACACTTCTTGACGATACGGGAGGGCGAATGGATGCTCGCTGCGATCACAATCAGGGCAATCTTGATCTTGAGGGAGACACCGTAAGCTAACGATGCAATAGACCTGCGTGACGGCAGAGAGTGGTCAGTACGTGGCCATAATATGGCGCCAACTGCGACGACAGTTCTGATTCCGGGGCTTTTTAAGGCTAAGATGAACGAAGTTGCGCCCCTAGCTGAAGCCAACCAAGCTACGTTGATGAGAATGGCTCCCTCGATTTCGTTGACAATTATTCATGCGCCGGGAGGGCGAAGAGATGTTCTCTGCTATCACAGTCAGGACAACCTTGATCTTGAGGGGGACACCGAAAACAAACGATGCAATAGACCTGCGTGACAGAGTTTTCGGAACGTGGGCATGATATGGCGCCAACTGCGACGACTGTTCGGATTCCGTGGCTTTTTGAAAACTAAGATGAACGATGTTGCGACCTTAGCTGAAGCCAACCAAGCTAAGTTGATGAGAATGGCTCCCACGATTTCGTTGACAATTTTTGATGCGCCCGAAGGGCGAAGGGATGCTCGCTGCTATCACAATCAGGACAACCTTGATCTTGAGGGGGACACCGAAAACAAACGATGCTATAGACCTGCGTGACAGAGAGTGGTCTGTACGTGGTCATGATATAACGCCAACTGCAACGACTGTTCGAATTCCGTGGCTTTTTGAAGGCCAAGATGTACGATGTTGCGCCCCTAGCTGAAGCCAACCAAACTACGTTGATGAGAATGGCCCCCTCGATTTCGTTGACAATTCTTGATGCGCAGGGAGGGCGAAGGAATCCTAGCTGAGATCACAATAAGGACAATCTTGACCTTGAGGGGACACCGAAGGCAACCAATGGAATTGACCTGCGTGTCAGAGTGTGTTCCGTACATGGCCATGATATGCCGCCCACTGCGACGACTATCCGGATTCCGTGGGTTTTGGAAGGCTAAGATGAACGAGGTGGCGCCCCTAGCAGAAGCCAACCAAGCCACGTTGATGTGAACGGCCCCCTGGATTTCGTTGGCACTTCTTAACGCGCAGATAGGGTGAAGGGATGTTTGCTGCGATCACAATCAGGACAATCTTAAACTTGAGGGGATACCGTAAGCAAACGACATAATGGACTTAAGTGACAGAGTGTATTTAGTACATGACCTTGATATGGCGCCAACTGCAACGACTGTCCGGATTCGTGGCATCTTGAAGGCCAAAATAAACGATGTAGCGCCCCAAGCGGAAGCCAACCAAGCGAAGTTGATGAGAATGGCCCCCTCGATTTCGCTGACACTTCTTGATGCGCCGGGAGGGCGAAGGGATGCTCGCTGCGATTACAATCAGAACAATCTTGATCTTGAGAGGACGCCGGAAGCAACCGATAATATGTACCTAAGTGACAGAGTGTGGTCAGTACATGGCCATGTTATGGCGCCAACTTCAACGACTTTCCGGATTCCGTGGCTTTTTGAAGGCCAAGATGAACGATCTAGCGCCCCTAGCGGAAGCCAACCAAGCTACGTTGATGAGAATGCCACCTAGATCTCGCTGACACTTCTTGATGCGCCGGGAGGGCGAAGGTATGCTCGCTGCGATTACAATCAGGATAATATTGATCTTGAGGTGACACCGAACGTAAATAATGCAATAGACCTGCGTCAATGGTTGTGGTCAGAACATGGCCATGATATGGCGCCAACTGCAACGACTGTCCGGATTCTAGGGCTTTTTGAAGGCTAAGATGAACAACGTTGCGCCCCTAGCTGAAGCCAACCAAGCTACGTTGATGAGAATGGCTCGCTCGATTTCGTTGACAATTCTTGATGCGCCGGGAGGGCGAAGGGATGCTCGCTGCGATCACAATCAGGACAATCTTGATCTTGAGGGGGACACCGAAAACAAACGATGCAATAGACCTGCGTGACAGAGAGTGGTCAGTACTTGACCTTGATATGGCGCCAACTCCGACGACTGTGCGGATTCCGTGACTTTTTGAAGGCCAAGATGTACGATGTAGCGCTCCTAGCTGAAGCCAACAAAGCTAAGTTGATGAGAATGCCTCCCTCGATTTCGTTGACAATTTTTGATGCGCCGGAAGGGCGAAGGGATGCTCGCTGCTATCACAATCAGGACTACCTTGATCTTGAGGGGGACATCGAAAACAAAAGATGCAATACACCTGCGTGACAGAGAGTGGTCGGTACGTGGCCATGATATGGCGCCAACTGCGACGACTGTTCGAATTCCGTGGCTTTTTGAAGGCTAAGATGAACGATGTTGCACCCCTAGCTGAAGCCAACCAAGCTACGTTGATGAGAATGGCTCCCTCGATTTCGTTGACAATTCTTGATGCGCCGGGAGGGCGAAGGGATGCTCGCTGCTATAACAGTCAGGACAACCTTGATCTTAGGGGGACACCGAAAACAAACGATGCAATAGACCTGCGTGAGAAAGAGCGGTCAGTACGTGGCCATGATATGGCGCCAACTACGACGACTGTTCGGATTCCGTGGCTTTTTGAAGGCCAAGATGTACGATGTTGCGCCCCTAGCTTAAGCCAACCAAACTACGTTGACGAGAATGGCCCCCTCGATTTCGTTGACAATTCTTGATGCGCCTGAAGGGCGAAGGGATGCTCGCTGCTATCACAATCAGGACAACCTTGATCTTGAGGATACACCGAAAGCAAACGATGAAATAGACCTGCGTGAAAGAGAGTGATCAGTACGTGGCCTAGATATGGCGCCAACTGCGACGACTGTCCGGATTCCGTGGCTTTTTCAAGACCAAGATGAACGATGTTGCGCCCCTAGCTGAAGCCAACCAAGCGACGTAGATGAGAATGGCCCCCTCGATTTCGTTGACAATTCTTGTTGCGCAGGGAGAGCGAAGGGATGCTCGCTGTGATAACAATCATGAAAATCGATCTTGAGAGGATGTCGTAACCAAACGATGGAATAGACCTGCGTGACAGAGAGTGGTCAGTCCGTGGTCATGATATGGCGCCAACTGCGACGACTGTTCTGATTCCGTGGCTTTTTGAAGGCCAAGATGAACGATGTAGGGCCCCAAGCTGAAGCCGACCACGCTATATTGATGAGAATGGGCCCCTCGATTTCGTTGACACTTCTTGACGATACGGGAGGGCGAATGGATGCTCGCTGCGATCACAATCAGGGCAATCTTGATCTTGAGGGAGACACCGTAAGCTAACGATGCAATAGACCTGCGTGACGGCAGAGAGTGGTCAGTACGTGGCCATAATATGGCGCCAACTGCGACGACAGTTCTGATTCCGGGGCTTTTTAAGGCTAAGATGAACGAAGTTGCGCCCCTAGCTGAAGCCAACCAAGCTACGTTGATGAGAATGGCTCCCTCGATTTCGTTGACAATTATTCATGCGCCGGGAGGGCGAAGAGATGTTCTCTGCTATCACAGTCAGGACAACCTTGATCTTGAGGGGGACACCGAAAACAAACGATGCAATAGACCTGCGTGACAGAGAGTTTTCGGAACGTGGCCATGATATGGCGCCAACTGCGACGACTGTTCGGATTCCGTGGCTTTTTGAAAACTAAGATGAACGATGTTGCGACCTTAGCTGAAGCCAACCAAGCTAAGTTGATGAGAATGGCTCCCACGATTTCGTTGACAATTTTTGATGCGCCCGAAGGGCGAAGGGATGCTCGCTGCTATCACAATCAGGACAACCTTGATCTTGAGGGGGACACCGAAAACAAACGATGCTATAGACCTGCGTGACAGAGAGTGGTCTGTACGTGGTCATGATATAACGCCAACTGCAACGACTGTTCGAATTCCGTGGCTTTTTGAAGGCCAAGATGTACGATGTTGCGCCCCTAGCTGAAGCCAACCAAACTACGTTGATGAGAATGGCCCCCTCGATTTCGTTGACAATTCTTGATGCGCAGGGAGGGCGAAGGAATCCTAGCTGAGATCACAATAAGGACAATCTTGACCTTGAGGGGACACCGAAGGCAACCAATGGAATTGACCTGCGTGTCAGAGTGTGTTCCGTACATGGCCATGATATGCCGCCCACTGCGACGACTATCCGGATTCCGTGGGTTTTGAAAGGCTAAGATGAACGAGGTGGCGCCCCTAGCAGAAGCCAACCAAGCCACGTTGATGTGAACGGCCCCCTGGATTTCGTTGACACTTCTTAACGCGCAGATAGGGTGAAGGGATGTTTGCTGCGATCACAATCAGGACAATCTTAAACTTGAGGGGATACCGTAAGCAAACGACATAATGGACTTAAGTGACAGAGTGTATTTAGTACATGACCTTGATATGGCGCCAACTGCAACGACTGTCCGGATTCGTGGCATCTTGAAGGCCAAAATAAACGATGTAGCGCCCCAAGCGGAAGCCAACCAAGCGAAGTTGATGAGAATGGCCCCCTCGATTTCGCTGACACTTCTTGATGCGCCGGGAGGGCGAAGGGATGCTCGCTGCGATTACAATCAGAACAATCTTGATCTTGAGAGGACGCCGGAAGCAACCGATAATATGTACCTAAGTGACAGAGTGTGGTCAGTACATGGCCATGTTATGGCGCCAACTTCAACGACTTTCCGGATTCCGTGGCTTTTTGAAGGCCAAGATGAACGATCTAGCACCCCTAGCGGAAGCCAACCAAGCTACGTTGATGAGAATGCCACCTAGATCTCGCTGACACTTCTTGATGCGCCGGGAGAGCGAAGGTATGCTCGCTGCGATTACAATCAGGATAATATTGATCTTGAGGTGACACCGAAGGCAAATAATGCAATAGACCTGCGTCAATGGTTGTGGTCAGAACATGGCCATGATATGGCGCCAACTGCAACGACAGTCCGGATTCTAGGGCTTTTTGAAGGCTAAGATGAACAACGTTGCGCCCCTAGCTGAAGCCAACCAAGCTACGTTGATGAGAATGGCTCGCTCGATTTTGTTGACAATTCTTGATGCGCCGGGAGGGCGAAGGGATGCTCGCTGCGATCACAATCAGGACAATCTTGATCTTGAGGGGGACACCGAAAACAAACGATGCAATAGACCTGCGTGACAGAGAGTGGTCAGTACTTGACCTTGATATGGCGCCAACTCCGACGACTGTGCGGATTCCGTGACTTTTTGAAGGCCAAGATGTACGATGTAGCGCTCCTAGCTGAAGCCAACAAAGCTAAGTTGATGAGAATGCCTCCCTCGATTTCGTTGACAATTTTTGATGCGCCGGAAGGGCGAAGGGATGCTCGCTGCTATCACAATCAGGACAACCTTGATCTTGAGGGGGACATCGAAAACAAAAGATGCAATACACCTGCGTGACAGAGAGTGGTCGGTACGTGGCCATGATATGGCGCCAACTGCGACGACTGTTCGAATTCCGTGGCTTTTTGAAGGCTAAGATGAACGATGTTGCACCCCTAGCTGAAGCCAACCAAGCTACGGTGATGAGAATGGCTCCCTCGATTTCGTTGACAATTCTTGATGCGCCGGGAGGGCGAAGGGATGCTCGCTGCTATAACAGTCAGGACAACCTTGATCTTAGGGGGACACCGAAAACAAACGATGCAATAGGCCTGCGTGAGAAAGAGCGGTCAGTACGTGGCCATGATATGGCGCCAACTACGACGACTGTTCGGATTCCGTGGCTTTTTGAAGGCCAAGATGTACGATGTTGCGCCCCTAGCTGGAGCCAACCAAACTACGTTGATGAGAATGGCCCCCTCGATTTCTTTGACAATTCTTGATGCGCCGGAAGGGCGAAGAGATGCTCACTGCTATCACAGTCAGGACAAACTTGATCTTGAGGGGGACACCGAAAACAAACGATGCAATAGACCTGCGTGACAGAGAGTGGTCGGAACGTGGCCATTATATGGCGCCAACTGCGACGACTGTTCGGATTCCGTGGCATTTTTAAAGGCTAAGATGAACGATGTTGCGCCCTTAGCTGAAGCCAACCAAGCTAAGTTGATGAGAATGGCTCCCTCGATTTCGTTGACAATTCTTGATGCGCCGGGAGGGCGAAGGGATGCTCGCTGCGATCACAATCAGGACAACCTTGATCTTGACGGGGACACCGAAAACAAACGATGCTATAGACCTGCGTGACAGAGAGTGGTCAGTACGTGGTCATGATATGGCGCCAACTTCGACGACTGTTCAATTCCGTTGGTTTTTGAAGGCCAAGATGTACGATGTTGCGCCCCTAGCTTAAGCCAACCAAACTACGTTGACGAGAATGGCCCCCTCGATTTCGTTGACAATTCTTGATGCGCCTGAAGGGCGAAGGGATGCTCGCTGCTATCACAATCAGGACAACCTTGATCTTGAGGATACATCGAAAGAAAACGATGAAATAGACCTGCGTGAAAGAGAGTGATCAGTACGTGGTCATGATGTGGCGCCAACTGCAACGACTGTTCGAATTCCGTGGCATTTTGAAGGCTAAGATGTACGATGTTGCGCCCCTAGCTGAAGCCATCCAAACTACGTTGATGAGAATGACCCCCTCGATTTCGTTGAAAATTCTTGATGCGCTGCAAGGGCGAATGGATGCTCGCTGCTATCAAAATAAGCACGACCTTGATCTTGAGGGGACACCGAAAGAAACGAAGCAATAGACCTGCGTGACAGAGAGTGATCAGTACGTGGCCTAGATATGGCGCCAACTGCGACGACTGTCCGGATTTCGTGGCTTTTTGAAGACCAAGATGAACGATGTTGCGCCCCTAGCTGAAGCCAACCAAGCGACGTAGATGAGAATGGCCCCCTCGATTTCGTTGACAATTCTTGTTGCGCAGGGAGAGCGAAGGGATGCTCGTTGTGATAACAATCATGAAAATCGATCTTGAGAGGATGTCGTAATCAAACGATGGAATAGACCTGCGTGACAGAGAGTGGTCAGTACGTGGTCATGATATGGCGCCAACTGCGGCGACGTTTTGGATTCCGTGGCTTTTTGAAGCCCAAGATGACCGATGTAGGGCCCCAAGCGGAAGCCTACCAAGCTACGTTGATGAGAATGGCCCCCTCGATTTCGCTGACACTTCTTGACGATAGGGGAGGGCGAATGGATGCACGCAGCGATCACAATCAGGGCAATCTTGATCTTGAAGGGACACCGAAAGCAAACGATGCAATACACGTGCTTGACAGAGAGTGGTCAGTCCGTGGTCATGATATGGCGCCAACTGCGACGACTGTTCTGATTCCGTGGCTTTTTGAAGGCCAAGATGAACGATGTAGGGCCCCAAGCTGAAGCCGACCACGCTATATTGATGAGAATGGGCCCCTCGATTTCGTTGACACTTCTTGACGATACGGGAGGGCGAATGGATGCTCGCTGCGATCACAATCAGGGCAATCTTGACCTTGAGGGAGACACCGTAAGCTAACGATGCAATAGACCTGCGTGACGGCAGAGAGTGGTCAGTACGTGGCCATAATATGGCGCCAACTGCGACGACAGTTCTGATTCCGGGGCTTTTTAAGGCTAAGATGAACGAAGTTGCGCCCCTAGCTGAAGCCAACCAAGCTACGTTGATGAGAATGGCTCCCTCGATTTCGTTGACAAATATTCATGCGCCGGGAGGGCGAAGAGATGTTCTCTGCTATCACAGTCAGGACAACCTTGATCTTGAGGGGACACCGAAAGCAAACGATGCAATAGACCTTCGTGACGGAGGTTGGTCAGTACGTGGCCATGATATGGCGCCAACTGCGACGACTGCGCGGATTCCGTGGCTTTTTGAAGGCCAAGATGTACGATGTTGCGCCCCTAGCTGAAGCCAACCAAGCTACGTTGATGAGAATGGCCCCCTCGATTTTGTTGACACTTCTTGAGGATACGGGAGGCGAATAGATGCTCGCTGCTATCACAATCAGGACAACCTTGATCTTGAGGGGACACCGAAAGCAAACGATGCAATAGACCTGCGGGACAGAGAGTGGTCGGAACGTGGCCATGATATGGCGCCAACTGCGACGACTGTTCGGATTCCGTGGCTTTTTGAAAACTAAGATGAACGATGTTGCGACCTTAGCTGAAGCCAACCAAGCTAAGTTGATGAGAATGGCTCCCACGATTTCGTTGACAATTTTTGATGCGCCCGAAGGGCGAAGGGATGCTCGCTGCTATCACAATCAGGACAACCTTGATCTTGAGGGGGACACCGAAAACAAACGATGCTATAGACCTGCGTGACAGAGAGTGGTCTGTACGTGGTCATGATATAACGCCAACTGCAACGACTGTTCGAATTCCGTGGCTTTTTGAAGGCCAAGATGTACGATGTTGCGCCCCTAGCTGAAGCCAACCAAACTACGTTGATGAGAATGGCCCCCTCGATTTCGTTGACAATTCTTGATGCGCAGGGAGGGCGAAGGAATCCTAGCTGAGATCACAATAAGGACAATCTTGACCTTGAGGGTACACCGAAGGCAACCGATGGAATTGACCTGCGTGTCAGAGTGTGTTCCGTACATGGCCATGATATGCCGCCCACTGCGACCACTATCCGGATTCCGTGGGTTTTGGAAGGCTAAGATGAACGCGGTGGCGCCCCTAGCAGAAGCCAACCAAGCCACGTTGATGAGAACGGCCCCCTGGATTTCGTTGACACTTCTTAACGCGCAGGTAGGGTGAAGGGATGTTTGCTGCGATCACAATCAGGACAATCTTAAACTTGAGGGGATACCGTAAGCAAACGACATAATGGACTTAAGTGACAGAGTGTATTTAGTACATGACCTTGATATGGCGCCAACTGCAACGACTGTCCGGATTCCGTGGCATCTTGAAGGCCAAAAGTAACGATGTAGCGCCCCAAGCGGAAGCCAACCAAGCGAAGTTGATGAGAACGGCCCCCTCGATTTCGCTGACACTTCTTGATGCGCCGGGAGGGCGAAGGGATGCTCGCTGCGATTACAATCAGAACAATCTTGATCTTGAGAGGACGCCGGAAGCAACCGATAATATGTACCTAAGTGACAGAGTGTGGTCAGTACATGGCCATGATATGGCGCCAACTGCAACGACTTTCCGGATTCCGTGGCTTTTTGAAGGCCAAGATGAACGATCTAGCGCCCCTAGATGAAGCCAACCAAGCTACGTTGATGACAATGCCACCTAGATCTCGCTGACACTTCTAGATGCGCCGGGAGGGCGAAGGTATGCTCGCTGCGATTACAATCAGGATAATATTGATCTTGAGGTGACACCGAAGGCAAATAATGCAATAGACCTGCGTCAATGGTTGTGGTCAGACCATGGCCATGATATGGCGCCAACTGCAACGACTGTCCGGATTCTGGGGTTTTTTGAAGGCTAAGATGAACGACGTTGCGCCCCTAGCTGAAGCCAACCAAGCAACGTTGATGAGAATGGCCCCCTCGATTTCGTTGACACTTCTTGACGATAGGGGAGGGCGAATGGATGCACGCAGCGATCACAATCAGGGCAATCTTGATCTTGAAGGGACACCGAAAGCAAACGATGCAATAGACGTGCTTGACAGAGAGTGGACAGTCCGTGGTCATATATGGCGCCAACTGCGACGACTGTTCTGATTCCGTGGCTTTTTGAAGGCCAAGATGAACGATGTAGGGCCCCAAGCTGAAGCCGACCACGCTATATTGATGAGAATGGGCCCCTCGATTTCGCTGACACTTCTTAATGATACGAGAGGGCGAATGAATGCTCGCTTCGATCACAATCAGGACAATCTTGAACTTGGGGGGACACCGTAAACAAACGATGCAATAGACCTGCGTGACGGCAGAGAGTGGTCAGTACGTGGCCATAATATGGCGCCAACTGCGACGACAGTTCTGATTCCGGGGCTTTTTGAAGGCTAAGTTGAACGATGTTGCGCCCCTAGCTGAAGCCAACCAAGCTACGTTGATGAGAATGGCTCCCTCGATTTCGACGACAATTATTCATGCGCCGGTAGGGCGAAGAGATGCTCTCTGCTATCACAGTCAGGAAAACCTTGATCTTGAGGGGGACACCGAAAAAAAACGATGCAATAGACCTGCGTGACAGGGAGTGGTCGGAACGTGGCCATGATATGGCGCCAACTGCGCCGACTGTTCGGATTCCGTGGCTTTTTGAAAACTAAGATGAACGATGTTGCGCCTTTAGCTGAAGCCAACCAAGCTAAGTTGATGAGAATGGCTCCCTCGATTTCGTTGACAATTGTTGATGCGCCCGAAGGGCGAAGGGATGCTCGCTGCTATCACAATCAGGACAACCTTGATCTTGAGGGGGACACCGAAAACAAACGATGCTATAGACCAGCGTGACAGAGAGTGGTCAGTACGTGGTCATGATATGACGCCAACTTCGACGACTGTTCGAATTCCGTGGCTTTTTGAAGGCCAAGATGTACGATGTTGCGCCCCTAGCTTAAGCCAACCAAACTACGTTGCTGAGAAAAGCCCCCTCGATTTCGTTGTCAATTCTTGATGCGCCAGAAGGGCGAAGGGATGCTCGCTGCTATCACAATCAGGACAAAGTTGATCTTGAGGGGACATCGAAAGCAAACGATGCAATAGATCTGCGTGACAGAGAGTCGTCAGTACGTGGCCATGATATGGCGCCAATTACGACGACTGTGAGGATTTCGTGGCTTTTTGAAGGCCAAGAAGTACGATGTTGCGCCCCTAGCTGAAGCCAACCAAGCTACATTGATGAGAATGGCCCCCTCGATTTCGTTGACAATTCTTGATGCGCCAGAAGGGCGAAGGGATGCTCGCTGCTATCACAATCAGGACAACCTTGATCTTGAGGATACACCGAAAGCAAACGATGCAATAGACCTGCGTGACGGAGAGTGGTCAGTACGTGGTCATGATATGGCGCAAACTGCAACGACTGTTCGAATTCCGTGGCTTTTTAAGGCCAAGATGTACGATGTTGCGCCCCTAGCTGAAGCCAACCAAACTACGTTGATGAGAATGGAACCCTCGATTTCGTTGGCAATTCTTGATGCGCTGGAAGGGCGAAGGGATGCTCGCTGCTATCACAATCAGGACAACCTTGATCTTAAGGGGACACCGAAAGCAAACGATGCAATAGACCTGCGTGACAGAGTGTGTTCTGTACATGGCCATATTATGCCGCCCACTGCGACGACTATACGGATTCCTTGGGTTCTGGAAGGCTAAGATGAACGAGATGGCGCCCCTAGCAGAAGCCAACCAAGCCACGTTGATGAGAACGGCCCCCTGGATTTCGGTGACAATTCTTGATGCGCAGGGAGAGCGAAGGGATGCTCGCTTTGATAACAATCATGAAAATCGATCTTGAGAGGACGTCGTAATCAAACGATGGAATAGACCTGCGTGACAGAGAGTGGTCAGTACGTGGTCATGATATGGCGCCAACTGCGGCGACGTTTTGGATTCCGTGGCTTTTTGAAGCCCAAGATGACCGATGTAGGGCCCCAAGCGGAAGCCTACCAAGCTACGTTGATGAGAATGGCCCCCTCGATTTCGCTGACACTTCTTGACGATACGGGAGGGCGAATGGATGCTCGCTGCGATCACAATCAGGGCAATCTTGATCTTGAGGGAGACACCGTAAGCTAACGATGCAATAGACCTGCGTGACGGCAGAGAGTGGTCAGTACGTGGCCATAATATGGCGCCAACTGCGACGACAGTTCTGATTCCGGGGCTTTTTGAAGGCTAAGATGAACGAAGTTGCGCCCCTAGCTGAAGCCAACCAAGCTACGTTGATGAGAATGGCTCCCTCGATTTCGTTGACAATTATTCATGCGCCGGGAGGGCGAAGAGATGCTCTCAGCTATCACAGTCAGGACAACCTTGATCTTGAGGGGGACACCGAAAGCAAACGATGCAGTAGACCTGCGTGACAGAGAGGGGTCGGAACGTGGCCATGATATGGTGCCAACTGCGACGAATGTTCGGATTCCGTGGCTTTTTGAAAACTAAGATGAACGATGTTGCGACCTTAGCTGAAGCCAACCAAGCTAAGTTGATGAGAATGGCTCCCACGATTTCGTTGACAATTTTTGATGCGCCCGAAGGGCGAAGGGATGCTCGCTGCTATCACAATCAGGACAACCTTGATCTTGAGGGGGACACCGAAAGCAAGCGATGCTATAGACCTGCGTGACAGAGAGTGGTCAGTACGTGGTCATGATATGGCGCCAACTGCAACGACTGTTCGAATTCCGTGGCTTTTTGAAGGCCAAGATGTACGATGTTGCGCCCCTAGCTGAAGCCAACCAAACTACGTTGATGAGAATGGCCCCCTCGATTTCGTTGACAATTCTTGATGCGCCGGAAGGGCGAAGGGATGCTCGCTGCTATCACAATCAGGACAACCTTGATCTTAAGGGGACACCGAAAGCAAACGATGCAATAGACCTGCGTGACAGATAGTGGTCAGTACGTGGCCATGATATAGCGCCAACTGCAACGACTCTGCGGATTCCGTGGCTTTATGAAGGCCAAGATGTACGATGTTGTGCCCCTAGCTGAAGCCAACCAAGCTACGTTGATGAGAATGTCCCCCCCCCCCGATTTCGTTGACAATTCTTGATGCGCCGGAAGGGCGAAGAGATGCTCGCTGCTATCAAAATAAGCACGACCTTGATCTTGATGGGACACCGAAAGCAAACGAAGCAATAGACCTGCGTGACAGAGAGTGGTCAGTACGTGGCCTTGATATGGCGCCAACTGCGACGACTGTCCGGATTCCGTGGCTTTTTGAAGACCAAGATGAACGATGTTGCGCCCCTAGCTGAAGCCAACCAAGCTACGTAGATGATAATGGCCCCCTCGAGTTCGTTGACAATTCTTGATGCGCAGGGAGGGCGAAGGAATCCTAGCTGAGATCACAATAAGGACAATCTTGACCTTGAGGGGACCCCGAAGGCAACCGATGGAAATGACCTGCGTGTCAGAGTGTGTTCCGTACATGGCCATGATATGCCGCCCACTGCGACGACTATCCGGATTCCGTGGGTTTTGGAAGGCTTAGATGAACGAGGTGGCGCCCCTAGCAGAAGCCAACCAAGCCACGTTGATGAGAACGGCCCCCTGGATTTCGTTGACACTTCTTAACGCGCAGGTAGGGTGAAGGGATGTTTGCTGCGATCACAATCAGGACAATCTTAAACTTGAGGGGATACCGTAAGCAAACGACATAATGGACTTAAGTGAGAGAGTGTATTTAGTACATGACCTTGATATGGCGCCAACTGCAACGACTGTCCGGATTCCGTGGCGTCTTGAAGGCCAAAATGAACGATGTAGCGCCCCAACTGGAAGCCAACCAAGCGAAGTTGATGAGAATGGCCCCCTCGATTTCGCTGACACTTCTTGATGCGCCGTGAGGGCGAAGGTATGCTCGCTGCGATTACAATCAGGATAATATTGATCTTGAGGGGACACCGAAGGCAAATAATGCAATAGATCTGCGTCAATGGTTGTGGTCAGAACATGGCCATGATATGACGCCAACTGCAACGACTGTCCGGATTCTGGGGCTTTTTGAAGGCTAAGATGAACGACGTTGCGCCCCTAGCTGAAGCCAACCAAGCTACGTTGATGAGAATGGCTCCCTCGATTTCGATGACAATTCTTGATGCGCCGGAAGGGCGAAGAGATTATCGCTGCTATCACAATCAGGACAACCTTGATCTTGAGGGGGACACCGAAAACAAAAGATGCAATAGACCTGCGTGACAGAGAGTGGTCCGTACGTGGTCATGATATGGAGCCAACTTCGACGACTGTTCGAATTCCGTGGCTTTTTGAAGGCCAAGATGTACGATGTTGCGCCCCTAGCTTAACCCAACCAAACCACTTTGCTGAGAATGGCCCCCTCGATTTCGTTGACAATTCTTGATGCGCCAGAAGGGCGAAGGGATGCTCGCTGCTATCACAATCAGGACAACCTTGATCTTGAGGGGACACCGAAAGCAAACGATGCAATAGATCTGCGTGACAGAGAGTGGTCAGTACGTGGCCATGATATGGCGCCAATTGCGACGACTGTGCGGATTCCGTGGCTTTTTGAAGGCCAAGATGTACGATGTTGCGCCCCTAGCTGAAGCCAACCAAGCTACGTTGATGAGAATGGCCCCCTCGATTTCGTTGACACTTCTTGACGATCCGAGAGGGCAAAGGGATGCTCGCTGTGATAACAATCATGAAAATCGGTCTTGAGGGGACATCGTAAGCAAACGATGGAAGAGACCTGCGTGACAGAGAGTGGTCAGTACGTGGTCATGATATGGCGCCAACTGCGACGACTTTTCGGATTCCGTGGCTTTTTGAAGCCCAAGATGACCGATATAGGGCCCCAAGCGGAAGCCTACCAAGCTACGTTGATGAGAATGGCCTCCTCGATTTCGCTGACACTTCTTGACGATACGGGAGGGCGAATGGATGCACGCAGCGATCACAATCAGGGCAATCTTGATCTTGAAGGGACACCGAAAGCAAACGAATCAATAGACGTGCTTGACAGAGAGTGGACAGTCCGTGGTCATGATATGGCGCCAACTGCGACGACTGTTCTGATTCCGTGGCTTTTTGAAGGCCAAGATGAACGATGTAGGGCCCCAAGCTGAAACCGACCACGCTATATTGATGAGTATGGGCCCCTCGATTTCGCTGACACTTCTTAATGATACGGGAGGGCGAATGGATGCTCGCTTCGATCACAATCAGGACAATCTTGAACTTGGGGGGACACCGTAAACAAACGATGCAATAGACCTGCGTGACGGCAGAGAGTGGTCAGTACGTGGCCATAATATGGCGCCAACTGCGACGACAGTTCTGATTCCGGGGCTTTTTGAAGGCTAAGATGAACGATGTTGCGCCCCTAGCTGAAGCCAACCAAGCTACGTTGATGAGAATGGCTCCCTCGATTTCGTTGACAATTATTATGCGCCGGTAGGGCGAAGAGATGCTCTCTGCTATCACAGTCAGGAAAACATTGATGTTGAGGGGGACACCGAAAAAAAACGATGCAATAGACCTGCGTGACAGGGAGTGGTCGGAACGTGGCCATGATATGGCGCCAACTGCGCCGACTGTTCGGATTCCGTGGCTTTTTGAAAACTAAGATGAACGATGTTGCGCCCTTAGCTGAAGCCAACCAAGCTAAGTTGATGAGAATGGCTCCCTCGATTTCGTTGACAATTGTTGATGCGCCCGAAGGGCGAAGGGATGCTCGCTGCTATCACAATCAGGACAACCTTGATCTTCAGGGGGACACCGAAAACAAACGATGCTATAGACCTGCGTGACAGAGAGTGGTCAGTACGTGGTCATGATATGACGCCAACTTCGACGACTGTTCGAATTCCGTGGCTTTTTGAAGGCCAAGATGTACGATGTTGCGCCCCTAGCTTAAGCCAACCAAACTACGTTGCTGAGAATGGCCCCCTCGATTTCGTTGACAATTCTTGATGCGCCAGAAGGGCGAAGGGATGCTCGCTGCTATCACAATCAGGACAACCTTGATCTTGAGGGGACATCGAAAGCAAACGATGCAATAGATCTGCGTGACAGAGAGTCGTCAGTACGTGGCCATGATATGGCGCCAATTACGACGACTGTGCGGATTCGGTGGCTTTTTGAAGGCCAAGAAGTAAGATGTTGCGCCCCTAGCTGAAGCCAACCAAGCTACATTGATGAGAATGGCCCCCTCGATTTCGTTGACAATTCTTGATGCGCCAGAAGGGCGAAGGGATGCTCGCTGCTATCACAATCAGGACAACCTTGATCTTGAGGATACACCGAAAGCAAACGATGCAATAGACCTGCGTGATGGAGAGTGGTCAGTACGTGGTCATGATATGGCACAAACTGCAACGACTGTTCGAATTCCGTGGTTTTTAAGGCCAAGATGTACGATGTTCCGCCCCTAGTTGAAGCCAACCAAACTACGTTGATGAGAATGGAACCCTCGATTTCGTTGACAATTCTTGATGCGCTGGAAGGGCGAAGGGATGCTCGCTGCTATCACAATCAGGACAACCTTGATCTTGAGGGGACATCGAAAGCAAACGATGCAATAGACCTGCGTGACAGAGAGTGGTCAGTACGTGGCCATGATATGGCGCCAACTGCGACGACTGTCCGGATTCCGTGGCTTTTTGGAGACCAAGATGAACGATGTTGCGCCCCTAGCTGAAGCCAACCAAGCTACGTAGATGAGAATGGCCCCCTCGATTTCGTTGACAATTCTTGATGAGCAGGGAGGGCGAAGGGATCCTAGCTGAGATCACAATAAGGACAATCTTGACCTTGAGGGGACACCGAAGGCAACCGATGGAATTGACCTGCGTGTCAGTGTGTTCCGTACATGGCCATGATATGCCGCCCACTGTGACGACTATCCGGATTCCGTGGGTTTTGGAAGGCTAAGATGAACGAGATGGCGCCCCTAGCAGAAGCCAACCAAGCCACGTTGATGAGAACGGCCCCCTGGATTTCGTTGACACTTCTTAACGCGCAGGGAGGGCGAAGGGATGCTCGCTGCGATTACAATGAGAACAATCTTGATCTTGAGAGGACGCCGGAAGCAACCGATAATATGTACCTAAGTGACAGAGTGTGGTCAGTGCATGGCCATGATATCGCGCCAACTGCAACGACTTTCCGGATTCCGTGGCTTTTTGAAGGCCAAGATGAACGATCTAGCGCCCCTAGCGGAAGCCAACGAAGCTACGTTGATGAGAATGCCACCTAGATCTCGCTGACACTTCTTGATGCGCCGGGAGGGCGAAGGTATGCTCGCTGCGATCACAATCAGGATAATATTGATCTTGATGGGACACCGAAGGCAAATAATGCAATAGACCTGCGTCACAGGTTGTGGTCAGAACATCGCCATGATATGGCGCCAACTGCAACGACTGTCCGGATTCCGGGGCTTTTTGAAGGCTAAGATGAACGATGTTGCGCCCCTGGCTGAAGCCAACCAAGCTACGTTGATGAGAATGGCTCCCTCGATTTCGTTGACAATTCTTGATGCGCCGGGATGTCGAAGGGATGCTCGCTGCGATCACAATCAGGACAATCTTGACCTTGAGGGGGACACCGAAAACAAACGATGCAATAGACCTGCGCGACAGATAGTGGTCAGCACTTGACCATGATATGGCGCCAACTCTGACGACTGTGCAGATTCCGTTGCTTTTTGAAGGCCAAGATGTACGATGTTGCGCCCCTAGCTGAAGCCAACCAAGCTAAGTTGCTGAGAATGGCCCCCTCGATTTCGTTGACATTTCTTGATGCGCCGGAAGGGCGAAGGGATGCTCGCTGCTATCACACTCAGGTCAACCTTGATCTTGAGTTGACACCAAAAGCAAACGATGCAATAGACCTTGTGACAGAGAGTAGTCAGTACGTGGTCATGATATGGCGCCAACTGCGACGACTGTGCTGATTCCGTGGCTTTTTGAAGGCCAAGATGTACGATGTTGCGTCCCTAGTTGAAGCCAACCAAGCTACGTTTATGAGAATGGCCCCCTCGATTTCGTTGACAATTCTTGATGCGCCGAAAGGGCGAAGGGATGCTCGCTGCTATCACAATGAGGACAACCTTGATCTTAAGGGGACACCGAAAGCAAACGATGCAATAGACCTGCGTGACAGAGAGTGGTCAGTACGTGGCCATGATATGGCGCCAACTGCAACGACTCTGCGGATTCTGTGGCTTTTTGAAGGCCAGGATGTACGATGTTGCGCCCCTAGCTGAAGCCAACCAAGCTACGTTGATGAGAATGCCCCCCCCCCCCTATTTCGGTGACAATTCTTGATGCGCCGGAAGGGCGAAGAGATGCTCGCTGCTATCAAAATAAGCACGACCTTGATCTTGAGGGGACACCGAAAGCAAACGAAGCAATAGACCTGCGTGACAGAGAGTGGTCAGTACGTGGCCTTGATATTGCGCGAACTGCGACGACTGTCCGGATTCCGTGGCTTTTTGAAGACCATGATGAACGATGTTGCGCCCCTAGCTGAAGCCAACCAAGCTACGTAGATGAGAATGGCCCCCTCGATTTCGTTGACAATTCTTGATGCGCCGGGAGGGCGGAGGGATGCTCGCGGCGATCACAATAAGGACAATCTTGACCTTGATTGGACACCGAAGGCAACCGATGGAATTGACCTGCGTGTCAGAGTGTGTTCCGTACATGGCCATGATATGCCGCCAACTGCGACGACTATCCGGATTCCGTGGGTTTTGGAAGGCTAAGATGAACGAGGTGGCGCCCCTAGCAGAAGCCAACCAAGCCACGTTGATGAGAACGGCCCCCTGGATTTCGTTTACACTTCTTAACGCGCAGGGAGGGTGAAGGGATGTTTTCTGCGATCACAATCAGGACGATCTTAAACTTGAGGCGATACCGTAAGCAAACGACACAATGGACTTAAGTGACAGAGTGTATTCAGTACATGACCATGATATGGCGCCAACTGCAACGACTGTCCGGATTCCGTGGCATCTTGAAGGCCAAAATGAACGACGTAGCGCCCCAAGCGGAAGCCAACAAAACGAAGTTGATGAGAATGGCCCCCTCGATTTCGCTGTCACTTCTTGATGCGCCGGGAGGCCGAAGGGACGCTAGCTGCGATTACAATTAGAACAATCTTAATCTTGAGAGGACGCCGGAAGCAACCGATAATATGTACCTAAGTGACAGAGTGTGGTCAGTGCATGGCCATGATATGGCGCCAACTGCAACGGCTTTCCGGATTCCATGGCTTTTTGAAGGCCAAGATGAACGATCTAGCGCCCCTAGCGGAAGCCAACCAAGCTACGTTGATGAGAATGCCACCTAGATCTCGCTGACACTTCTTGATGCGCCGGGAGGGCGAAGGTATGCTCGCTGCGATCACAATCAGAATAATATTGATCTTGAGGGGACCACGAAGGCAAATAATGCAATAGACCTGCGTCACAGGTTGTGGTCAGAACATGGCCATGATATGGCGCCAACTGCAACGACTGTCCGGATTCAGGGGCTTTTTGAAGGCTAAGATGAACGACGTTGCGCCCCTAGCTGAAGCCAACCAAGCTACGTTGATGAGAATGGCTCCCTCGATTTCGTTGACAATTCTTGATGCGCCGGGAGGGCGAAGGGATGCTCGCTGCGATCACAATCAGGACAATCTTGATCTTGAGGGGGACACCGAAAACAAACGATGCAATAGACCTGCGTGACAGAGAGTGGTCAGTACTTGACCATGATATGGCGCCAACTCCGACGACTGTGCGGATTCCATGGCTTTTTGAAGGCCAAGATGTACGATGTAGCGCCCCTAGCTGAAGCCAACCAAGCTACGTTGATGAGAATGGCCCCCTCGATTTCGTTGACAATTCTTGATGCGCCGGAAGGGCGAAGAGATGCTCGCTGCTATCACAATCAGGACAACCTTGATCTTGAGGGGACGCCATAAGCAAACGATGCAATAGACCTGCGTGACAGAGAGTGGTCAGTACGTGGCCATGATATGGCGCCAACTGCGACGACTGTGCGGATTCCGTGGCTTTTTGAAGGCCAAGATGTACGATGTTGCGCCCCTAGCTGAAGCCAAGTAAGCTACGCTGATGAGAATGGCTCCCTCGATTTCGTTGACAATTCTTGATGCGCCGGGATGTCGAAGGGATGCTCGCTGCGATCACAATCAGGACAATCTTGACCTTGAGGGGGACACCGAAAACAAACGATGCAATAGACCTGCGCGACAGAGAGTGGTCAGCACTTGACCATGATATGGCGCCAACTCTGACGACTGTGCAGATTCCGTTGCTTTTTGAAGGCCAAGATGTACGATGTTGCGCCCCTAGCTGAAGCCAACCAAGCTAAGTTGCTGAGAATGGCCCCCTCGATTTCGTTGACATTTCTTGATGCGCCGGAAGGGCGAAGGGATGCTCGCTGCTATCACACTCAGGTCAACCTTGATCTTGAGTTGACACCAAAAGCAAACGATGCAATAGACCTTGTGACAGAGAGTAGTCAGTACGTGGTCATGATATGGCGCCAACTGCGACGACTGTGCTGATTCCGTGGCTTTTTGAAGGCCAAGATGTACGATGTTGCGTCCCTAGTTGAAGCCAACCAAGCTACGTTTATGAGAATGGCCCCCTCGATTTCGTTGACAATTCTTGATGCGCCGAAAGGGCGAAGGGATGCTCGCTGCTATCACAATGAGGACAACCTTGATCTTAAGGGGACACCGAAAGCAAACGATGCAATAGACCTGCGTGACAGAGAGCGGTCAGTACGTGGCCATGATATGGCGCCAACTGCAACGACTCTGCGGATTCTGTGGCTTTTTGAAGGCCAGGATGTACGATGTTGCGCCCCTAGCTGAAGCCAACCAAGCTACGTTGATGAGAATGCCCCCCCCCCGATTTCGGTGACATTCTTGATGCGCCGGAAGGGCGAAGAGATGCTCGCTGCTATCAAAATAAGCACGACCTTGATCTTGAGGGGACACCGAAAGCAAACGAAGCAATAGACCTGCGTGACAGAGAGTGGTCAGTACGTGGCCTTGATATTGCGCGAACTGCGACGACTGTCCGGATTCCGTGGCTTTTTGAAGACCATGATGAACGATGTTGCGCCCCTAGCTGAAGCCAACCAAGCTACGTAGATGAGAATGGCCCCCTCGATTTCGTTGACAATTCTTGATGCGCCGGGAGGGCGGAGGGATGCTCGCGGCGATCACAATAAGGACAGTCTTGACCTTGAGGGGACACCGAAGGCAACCGATGGAATTGACCTGCGTGTCAGAGTGTGTTCCGTACATGGCCATGATATGCCGCCAACTGCGACGACTATCCGGATTCCGTGGGTTTTGGAAGGCTAAGATGAACGAGGTGGCGCCCCTAGCAGAAGCCAACCAAGCCACGTTGATGAGAACGGCCCCCTGGATTTCGTTTACACTTCTTAACGCGCAGGGAGGGTGAAGGGATGTTTTCTGCGATCACAATCAGGACGATCTTAAACTTGAGGCGATACCGTAAGCAAACGACACAATGGACTTAAGTGACAGAGTGTATTCAGTACATGACCATGATATGGCGCCAACTGCAACGACTGTCCGGATTCCGTGGCATCTTGAAGGCCAAAATGAACGACGTAGCGCCCCAAGCGGAAGCCAACAAAACGAAGTTGATGAGAATGGCCCCCTCGATTTCGCTGACACTTCTTGATGCGCCGGGAGGCCGAAGGGACGCTAGCTGCGATTACAATTAGAACAATCTTAATCTTGAGAGGACGCCGGAAGCAACCGATAATATGTACCTAAGTGACAGAGTGTGGTCAGTGCATGGCCATGATATGGCGCCAACTGCAACGGCTTTCCGGATTCCATGGCTTTTTGAAGGCCAAGATGAACGATCTAGCGCCCCTAGCGGAAGCCAACCAAGCTACGTTGATGAGAATGCCACCTAGATCTCGCTGACACTTCTTGATGCGCCGGGAGGGCGAAGGTATGCTCGCTGCGATCACAATAAGAATAATATTGATCTTGAGGGGACCACGAAGGCAAATAATGCAATAGACCTGCGTCACAGGTTGTGGTCAGAACATGGCCATGATATGGCGCCAACTGCAACGACTGTCCGGATTCAGGGGCTTTTTGAAGGCTAAGATGAACGACGTTGCGCCCCTAGCTGAAGCCAACCAAGCTACGTTGATGAGAATGGCTCCCTCGATTTCGTTGACAATTCTTGATGCGCCGGGAGGGCGAAGGGATGCTCGCTGCGATCACAATCAGGACAATCTTGATCTTGAGGGGGACACCGAAAACAAACGATGCAATAGACCTGCGTGACAGAGAGTGGTCAGTACTTGACCATGATATGGCGCCAACTCCGACGACTGTGCGGATTCCATGGCTTTTTGAAGGCCAAGATGTACGATGTAGCGCCCCTAGCTGAAGCCAACCAAGCTACGTTGATGAGAATGGCCCCCTCGATTTCGTTGACAATTCTTGATGCGCCGGAAGGGCGAAGAGATGCTCGCTGCTATCACAATCAGGACAACCTTGATCTTGAGGGGACGCCATAAGCAAACGATGCAATAGACCTGCGTGACAGAGAGTGGTCAGTACGTGGCCATGATATGGCGCCAACTGCGACGACTGTGCGGATTCCGTGGCTTTTTGAAGGCCAAGATGTACGATGTTGCGCCCCTAGCTGAAGCCAAGTAAGCTACGCTGATGAGAATGGCCCCATCAATTTCGTTGACAATTCATGATGTGCCGGAAGGGCGAAGGGATGCTCGCTGCTATCAAAATCCGGACAACCTTGATCTTGAGGGGACACCGAAAGCCAACGATGCAATAGACCTGCGTGACAGAGAGTGGTCAGTACGTGCTCATGATATGGCGCAAGCTGCGACAACTGTGCGGATTCCGTTGCTTTTTGATGGCCAAGATGTACGCTGTTGCGCCCCTAGCTGAAGCCAGCCAAGCTACGTTGATGAGAATGCCCCCCTCGATTTCGTTGACAATTCTTGATGCGCCGGAAGGGCGAAGGGATGCTCGCTGCTATCCCAATCAGGACAACCTTGATCTTGAGGGGACACCGAATGCAAACGATGCAATAGACCTTCGTGACAGAGGTTGGTCAGTGCGTGGCCATATTATGGCGCCAACTGCGACGACAGTTCTGATTACGGGGCTTTTTGAAGGCTAAGATGAACGACGTTGCGCCCCTAGCTGAAGCCAACCAAGCTACGTTGATGAAAATGGCCCCCTCGATTTCGTTGACATTTCTTGATGCGCCGGAAGGGCGAAGGGATGCTCGCTGCTATCACAGTCAGGACAACCTTGATCTTGAGGGGACACCGAGAGCAAACGATGCAATAGACCTGCGTGACAGAGAGTGGTCAGTACGTGGCCATGATATGGCGCCAACTGCGACGACTGTTCGAATTCCGTGGCTTTTTGAAGGCCAAGATGTACGCTGTTGTTTCCCCTAGCTGAAGCCAACCAACCTACGTTGATGAGAATGCCCCCCTCGATTTCGTTGACAATTCTTGATGCGCCGGAAGGGCGAAGGGATGCTCGCTGCTATCCCAATCAGGACAACCTTGATCTTGAGGGGACGCCGAAAGCAAACGATGCAATAGACCTGCGTGACAGAGAGTGGTCAGTACGTGGCCATGATATGGCGCCAACTGCGACGACTCTGCGGATTCCGTGGCTTTTTGAAGGCCAAGATGTACGATGTTGCGCCCCTAGCTGAAGCCAAGTAAGCTACGCTGATGAGAATGGCCCCATCGATTTCGTTGACAATTCATGATGTGCCGGAAGGGCGAAGGGATGCTCGCTGCTATCAAAATCCGGACAACCTTGATCTAGAGGGGACACCGAAAGCCAACGATGCAATAGACCTGCGTGACAGAGAGTGGTCAGTACGTGCTCATGATATGGCGCAAGCTGCGACAACTGTGCGGATTCCGTTGCTTTTTGATGGCCAAGATGTACGCTGTTGCGCCCCTAGCTGAAGCCAACCAAGCTACGTTGATGAGAATGCCCCCCTCGATTTCGTTGACAATTCTTGATGCGCCGGAAGGGCGAAGGGATGCTCGCTGCTATCCCAATCAGGACAACCTTGATCTTGAGGGGACACCGAATGCAAACGATGCAATAGACCTTCGTGACAGAGGTTGGTCAGTGCGTGGCCATATTATGGCGCCAACTGCGACGACAGTTCTGATTACGGGGCTTTTTGAAGGCTAAGATGAACGATGTTGCGCCCCTAGCTGAAGCCAACCAAGCTACGTTGATGAGAATGGCCCCCTAATTTCGTTGGCAATTCTTGATGCGCCGGAAGGGCGAAGGGATGCTCGCTGCTATCACAGTCAGGACAACCTTGATCTTTAGGGGACACCGAAAGCAAACGATGCAATATACCTGCGTGACGGCCGAGAGTGGTCAGTACGTGGCCATAATATGGCGCCAACTGCGACGACAGTTCTGATTCCGGAGCTTTTTGAAGGCTAAGATGAACGATGTTGCGCCCCATCTGAAGCCAACCAAGCTACGTTGATGAGAATGGCTCCCTCGATTTCGTTGACAATTATTCATGCGCCGGGAGGGCGAAGAGATGCTCTCTGCTATCACAATCAGGACAACCTTGATCTTGAGGGGGACACCGAAAACAAACGATGCTATAGACCTGCGTGACAGAGAGTAGTCAGTACGTGGCCATGATATGGCGCCAACTTCGACGACTGTTCGAATTCCGTGGCTTTTTGAAGGCCAAGATGTACGCTGTTGCGCCCCTAGCTGAAGCCAACCAAGCTACGTTGATTAGAATGCCCCCCTCGATTTCGTTGACAATTCTTGATGCGCCGGAAGGGCGAAGGGATGCTCGCTGCTATCACAGTCAGGAAAACCTGATCTTGAGGGGACACCGAAAGCAAACGATGCAATAGACCTGCGTGACGGCAGAGAGTGGTCAGTAATCGGCCATTATATGGCGCCAACTGCGACGACAGTTCTGATTCCGGGGCTTTTTGAAGGGTAAGATGAACGATGTTGCGCCCTTAGCTGAAGCCAACCAAGCTAAGTTGATGAGAATGGCTCCCTCGATTTTGTTGACAATTTTTGTTGCGCCCGAATGGCGAAGGGATGATCGCTGCTATCACAATCAGGACAACCTTGATCTTGAGGGGGACACCGAAAACAAACGATGCTATAGACCTGCGTGACAGAGAGTGGTCAGTACGTGGTCTTGATATGACGCCAACTTCGACGACTGTTAGAATTCCGTGGCTTTTTGAAGGCCAAGATGTACGATGTTGCGCCCCTAGCTTAAGCCAACCAAACTACGTTGCTGAGAATGGCCCCCTCGATTTCGTTGACAATTCTTGATGCGCCAGAAGGGCGAAGAGATGCTCGCTGCTATCACAATCAGGACAACCTTGATCTTGAGGATACACCGAAAGCAAACGATGCAATAGACCTGCGTGACAGAGAGTGGTCAGTACGTGGTCATGATATTGCGCCAACTGCGACGACTGTGCGGATTCCGTGGCTTTTTGAAGGCCAAGATGTACGATGTAGCGCCCCCTAGCTGAAGCCAACCAAGCTACGTTGATAAGAATGGCCCCCTCGATTTCGTTGACAATTCTTAATGCGCCGGAAGGGCGAAGAGATGCTCGCTGCTATCACAATCAGGACAACCTTGATCTTGAGGGGACGCCAAAAGCAAACGATGCAATAGACCTGCGTGACAGAGAGTGGTCAGTACGTGGTCTTGATATGACGCCAACTTCGACGACTGTTCGGATTCCGTGGCTTTTTGAAGGCTAAGATGAACGATGTTGCGCCCCTAGCTGAAGCCAAGCAAGCTAAGTTGATGAGAATGGCTCCCTCGATTTCGTTGACAATTCTTGATGCGCCGGGAGGGCGAAGGGATGCTCGCTGCGATCACAATCAGGACAACCTTGATCTTGACGGGGACACCGGAAACAAACGATGCTATAGACCTGCGTGACAGAGAGTGGTCAGTACGTGGTCATGATATGGCGCAAGCTGCGACAACTGTGCGGATTCCGTTGCTTTTTGATGGCCAAGATGTACAATGTTGCGCCCCTAGCTGAAGCCAACCAAGCTACGTTGATGATAATGGCCCCTTCGATTTCGTTGACAATTCTTGATGCGCCGGAAGGGCGAAGGGATGCTCGCTGCTATCACAGTCAGGACAACCTTGATCTTGAGGGGACACCGAAAGCAAACGATGCAATAGACCTGCGTGACATAGAGTGGTCAGTACGTGGCCATGATATGGCGCCAACTGCGACGACTGTTCGAATTCCGTGGCTTTTTGAAGGCCAAGATGTACGCTGTTGCGCCCCTAGCTGAAGCCGACCAAGCTACGTTGAAGAGAATGCCCCCCTCGATTTCGTTGACAATTCTTGATGCGCCGGAAAGGCGAAGGGATGCTCGCTGCTATCCCAATCAGGACAACCTTGATCTTGAGGGGACACCGAAAGCAAACGATGCAATAGACCTTCATGACAGAGGTTGGTCAGTACGTGGCCATGATATGGCGCCAACTGCGACGACTGTGCGGATTCCGTGGCTTTTTGAAGGCTAAGATGAACGATGTTGCGCTCCTAGCTGAAGCCAACCAAGCTAAGTTGATGAGAATGGCTCCCTCGATTTCGTTGACAATTTTTGATTCGCCCGAAGGGCGAAGGGATGCACGCTGCTTTCACAATCAGGACAACCTTGATCTTGAGGGGGACACCGAAAACAAACGATGCTATAGTCCTGCGTGACAGAGAGTGGTCAGTACGTGGCCATGATATGGCGCCAACTGCGACGACTGTTCGGATTCCGTGGCTTTTTGAAGGCCAAGATGTACGCTGTTGCGCCCCTAGCTGAAGCCAACCAAGCTACGTTGATGAGAATGCCCCCCTCGATTTCGTTGACAATTCTTGATGCGCCGGAAGGGCGAAGGGATGCTCGCTGCTATCACAGTCAGGACAACCTTGATCTTGAGGGGACACCGAAAGCAAACGATGCAATAGACCTGCGTGACGGCAGAGAGTGGTCAGTACGTGGCCATATTATGGCGCCAACTGCGACGACAGTTCTGATTCCGGGGCTTTTTGAAGGCTAAGATGAACGATGTTGCGCCCCTAGCTGAAGCCAACCAAGCTAAGTTGATGAGAATGGCTCCCTCGATTTCGTTGACAATTTTTGATGCGCCGGAAGGGCGAAGGGATGCTCGCTGCTATCACAATCAGGACAACCTTGATCTTGAGGGGGACACCGAAAACAAACGATGCTATAGACCTGCGTGACAGAGAGTGGTCAGTACGTGGTCTTGATATGACGCCAACTTCGACGACTGTTAGAATTCCGTGGCTTTTTGAAGGCCAAGATGTACGATGTTGCGCCCCTAGCTTAAGCCAACCAAACTACGTTGCTGAGAATGGCCCCCTCGATTTCGTTGACAATTCTTGATGCGCCAGAAGGGCGAAGGGATGCTCGCTGCTATCACAATCAGGACAACCTTGATCTTGAGGAGACACCGAATGCAAACGATGCAATAGACCTGCGTGACAGAGAGTGGTCAGTACGTGGTCATGATATTGCGCCAACTCCGACGACTGTGCGGATTCCGTGGCTTTTTGAAGGCCAAGATGTACGATGTAGCGCCCCTAGCTGAAGCCAACCAAGCTACGTTGATGAGAATGGCCCCCTCGATTCCGTTGACAATTCTTGATGCGCCGGAAGGGCGAAGAGATGCTCGCTGCTATCACAATCAGGACAACCTTGATCTTGAGGGGACGCCAAAAGCAAACGATGCAATAGACCTGCGTGACAGAGTGGTCGTACGTGGCCATGATATGGCGCCAACTGCGACGACTGTTCGGATTCCGTGGCTTTTTGAAGGCTAAGATGAACGATGTTGCGCCCCTAGCTGAAGCCAACCAAGCTAAGTTGATGAGAATGGCTCCCTCGATTTCGTTGACAATTTTTGATGCGCCGGAAGGGCGAAGGGATGCTCGCTGCTATCAAAATCAGGACAACCTTGATCTTGAGGGGGACACCGAAAACAAACGATGCTATAGACCTGCGTGACAGAGAGTGGTCAGTACGTGGTCATGATATGGCGCCAACTGCGACGACTGTTCGAATTCCGTGGCTTTTTGAAGGCCAAGATGTACGATGTTGCGCCCCTAGCTTAAGCCAACCAAGCTACGTTGATGAGAATGGCCCCCTCGATTTCGTTGACAATTCTTGATGCGCCAGAAGGGCGAAGGGATGCTCGCTGCTATCACAATCAGGACAACCTTGATCTTGAGGGGACACCTAAATCAAACGATGCAATAGACCTGCGTGACAGAGAGTCGTCAGTACGTGGCCATGATATGGCGCCAATTACGACGACTGTGCAGATTTCGAGGCTTTTTGAAGGCCAAGATGTACCGATGTAGGGCCCCAAGCGGAAGCCAACCAAGCTACGTTGATGAGAATGGCCCCCTCGATTTCGCTGACACTTCTTGACGATCCGGGAGGGCGAATGGGATGCACGCAGCGATCACAATAAGGGCAACCTTGATCTTGGAGGGGACACCGAAAGCAAACGATGCAATAGACGTGCGTGACAGAGAGTGGTCAGTCCGTGGCCATGATATGGCGCCAACTGCGACGACTGTTCTGATTCCGTGGCTTTTTGAAGGCCAAGATGAACGATGTAGCGCCCCAAGCTGAAGCCGACCACGCTACTATTGATGAGAATATGCCCCTCGATTTCGCTGACACTTCTTGATGCGACGGGAGGGCGAATGGATGCTCGCTGCGATCACAATCAGGACAATCTTGAACTTGGGGGGACACCGTAAATCAAACGATGCAATAGACCTGCGTGACAGAGAGTGGTCAGTACGTGGCCATGATATGGCGCCAACTGCGACGACTGTCCGGATTCCGTGGCTTTTTGAAGGCCAAGATGTACGATGTTGCGCCCCTAGCTGAAGCCAACCAAGCTACGTTGATGAGAATGGTCCCCTCGATTTCGTTGACAATTCTTGATGCGCCGGAAGGGCGAAGGGAGGCTCGCTGCTATCACAGTCAGGACAACCTTGATCTTGAGGGGACACCGAAAGCAAACGATGCAATAGACCTGCGTGACAGAGAGTGGTCAGTACGTGGCCATGATATGGCGCCAACTGCGACGACTGTGCGGATTCCGTGGCTTTTTGAAGGCTAAGATGAACGATGTGGCGCCCCTAGCTGAAGCCAACCAAGCTACGTTGATGAGAATGGCTCCCTCGATTTCGTTGACAATTATTCATGCGCCGGGAGGGCGAAGAGATGCTCTCTGCTATCACAGTCAGGACAACCTTGATCTTGAGGGGGACACCGAAAACAAACGATGCAATAGACCTGCGTGACAGAGAGTGGTCGGAACGTGGCCATGATATGGCGCCAACTGCGACGACTGATCGGATTCCGTGGCTTTTTGAAGGCTAAGATGAACAGTGTTGCGCCCTTAGCTGAAGCCAACCAAGCTAAGTTAATGAGAATGGCTCCCTCGATTTCGTTGACAATTTTTGTTGCGGCCGGAATGGCGAAGGGATGCTCGCTGCTATCACAATCAGGACAACCTTGATCTTGAGGGGGACATCGAAAACAAACGATGCAATAGACCTGCGTGACAGAGAGTGGTCAGTACGTGGTCCATGATATGACGCCAACTTCGACGACTGTTCGGATTCCGTGGCTTTTTGAAGGCCAAGATGTACGATGTAGCGCCCCTAGCTGAAGCCAACCAAGCTACGTTGATGAGAATGGCCCCCTCGATTTCGTTGACAATTCTTGATGCGCCGGAAGGGCGAAGAGATGCTCGCTGCAATCACAATCAGGACAACCTTGATCTTGAGGGGACGCCAAAAGCAAACGATGCAATAGACCTGCGTGACAGAGAGTGGTCAGTACGTGGCCATGATATGGCGCCAACTGCGACGACTGTGCGGATTCCGTGGCTTTTTGAAGGCCAAGATGTACGATGTTGCGCCCCTAGCTGAAGCCAACCAAGGTACGTTGATGAGAATGGCTCCCTCGATTTCGTTGACAATTATTCATGCGCCGGGAGGGCGAAGAGATGCTCCCTGCTATCACAGTCAGGACAACCTTGATCTTGAGGGGGACACCGAAAACAAACGATGCAATAGACCTGCGTGACAGAGAGTGGTTGGAACGTGGCCATGATATGGCGCCAATTACGACGTCTTTGCAGATTTCGTGGCTTTTTGAAGGCCAAGATGACCGATGTAGGGCCCCAAGCGGAAGCCTACCAAGCTATGTTGATGAGAATGGCCCCCTCGATTTCGCTGACACTTCTAGACGATACGGGAGGGCGAATGGATGCACGCAGCGATCACAATAAGGGCAATCTTGATCTTGAAGGGACACCAAAAGCAAACGATGCAATAGACGTGCTTGACAGAGAGTGGTCAGTCCGTGGTCATGATATGGCGCCAACTGCGACGACTGTTATGATTCCGTGGCTTTTTGAAGGCCAAGATGAACGATGTAGGGCCCCAATCTGAAGCCGACCACGCTATATTGATGAGAATGGGCCCCTCGATTTCGCTGACACTTCTTGATGATACGGGAGGGCGAAGGGATCCTAGCTGAGATCACAATAAGGACAATGTTGACCTTGAGGGGACACCGAAGGCAACCGATGGAATTGACCTGCGTGTCAGAGTGTGTTCCGTACATGGCCATGATATGCCGCCCGCTGCGACGACTATCCGGATTCCGTGGGTTTTGGAAGGCTAAGATTAACGAGGTGGCGCCCCTAGCAGAAGCTAACCAAGCCACGTTGATGAGAGCGGCCCCAGGATTTCGTTGACACTTGTTAACGCGCTGGGAGGGCGAAGGGATGCTCGCTGCGATTACAATCAGAACAATCTTGATCTTGAGTGGCCGCCGGAATCAACCGATAATATGTACCTAAGTGACAGAGTGTGGTCAGTACATGGCCAGGATAAGGCGCCAACTGCAACGACTGTCTGGATTCCGTGGCTTTTTGAAGGCCAAGATGTACGATGTTGCGCCAATAGCTGAAGCCAACCAAGCTATGTTGATGAGAATGGTCCCCTCGATTTCGTTGACACTTCTTGACGATACGGGAGGGCGAATGGATGCTCGCTGCGATCACCATCAGGGCAATCTTGATCTTGAGGGAGAGACCGTAAGCTAACGATGCAATAGACCTGCGTGACGGCAGAGAGTGGTCAGTACGTGGCCATAATATGGCGCCAACTGCGACGACAGTTCTGATTCCGGGGCTTTTTGAAGGCTAAGATGAACGATGTTGCCCCCTAGCTGAAGCCAACCAAGCTAAGTTGATGAGAAAGGCTCCCTCGATTTCGTTGACAATTTTTGTTGCGCCCGAATGGCGAAGGGATGCTCGCTGCTATCACAATCAGGACAACCTTGATCTTGAGGGGGACACCGAAAACAAACGATGCTATAGACCTGTGTGACAGAGAGTGGTCAGTACGTGGTCCTGATATGACGCCAATTTCAACGACTGTTCGAATTCCGCGGCTTTTTGAAGGCCAAGATGTACGATGTTGCGCCCCTAGCTGAAGCCAACCAAGCTACGTTGATGAGAATGCCCCCCCCCCCCCGATTTCGTTGACAATTCTTGATGCGCCGTAAGGGCGAAGAGATGCTCGCTGCTATCAAAATAAGCACGACCTTGATCTTGAGGGGACACCGAAAGCAAACGAAGCAATAGACCTTCGTGACAGGGAGTGGTCAGTACGTGGCCTTGATATGGCGCCAACTGCGACGACTGTCCGGATTCCGTGGCTTTTTGAAGACCAAGATGAACGATGTTGCGCCCGTAGCTGAAGCCAACCAAGCTACGTAGATGAGAATGGCCCCCTCGATTTCGTTGACAATTCTTGATGCGCCGGAAGGGCGAAGGGATGCTCGCTGCTATCACAATCAGGACAACCCTGATCTTGAGGGGACACCGAAAGCAAACGATGCAATAGACCTGCGCGACAGAGTGTGTTCTGTACATGGCCATGATATGCCGCCCACTGCGACGACTATCCGGATTCCGTGGGTTTTGTAAGGCTAATATGAACGAGGTGGCGCCCCTAGCAGAAGCCAACCAAGCCACGTTGATGAGAATGGCTCCCTCGATTTCGTTGACAATTCTTGATGCGCCGGGAGGGCGAAGGGATGCTCGCTGCGATCACAATCAGGACAAACTTGATCTAGAGGGGGACACCGAAAACAAACGATGCAATAGACCTGCGTGAGAGAGAGTGGTCAGTACGTGGTCATGATATGGCGCAAGCTGCGACGACTGTTCGAATTCCGTGGCTTTTTGAAGGCCAAGATGTACGCTGTTGCGCCCCTAGCTTAAGCCAACCAAGCTACGTGGATGAGAATGCCCCCTCGATTTCGTTGACAATTCTTGATGCGCCGGGATGGCGAAGGCATGCTCGCTGCGATCACAATCAGGACAATCTTGACCGTGAGGGGGACACCGAAAACAAACGATGCAATAGACCTGCGCGCCAGAGAGTGATCAGTACGTGGTCATGATATGGCGCCAACCGCAACGACTGTTCGAATTCCGTGGATTTTTGAAGGCCAAAATGTACGATGTTGCGCCCCTAGCTGAAGCCAACCAAGCTACGTTGATGAGAGTGTCCCCCCCCCCCCCGATTTCGTTGACAATTCTTGATGTGCCGGAAGGGCGAAAAGATGCTCGCTGCTATCAAAATAATCACGACCTTGATCTTGAGGGGACACCGAAAGCAAACGAAGCAATAGACCTGCGTGACAGAGAGTGGTCAGTACGTGGCCTTGATATGGCGCCAACTGCAACGACTGTCCGGATTCCGTGGCTTTTTGAAAACCAAGATGAACGATGTTGCGCCCCTAGCTGAAGCCAACCAAGCTACGTAGATGAGAATGGCCCCCTCGATTTCGTTGACAATTCTTGATGCGCAGGGAGGGCGAAGGGATCCTAGCTGAGATCACAATAAGGACAATCTTGACCTTGAGGGGACACCGAAGGCAACCGATGGAATTGACCTGCGTGTCAGAGTGTGTTCCGTACATGGCCATGATATGCCGCCCACTGCGACGACTATCCGGATTCCGTGGGTTTTGGAAGGCTAAGATTAACGAGGTGGCGCCCCTAGCAGAAGCCAACCAAGCCACGTTGATGAGAACGGCCCCCTGGATTTCGTTGACACTTCTTAACGCGCAATGGGGGCGAAGGGATGCTCGCTGCGATTACAATCAGAACAATCTTGATCTTGAGAGGACGCCGGAAGCAACCGATAATATGTACCTAAGTGACAGAGTGTGGTCAGTACATGGCCATGATATGGCGCCAAATGCAACGACTTTCCGGATTCAGGGGCTTTTTGAAGGCTAAGATGAACGACGTTGCGCCCCTAGCTGAAGCCAACCAAGCTACGTTGATGAGAATGCCCCCTCGATTTTGTTGACAATTCTTGATGCGCCGGGATGGCGAAGGGATGCTCGCTGCGATCACAATCAGGACAATCTTGACCTTGAGGGGGACACCGAAAACAAACGATGCAATAGACCTGCGTGACAGAGAGTGGTCAGCACTTGACCATGATATGGCGCCAACTCCGACGACTGTGCAGATTCCTTGGCTTTTTGAAGGCCAAGATGTACAATGTTGCGCCCCTAGCTGGAGCCAACCAAGCTACGTTGATGAGAATGACCCCTCGATTTCGTTGACAATTTTTGATGCGCCGGGAAAGCGAAGGAATGCTCGCTGCGATCACAATCCGGACAACCTTGATCTTGAGGGGACACCGAAAACCAACGATGCAATAGACCTGCGTGACAGAGAGTGGTCAGTACGTGGTCATGATATGGCGCAAGCTGCGACAACTGTGCGGATTCCGTTGCTTTTTGATGGCCAAGATGTACAATGTTGCGCCCCTAGCTGAAGCCAACCAAGCTACGTTGATGATAATGGCCCCCTCGATTTCGTTGGCAATTCTTGATGCGCCGGAAGGGCGAAGGGATGCTCGCTGCTGTCACAGTCAGGGCAACCTTGATCGTGAGGGGACACCGAAAGCAAACGATGCAATAGACCTGCGTGACAGAGAGTGGTCAGTTCGTGGCCATGATATGGCGCCAACTGCGACGACTGTTCGAATTCCGTGGCTTTTTGAAGTCCAAGATGTACGCTGTTGCGCCCCTAGCTGAAGCCAACCAAGCTACGTTGATGAGAATGCCCCCCTCGATTTCGTTGACAATTCTTGATGCGCCAGAAGGGCGAAGGGATGCTCGCTGCTATCCCCATCAGGACAACCTTGATCTTGAGGGGACACCGGAAGCAAACGATGCAATAGACCTGCGTGACAGAGAGTGGTTGGAACGTGGCCATGATATGGCGCCAATTACGACGTCTTTGCAGATTTCGTGGCTTTTTGAAGGCCAAGATGACCGATGTAGGGCCCCAAGCGGAAGCCTACCAAGCTATGTTGATGAGAATGGCCCCCTCGATTTCGCTGACACTTCTAGACGATACGGGAGGGCGAATGGATGCACGCAGCGATCACAATAAGGGCAATCTTGATCTTGAAGGGACACCAAAAGCAAACGATGCAATGGACGTGCTTGACAGAGAGTGGTCAGTCCGTGGTCATGATATGGCGCCAACTGCGACGACTGTTATGATTCCGTGGCTTTTTGAAGGCCAAGATGAACGATGTAGGGCCCCAATCTGAAGCCGACCACGCTATATTGATGAGAATGGGCCCCTCGATTTCGCTGACACTTCTTGATGATACGGGAGGGCGAAGGGATCCTAGCTGAGATCACAATAAGGACAATGTTGACCTTGAGGGGACACCGAAGGCAACCGATGGAATTGACCTGCGTGTCAGAGTGTGTTCCGTACATGGCCATGATATGCCGCCCGCTGCGACGACTATCCGGATTCCGTGGGTTTTGGAAGGCTAAGATTAACGAGGTGGCGCCCCTAGCAGAAGCTAACCAAGCCACGTTGATGAGAGCGGCCCCAGGATTTCGTTGACACTTGTTAACGCGCTGGGAGGGCGAAGGGATGCTCGCTGCGATTACAATCAGAACAATCTTGATCTTGAGTGGCCGCCGGAATCAACCGATAATATGTACCTAAGTGACAGAGTGTGGTCAGTACATGGCCAGGATAAGGCGCCAACTGCAACGACTGTCTGGATTCCGTGGCTTTTTGAAGGCCAAGATGTACGATGTTGCGCCAATAGCTGAAGCCAACCAAGCTATGTTGATGAGAATGGTCCCCTCGATTTCGTTGACACTTCTTGACGATACGGGAGGGCGAATGGATGCTCGCTGCGATCACCATCAGGGCAATCTTGATCTTGAGGGAGAGACCGTAAGCTAACGATGCAATAGACCTGCGTGACGGCAGAGAGTGGTCAGTACGTGGCCATAATATGGCGCCAACTGCGACGACAGTTCTGATTCCGGGGCTTTTTGAAGGCTAAGATGAACGATGTTGCCCCCTAGCTGAAGCCAACCAAGCTAAGTTGATGAGAAAGGCTCCCTCGATTTCGTTGACAATTTTTGTTGCGCCCGAATGGCGAAGGGATGCTCGCTGCTATCACAATCAGGACAACCTTGATCTTGAGGGGGACACCGAAAACAAACGATGCTATAGACCTGTGTGACAGAGAGTGGTCAGTACGTGGTCCTGATATGACGCCAATTTCAACGACTGTTCGAATTCCGCGGCTTTTTGAAGGCCAAGATGTACGATGTTGCGCCCCTAGCTGAAGCCAACCAAGCTACGTTGATGAGAATGCCCCCCCCCCCCGATTTCGTTGACAATTCTTGATGCGCCGGAAGGGCGAAGAGATGCTCGCTGCTATCAAAATAAGCACGACCTTGATCTTGAGGGGACACCGAAAGCAAACGAAGCAATAGACCTTCGTGACAGGGAGTGGTCAGTACGTGGCCTTGATATGGCGCCAACTGCGACGACTGTCCGGATTCCGTGGCTTTTTGAAGACCAAGATGAACGATGTTGCGCCCGTAGCTGAAGCCAACCAAGCTACGTAGATGAGAATGGCCCCCTCGATTTCGTTGACAATTCTTGATGCGCCGGAAGGGCGAAGGGATGCTCGCTGCTATCACAATCAGGACAACCCTGATCTTGAGGGGACACCGAAAGCAAACGATGCAATAGACCTGCGCGACAGAGTGTGTTCTGTACATGGCCATGATATGCCGCCCACTGCGACGACTATCCGGATTCCGTGGGTTTTGTAAGGCTAATATGAACGAGGTGGCGCCCCTAGCAGAAGCCAACCAAGCCACGTTGATGAGAATGGCTCCCTCGATTTCGTTGACAATTCTTGATGCGCCGGGAGGGCGAAGGGATGCTCGCTGCGATCACAATCAGGACAAACTTGATCTAGAGGGGGACACCGAAAACAAACGATGCAATAGACCTGCGTGAGAGAGAGTGGTCAGTACGTGGTCATGATATGGCGCCAAGCTGCGACGACTGTTCGAATTCCGTGGCTTTTTGAAGGCCAAGATGTACGCTGTTGCGCCCCTAGCTTAAGCCAACCAAGCTACGTGGATGAGAATGCCCCCTCGATTTCGTTGACAATTCTTGATGCGCCGGGATGGCGAAGGCATGCTCGCTGCGATCACAATCAGGACAATCTTGACCGTGAGGGGGACACCGAAAACAAACGATGCAATAGACCTGCGTGCCAGAGAGTGATCAGTACGTGGTCATGATATGGCGCCAACCGCAACGACTGTTCGAATTCCGTGGATTTTTGAAGGCCAAAATGTACGATGTTGCGCCCCTAGCTGAAGCCAACCAAGCTACGTTGATGAGAGTGTCCCCCCCCCCCCCCGATTTCGTTGACAATTCTTGATGTGCCGGAAGGGCGAAAAGATGCTCGCTGCTATCAAAATAATCACGACCTTGATCTTGAGGGGACACCGAAAGCAAACGAAGCAATAGACCTGCGTGACAGAGAGTGGTCAGTACGTGGCCTTGATATGGCGCCAACTGCAACGACTGTCCGGATTCCGTGGCTTTTTGAAAACCAAGATGAACGATGTTGCGCCCCTAGCTGAAGCCAACCAAGCTACGTAGATGAGAATGGCCCCCTCGATTTCGTTGACAATTCTTGATGCGCAGGGAGGGCGAAGGGATCCTAGCTGAGATCACAATAAGGACAATCTTGACCTTGAGGGGACACCGAAGGCAACCGATGGAATTGACCTGCGTGTCAGAGTGTGTTCCGTACATGGCCATGATATGCCGCCCACTGCGACGACTATCCGGATTCCGTGGGTTTTGGAAGGCTAAGATTAACGAGGTGGCGCCCCTAGCAGAAGCCAACCAAGCCACGTTGATGAGAACGGCCCCCTGGATTTCGTTGACACTTCTTAACGCGCAATGGAGGGCGAAGGGATGCTCGCTGCGATTACAATCAGAACAATCTTGATCTTGAGAGGACGCCGGAAGCAACCGATAATATGTACCTAAGTGACAGAGTGTGGTCAGTACATGGCCATGATATGGCGCCAACTGCAACGACTTTCCGGATTCCGGGGCTTTTTGAAGGCTAAGATGAACGACGTTGCGCCCCTAGCTGAAGCCAACCAAGCTACGTTGATGAGAATGCCCCCTCGATTTCGTTGACAATTCTTGATGCGCCGGGAGGGCGAAGGGATGCTCGCTGCGATCACAATCAGGACAATCTTGACCTTGAGGGGGACACCGAAAACAAACGATGCAATAGACCTGCGTGACAGAGAGTGGTCAGCACTTGACCATGATATGGCGCCAACTCCGACGACTGTGCAGATTCCTTGGCTTTTTGAAGGCCAAGATGTACAATGTTGCGCCCCTAGCTGGAGCCAACCAAGCTACATTGATGAGAATGACCCCTCGATTTCGTTGACAATTTTTGATGCGCCGGGAAAGCGAAGGAATGCTCGCTGCGATCACAATCCGGACAACCTTGATCTTGAGGGGACACCGAAAACCAACGATGCAATAGACCTGCGTGACAGAGAGTGGTCAGTACGTGGTCATGATATGGCGCAAGCTGCGACAACTGTGCGGATTCCGTGGCTTTTTGATGGCCAAGATGTACGATGTTGCGCCCCTAGCTGAAGCCAACCAAGCTACGTTGATGAGAATGGCCCCCTCGATTTCGTTGGCAATTCTTGATGCGCCGGAAGGGCGAAGGGATGCTCGCTGCTGTCACAGTCAGGGCAACCTTGATCGTGAGGGGACACCGAAAGCAAACGATGCAATAGACCTGCGTGACAGAGAGTGGTCAGTACGTGGCCATGATATGGCGCCAACTGCGACGACTGTTCGAATTCCGTGGCTTTTTGAAGGCCAAGATGTACGCTGTTGCGCCCCTAGCTGAAGCCAACCAAGCTACGTTGATGAGAATGCCCCCCTCGATTTCGTTGACAATTCTTGATGCGCCAGAAGGGCGAAGGGATGCTCGCTGCTATCCCCATCAGGACAACCTTGATCTTGAGGGGACACCGGAAGCAAACGATGCAATAGACCTGCGTGACAGAGAGTGGTCAGTACGTGGCCATGATATGGCGCCAACTGCGACGACTGTTCGGATTCCGTGGCTTTTTGAAGGCCAAGATGAACGATGTTGCGCCCCTAGCTGAAGCCAACCAAGCTACGTTGATGAGAATGGCCCCCTCGATTTCGTTGACAATTCTTGATGCGCCGGGAGGGCGAAGGGATGCTCGCTGCTATCACAATCAGGACAACCTTGATCTTGAGGGGACACCGAAAGCAAACGATGCAATAGACCTGCGTGACAGAGAGTGGTCAGTACGTGGCCATGATATGGCGCCAACTGCGACGACTGTTCGGATTCCGTGGCTTTTTGAAGGCTAAGATGAACGATGTTGCGCCCCTAGCAGAAGCCAACCAAGCCACGTTGATGAGAACGGCCCCCAGGATTTCGTTGACACTTCTTGACGCGCTGGGAGGACGAAGGGATGCTCGCTGCGATCACAATCAGGACAATCTTGATCTTGAGGGGCCGCCGGAAGCAACCGATGAATATGTACCTACGTGACAGAGTGTGGTCAGTACATGGCCATGATAAGGCGCCAACTGCAACGACTGTCTGGATTCCGTGGCTTTTTGAAGGCCAAGATGTACGATGTTGCGCCCATAGCTGAAGCCAACCAAGCTATGTTGATGAGAATGGTCCCCTCGATTTCGTTGACACTTCTTGAGCGCTACGGGAGGGCGAATGGATGCTCGCTGCGATCACAATCAGGGCAATCTTGATCTTGAGGGAGAGACCGTAAGCAAACGATGCAATAGACCTGCGTGACGGCAGAGAGTGGTCAGTACGTGGCCATAATATGGCGCCAACTGCGACGACAGTTCTGATTCCGGGGCTTTTTGAAGGCTAAGATGAACGATGTTGCGCCCCTAGCTGAAGCCAACCAAGCTACGTTGATGAGAATGGCTCCCTCGATTTCGTTGACAATTCTTGATGCGCCGGGAGGGCGAAGAGGATGCTCGCTGCTATCACAGTCAGGACAACCTTGATCTTGAGGGGACACCGAAAACAAACGATGCAATAGACCTGCGTGACAGAGAGTGGTCGTAACGTGGCCATGATATGGCGCCAACTGCGACGACTGTTCGGATTCCGTGGCTTTTTGAAGGCTAAGATGAACGATGTTGCGCCCCTAGCTGAAGCCAACCAAGCTAAGTTGATGAGAATGGCTCCCTCAATTTCGTTGACAATTTTTGTTGCGCCCGAATGGCGAAGGGATGCTCGCTGCTATCACAATCAGGACAACCTTGATCTTGAGGGGGACACCGAAAACAAACGATGCTATAGACCTGCGTGACAGACAGTGGTCAGTACGTGGTCCTGATATGACGCCAATTTCGACGACTGTTCGAATTCCGCGGCTTTCTGAAGGCCAAGATGTAAGATGTTGCGCCCCCAGCTTAAGCCAACCAAACTACGTTGCTGAGAATGGCCCCCTCGATTTCGTTGACAATTCTTGATGCGCCAGAAGGGCGAAGGGATGCTCGCTGCTTTCACAATCAGGACAACCTTGATCTTGAGGATACACCGAAAGCAAACGATGCAATAGACCTGCGTGACAGAGAGTGGTCAGTACGTGGTCATGATATGGCGCCAATTGCAACGACTGTTCGAATTCCGTGGATTTTTGAAGGCCAAAATGTACGATGTTGCGCCCCTAGCTGAAGCCAACCAAGCTACGTTGATGAGAGTGTCCCCCCCCCCGATTTCGTTGACAATTCTTGATGCGCCGGAAGGGCGAAGAGATGCTCGCTGCTATCAAAATAATCACGACCTTGATCTTGAGGGGACACCGAAAGCAAACGAAGCAATAGACCTGCGTGACAGAGAGTGGTCAGTACGTGGCCTTGATATGGCGCCAACTGCGACGACTGTCTGGATTCCGTGGCTTTTTGAAAACCAAGATGAACGATGTTGCGCCCCTAGCTGAAGCCAACCAAGCTACGTAGATGAGAATGGCCCCCTCGATTTCGTTGACAATTCTTGATGCGCAGGGAGGGCGAAGGGATCCTAGCTGAGATCACAATAAGGACAATCTTGACCTTGAGGGGACACCGAAGGCAACCGATGGAATTGACCTGCGTGTCAGAGTGTGTTCCGTACATGGCCATGATATGCCGCCCACTGCGACGACTATCCGGATTCCGTGGGTTTTGGAAGGCTAAGATTAACGAGGTGGCGCCCCTAGCAGAAGCCAACCAAGCCACGTTGATGAGAACGGCCCCCTGGATTTCGTTGACACTTCTTAACGCGCAGGGAGGGCGAAGGGATGCTCGCTGCGATTACAATCAGAACAATCTTGATCTTGAGAGGACGCCGGAAGCAACCGATAATATGTACCTAAGTGACAGAGTGTGGTCAGTACATGGCCATGATATGGCGCCAACTGCAACGACTTTCCGGATTCCGTGGCTTTTTGAAGGCCAAGATGAACGATCTAGCGCCCCTAGCGGAAGCCAACCAAGCTACGTTGATGAGAATGCCACCTAGATCTCGCTGACACTTCTTGATGCGCCGGGAGGGCGAAGGTATGCTCGCTGCGATCACAATCAGGATAATATTGATCTTGAGGGGACACCGAAGGCAAATAATGCAATAGACCTGCGTCACAGGTTGTGGTCAGAACATGGCCATGATATGGCGCCAACTGCAACGACTGTCCGGATTCAGGGGCTTTTTGAAGGCTAAGATGAACGACGTTGCGCCCCTAGCTGAAGCCAACCAAGCTACGTTGATGAGAATGGCTCCCTCGATTTCGTTGACAATTCTTGATGCGCCGGGAGGGCGAAGGGATGCTCGCTGCGATCACAATCAGGACAATCTTGATCTTGAGGGGACACCGAAAACAAACGATGCAATAGACCTGCGTGACAGAGAGTGGTCAGTACGTGGTCATGATATGGCGCAAGCTGCTACGACTGTTCGAATTCCGTGGCTTTTTGAAGGCCAAGATGTACGTTGTTGCGCCCCTAGCTGAAGCCAACCAAGCTACGTTGATGAGAATGCCCCCTCGATTTCGTTGACAATTCTTGATGCGCCGGGATGGCGAAGGGATGCTCGCTGCGATCACAATGAGGACAATCTTGACCTTGAGGGGGACACCGAAAACAAACGATGCAATAGACCTGCGTGACAGAGAGTGGTCAGCACTTGACCATGATATGGCGCCAACTCCGACGACTGTGCAGATTCCGTGGCTTTTTGAAGGCCAAGATGTACGATGTTGCGCCCCTAGCTGAAGCCAACCAAGCTACGTTGATGAGAATGGCCCCCTCGATTTCGTTGACATTTCTTGATGCGCCGGAAGGGCGAAGGGATGCTCGCTGCTATCACAATCAGGACAACCTTGATCTTGAGGGGACACCGAAAGCAAACGATGCAATAGACCTGCGCGACAGAGTGTGTTCCGTACATGGCCATGATATGCCGCCCACTGCGACGACTATCCGGATTCCGTGGGTTTTGTAAGGCTAAGATGAACGAGGTGGCGCCCCTAGCAGAAGCCAACCAAGCCACGTTGATGAGAATGGCCCCCTCGATTTCATTGACAATTCTTGATGCGCAGGGAGGGCGAAGGGATCCTAGCTGAGATCACAATAAGGACAATCTTGACCTTGAGGGGACACCGAAGGCAACCGATGGAATTGACCTGCGTGTCAGAGTGTGTTCCGTACATGGCCATGATATGTCGCCCACTGCGACGACTATCAGGATTCCGTGGGTTTTGGAAGGCTAAGATGAACGAGGTGGCGCCCCTAGCAGAAGCCAACCAAGCCACGTTGATGAGAACGGCCCCCTGGATTTCGTTGACACTTCTTGACGCGCAGGGAGGGTGAAGGGATGTTTGCTGCGATCACAATCAGGACGATCTTAAACTTGAGGGGATACCGTAAGCAAACGACACAATAGAATTAAGTGACAGATTGTATTTAGTACTTGACGATGATATGGCGCCAACTGCAACGACTGTCCGGATTCAGGGGCTTTTTGAAGGCTAAGATGAACGACGTTGCGCCCCTAGCTGAAGCCAACCAAGCTACGTTGATGAGAATGGCTCCCTCGATTTCGTTGACAATTCTTGATGCGCCGGGAGGGCGAAGGGATGCTCGCTGCGATCACAATCAGGACAATCTTGATCTTGAGGGGACACCGAAAACAAACGATGCAATAGACCTGCGTGACAGAGAGTGGTCAGTACGTGGTCATGATATGGCGCAAGCTGCTACGACTGTTCGAATTCCGTGGCTTTTTGAAGGCCAAGATGTACGTTGTTGCGCCCCTAGCTGAAGCCAACCAAGCTACGTTGATGAGAATGCCCCCTCGATTTCGTTGACAATTCTTGATGCGCCGGGATGGCGAAGGGATGCTCGCTGCGATCACAATCAGGACAATCTTGACCTTGAGGGGGACACCGAAAACAAACGATGCAATAGACCTGCGTGACAGAGAGTGGTCAGCACTTGACCATGATATGGCGCAACTCCGACGACTGTGCAGATTCCGTGGCTTTTTGAAGGCCAAGATGTACGATGTTGCGCCCCTAGCTGAAGCCAACCAAGCTACGTTGATGAGAATGGCCCCCTCGATTTCGTTGACATTTCTTGATGCGCCGGAAGGGCGAAGGGATGCTCGCTGCTATCACAATCAGGACAACCTTGATCTTGAGGGGACACCGAAAGCAAACGATGCAATAGACCTGCGCGACAGAGTGTGTTCCGTCATGGCCATAATATGCCGCCCACTGCGACGACTATCCGGATTCCGTGGGTTTTTTAAGGCTAAGATGAACGAGGTGGCGCCCCTAGCAGAAGCCAACCAAGCCACGTTGATGAGAATGGCCCCCTCGATTTCATTGACAATTCTTGATGCGCAGGAAGGGCGAAGGGATCCTAGCTGAGATCACAATAAGGACAATCTTGACCTTGAGGGGACACCGAAGGCAACCGATGGAATTGACCTGCGTGTCAGAGTGTGTTCCGTACATGGCCATGATATGTCGCCCACTGCGACGACTATCAGGATTCCGTGGGTTTTGGAAGGCTAAGATGAACGAGGTGGCGCCCCTAGCAGAAGCCAAGCAAGCCACGTTGATGAGAACGGCCCTCTGGATTTCGTTGACACTTCTTGACGCGCAGGGAGGGTGAAGGGATGTTTGCTGCGATCACAATCAGGACGATCTTAAACTTGAGGGGATACCGTAAGCAAACGACACAATAGAATTAAGTGACAGATTGTATTTAGTACTTGACGATGATATGGCGCCAACTGCAACGACTGTCCGGATTCAGGGGCTTTTTGAAGGCTAAGATGAACGACGTTGCGCCCCTAGCTGAAGCCAACCAAGCTACGTTGATGAGAATGGCTCCCTCGATTTCGTTGACAATTCTTGATGCGCCGGGAGGGCGAAGGGATGCTCGCTGCGATCACAATCAGGACAATCTTGATCTTGAGGGGACACCGAAAACAAACGATGCAATAGACCTGCGTGACAGAGAGTGGTCAGTACGTGGTCATGATATGGCGCAAGCTGCTACGACTGTTCGAATTCCGTGGCTTTTTGAAGGCCAAGATGTACGTTGTTGCGCCCCTAGCTGAAGCCAACCAAGCTACGTTGATGAGAATGCCCCCTCGATTTCGTTGACAATTCTTGATGCGCCGGGATGGCGAAGGGATGCTCGCTGCGATCACAATCAGGACAATCTTGACCTTGATGGGGACACCGAAAACAAACGATGCAATAGACCTGCGTGACAGAGAGTGGTCAGCACTTGACCATGATATGGCGCAACTCCGACGACTGTGCAGATTCCGTGGCTTTTTGAAGGCCAAGATGTACGATGTTGCGCCCCTAGCTGAAGCCAACCAAGCTACGTTGATGAGAATGGCCCCCTCGATTTCGTTGACATTTCTTGATGCGCCGGAAGGGCGAAGGGATGCTCGCTGCTATCACAATCAGGACAACCTTGATCTTGAGGGGACACCGAAAGCAAACGATGCAATAGACCTGCGCGACAGAGTGTGTTCCGTCATGGCCATGATATGCCGCCCACTGCGACGACTATCCGGATTCCGTGGGTTTTGTAAGGCTAAGATGAACGAGGTGGCGCCCCTAGCAGAAGCCAACCAAGCCACGTTGATGAGAATGGCCCCCTCGATTTCATTGACAATTCTTGATGCGCAGGGAGGGCGAAGGGATCCTAGCTGAGATCACAATAAGGACAATCTTGACCTTGAGGGGACACCGAAGGCAACCGATGGAATTGACCTGCGTGTCAGAGTGTGTTCCGTACATGGCCATGATATGTCGCCCACTGCGACGACTATCAGGATTCCGTGGGTTTTGGAAGGCTAAGATGAACGAGGTGGCGCCCCTAGCAGAAGCCAACCAAGCCACGTTGATGAGAACGGCCCCCTGGATTTCGTTGACACTTCTTGACGCGCAGGGAGGGTGAAGGGATGTTTGCTGCGATCACAATCAGGACGATCTTAAACTTGAGGGGATACCGTAAGCAAACGACACAATAGAATTAAGTGACAGATTGTATTTAGTACTTGACGATGATATGGCGCCAACTGCAATGACTGTCCGGTTTCCGTGGCATCTTGAGGCCAAAATGAACGATGTAGCGCCCCTAGCGGAAGCCAACCAAGCTACGTTGATGAGAATGCCACCTCGATCTCGCTGACACTTCTTGATGCGCCTGGAGTGCGAAGGAATGCTCGCTGCTATCACAATCAGGATAATAATGATCTTGAGGGGACACCGAAGGCAAAAAAGGCAATACACCTGCGTCAAAGGCTGTGGTCAGAACATGGCCATGATATGGCGCCGACTGCAACGACTGTCCGGATTCCGGGGCTTTTTGAAGGCTAAGATGAACGATGTTGCGCCCCTAGCTGAAGCCAACCAAGCTACGTTGATGAGAATGGCCCCCTCGATTTCGTTGACAATTCTTGATGCGCCGGGAGGGCGAAGGGATGCTCGCTGCGATCACAATCAGGACAACCTTGATCTTGAGGGGACGCCAAAAGCAAACGATGCAATAGACCTGCGTGACAGAGAGTGGTCAGTACGTGGCCATGATATGGCGCCAACTGGGACGACTGTGCGGATTCCGTGGCTTTTTGAAGGCCAAGATGTACGATGTTGCGCCCCTAGCTGAAGCCAAGTAAGCTACGCTGATGAGAATGGCCCCCTCGATTTCGTTGACAATTCTTGATGTGCCGGAAGGGCGAAGGAATGCTCGCTGCTATCACAGTCCGGACAACCTTGATCTTGAGGGGACACCGAAAACAAACGATGCAATAGACCTGCGTGACAGAGAGTGGTCAGTACGTGGTCATGATATGGCGCAAGCTGCGACGACTGTTCGGATTCCGTGGCTTTTTGAAGGCCAAGATGTACGATGTTGCGCCCCTAGCTGAAGCCAACCAAGCTACGTTGATGAGAATGGCCCCCTCGATTTCGTTGACAATTCTTGATGCGCCGGGAGAGCGAAGGGATGCTCGCTGCGATCACAATCAGGACAATCTTGACCTTGAGGGGGACACCGAAAACAAACGACGCAATAGACCTGCGTGACAGAGAGTGGTCAGCACTTGACCATGATATGGCGCAACTCCGACGACTGTGCAGATTCCGTGGCTTTTTGAAGGCCAAGATGTACGATGTTGCGCCCCTAGCTGAAGCCAACCAAGCTACGTTGATGAGAATGGCCCCCTCGATTTCGTTGACATTTCTTGATGCGCCGGAAGGGCGAAGGGATGCTCGCTGCTATCACAATCAGGACAACCTTGATCTTGAGGGGACACCGAAAGCAAACGATGCAATAGACCTGCGCGACAGAGTGTGTTCCGTCATGGCCATGATATGCCGCCCACTGCGACGACTATCCGGATTCCGTGGGTTTTGTAAGGCTAAGATGAACGAGGTGGCGCCCCTAGCAGAAGCCAACCAAGCCACGTTGATGAGAATGGCCCCCTCGATTTCATTGACAATTCTTGATGCGCAGGGAGGGCGAAGGGATCCTAGCTGAGATCACAATAAGGACAATCTTGACCTTGAGGGGACACCGAAGGCAACCGATGGAATTGACCTGCGTGTCAGAGTGTGTTCCGTACATGGCCATGATATGTCGCCCACTGCGACGACTATCAGGATTCCGTGGGTTTTGGAAGGCTAAGATGAACGAGGTGGCGCCCCTAGCAGAAGCCAACCAAGCCACGTTGATGAGAACGGCCCCCTGGATTTCGTTGACACTTCTTGACGCGCAGGGAGGGTGAAGGGATGTTTGCTGCGATCACAATCAGGACGATCTTAAACTTGAGGGGATACCGTAAGCAAACGACACAATAGAATTAAGTGACAGATTGTATTTAGTACTTGACGATGATATGGCGCCAACTGCAATGACTGTCCGGTTTCCGTGGCATCTTGAGGCCAAAATGAACGATGTAGCGCCCCTAGCGGAAGCCAACCAAGCTACGTTGATGAGAATGCCACCTCGATCTCGCTGACACTTCTTGATGCGCCTGGAGTGCGAAGGAATGCTCGCTGCTATCACAATCAGGATAATAATGATCTTGAGGGGACACCGAAGGCAAAAAAGGCAATACACCTGCGTCAAAGGCTGTGGTCAGAACATGGCCATGATATGGCGCCGACTGCAACGACTGTCCGGATTCCGGGGCTTTTTGAAGGCTAAGATGAATGATGTTGCGCCCCTAGCTGAAGCCAACCAAGCTACGTTGATGAGAATGGCCCCCTCGATTTCGTTGACAATTCTTGATGCGCCGGAAGGGCGAAGAGATGCTCGCTGCTATCACAATCAGGACAACCTTGATCTTGAGGGGACGCCAAAAGCAAACGATGCAATAGACCTGCGTGACAGAGAGTGGTCAGTACGTGGCCATGATATGGCGCCAACTGGGACGACTGTGCGGATTCCGTGGCTTTTTGAAGGCCAAGATGTACGATGTTGCGCCCCTAGCTGAAGCCAAGTAAGCTACGCTGATGAGAATGGCCCCCTCGATTTCGTTGACAATTCTTGATGTGCCGGAAGGGCGAAGGAATGCTCGCTGCTATCACAGTCCGGACAACCTTGATCTTGAGGGGACACCGAAAACCAACGATGCAATAGACCTGCGTGACAGAGAGTGGTCAGTACGTGGTCATGATATGGCGCAAGCTGCGACAACTGTGCGGATTACGTTGCTTTTTGATGGCCAAGATGTACAATGTTGCGCCCCTAGCTGAAGCCAACCAAGCTACGTTGATGAGAATGGCTCCCTCGATTTCGTTGACAATTCTTGATGCGCCGGGAGAGCGAAGGGAAGCTCGCTGCGATCACAATCAGGACAATCTTGATCTTGAGGGGGACACCGAAAACAAACGACGCAATAGACCTGCGTGACAGAGAGTGGTCAGCACTTGACCATGATATGGCGCAACTCCGACGACTGTGCAGATTCCGTGGCTTTTTGAAGGCCAAGATGTACGATGTTGCGCCCCTAGCTGAAGCCAACCAAGCTACGTTGATGAGAATGGCCCCCTCGATTTCGTTGACATTTCTTGATGCGCCGGAAGGGCGAAGGGATGCTCGCTGCTATCACAATCAGGACAACCTTGATCTTGAGGGGACACCGAAAGCAAACGATGCAATAGACCTGCGCGACAGAGTGTGTTCCGTCATGGCCATAATATGCCGCCCACTGCGACGACTATCCGGATTCCGTGGGTTTTGTAAGGCTAAGATGAACGAGGTGGCGCCCCTAGCAGAAGCCAACCAAGCCACGTTGATGAGAATGGCCCCCTCGATTTCATTGACAATTCTTGATGCGCAGGGAGGGCGAAGGGATCCTAGCTGAGATCACAATAAGGACAATTTTGACCTTGAGGGGACACCGAAGGCAACCGATGGAATTGACCTGCCTGTCAGAGTGTGTTCCGTACATGGCCATGATATGTCGCCCACTGCGACGACTATCAGGATTCCGTGGGTTTTGGAAGGCTAAGATGAACGAGGTGGCGCCCCTAGCAGAAGCCAACCAAGCCACGTTGATGAGAACGGCCCCCTGGATTTCGTTGACACTTCTTGACGCGCAGGGAGGGTGAAGGAATGTTTGCTGCGATCACAATCAGGACGATCTTAAACTTGAGGGGATACCGTAAGCAAACGACACAATAGAATTAAGTGACAGATTGTATTTAGTACTTGACGATGATATGGCGCCAACTGCAACGACTGTCCGGATTCAGGGGCTTTTTGAAGGCTAAGATGAACGACGTTGCGCCCCTAGCTGAAGCCAACCAAGCTACGTTGATGAGAATGGCTCCCTCGATTTCGTTGACAATTCTTGATGCGCCGGGAGGGCGAAGGGATGCTCGCTGCGATCACAATCAGGACAATCTTGATCTTGAGGGGACACCGAAAACAAACGATGCAATAGACCTGCGTGACAGAGAGTGGTCAGTACGTGGTCATGATATGGCGCAAGCTGCTACGACTGTTCGAATTCCGTGGCTTTTTGAAGGCCAAGATGTACGTTGTTGCGCCCCTAGCTGAAGCCAACCGAGCTACGTTGATGAGAATGCCCCCTCGATTTCGTTGACAATTCTTGATGCGCCGGGATTGCGAAGGGATGCTCGCTGCGATCACAATCAGGACAATCTTGACCTTGATGGGGACACCGAAAACAAACGATGCAATAGACCTGCGTGACAGAGAGTGGTCAGCACTTGACCATGATATGGCGCAACTCCGACGACTGTGCAGATTCCGTGGCTTTTTGAAGGCCAAGATGTACGATGTTGCGCCCCTAGCTGAAGCCAACCAAGCTACGTTGATGAGAATGGCCCCCTCGATTTCGTTGACATTTCTTGATGCGCCGGAAGGGCGAAGGGATGCTCGCTGCTATCACAATCAGGACAACCTTGATCTTGAGGGGACACCGAAAGCAAACGATGCAATAGACCTGCGCGACAGAGTGTGTTCCGTCATGGCCATGATATGCCGCCCACTGCGACGACTATCCGGATTCCGTGGGTTTTGTAAGGCTAAGATGAACGAGGTGGCGCCCCTAGCAGAAGCCAACCAAGCCACGTTGATGAGAATGGCCCCCTCGATTTCATTGACAATTCTTGACGCGCAGGGAGGGCGAAGGGATCCTAGCTGAGATCACAATAAGGACAATCTTGACCTTGAGGGGACACCAAAGGCAACCGATGGAATTGACCTGCGTGTCAGAGTGTGTTCCGTACATGGCCATGATATGGCGCAAGCTGCGACAACTGTGCGGATTACGTTGCTTTTTGATGGCCAAGATGTACAATGTTGCGCCCCTAGCTGAAGCCAACCAAGCTACGTTGATGAGAATGGCTCCCTCGATTTCGTTGACAATTCTTGATGCGCCGGGAGAGCGAAGGGAAGCTCGCTGCGATCACAATCAGGACAATCTTGATCTTGAGGGGGACACCGAAAACAAACGACGCAATAGACCTGCGTGACAGAGAGTGGTCAGTACGTGGTCGTGATATGGCGCAAGCTGCGACGACTGTTCGAATTCCGTGGCTTTTTGAAGGCCAAGATGTACGCTGTTGCGCCCCTAGCTGAAGCCAACCAAGCTACGTTGATGAGAATGCCCCCCTCGATTTCGTTGACAATTCTTGATGCGCCGGGATGGCGAAGGGATGCTCGCTGCGATCACAATCAGGACAATCTTGACCTTGAGGGGGACACCGAAAACAAACGATGCAATAGACCTGCGTGACAGAGAGTGGTCAGCACATGACCATGATATGGCGTCAACTCCGACGACTGTGCAGATTCCGTTGCTTTTTGAAGGCCAAGATGAACGATGTTGCGCCCCTAGCTGAAGCCAACCAAGCTAAGTTGATGAGAATGGCTCCCTCAATTTCGTTGACAATTTTTAATGCGCCCGAAGGGCGAAGGAATGCTCGCTGCTATCAGAATCAGGACAACCTTGATCTTGAGGGGGACACTGAAAAAAAACGATGCTATAGATCTGCGTTACAGAGAGTGGTCAGTACGTGGTCATGATATGACGGCAACTTCGACGACTGTTCGAATTCCGTGGCTTTTTGAAGGCCAAGATGTACGATGTTGCGCCCCTAGCTTAAGCCAACCAAACTACGTTGCTGAGAATGGCCCCCTCGATTTCGTTGACAATTCTTGATGCGCCAGAAGGGCGAAAGGATGCTCGCTGCTATCACAATCAGGACAATCTTGAACTTAAGGGGACACCGAAAGCAAACGATGCAATAGACCTGCGTGACAGAGAGTGGTCGGATCGTGGTCATGATATGGCGCCAACTGCGACGACTGTGCGGATTCCGTGGCTTTTTGAAGGCCAAGATGTACGATGTTGCGCCCCTAGCTGAAGCCAAGCAAGCTACGTTGATGAGAATGCCCCCCCCCCCGATTTCGTTGACAATTCTTGATGCGCCGGAAGGGCGAAGAGATGCTCGCTGCTATCAAAATAAGCACGACCTTGATCTTGAGGGGACACCGAAAGCAAACGAAGCAATAGACCTGCGTGACTGAGAGTGGTCAGTACGTGGCCTTGATATGGCGCCAACTGCGACGACTGTCCGGATTCCGTGGCTTTTTGAAGACCAAGATGAACGATGTTGCGCCCCTAGCTGAAGCCAACCAAGCTACGTAGATGAGAATGGCCCCCTCTATTTCGTTGACAATTCTTGATGCGCAGGGAGGGCGAAGGTATCCTAGCTAAGATCACAATAAGGACAATCTTGACCTTGAGGGGACACCGAAGGCAACCGATGGAATTGACCTGCGTTTCAGAGTGTGTTCCGTACATGGCCATGTTATGCCGCCCACTGCGACGACTATCCGGATTCCGTGGCATCTTGAAGGCCAAAATGAACGATGTAGCTCCCCAAGCGGAAGCCAACCAAGCGAAGTTGATGAGAATGGCCCCCTCGGTTTCGCTGACATTTCTTGATGCGCCAGAAGGGCGAAGGGATGCTCGCTGCTATCACAATCAGGACAACCTTGATCTTGAGGGGACACCGAAAGCAAACGATGCAATAGACCTGCGCGACAGAGTGTGTTCCGTACATGGCCATGATATGCCGCCCACTGCGACAACTATCCGGATTCCGTGGGTTTTGTAAGGCTAAGATGAACGAGGTGGAGCCCCTAGCAGAAGCCAACCAATCTAAGTTGATGAGAATGGCTCCCTCGATTTCGTTGACAATTTTTGTTGCGGCCGAATGGCGAAGGGATGCTCGCTGCTATCACAATCAGGACAACCTTGATCTTGAGGGGGACACCGAAAACAAACGAAGCTATAGACCTGCGTGACAGAGAGTGGTCAGTACGTGGTCCTGATATGACGCCAACTACGACGACTGTTAGAATACCGTGGCTCTTTGAAGGCCAAGATGTACGATTTTGCGCCCCTAGCTTAAGCCAACCAAACTACGTTGCTGAGCATGGCCCCCTCGATTTCGTTGACAATTCTTGATGCGCCGGAAGGGCGAAGGGATGCTCGCTGCTATCACAGTCAGGACAACCTTGATCTTGAGGGGACACCGAAAGCAAACGATGCAATAGACCTTCGTGACGGAGGTTGGTCAGTACGTGGCCATAATATGGCGCCAACTGCGACGACAGTTCTGATTCCGGGGCTTTTTGAAGGCTAAGATGAACGATGTTGCGCCCCTAGCTGAAGCCAACCAAGCTACGTTGATGAGAATGGCTCCCTCGATTTCGTTGAAAATTATTCAAGCGCCGGGAGGGCGAAGAGATGCTCTCTGCTATCACAGTCAGGACAACCTTGACCTTGAGGGGGACACCGAAAACAAACGATGCAATAGACCTGCGTGACAGAGAGTGGTCGGATCGTGGCCATGATATGGCGCACACTGCGACGACTGTTCGGATTCCGTGGCTTTTTGAAGGCCAAGATGTACGATGTTGCGCCCCTAGCTTAAGCCAACCAAACTACGTTGATGAGAATGGCTCCCTCAATTTCGTTGACAATTTTTAATGCGCCCGAAGGGCGAAGGAATGCTCGCTGCTATCAGAATCAGGACAACCTTGATCTTGAGGGGGACACCGAAAAAAAACGATGCTATAGACCTGCGTGACAGAGAGTGGTCAGTACGTGGTCATGATATGACGCCAACTTCGACGACTGTTCGAATTCCGTGGCTTTTTGAAGGCCAAGATGTACGATGTTGCGCCCCTAGCTGAAGCCAAGCAAGCTACGTTGATGAGAATGCCCCCCCCCCCGATTTCGTTGACAATTCTTGATGCGCCGGAAGGGCGATGAGATGCTCGCTGCTATAAAAAAATAAGCACGACCTTGATCTTGAGGGGACACCGAAAGCAAACGAAGCAATAGACCTGCGTGACAGGGAGTGGCCAGTACGTGGCCTTGATATGGCGCCAACTCCGACGACTGTGCGGACTCCGTGGCTTTTTGAAGGCCAAGATGTACGATGTAGCGCCCCTAGCTGAAGCCAACCAAGCTACGTTGATGAGAATGGCCCCCTCGATTTCGTTGACAATTCTTGGTGCGCCGGAAGGGCGAAGAGATGCTCGCTGCTATCACAATCAGGACAACCTTGATCTTGAGGGGACACCGAAAGCAAACGATGCAATAGACCTTCGTGACGGAGGTTGGTCAGTACGTGGTCATGATATGGCGCAAGCTGCGACAACTGTGCGGATTCCGTTGCTTTTTGATGGCCAAGATGTACAATGTTGCGCCCCTAGCTGAAGCCAACCAAGCTACGTTGATGAGAATGGCCCCCTCGATTTCGTTGACAATTCTTGATGCGCCGGAAGGGCGAAGGGATGCTCGCTGCTATCACAGTCAGGACAACCTTGATCTTGAGGGGACACCGAAAGCAAACGATGCAATAGACCTTCGTGACAGAGAGTGGTCGGATCGTGGCCATGATATGGCGCACACTGCGACGACTGTTCGGATTCCGTGGCTTTTTGAAGGCTAAGATGAACGATGTTGCGCCCCTAGCTGAAGCCAACCAAGCTAAGTTGATGAGAATGGCTCCCTCAATTTCGTTGACAATTTTTAATGCGCCCGAAGGGCGAAGGAATGCTCGCTGCTATCAGAATCAGGACAACCTTGATCTTGAGGGGGACACTGAAAACAAACGATGCTATAGATCTGCGTTACAGAGAGTGGTCAGTACGTGGCCTTGATATGGCGCCAACTGCGACGACTGTCCGGATTCCGTGGCTTTTTGAAGACCAAGATGAACAATGTTGCGCCCCTAGCTGAAGCCAACCAAGCTACGTAGATGAGAATGGCCCCCTCTATTTCGTTGACAATTCTTGATGCGCAGGGAGGGCGAAGGTATCCTAGCTAAGATCACAATAAGGACAATCTTGACCTTGAGGGGACACCGAAGGCAACCGATGGAATTGACCTGCGTTTCAGAGTGTGTTCCGTACATGGCCATGATATGCCGCCCACTGCGACGACTATCCGGATTCCGTGGCATCTTGAAGGCCAAAATGAACGATGTAGCTCCCCAAGCGGAAGCCAACCAAGCGAAGTTGATGAGAATGGCCCCCTCGATTTCGCTGACATTTCTTGACGATACGGGAGGGCGAATGGATGCGCGCTGAGATCACAATCAGGACAATCTTGATCTTGAGGGGACACCGAAAGCACACAATGCAATAGATCTGCGTGACAGAGAGTGGTCGGAACGTGGCCATGATATGGCGCCAACTGCGATGACTGTTCGGATTCCGTGGCTTTTTGAAGGCTAAGATGAACGATGTTGCGCCCTTAGCTGAAGCCAACCAAGCTAAATTGATGAGAATGGCTCCCTCGATTTCGTTGACAATTTTTGTTGCGGCCGAATGGCGAAGGGATGCTCGCTGCTATCACAATCAGGACAACCTTGATCTTGAGGGCGACACCGAAAACAAACGAAGCTATAGACCTGCGTGACAGAGAGTGGTCAGTACGTGGTCCTGATATGACGCCAACTTCGACGACTGTTAGAATACCGTGGCTTTTTGAAGGCCAAGATGTACGATGTTGCGCCCCTAGCTTAAGCCAACCAAACTACGTTGCTGAGAATGGCCCCCTCGATTTCGTTGACAATTCTTGATGCGCCGGAAGGGCGAAGAGATGCTCACTGCTATCACAATCAGGACAACCTTGATCTTGAGGCGGACACCGAAAACAAACGAAGCTATAGACCTGCGTGACAGAGAGTGGTCAGTACGTGGTCCTGATATGACGCCAACTTCGACGACTGTTAGAATACCGTGGCTTTTTGAAGGCCAAGATGTACGATGTTGCGCCCCTAGCTTAAGCCAACCAAACTACGTTGCTGAGAATGGCCCCCTCGATTTCGTTGACAATTCTTGATGCGCCAGAAGGGCGAAGGAATGGTCGCTGCTATCACAATCAGGACAACCTTGATCTTGAGGATACACCGTAAGCAAACGATGCAATAGACCTGCATGACAGAGAGTGGTCAGTACGTGGTCATGATATTGCGCCAACTCCGACGACTGTGCGGACTACGTGGCTTTTTGAAGGCCAAGATGTACGATGTAGCGCCCCTAGCTGAAGCCAACCAAGCTACGTTGATGAGAATGGCCCCCTCGATTTCGTTGACAATTCTTGATGCGCCGGAAGGGCGAAGAGATGCTCGCTGCTATCACAATCAGGACAACCTTGATCTTGAGGGGACACCGAAAGCAAACGATGCAATAGACCTTCGTGACGGAGGTTGGTCAGTACGTGGCCATGATATGGCGCCAACTGCGACGACTGTGCGGATTCCGTGGCTTTTTGAAGGCCAAGATGTACGATGTTGCTCCCCTAGCTGGAGCCAACCAAGCTACGTTGATGAGAATGGCCCCCTCGATTTCGTTGACAATTCTTGATGCGCCGGAAGGGCGAAGGGATGCTCGCTGCTATCACAGTCAGGACAACGTTGATCTTGAGGGGACACCGAAAGGAAACGATGCAATAGACCTGCGTGACGGCAGAGAGTGGTCAGTACGTGGCCATAATATGGCCCCAACTGCGACGACAGTTCTGATTCCGGGGCTTTTTGAAGGCTAAGATGAACGATGTTGTGCCCCTAGCTGAAGCCAACCAAGCTACGTTGATGAGAATGGCTCCCTCGATTTCGTTGACCATTTTTAATGCGCCCGAAGGGCGAAGGGATGCTCGCTGCTATCTCAATCAGGACATCCTTGACCTTGAGGGGGACACTGAAAACAAACGATGCTATAGATCTGCGTTACAGAGAGTGGTCAGTACGTGGTCATGATATGACGCCAACTTCGACGACTGTTCGAATTGCGTGGCTTTTTGAAGGCCAAGATGTACGATGTTGCGCCCCTAGCTTAAGCCAACCAAACAACATTGCTGAGAATGGCGCCCTCGATTTCGTTGAAAATTCTTGATGCGCCAGAAGGGCGAAGGGATGCTCGCTGCTATCACAATCAGGACAACCTTGATCTTGAGGGGACACCGAAAGCAAACGATGCAATAGATCTGCGTGACAGAGAGTCGTCAGTACGTGGCCATGATATGGCGCCAATTACGACGACTGTGCAGATTTCGGGGCTTTTTGAAGGTCAAGATGACCGATGTAGGGCCCCAAGCGGAAGCCTACCAAGCTATGTTGAGGAGAATGGCCCCGTCGATTTCGCTGACACTTCTTGACGACACGGGTGGCGAATGCATGGTCGCAGCGATCACAATAAGGGCAATCTTGATCTTGAAGGAAAACCGAAAGCAAACGATGCAATAGACGTGCTTGACAGAGAGTGGTCAGTCCGTGGTCATGATATGGCGCAAACTGCGGCGACTGTTCTGATTCCGTGGCTTTTTTAAGGCCAAGATGAACGATGTAGGGCCCCAAGCTGAAGCCGACCATGCTATATTGATGAGAATGGGCCCCTCGATTTCGCTGACACTTCTTGATGACACGGGAGGGCGAATGGATGCTCGCTTCGATCACAATCAGGACAATCATGAACTTGGGGGGACACCGTAAATAAACGATGCAATAGACCTGCGTGACAGAGAGTGGTCAGTACGTGGTCATGATATGGCGCCAACCGCGACGACTGTCTGGATTCCGTGGCTTTTTGAAGGCCAAGATGTACGATGTTGCGCCCCTAGCTGAAGCCAACCAAGCTATGTTGATGAGAATGGTCCCCTCGATTTCGTTGTCACTTCTTGACGATACGGGAGGGCGAATGGATGCTCGCTGCGATCACAATCAGGGCAATCTTGATCTTGAGGGGACACCGAAAGCAAACGATACAATAGATCTGCGTGACATAGAGTGGTCAGTACGTGGTCATGATATGGCGCCAACTGCGACGACAGTTCGGATTCTGTGGCTTTTTGAAGGCTAAGATGAACGATGTTGCGCCCCTAGCTGAAGCCAACCAAGCTACGTTGATGAGAATGGCCCCCTCGATTTCGTTGACAATTCTTGATGCGCCGGAAGGGCGAAGGGATGCTCGGTGCTATCGCAATAAGGGCAACCTTGATCTTAAGGGGACAACGAAAGCAAACGAAGCAATAGACCTGCGTGACAGAGAGTGGTCAGTACGTGGCCTTGATATGGCGCCAGCTGCGACGACTGTGCGGATTTCGTGGTTTTTTGGAGACCAAGATGAACGATGTTGCGCCCCTAGCTGAAGCCAACCAAGCTAAGTAGATGAGAATGGCCCCCTCAATTTCGTTGACAATTCTTGATGCGCAGGGAGGGCGAAGGGATCCTAGCTGAGATCACAATAAGGACAATCTTGACCTTGAGGGGACACCGAAGGCAACCGATGGAATTGTCCTGCGTGTCAGAGTGTGTTCCGTACATGGCCATGATATGCCGCCCACTGCGACGACTGTCCGGATTCCGTGGGTTTTGGAAGGCTAAGATTAACGAGGTGGCGCCCCTAGCAGAAGCCAACCAAGCCACGATGATGAGAACGGCCCCCTGGATTTCGTTGACACTTCTTAACGCGCAGGGAGGGCGAAGGGATGCTCGCTGCGATTACAATCAGAATAATCTTGATCTTGAGAGGACGCCGGAAGCAACCGATAATATGTACCTAAGTGACAGAGTGTGGTCAGTACATGGCCATGATATGGCGCCAACTGCAACGACTTTCCGGATTCCGTGGCTTTTTGAAGGCCAAGATGAACGATCTAGCGCCCCTAGCGGAAGCCAACCAAGCTTTGTTGATGAGAATGCCACCTAGATCTCGCTGACACTTCTTGATGCGCCGGGAGGGCGAAGGTATGCTCGCTGCGATCACAATCAGGATAATATTGATCTTGAGGGGACACCGAAGCCAAATAATGCAATAGACCTGCGTCACAGGTTGTGGTCAGAACATGGCCATGATATGGCGCCAACTGCAACGACTGTCCGGATTCAGGGGCTTTTTGAAGGCTAAGATGAACGACGTTGCGCCCCTAGCTGAAGCCAACCAAGCTACGTTGATGAGAATGCCCCCCTCGATTTCGTTGACAATTCTTGATGCGCCGGAAGGGCGGAGGGATGCTCGCTGCTATCCCAATCAGGACAACCTTGATCTTGAGGGGACACCTAAAGCAAACGATGCAATAGACCTTCGTGACAGAGAGTGGTCAGTACGTGGCCATGATATGCCGCCCACTGCGACGACTATCCGGATTCCGTGGGTTTTGGAAGGCTAAGATTAACGAGGTGGCGCCCCTAGCAGAAGCCAACCAAGCCACGTTGATGAGAACGGCCCCCTGGATTTCGTTGACACTTCTTAACGCGCAGGGAGGGCGAAGGGATGCTCGCTGCGATTACAATCAGAACAATCTTGATCTTGAGAGGACGCCGGAAGCAACCGATAATATGTACCTACGTGACAGAGTGTGGTCAGTACATGGCCATGATATGGCGCCAACTGCAACGACTTTCCGGATTCCGTGGCTTTTTGAAGGCCAAGATGAACGATCTAGCGCCCCTAGCGGAAGCCAACCAAGTTACGTTGATGAGAATGCCACCTAGATCTCGCTGACACTTCTTGATGCGCCGGGAGGGCGAAGGTATGCTCGCTGCGATCACAATCAGGATAATATTGATCTTGAGGGGACACCGAAGGCAAATAATGCAATAGACCTGCGTCACAGGTTGTGGTCAGAACATGGCCATGATTTGGCGCCAACTGCAACGACTGTCCGGATTCAGGGGCTTTTTGAAGGCTAAGATGAACGACGTTGCGCCCCTAGCTGAAGCCAACCAAGCTACGTCGAAGATAATGGCCCCCTCAATTTCGTTGGCAATTCTTGATGCGCCGGAAGGGCGAAGGGATGCTCGCTGCGATCACAATAAGGACAATCTTCATCTTGAGGGGGACACCGAAAACAAACGATGCAATAGACCTGCGTGACAGAGAGGGGTCAGTACGTGGTCATGATATGGCGCAAGCTGCGACGACTGTTCGAATTCCGTGGCTTTTTGAAGGCCAAGATGTACGCTGTTGCGCCCCTAGCTGAAGCCAACCAAGCTACGTTGATGAGAATGCCCCCCTCGATTTCGTTGACAATTCTTGATGTGCCGGAAGGGCGAACGGATGCTCGCTGCTATCACAATCCGGACAACCTTGATCTTGAGGGGACACCGAAAGCCAACGATGCAATAGACCTGCGTGACAGAGAGTGGTCAGTACGTAGCCATGATATGGCGCCAACTGCAACGACTGTCCGGATTCAGGGGCTTTTTAAAGGCTAAGATGAACGACGTTGCGCCCCTAGCTGAAGCCAACCAAGCTACGTTGATGAGAATGCCACCTCGATCTCGCTGACAATTCTTGATGCGCCGGGAGGGCGAAGGGACGCTCACTGCGATTACAATCAGAACAATCTTGATCTTGAGAGGACGCCGGAAGCAACCGATAATATGTACCTAAGTGACAGAGTGTGGTCAGTACATCGCCATGATATGGCGCCAACAGCAACGACTTTCCGGATTCCGTGGCTTTTTGAAGGCCAAGATGAAAGATCTAGCGCCCCTAGCGGAAGCCGACCAAGCTACGTTGATGAGAATGCCACCTAGATCTCGCTGACACTTCTTGATGCGCCGGGAGGGCGAAGGTATGCTCGCTGCGATCACAATCAGGATAATATTGATCTTGAGGGGACACCCAAGGCAAATAATGCAATAGACCTGCGTCACAGGTTGTGGTCAGAACATGGCCATGATATGGCGCCAACTCCGACGACTGTGCGGATTCCGTGGTTTTTTGAAGGCCAAGATGTACGATGTAGCGCCCCTAGCTGAAGCCAAGCAAGCTACGCTGATGAGAATGGCCTCTCGATTTCGTTGACAATTCTTGATGCGCCGGGAGGGCGAAGAGATCCTCTCTGCTATCACAGTCAGGACAACCTTGATCTTGAGGGGGACACCGAAAACAAACGATGCAATAGACCTGCGTGACAGAGAGTGGTCGGAACGTGGCCATGATATGGCGCCAACTGCGACGACTGTTCGGATTCCGTGGCTTTTTGAAGGCTAAAAAGAACGATGTTGCGCCCTTAGCTGAAGCCAACCAAGCTAAGTTGATGAGAATGGCTCCCTCGATTTCGTTGACAATTTTTGTTGCGGCCGAATGGCGAAGGGATGCTCGCTGCTATCACAATCAGGACAACCTTGATCTTGAGGGGACACCGAAAGCAAACGATGCAATAGATCTGCGTGACAGAGAGTCGTCAGTACGTGGCCATAATATGGCGCCAATTACGACGTCTGTGCAGATTTCGTGGCTTTTTGAAGGCCAAGATGACCGATGTAGGGCCCCAAGCGGAAGCCTACCAAGCTATGTTGATGAGAATGGCCCCCTCGATTTCGCTGACACTTCTAGACGATACGGGAGGGCGAATGGATGCACGCAGCGATCACAATAAGGGCAATCTTGATCTTGAAGGGACACCAAAAGCAAACGATGCAATAGACGTGCTTGACAGAGAGTGGTCAGTCCGTGGTCATGATATGGCGCCAACTGCGACGACTGTTATGATTCCGTGGCTTTTTGAAGGCCAAGATGAACGATGTAGGGCCCCAATCTGAAGCCGACCACGCTATATTGATGAGAATGGGCCCCTCGATTTCGCTGACACTTCTTGATGATACGGGAGGGCGAAGGGATCCTAGCTGAGATCACAATAAGGACAATGTTGACCTTGAGGGGACACCGAAGGCAACCGATGGAATTGACCTGCGTGTCAGAGTGTGTTCCGTACATGGCCATGATATGCCGCCCGCTGCGACGACTATCCGGATTCCGTGGGTTTTGGAAGGCTAAGATTAACGAGGTGGCACCCCTAGCAGAAGCCAACCAAGCCACGTTGATGAGAACGGCCCCCAGGATTTCGTTGACACTTCTTAACGCGCTGGGAGGGCGAAGGGATGCTCGCTGCGATTACAATCAGAACAATCTTGATCTTGAGTGGCCGCCGGAAGCAACCGATAATATGTACCTAAGTGACAGAGTGTGGTCAGTACATGGCCATGATAAGGCGCCAACTGCAACGACTGTCTGGATTCCGTGGCTTTTTGAAGGCCAAGATGTACGATGTTGCGCCAATAGCTGAAGCCAACCAAGCTATGTTGATGAGAATGATCCCCTCGATTTCGTTGACACTTCTTGACGATACGGGAGGGCGAATGGATGCTCGCTGCGATCACAATCAGGGCAATCTTGATCTTGAGGGAGAGACCGTAAGCTAACGATGCAATAGACCTGCGTGACGGCAGAGAGTGGTCAGTACGTGGCCATAATATGGCGCCAACTGCGACGACAGTTCTGATTCCGGGGCTTTTTGAAGGCTAAGATGAACGATGTTGCCCCCTAGCTGAAGCCAACCAAGCTACGTTGATGAGAATGGCTCCCTCGATTTCGTTGACAATTATTCATGCGCCGGGAGGGCGAAGAGGTGCTCTCTGCTATCACAGTCAGGACAACATTGATCTTGAGGGGGACACCGAAAACAAACGATGCAATAGACCTGCGTGACAGAGAGTGGTCGAAACGTGGCCATGATATGGCGCCAACTGCGACGACTGTTCGGATTCCGTGGCTTTTTGAAGGCTAAGATGAACGATTTTGCGCAATTAGCTGAAGCCAACCAAGCTAAGTTGATGAGAATGGCTCCCTCGATTTCGTTGACAATTTTTGTTGCGCCCGAAGGGCGAAGGGATGCTCGCTGCTATCACAATCAGGACAACCTTGATCTTGAGGGGGACACCGAAAACAAACGATGCTATAGACCTGCGTGACAGAGAGTGGTCAGTACGTGGTCCTGATATGACGCCAACTTCGACGACTGTTCGAATTCCGCGGCTTTTTAAGGCCAAGATGTACGATGTTGCGCCCCTAGTTTAAGCCAACCAAACTACGTTGCTGAGAATGGCCCCCTCGATTTCGTTGACAATTCTTGATGCGCCAGAAGGGCGAAAGGATGCTCGCTGCTATCACAATCAGGACAATCTTGAACTTAAGGGGACACCGAAAGCAAACGATGCAATAGACCTGCGTGACAGAGAGTGGTCGGATCGTGGTCGTGATATGGCGCCAACTGCGACGACTGTGCGGATTCCGTGGCTTTTTGAAGGCCAAGATGTACGATGTTGCACCCCTAGCTGAAGCCAAGCAAGCTACGTTGATGAGAATGCCCCCCCCCCCGATTTCGTTGACAATTCTTGATGCGCCGGAAGGGCGAAGAGATGCTCGCTGCTATCAAAATAAGCACGACCTTGATCTTGAGGGGACACCGAAAGCAAACGAAGCAATAGACCTGCGTTTCAGAGTGTGTTCCGTACATGGCCATGATATGCCGCCCACTGCGACGACTATCCGGATTCCGTGGCATCTTGAAGGCCAAAATGAACCATGTAGCTCCCCAAGCGGAAGCCAACCAAACTACGTTGCTCAGAATGGCCCCCTCGATTTCGTTGACAATTCTTGATGCGCCAGAAGGGCGAAGGGATGCTCGCTGCTATCACAATCAGGGCAACCTTGATCTTGAGGATACACCGAAAGCAAACGATGCAAGAGACCTGCGTGACAGAGAGTGGTCAGTACGTGGTCATGATATGGCGCAAGCTGCGACAACTGTGCGGATTCCGTTGCTTTTTGATGGCCAAGATGTACAATGTTGCGCCCCTAGCTGAAGCCAACCAAGCTACGTTGATGAGAATGGCCCCCTCGATTTCGTTGACAATTCTTGATGCGCCGGAAGGGCGAAGGGATGCTCGCTGCTATCACAGTCAGGACAACCTTGATCTTGAGGGGACACCGAAAGCAAACGATGCAATAGACCTTCGTGACGGAGGTTGGTCAGTACGTGGCCATAATATGGCGCCAACTGCGACGACAGTTCTGATTCCGGGGCTTTTTGAAGGCTAAGATGAACGATGTTGCGCCCCTAGCTGAAGCCAACCAAGCTACGTTGATGAGAATGGCTCCCTCGATTTCGTTGACAATTATTCATGCGCCGGGAGGGCGAAGAGATGCTCTCTGCTATCACAGTCAGGACAACCTTGACCTTGAGGGGGACACCGAAAACAAACGATGCAATAGACCTGCGTGACAGAGAGTGGTCGGATCGTGGCCATGATATGGCGCACACGGCGACGACTGTTCGGATTCCGCGGCTTTTTGAAGGCTAAGATGAACGATGTTGCGCCCCTAGCTGAAGCCAACCAAGCTAAGTTGATGAGAATGGCTCCCTCAATTTCGTTGACAATTTTTAATGCGCCCGAAGGGCGAAGGAATGCTCGCTGCTATCAGAATCAGGACAACCTTGATCTTGAGGGGGACACCGAAAACAAACGATGCAATAGACCTGCGTGACAGAGAGTGGTCAGTACGTGGTCGTGATATGGCGCAAGCTGCGACGACTGTTCGAATTCCGTGGCTTTTTGAAGGCCAAGATGTACGCTGTTGCGCCCCTAGCTGAAGCCAACCAAGCTACGTTGATGAGAATGCCCCCCTCGATTTCGTTGACAATTCTTGATGCGCCGGGATGGCGAAGGGATGCTCGCTGCGATCACAATCAGGACAATCCTGACCTTGAGGGGGACACCGAAAACAAACGATGCAATAGACCTGCGTGACAGAGAGTGGTCAGCACTTGACCATGATATGGCGTCAACTCCGACGACTGTGCAGATTTCGTGGCTTTTTGAAGGCCAAGATGACCGATGTAGGGCCCCAAGCGGAAGCCTACCAAGCTATGTTGATGAGAATGGCCCCCTCGATTTCGCTGACACTTCTAGACGATACGGGAGGGCGAATGGATGCACGCAGCGATCACAATAAGGGCAATCTTGATCTTGAAGGGACACCAAAAGCAAACGATGCAATAGACGTGCTTGACAGAGAGTGGTCAGTCCGTGGTCATGATATGGCGCCAACTGCGACGACTGTTATGATTCCGTGGCTTTTTGAAGGCCAAGATGAACGATGTAGGGCCCCAATCTGAAGCCGACCACGCTATATTGATGAGAATGGGCCCCTCGATTTCGCTGACACTTCTTGATGATACGGGAGGGCGAAGGGATCCTAGCTGAGATCACAATAAGGACAATGTTGACCTTGAGGGGACACCGAAGGCAACCGATGGAATTGACCTGCGTGTCAGAGTGTGTTCCGTACATGGCCATGATATGCCGCCCGCTGCGACGACTATCCGGATTCCGTGGGTTTTGGAAGGCTAAGATTAACGAGGTGGCACCCCTAGCAGAAGCCAACCAAGCCACGTTGATGAGAACGGCCCCCAGGATTTCGTTGACACTTCTTAACGCGCTGGGAGGGCGAAGGGATGCTCGCTGCGATTACAATCAGAACAATCTTGATCTTGAGTGGCCGCCGGAAGCAACCGATAATATGTACCTAAGTGACAGAGTGTGGTCAGTACATGGCCATGATAAGGCGCCAACTGCAACGACTGTCTGGATTCCGTGGCTTTTTGAAGGCCAAGATGTACGATGTTGCGCCAATAGCTGAAGCCAACCAAGCTATGTTGATGAGAATGATCCCCTCGATTTCGTTGACACTTCTTGACGATACGGGAGGGCGAATGGATGCTCGCTGCGATCACAATCAGGGCAATCTTGATCTTGAGGGAGAGACCGTAAGCTAACGATGCAATAGACCTGCGTGACGGCAGAGAGTGGTCAGTACGTGGCCATAATATGGCGCCAACTGCGACGACAGTTCTGATTCCGGGGCTTTTTGAAGGCTAAGATGAACGATGTTGCCCCCTAGCTGAAGCCAACCAAGCTACGTTGATGAGAATGGCTCCCTCGATTTCGTTGACAATTATTCATGCGCCGGGAGGGCGAAGAGGTGCTCTCTGCTATCACAGTCAGGACAACATTGATCTTGAGGGGGACACCGAAAACAAACGATGCAATAGACCTGCGTGACAGAGAGTGGTCGAAACGTGGCCATGATATGGCGCCAACTGCGACGACTGTTCGGATTCCGTGGCTTTTTGAAGGCTAAGATGAACGATTTTGCGCAATTAGCTGAAGCCAACCAAGCTAAGTTGATGAGAATGGCTCCCTCGATTTCGTTGACAATTTTTGTTGCGCCCGAAGGGCGAAGGGATGCTCGCTGCTATCACAATCAGGACAACCTTGATCTTGAGGGGGACACCGAAAACAAACGATGCTATAGACCTGCGTGACAGAGAGTGGTCAGTACGTGGTCCTGATATGACGCCAACTTCGACGACTGTTCGAATTCCGCGGCTTTTTGAAGGCCAAGATGTACGATGTTGCGCCCCTAGTTTAAGCCAACCAAACTACGTTGCTGAGAATGGCCCCCTCGATTTCGTTGACAATTCTTGATGCGCCAGAAGGGCGAAAGGATGCTCGCTGCTATCACAATCAGGACAATCTTGAACTTAAGGGGACACCGAAAGCAAACGATGCAATAGACCTGCGTGACAGAGAGTGGTCGGATCGTGGTCGTGATATGGCGCCAACTGCGACGACTGTGCGGATTCCGTGGCTTTTTGAAGGCCAAGATGTACGATGTTGCACCCCTAGCTGAAGCCAAGCAAGCTACGTTGTTGGGAATGCCCCCCCCCCCGATTTCGTTGACAATTCTTGATGCGCCGGAAGGGCGAAGAGATGCTCGCTGCTATCAAAATAAGCACGACCTTGATCTTGAGGGGACACCGAAAGCAAACGATGCAAGAGACCTGCGTGACAGAGAGTGGTCAGTACGTGGTCATGATATGGCGCAAGCTGCGACAACTGTGCGGATTCCGTTGCTTTTTGATGGCCAAGATGTACAATGTTGCGCCCCTAGCTGAAGCCAACCAAGCTACGTTGATGAGAATGGCCCCCTCGATTTCGTTGACAATTCTTGATGCGCCGGAAGGGCGAAGGGATGCTCGCTGCTATCACAGTCAGGACAACCTTGATCTTGAGGGGACACCGAAAGCAAACGATGCAATAGACCTTCGTGACGGAGGTTGGTCAGTACGTGGCCATAATAAGGCGCCAACTGCGACGACAGTTCTGATTCCGGGGCTTTTTGAAGGCTAAGATGAACGATGTTGCGCCCCTAGCTGAAGCCAACCAAGCTACGTTGATGAGAATGGCTCCCTCGATTTCGTTGACAATTATTCATGCGCCGGGAGGGCGAAGAGATGCTCTCTGCTATCACAGTCAGGACAACCTTGACCTTGAGGGGGACACCGAAAACAAACGATGCAATAGACCTGCGTGACAGAGAGTGGTCGGATCGTGGCCATGATATGGCGCACACGGCGACGACTGTTCGGATTCCGCGGCTTTTTGAAGGCTAAGATGAACGATGTTGCGCCCCTAGCTGAAGCCAACCAAGCTAAGTTGATGAGAATGGCTCCCTCAATTTCGTTGACAATTTTTAATGCGCCCGAAGGGCGAAGGAATGCTCGCTGCTATCAGAATCAGGACAACCTTGATCTTGAGGGGGACACCGAAAACAAACGATGCAATAGACCTGCGTGACAGAGAGTGGTCAGTACGTGGTCGTGATATGGCGCAAGCTGCGACGACTGTTCGAATTCCGTGGCTTTTTGAAGGCCAAGATGTACGCTGTTGCGCCCCTAGCTGAAGCCAACCAAGCTACGTTGATGAGAATGCCCCCCTCGATTTCGTTGACAATTCTTGATGCGCCGGGATGGCGAAGGGATGCTCGCTGCGATCACAATCAGGACAATCCTGACCTTGAGGGGGACACCGAAAACAAACGATGCAATAGACCTGCGTGACAGAGAGTGGTCAGCACTTGACCATGATATGGCGTCAACTCCGACGACTGTGCAGATTCCGTTGCTTTTTGAAGGCCAAGATGAACGATGTTGCGCCCCTAGCTGAAGCCAACCAAGCTAAGTTGATGAGAATGGCTCCCTCAATTTCGTTGACAATTTTTAATGCGCCCGAAGGGCGAAGGAATGCTCGCTGCTATCAGAATCAGGACAACCTTGATCTTGAGGGGGACACTGCAAAAAAAACGATGCTATAGATCTGCGTTACAGAGAGTGGTCAGTACGTGGTCATGATATGACGCCAACTTCGACGACTGTTCGAATTCCGTGGCTTTTTGAAGGCCAAGATGTACGATGTTGCGCCCCTAGCTTAAGCCAACCAAACTACGTTGCTGAGAATGGCCCCCTCGATTTCGTTGACAATTCTTGATGCGCCAGAAGGGCGAAAGGATGCTCGCTGCTATCACAATCAGGACAATCTTGAACTTAAGGGGACACCGAAAGCAAACGATGCAATAGACCTGCGTGACAGAGAGTGGTCGGATCGTGGTCATGATATGGCGCCAACTGCGACGACTGTGCGGATTCCGTGGCTTTTTGAAGGCCAAGATGTACGATGTTGCGCCCCTAGCTGAAGCCAAGCCAGCTACGTTGATGAGAATGCCCCCCCCCGCCGATTTCGTTGACAATTCTTGATGCGCCGGAAGGGCGAAGAGATGCTCGCTGCTATCAAAATAAGCACGACCTTGATCTTGAGGGGACACCGAAAGCAAACGAAGCAATAGACCTGCGTGACTGAGAGTGGTCAGTACGTGGCCTTGATATGGCGCCAACTGCGACGACTGTCCGGATTCCGTGGCTTTTTGAAGACCAAGATGAACGATGTTGCGCCCCTAGCTGAAGCCAACCAAGCTACGTAGATGAGAATGGCCCCCTCTATTTCGTTGACAATTCTTGATGCGCAGGGAGGGCGAAGGTATCCTAGCTAAGATCACAATAAGGACAATCTTGACCTTGAGGGGACACCGAAGGCAACCGATGGAATTGACCTGCGTTTCAGAGTGTGTTCCGTACATGGCCATGATATGCCGCCCACTGCGACGACTATCCGGATTCCGTGGCATCTTGAAGGCCAAAATGAACGATGTAGCTCCCCAAGCGGAAGCCAACCAAGCGAAGTTGATGAGAATGGCCCCCTCGATTTCGCTGACATTTCTTGATGCGCCAGAAGGGTGAAGAGATGCTCGCTGCTATCACAATCAGGACAACCTTGATCTTGAGGGGACACCGAAAGCAAACGATGCAATAGACCTGCGCGACAGAGTGTGTTCCGTACATGGCCATGATATGCCGCCCACTGCGACAACTATCCGGATTCCGTGGGTTTTGTAAGGCTAAGATGAACGAGGTGGAGCCCCTAGCAGAAGCCAAGCAAGCTACGCTGATGAGAATGGCCCCCTCGATTTCGTTGACAATTCTTGATGCGCCGGGAGGGCGAAGAGATGCTCTCTTCTATCACAGTCAGGACAACCTTGATCTTGAGGGGGACACCGAAAACAAACGATGCAATAGACCTGCATGACAGAGAGTGGTCGGATCGTGGCCATGATATGGCGCCAACTGCGACGACTGTTCGGATTCCGTGGCTTTTTGAAGGCTAAAATGAACGATGTTGCGCCCTGAGCTGAAGCCAACCAATCTAAGTTGATGAGAATTGCTCCCTCGATTTCGTTGACAATTCTTGATGCGCCGGAAGGGCGAAGAGATGCTCGCTGCTATCACAATCAGGACAATCTTGATCTTGAGGGGACGCCAAAAGCAAACGATGCAATAGACCTGCGTGACAGAGAGTGGTCAGTACGTGGCCATGATATGGCGCCAACTGCGACGACTGTGCGGATTCCGTGGCTTTTTAAAGTCCGAGATGTACGATGTTGCGCCCCTAGCTGAAGCCAAGTAAGGTACGCTGATGAGAATGGCCCCCTCGATTTCGTTGACAATTCTTGATGTGCCGGAAGGGCGAAGGAATGCTCGCTGCTATCACAATCCGGACAACCTTGATCTTGAGGGGACACCGAAAGCCAACGATGCAATAGACCTGCGTGACAGAGAGTGGTCAGTACGTGGTCATGATATGGCGCAAGCTGCGACAACTGTGCGGATTCCGTTGCTTTTTGATGGCCAAGATGTACAATGTTGCGCCCCTAGCTGAAGCCAACCAAGCTACGTTGATGAGAATGGCCCCCTCGATTTCGTTGACAATTCTTGGTGCGCCGGAAGGGCGAAGGGATGCTCGCTGCTATCACAGTCAGGACAACCTTGATCTTGAGGGGACACCGAAAGCAAACGATGCAATAGACCTTCGTGACGGAGGTTGGTCAGTACGTGGCCATATTATGGCGCCAACTGCGACGACAGTTCTGATTCCGGGGCTTTTTGAAGGCTAAGATGAACGATGTTGCGCCCCTAGCTGAAGCCAACCAAGCTACGTTGATGAGAATGGCTCCCTCGATTTCGTTGACAATTATTCATGCGCCGGGAGGGCGAAGAGATGCTCTCTGCTATCACAGTCAGGACAACCTTGACCTTGAGGGGGACACCGAAAACAAACGGTGCAATAGACCTGCGTGACAGAGAGTGGTCGGATCGTAGCCATGATATGGCGCACACTGCGACGACTGTTCGGATTCCGTGGCTTTTTGAAGGCTAAGATGAACGATGTTGCGCCCCTAGCTGAAGCCAACCAAGCTAAGTTGATGAGAATGGCTCCCTCAATTTCGTTGACAATTTTTAATGCGCCCGAAGGTCGAAGGAATGCTCGCTGCTATCAGAATCAGGACAACCTTGATCTTGAGGGGGACACTGAAAAAAAACGATGCTATAGATCTGCGTTACAGAGAGTGATCAGTACGTGGTCATGATATGACGCCAACTTCGACGACTGTTCGAATTCCGTGGCTTTTTGAAGGCCAAGATGTACGATGTTGCGCCCCTAGCTGAAGCCAAGCAAGCTACGTTGATGAGAATGCCCCCCCCCCTCGATTTCGTTGACAATTCTTGATGCGCCGGGAGGGCGAAGAGATGCTCTCTTCTATCACAGTCAGGACAACCTTGATCTTGAGGGGGACACCGAAAACAAACGATGCAATAGACCTGCATGACAGAGAGTGGTCGGAACGTGGCCATGATATGGCGCCAACTGCGACGACTGTTCGGATTCCGTGGCTTTTTGAAGGCTAAAATGAACGATGTTGCGCCCTTAGCTGAAGCCAGCCAATCTAAGTTGATGAGAATGGCTCCCTCGATTTCGTTGACAATTTTAGTTGCGGCCGAATGGCGAAGGGATGCTCGCTGCTATCACAATCAGGACAACCTTGATCTTGAGGGGGACACCGAAAACAAACGAAGCTATAGACCTGCGTGACAGAGAGTGGTCAGTACGTGGTCCTGATATGACGCCAACTACGACGACTGTTAGAATACCGTGGCTCTTTGAAGGCCAAGATGTACGATTTTGCGCCCCTAGCTTAAGCCAACCAAACTACGTTGCTGAGAATGGCCCCCTCGATTTCGTTGACAATTCTTGATGCGCCAGAAGGGCGAAGGGATGCTTGCTGCTATCACAATCAGGACAACCTTGATCTTGAGGATACACCGAAAGCAAACGATGCAATAGACCTGCGTGACAGAGAGTGGTCAGTATGTGGTCATGATATCGCGCCAACTCCGACGACTGTGCGGATTCCGTGGCTTTTTGAAGGCCAAGATGTACGATGTAGCGCCCCTAGCTGAAGCCAACCAAGCTACGTTGATGAGAATGGCCCCCTCGATTTCGTTGACAATTCTTGATGCGCCGGAAGGGCGTAGAGATGCTCGCTGCTATCACAATCAGGACAACCTTGTTCTTGAGGGGACGCCAAAAGCAAACGATGCAATAGACCTGCGTGACAGAGAGTGGTCAGTACGTGGCCATGATATGGCGCCAACTGCGACGACTGTGCGGATTCCGTGGCTTTTTAAAGTCCAAGATGTACGATGTTGCGCCCCTAGCTGAAGCCAAGTAAGCTACGCTGATGAGAATGGCCCCCTCGATTTCGTTGACAATTCTTGATGTGCCGGAAGGGCGAAGGAATGCTCGCTGCTATCACAATCCGGACAACCTTGATCTTGAGGGGACACCGAAAGCCAACGATGCAATAGACCTGCGTGACAGAGAGTGGTCAGTACGTGGTCATGATATGGCGCAAGCTGCGACAACTGTGCGGATTCCGATGCTTTTTGATGGCCAAGATGTACAATGTTGCGCCCCTAGCTGAAGCCAACCAAGCTACGTTGATGAGAATGGCCCCCTCGATTTCGTTGACAATTCTTGATGCGCCGGAAGGGCGAAGGGATGCTCGCTGCTATCACAGTCAGGACAACCTTGATCTTGAGGGGACACCGAAAGCAAACGATGCAATAGACCTTCGTGACGGAGGTTGGTCAGTACGTGGCCATAATATGGCGCCAACTGCGACGACAGTTCTGATTCCGGGGCTTTTTGAAGGCTAAGATGAACGATGTTGCGCCCCTAGCTGAAGCCAACCAAGCTACGTTGATGAGAATGGCTCCCTCGATTTCGTTGACAATTATTCATGCGCCGGGAGGGCGAAGAGATGCTCTCTGCTATCACAGTCAGGACAACCTTGACCTTGAGGGGGACACCGAAAACAAACGATGCAATAGACCTGCGTGAAAGAGAGTGGTCGGATCGTGGCCATGATATGGCGCACACTGCGACGACTGTTCGGATTCCGTGGCTTTTTGAAGGCTAAGATGAACGATGTTGCGCCCCTAGCTGAAGCCAACCAAGCTAAGTTGATGAGAATGGCTCCCTCAATTTCGTTGACAATTTTTAATGCGCCGGAAGGGCGAAGGAATGCTCGCTGCTATCAGAATCAGGACAACCTTGATCTTGAGGGGGACACCGAAAACAAACGATGCAATAGACCTGCGTGAGAGAGTGGTCAGTACGTGGTCGTGATATGGCGCAAGCTGCGACGACTGTTCGAATTCCGTGGCTTTTTGAAGGCCAAGATGTACGCTGTTGCGCCCCTAGCTGAAGCCAACCAAGCTACGTTGATGAGAATGCCCCCCTCGATTTCGTTGACAATTCTTGATGCGCCGGGATGGCGAAGGGATGCTCGCTGCGATCACAATCAGGACAATCTTGACCTTGAGGGGGACACCGAAAACAAACGATGCAATAGACCTGCGTGACAGAGAGTGGTCAGCACTTGACCATGATATGGCGTCAACTCCGACGACTGTGCAGATTCCGTTGCTTTTTGAAGGCCAAGATGAACGATGTTGCGCCCCTAGCTGAAGCCAACCAAGCTAAGTTGATGAGAATGGCTCCCTCAATTTCGTTGACAATTTTTAATGCGCCCGAAGGGCGAAGGAATGCTCGCTGCTATCAGAATCAGGACAACCTTGATCTTGAGGGGGACACTGAAAAAAAAACGATGCTATAGATCTGCGTTACAGAGAGTGGTCAGTACGTGGTTATGATATGACGCCAACATCGACGACTGTTCGAATTCCGTGGCTTTTTGAAGGCCAAGATGTATGATGTTGCGCCCCTAGCTTAAGCCAACCAAACTACGTTGCTGAGAATGGCCCCCTCGATTTCGTTGACAATTCTTGATGCGCCAGAAGGGCGAAAGGATGCTCGCTGCTATCACAATCAGGACAATCTTGAACTTAAGGGGACACCGAAAGCAAACGATGCAATAGACCTGCGTGACAGAGAGTGGTCAGTACGTGGTCATGATATGGCGCAAGCTGCGACAACTGTGCGGATTCCGTTGCTTTTTGATGGCCAAGATGTACAATGTTGCGCCCCTAGCTGAAGCCAACCAAGCTACGTTGATGAGAATGGCCCCCTCGATTTCGTTGACAATTCTTGATGCGCCGGAAGGGCGAAGGGATGCTCGCTGCTATCAAAATAAGCACGACCTTGATCTTGAGGGGACACCGAAAGCAAACGAAGCAATAGACCTGCGTGACTGAGAGTGGTCAGTACGTGGCCTTGATATGGCGCCAACTGCGACGACTGTCCGGATTCCGTGGCTTTTTGAAGACCAAGATGAACGATGTTGCGCCCCTAGCTGAAGCCAACCAAGCTACGTAGATGAGAATGGCCCCCTCTATTTCGTTGACAATTCTTGATGCGCAGGGAGGGCGAAGGTATCCTAGCTAAGATCACAATAAGGACAATCTTGACCTTGAGGGGACACCGAAGGCAACCGATGGAATTGACCTGCGTTTCAGAGTGTGTTCCGTACATGGCCATGATATGCCGCCCACTGCGACGACTATCCGGATTCCGTGGCATCTTGAAGGCCAAAATGAACGATGTAGCTCCCCAAGCGGAAGCAAACCAAGCGAAGTTGATGAGAATGGCCCCCTCGATTTCGCTGACATTTCTTGATGCGCCAGAAGGGCGAAGGGATGCTCGCTGCTATCACAATCAGGACAACCTTGATCTTGAGGGGACACCGAAAGCAAACGATGCAATAGACCTGCGCGACAGAGTGTGTTCCGTACATGGCCATGATATGCCGCCCACTGCGACAACTATCCGGATTCCGTGGGTTTTGTAAGGCTAAGATGAACGAGGTGGAGCCCCTAGCAGAAGCCAAGCAAGCTACGCTGATGAGAATGGCCCCCTCGATTTCGTTCACAATTCTTGATGCGCCGGGAGGGCGAAGAGATGCTCTCTTCTATCACAGTCAGGACAACCTTGATCTTGAGGGGACGCCAAAAGCAAACGATGCATTAGACCTGCGTGACAGAGAGTGGTCAGTACGTGGCCATGATATGGCGCCAACTGCGACGACTGTGCGGATTCCGTGGCTTTTTAAAGTCCAAGATGTACGATGTTGCGCCCCTAGCTGAAGCCAAGGAAGGTACGCTGATGAGAATGGCCCCCTCGATTTCGTTGACAATTCTTGATGTGCCGGAAGGGCGAAGGAATGCTCGCTGCTATCACAATCCGGACAACCTTGATCTTGAGGGGACACCGAAAGCCAACGATGCAATAGACCTGCGTGACAGAGAGTGGTCATTACGTGGTCATGATATGGCGCAAGCTGCCACAACTGTGCGGATTCCGTTGCTTTTTGATGGCCAAGATGTACAATGTTGAGCCCCTAGCTGAAGCCAACCAAGCTACGTTGATGAGAATGGCCCCCTCGATTTCGTTGACAATTCTTGATGCGCCGGAAGGGCGAAGGGATGCTCGCTGCTATCACAGTCAGGACAACCTTGATCTTGAGGGGACACCGAAAGCAAACGATGCAATAGACCTTCGTGACGGAGGTTGGTCAGTACGTGGCCATAATATGGCGCCAACTGCGACGACAGTTCTGATTCCGGGGCTTTTTTAAGGCTAAGATGAACGATGTTGCGCCCCTAGCTGAAGCCAACCAAGCTACGTTGATGAGAATGGCTCCCTCGATTTCGTTGACAATTATTCATGCGCCGGGAGGGCGAAGAGATGCTCTCTGCTATCAAAGTCAGGACAACCTTGACCTTGAGGGGGACACCGAAAACAAACGATGCAATAGACCTGCGTGACAGAGAGTCGTCGGATCGTGGCCATGATATGGCGCACACTGCGACGACTGTTCGGATTCCGTGGCTTTTTGAAGGCTAAGATGAACGATGTTGCGCCCCTAGCTGAAGCCAACCAAGCTAAGTTGATGAGAATGGCTCCCTCAATTTCGTTGACAATTTTTAATGCGCCCGAAGGGCGAAGGAATGCTCGCTGCTATAAGAATCAGGACAACCTTGATCTTGAGGGGGACACTGAAAAAAAACGATGCTATAGATCTGCGTTACAGAGAGTGGTCAGTACGTGGTCATGATATGACGCCAACTTCGACGACTGTTCGAATTCCGTGGCTTTTTGAAGGCCAAGATGTACGATGTTGCGCCCCTAGCTGAAGCCAAGCAAGCTACGTTGATGAGAATGCCCCCCCCCCCCCCGATTTCGTTGACAATTCTTGATGCGCCGGAAGGGCGAAGAGATGCTCGCTGCTATCAAAATAAGCACGACCTTGATCTTGAGGGGACACCGAAAGCAAACGAAGCAATAGACCTGCGTGACAGGGAGTGGTCAGTACGTGGCCTTGATATGGCGCCAACTGCGACGACTGTCCGGATTCCGTGGCTTTTTGAAGACCAAGATGAACGATGTTGCGCCCCTAGCTGAAGCCAACCAAGCTACGTAGATGAGAATGGCCCCCTCTATTTCGTTGACAATTCTTGATGCGCAGGGAGGGCGAAGGTATCCTAGCTAAGATCACAATAAGGACAATCTTGACCTTGAGGGGACACCGAAGGCAACCGATGGAATTGACCTGCGTTTCAGAGTTTGTTCCGTACATGGCCATGATATGCCGCCCACTGCGACGACTATCCGGATTCCGTGGCATCTTGAAGGCCAAAATGAACGATGTAGCTCCCCAAGCGGAAGCCAACCAAGCGAAGTTGATGAGAATGGCCCCCTCGATTTCGCTGACATTTCTTGACGATACGGGAGGGCGAAGGGATGCTCGCTGCTATCACAATCAGGACAACCTTGATCTTGAGGGGACACCGAAAGCAAACGATGCAATAGATCTGCGTGACAGAGAGTCGTCAGTACGTGGCCATGATATGGCGCCAATTACGACGACTGTGCAGATTTCGGGGCTTTTTGAAGGCCAAGATGACCGATGTAGGGCCCCAAGCGGAAGCCTACCAAGCTATGTTGATGAGAATGGCCCCGTCGATTTCGCTGACACTTCTTGACGACACGGGAGGGCGAATGCATGGTCGCAGCGATCACAATAAGGGAAATCTTGATCTTGAAGGGACACCGAAAGCAAACGATGCAATAGACGTGCTTGACAGAGAGTGGTCAGTCCGTGGTCATGATATGGCGCCAACTGCGGCGACTGTTCTGATTCCGTGGCTTTTTAAAGGCCAAGATGAACGATGTAGGGCCCCAAGCTTAATCCGACCACGCTATATTGATGAGAATGGGCCCCTCGATTTCGCTGACACTTCTTGATGATAAGGGAGGGCGAATGGATGCTCGCTTCGATCACAATCAGGACAATCATGAACTTGGGGGGACACCGTAAATATACGATGCAATAGACCTGCGTGACAGAGAGTGGTCAGTACGTGGTCATGATATGGCGCCAACCGCGACGACTGTCTGGATTCCGTGGCTTTTTGAAGGCCAAGATGTACGATGTTGCGCCCGTAGCTGAAGCCAACCAAGCTGTGTTGATGAGAATGGTCCCCTCAATTTCGTTGTCACTTCTTGACGATACGGGAGGGCGAATGGATGCTCGCTGCGATCACAATCAGGGCAATCTTGATCTTGCGGATACACCGAAAGCAAACGATGCAATAGACCTGCGTGACAGAGAGTGGTCAGTACGTGGTCATGATATGGCGCCAACTGCAACGACTGTTCGAATTCCGTGGCTTTTTGAAGGCCAAGATGTACGATGTTGCGCCCCTAGCTGAAGCCAACCAAACTACGTTGATGAGAATGGCCCCCTCGATTTCGTTGACAATTCTTGATGCGCCGGAAGGGCGAAGGGATGCTCGGTGCTATCACAATAAGGGCAACCTTGATCTTAAGGGGACACCGAGAGCAAACGAAGCAATAGACCTGCGTGACAGAGAGTGGTCAGTACGTGGCCTTGATATGGCGCCAGCTGCGACGACTGTGCGGATTCCGTGGTTTTTTGGAGACCATGATGAACGATGTTGCGCCCCTAGCTGAAGCCAACCAAGCTAAGTAGATAAGAATGGCCCTATCAATTTCGTTGACAATTCTTGATGCGCAGGGAGGGCGAAGGGATCCTAGCTGAGATCACAATAAGGACAATCTTGACCTTGAGGGGACACCGAAGGCAACCGATGGAATTGACCTGCGTGTCAGAGTGTGTTCCGTACATGGCCATGATATGCCGCCCACTGCGACGACTATCCGGATTCCGTGGGTTTTGGAAGGCTAAGATTAACGAGGTGGCGCCCCTAGCAGAAGCCAACCAAGCCACGATGATGAGAACGGCCCCCTGGATTTCGTTGACACTTCTTAACGCGCAGGGAGGGCGAAGGGATGCTCGCTGCGATTACAATCAGAATAATCTTGATCTTGAGAGGACGCCGGAAGCAACCGATAATATGTACCTAAGTGACAGAGTGTGGTCAGAACATGGCCATGATATGGCGCCAACTGCAACGACTGTCCGGATTCAGGGGCTTTTTGAAGGCTAAGATGAACGACGTTGCGCCCCTAGCTGAAGCCAACCAAGCTACGTTGATGAGAATGGCCCCCTCGATTTCGTTGACAATTCTTGATGCGCCGGAAGGGCGAAGAGATGCTCGCTGCTATCACAATCAGGACAACCTAGATCTTGAGGGGACGCCAAAAGCAAACGATGCAATAGACCTGCGTGACAGAGAGTGGTCAGTACGTGGCCATGATATGGCGCCAACTGCGACGACTGTGCGGATTCCGTGGCTTTTTAAAGTCCAAGATGTACGATGTTGCGCCCCTAGCTGAAGCCAAGTAAGCTACGCTGATGAGAATGGCCCCCTCGATTTCGTTGACATTTCTTGATGTGCCGGAAGGGCGAAGGAATGCTCGCTGCTATCACAATCCGGACAACCTTGATCTTGAGGGGACACCGAAAGCCAACGATGCAATAGACCTGCGTGACAGAGAGTGGTCAGTACGTGGTCATGATATGGCGCAAGCTGCGACAACTGTGCGGATTCCGTTGCTTTTTGATGGCCAAGATGTACAATGTTGCGCCCCTAGCTGAAGCCAACCAAGCTACGTTGATGAGAATGGCCCCCTCGATTTCGTTGACAATTCTTGATGCGCCGGAAGGGCGAAGGGATGCTCGCTGCTATCACAGTCAGGACAACCTTGATCTTGAGGGGACACCGAAAGCAAACGATGCAATAGACCTTCGTGACGGAGGTTGGTCAGTACGTGGCCATAATATGGCGCCAACTGCGACGACAGTTCTGATTCCGGGGCTTTTTGAAGGCTAAGATGAACGATGTTGCGCCCCTAGCTGAAGCCAACCAAGCTACGTTGATGAGAATGGCTCCCTCGATTTCGTTGACAATTATTCATGCGCCGGGAGGGCGAAGAGATGCTCTCTGCTATCACAGTCAGGACAACCTTGACCTTGAGGGGGACACCGAAAACAAACGGTGCAATAGACCTGCGTGACAGAGAGTGGTCGGACCGTGGCCATGATATGACGCCAACTTCGACGACTGTTCGAATTCCGTGGCTTTTTGAAGGCCAAGATGTACGATGTTGCGCCCCTAGCTGAAGCCAAGCAAGCTACGTTGATGAGAATGCCCCCCCCCCTCGATTTCGTTGACAATTCTTGATGCACCGGGAGGGCGAAGAGATGCTCTCTTCTATCACAGTCAGGACAACCTTGATCTTGAGGGGGACACCGAAAACAAACGATGCAATAGACCTGCATGACAGAGAGTGGTCGGAACGTGGCCATGATATGGCGCCAACTGCGACGACTGTTCGGATTCCGTGGCTTTTTGAAGGCTAAAATGAACGATGTTGCGCCCTTAGCTGAAGCCGACCAATCTAAGTTGATGAGAATGGCTCCCTCGATTTCGTTGACAATTTTTGTTGCGGCCGAATGGCGAAGGGATGCTCGCTGCTATCACAATCAGGACAACCTTGATCTTGAGGGGGACACCGAAAACAAACGAAGCTATAGACCTGCGTGACAGAGAGTGGTCAGTACGTGGTCCTGATATGACGCCAACTACGACGACTGATAGAATACTGTGGCTCTTTGAAGGCCAAGATGTACGATTTTGCGCCCCTAGCTTAAGCCAACCAAACTACGTTGCTGAGAATGGCCCCCTCGATTTCGTTGACAATTCTTGATGCGCCAGAAGGGCGAAGGGATGCTCGCTGCTATCACAATCAGGACAACCTTGATCTTGAGGATACACCGAAAGCAAACGATGCAATAGACCTGCGTGAGAGAGAGTGGTCAGTATGTGGTCATGATATTGCGCCAACTCCGACGACTGTGCGGATTCCGTGGCTTTTTGAAGGCCAAGATGTACGATGTAGCGCCCCTAGCTGAAGCCAACCAAGCTACGTTGATGAGAATGGCCCCCTCGATTTCGTTGACAATTCTTGATGCGCCGGAAGGGCGAAGAGATGCTCGCTGCTATCACAATCAGGACAACCTTGTTCTTGAGGGGACGCCAAAAGCAAACGATGCAATAGACCTGCGTGACAGAGAGTGGTCAGTACGTGGCCATGATATGGCGCCAACTGCGACGACTGTGCGGATTCCGTGGCTTTTTAAAGTCCAAGATGTACGATGTTGCGCCCCTAGCTGAAGCCAAGTAAGCTACGCTGATGAGAATGGCCCCCTCGATTTCGTTGACAATTCTTGATGTGCCGGAAGGGCGAAGGAATGCTCGCTGCTATCACAATCCGGACAACCTTGATCTTGAGGGGACACCGAAAGCCAACGATGCAATAGACCTGTGTGACAGAGAGTGGTCAGTACGTGGTCATGATATGGCGCAAGCTGCGACAACTGTGCGGATTCCGTTGCTTTTTGATGGCCAAGATGTACAATGTTGCGCCCCTAGCTGAAGCCAACCAAGCTACGTTGATGAGAATGGCCCCCTCGATTTCGTTGACAATTCTTGATGCGCCGGAAGGGCGAAGGGATGCTCGCTGCTATCACAGTCAGGACAACCTTGATCTTGAGGGGACACCGAAAGCAAACGATGCAATAGAAGTTCGTGACGGAGGTTGGTCAGTACGTGGCCATAATATGGCGCCAACTGCGACGACAGTTCTGATTCCGGGGCTTTTTGAAGGCTAAGATGAACGATGTTGCGCCCCTAGCTGAAGCCAACCAAGCTACGTTGATGAGAATGGCTCCCTCGATTTCGTTGACAATTATTCATGCGCCGGGAGGGCGAAGAGATGCTCTCTGCTATCACAGTCAGGACAACCTTGACTTTGAGGGGGACACCGAAAACAAACGATGCAATAGACCTGCGTGAAAGAGAGTGGTCGGATCGTGGCCATGATATGGCGCACACTGCGACGACTGTTCGGATTCCGTGGCTTTTTGAAGGCTAAGATGAACGATGTTGCGCCCCTAGCTGAAGCCAACCAAGCTAAGTTGATGAGAATGGCTCCCTCAATTTCGTAGACAATTTTTAATGCGCCCGAAGGGCGAAGGAATGCTCGCTGCTATCAGAATCAGGACAACCTTGATCTTGAGGGGGACACCGAAAACAAACGATGCAATAGACCTGCGTGAGAGAGTGGTCAGTACGTGGTCGTGATATGGCGCAAGCTGCGACGACTGTTCGAATTCCGTGGCTTTTTGAAGGCCAAGATGTACGCTGTTGCGCCCCTAGCTGAAGCCAACCAAGCTACGTTGATGAGAATGCCCCCCTCGATTTCGTTGACAATTCTTGATGCGCCGGGATGGCGAAGGGATGCTCGCTGCGATCACAATCAGGACAATCTTGACCTTGAGGGGGACACCGAAAACAAACGATGCAATAGACCTGCGTGACAGAGAGTGGTCAGCACTTGACCATGATATGGCGTCAACTCCGACGACTGTGCAGATTCCGTTGCTTTTTGAAGGCCAAGATGAACGATGTTGCGCCCCTAGCTGAAGCCAACCAAGCTAAGTTGATGAGAATGGTTCCCTCAATTTCGTTGACAATTTTTAATGCGCCCGAAGGGCGAAGGAATGCTCGCTGCTATCAGAATCAGGACAACCTTGATCTTGAGGGGGACACTGAAAAAAAAACGATGCTATAGATCTGCGTTACAGAGAGTGGTCAGTACGTGGTCATGATATGACGCCAACTTCGACGACTGTTCGAATTCCGTGGCTTTTTGAAGGCCAAGATGTACGATGTTGCGCCCCTAGCTTAAGCCAACCAAACTACGTTGCTGAGAATGGCCCCCTCGATTTCGTTGACAATTCTTGATGCGCCAGAAGGGCGAAAGGATGCTCGCTGCTATCACAATCAGGACGATCTTGAACTTAAGGGGACACCGAAAGCAAACGATGCAATAGACCTGCGTGACAGAGAGTGGTCAGTACGTGGTCATGATATGCCGCAAGCTGCGACAACTGTGCGTATTCCGTTGCTTTTTGATGGCCAAGATGTACAATGTTGCGCCCCTAGCTGAAGCCAACCAAGCTACGTTGCTGAGAATGGCCCCCTCGATTTCGTTGACAATTCTTGATGCGCCAGAAGGGCGAAGGGATGCTCGCTGCTATCACAATCAGGACAACCTTGATCTTGAGGATACACCGAAAGCAAACAATGCAATAGACCTGCGTGAGAGAGAGTGGTCAGTATGTGGTCATGATATTGCGCCAACTCCGACGACTGTGCGGATTCCGTGGCTTTTTGAAGGCCAAGATGTACGATGTAGCGCCCCTAGCTGAAGCCAACCAAGCTACGTTGATGAGAATGGCCCCCTCGATTTCGTTGACAATTCTTGATGCGCCGGAAGGGCGAAGAGATGCTCGCTGCTATCACAATCAGGACAACCTTGTTCTTGAGGGGACGCCAAAAGCAAACGATGCAATAGACCTGCGTGACAGAGAGTGGTCAGTACGTGGCCATGATATGGCGCCAACTGCGACGACTGTGCGGATTCCGTGGCTTTTTAAAGTCCAAGATGTACGATGTTGCGCCCCTAGCTGAAGCCAAGTAAGCTACGCTGATGAGAATGGCCCCCTCGATTTCGTTGACAATTCTTGATGTGCCGGAAGGGCGAAGGAATGCTCGCTGCTATCACAATCCGGACAACCTTGATCTTGAGGGGACACCGAAAGCCAACGATGCAATAGACCTGTGTGACAGAGAGTGGTCAGTACGTGGTCATGATATGGCGCAAGCTGCGACAACTGTGCGGATTCCGTTGCTTTTTGATGGCCAAGATGTACAATGTTGCGCCCCTAGCTGAAGCCAACCAAGCTACGTTGATGAGAATGGCCCCCTCGATTTCGTTGACAATTCTTGATGCGCCGGAAGGGCGAAGGGATGCTCGCTGCTATCACAGTCAGGACAACCTTGATCTTGAGGGGACACCGAAAGCAAACGATGCAATAGAAGTTCGTGACGGAGGTTGGTCAGTACGTGGCCATAATATGGCGCCAACTGCGACGACAGTTCTGATTCCGGGGCTTTTTGAAGGCTAAGATGAACGATGTTGCGCCCCTAGCTGAAGCCAACCAAGCTACGTTGATGAGAATGGCTCCCTCGATTTCGTTGACAATTATTCATGCGCCGGGAGGGCGAAGAGATGCTCTCTGCTATCACAGTCAGGACAACCTTGACTTTGAGGGGGACACCGAAAACAAACGATGCAATAGACCTGCGTGAAAGAGAGTGGTCGGATCGTGGCCATGATATGGCGCACACTGCGACGACTGTTCGGATTCCGTGGCTTTTTGAAGGCTAAGATGAACGATGTTGCGCCCCTAGCTGAAGCCAACCAAGCTAAGTTGATGAGAATGGCTCCCTCAATTTCGTAGACAATTTTTAATGCGCCCGAAGGGCGAAGGAATGCTCGCTGCTATCAGAATCAGGACAACCTTGATCTTGAGGGGGACACCGAAAACAAACGATGCAATAGACCTGCGTGAGAGAGTGGTCAGTACGTGGTCGTGATATGGCGCAAGCTGCGACGACTGTTCGAATTCCGTGGCTTTTTGAAGGCCAAGATGTACGCTGTTGCGCCCCTAGCTGAAGCCAACCAAGCTACGTTGATGAGAATGCCCCCCTCGATTTCGTTGACAATTCTTGATGCGCCGGGATGGCGAAGGGATGCTCGCTGCGATCACAATCAGGACAATCTTGACCTTGAGGGGGACACCGAAAACAAACGATGCAATAGACCTGCGTGACAGAGAGTGGTCAGCACTTGACCATGATATGGCGTCAACTCCGACGACTGTGCAGATTCCGTTGCTTTTTGAAGGCCAAGATGAACGATGTTGCGCCCCTAGCTGAAGCCAACCAAGCTAAGTTGATGAGAATGGTTCCCTCAATTTCGTTGACAATTTTTAATGCGCCCGAAGGGCGAAGGAATGCTCGCTGCTATCAGAATCAGGACAACCTTGATCTTGAGGGGGACACTGAAAAAAAAACGATGCTATAGATCTGCGTTACAGAGAGTGGTCAGTACGTGGTCATGATATGACGCCAACTTCGACGACTGTTCGAATTCCGTGGCTTTTTGAAGGCCAAGATGTACGATGTTGCGCCCCTAGCTTAAGCCAACCAAACTACGTTGCTGAGAATGGCCCCCTCGATTTCGTTGACAATTCTTGATGCGCCAGAAGGGCGAAAGGATGCTCGCTGCTATCACAATCAGGACGATCTTGAACTTAAGGGGACACCGAAAGCAAACGATGCAATAGACCTGCGTGACAGAGAGTGGTCAGTACGTGGTCATGATATGCCGCAAGCTGCGACAACTGTGCGTATTCCGTTGCTTTTTGATGGCCAAGATGTACAATGTTGCGCCCCTAGCTGAAGCCAACCAAGCTACGTTGATGAGAATGGCCCCCTCGATTTCGTTGACAATTCTTGATGCGCCGGAAGGGCGAAGGGATGCTCGCTGCTATCAAAATAAGCACGACCTTGATCTTGAGGGGACACCGAAAGCAAACGAAGCAATAGACCTGCGTGACTGAGAGTGGTCAGTACGTGGCCTTGATATGGCGCCAACTGCGACGACTGTCCGGATTCCGTGGCTTTTTGAAGACCAAGATGAACGATGTTGCGCCCCTAGCTGAAGCCAACCAAGCTACGTAGATGAGAATGGCCCCCTCTATTTCGTTGACAATTCTTGATGCGCAGGGAGGGCGAAGGTATCCTAGCTAAGATCACAATAAGGACAATCTTGACCTTGAGGGGACACCGAAGGCAACCGATGGAATTGACCTGCGTTTCAGAGTGTGTTCCGTACATGGCCATGATATGCCGCCCACTGCGACGACTATCCGGATTCCCTGGCATCTTGAAGGCCAAAATGAACGATGTAGCTCCCCAAGCGGAAGCCAACCAAGCGAAGTTGATGAGAATGGCCCCCTCGATTTCGCTGACATTTCTTGATGCGCCAGAAGGGCGAAGGGATGCTCGCTGCTATCACAATCAGGACAACCTTGATCTTGCGGGGACACCGAAAGCAAACGATGCAATAGACCTGCGCGACAGAGTGTGTTCCGTACATGGCCATGATATGCCGCCCACTGCGACAACTATCCGGATTCCGTGGGTTTTGTAAGGCTAAGATGAACGAGGTGGAGCCCCTAGCAGAAGCCAAGCAAGCTACGCTGATGAGAATGGCCCCCTCGATTTCGTTCACAATTCTTGAGGCGCCGGGAGGGCGAAGAGATGCTCTCTTCTATCACAGTCAGGACAACCTTGATCTTGAGGGGGACACCGAAAACAAACGATGCAATAGACCTGCATGACAGAGAGTGGTCAGTACGTGGCCTTGATATGGCGCCAACTGCGACGACTGTCCGGATTCCGTGGCTTTTTGAAGACCAAGATGAACGATGTTGCGCCCCTAGCTGAAGCCAACCAAGCTACGTAGATGAGAATGGCCCCCTCTATTTCGTTGACAATTCTTGATGCGCAGGGAGGGCGAAGGTATCCTAGCTAAGATCACAATAAGGACAATCTTGACCTTGAGGGGACACCGAAGGCAACCGATGGAATTGACCTGCGTTTCAGAGTTTGTTCCGTACATGGCCATGATATGCCGCCCACTGCGACGACTGTTCGGATTCCGTGGCTTTTTGAAGGCTAAGATGAACGATGTTGCGCCCCTAGCTGAAGCCAACCAAGCTAAGTTGATGAGAATGGCTCCCTCAATTTCGTTGACAACTTTTAATGCGCCCGAAGGGCGAAGGAATGCTCGCTGCTATAAGAATCAGGACAACCTTGATCTTGAGGGGGACACTGAAAAAAAACGATGCTATAGATCTGCGTTACAGAGAGTGGTCAGTACGTGGTCATGATATGACGCCAACTTCGACGACTGTTCGAATTCCGTGGCTTTTTGAAGGCCAAGATGTACGATGTTGCGCCCCTAGCTGAAGCCAAGCAAGCTACGTTGATGAGAATGCCCCCCCCCCCCGATTTCGTTGACAATTCTTGATGCGCCGGAAGGGCGAAGAGATGCTCGCTGCTATCAAAATAAGCACGACCTTGATCTTGAGGGGACACCGAAAGCAAACAAAGCAATAGACCTGCGTGACAGGGAGTGGTCAGTACGTGGCCTTGATATGGCGCCAACTGCGACGACTGTCCGGATTCCGTGGCTTTTTGAAGACCAAGATGAACGATGTTGCGCCCCTAGCTGAAGCCAACCAAGCTACGTAGATGAGAATGGCCCCCTCTATTTCGTTGACAATTCTTGATGCGCAGGGAGGGCGAAGGTATCCTAGCTAAGATCACAATAAGGACAATCTTGACCTTGAGGGGACACCGAAGGCAACCGATGGAATTGACCTGCGTTTCAGAGTTTGTTCCGTACATGGCCATGATATGCCGCCCACTGCGACGACTATCCGGATTCCGTGGCATCTTGAAGGCCAAAATGAACGATGTAGCTCCCCAAGCGGAAGCCAACCAAGCGAAGTTGATGAGAATGGCCCCCTCGATTTCGCTGACATTTCTTGACGATACGGGAGGGCGAAGGGATGCTCGCTGCTATCACAATCAGGACAACCTTGATCTTGAGGGGACACCGAAAGCAAACGATGCAATAGATCTGCGTGACAGAGAGTCGTCAGTACGTGGCCATGATATGGCGCCAATTACGACGACTGTGCAGATTTCGGGGCTTTTTGAAGGCCAAGATGACCGATGTAGGGCCCCAAGCGGAAGCCTACCAAGCTATGTTGATGAGAATGGCCCCGTCGATTTCGCTGACACTTCTTGACGACACGGGAGGGCGAATGCATGGTCGCAGCGATCACAATAAGGGAAATCTTGATCTTGAAGGGACACCGAAAGCAAACGATGCAATAGACGTGCTTGACAGAGAGTGGTCAGTCCGTGGTCATGATATGGCGCCAACTGCGGCGACTGTTCTGATTCGGTGGCTTTTTTAAGGCCAAGATGAACGATGTAGGGCCCCAAGCTGAAGCCGACCACGCTATATTGATGAGAATGGGCCCCTCGATTTCGCTGACACTTCTTGATGATACGGGAGGGCGAATGGATGCTCGCTTCGATCACAATCAGGACAATCATGAACTTGGGGGGACACCGTAAATATACGATGCAATAGACCTGCGTGACAGAGAGTGGTCAGTACGTGGTCATGATATGGCGCCAACCGCGACGACTGTCTGGATTCCGTGGCTTTTTGAAGGCCAAGATGTACGATGTTGCGCCCGTAGCTGAAGCCAACCAAGCTGTGTTGATGAGAAAGGTCCCCTCGATTTCGTTGTCACTTCTTGACGATACGTTAGGGCGAATGGATGCTCGCTGCGATCACAATCAGGGCAATCTTGATCTTGCGGATACACCGAAAGCAAACGATGCAATAGACCTGCGTGACAGAGAGTGGTCAGTACGTGGTCATGATATGGCGCCAACTGCAACGACTGTTCGAATTCCGTGGCTTTTTGAAGGCCAAGATGTACGATGTTGCGCCCCTAGCTGAAGCCAACCAAACTACGTTGATGAGAATGGCCCCCTCGATTTCGTTGACAATTCTTGATGCGCCGGAAGGGCGAAGGGATGCTCGGTGCTATCACAATAAGGGCAACCTTGATCTTAAGGGGACACCGAAAGCAAACGAAGCAATAGACCTGCGTGACAGAGAGTGGTCAGTACGTGGCCTTGATATGGCGCCAGCTGCGACGACTGTGCGGATTCCGTGGTTTTTTGGAGACCAAGATGAACGATGTTGCGCCCCTAGCTGAAGCCAACCAAGCTAAGTAGATGAGAATGGCCCCCTCAATTTCGTTGACAATTCTTGATGCGCAGGGAGGGCGAAGGTATCCTAGCTAAGATCACAATAAGGACAATCTTGACCTTGAGGGGACACCGAAGGCAACCGATGGAATTGACCTGCGTTTCAGAGTGTGTTCCGTACATGGCCATGATATGCCGCCCACTGCGACGACTATCCGGATTCCGTGGCATCTTGAAGGCCAAAATGAACGATGTAGCTCCCCAAGCGGAAGCCAACCAAGCGAAGTTGATGAGAATGGCCCCCTCGATTTCGCTGACATTTCTTGACGATACGGGAGGGCGAAGGGATGCTCGCTGCTATCACAATCAGGACAACCTTGATCTTGAGGGGACACCGAAAGCAAACGATGCAATAGATCTGCGTGACAGAGAGTCGTCAGTACGTGGCCATGATATGGCGCCAATTACGACGACTGTGCAGATTTCGGGGCTTTTTGAAGGCCAAGATGACCGATGTATGGCCCCAAGCGGAAGCCTACCAAGCTATGTTGATGAGAAAGGCCCCGTCGATTTCGCTGACACTTCTTGACGACACGGGAGGGCTAATGCATGGTCGCAGCGATCACAATAAGGGAAATCTTGATCTTGAATGGACACCGAAAGCAAACGATGCAATAGACGTGCTTGACAGAGAGTGGTCAGTCCGTGGTCATGATATGGCGCCAACTGCGGCGACTGTTCTGATTCCGTGGCTTTTTTAAGGCCAAGATGAACGATGTAGGGCCCCAAGCTGAAGCCGACCACGCTATATTGATGAGAATGGGCCCCTCGATTTCGCTGACACTTCTTGATGATACGGGAGGGCGAATGGATGCTCGCTTCGATCACAATCAGGACAATCATGAACTTGGGGGGACACCGTAAATATACGATGCAATAGACCTGCGTGACAGAGAGTGGTCAGTACGTGGTCATGATATGGCGCCAACCGCGACGACTGTCTGGATTCCGTGGCTTTTTGAAGGCCAAGATGTACGATGTTGCGCCCGTAGCTGAAGCCAACCAAGCTATGTTGATGAGAATGGTCCCCTCGATTTCGTTGTCACTTCTTGACGATACGGGAGGGCGAATGGATGCTCGCTGCGATCACAATCAGGGCAATCTTGATCTTGCGGATACACCGAAAGCAAACGATGCAATAGACCTGCGTGACAGAGAGTGGTCAGTACGTGGTCATGATATGGCGCCAACTGCAACGACTGTTCGAATTCCGTGGCTTTTTGAAGGCCAAGATGTACGATGTTGCGCCCCTAGCTGAAGCCAACCAAACTACGTTGATGAGAATGGCCCCCTCGATTTCGTTGACAATTCTTGATGCGCCGGAAGGGCGAAGGGATGCTCGGTGCTATCACAATAAGGGCAACCTTGATCTTAAGGGGACACCGAGAGCAAACGAAGCAATAGACCTGCGTGACAGAGAGTGGTCAGTACGTGGCCTTGATATGGCGCCAGCTGCGACGACTGTGCGGATTCCGTGGTTTTTTGGAGACCATGATGAACGATGTTGCGCCCCTAGCTGAAGCCAACCAAGCTAAGTAGATAAGAATGGCCCCCTCAATTTCGTTGACAATTCTTGATGCGCAGGGAGGGCGAAGGGATCCTAGCTGAGATCACAATAAGGACAATCTTGACCTTGAGGGGACACCGAAGGCAACCGATGGAATTGACCTGCGTGTCAGAGTGTGTTCCGTACATGGCCATGATATGCCGCCCACTGCGACGACTATCCGGATTCCGTGGGTTTTGGAAGGCTAAGATTAACGAGGTGGCGCCCCTAGCAGAAGCCAAACAAGCCACGATGATGAGAACGGCCCCCTGGATTTCGTTGACACTTCTTAACGCGCAGGGAGGGCGAAGGGATGCTCGCTGCGATTACAATCAGAATAATCTTGATCTTGAGAGGACGCCGGAAGCAACCGATAATATGTACCTAAGTGACAGAGTGTGGTCAGTACATGGCCATGATATGGCGCCAACTGCAACGACTTTCCGGATTCCGTGGCTTTTTGAAGGCCAAGATGAACGATCTAGCGCCCCTAGCGGAAGCCAACCAAGCTTTGTTGATGAGAATGCCACCTAGATCTCGCTGACACTTCTTGATGCGCCGGGAGGGCGAAGGTATGCTCGCTGCGATCACAATCAGGATAATATTGATCTTGAGGGGACACCGAAGCCAAATAATGCAATAGACCTGCGTCACAGGTTGTGGTCAGAACATGGCCATGATATGGCGCCAACTGCAACGACTGTCCGGATTCAGGGGCTTTTTGAAGGCTAAGATGAACGACGTTGCGCCCCTAGCTGAAGCCAACCAAGCTACGTTGATGAGAATGGCTCCCTCGATTTCGCTGACAATTCTTGATGCGCCGGAAGGGCGAAGGGATGCTCGCTGCGATCACAATCAGGACAATCTTGATCTTGAGGGGGACACCGAAAACAAACGATGCAATAGACCTGCGTGACAGAGAGTGGTCAGTACGTGGTCATGATATGGCGCAAGCTGCGACGACTGTTCGAATTCCGTGGCTTTTTGAAGGCCAAGATGTACGCTGTTGCGCCCCTAGCTGAAGCCAACCAAGCTACGTTGATGAGAATGGCTCCCTCGATTTCGTTGACAATTCTTGATGCGCCGGGAGGGCGAAGGGATGCTCGCTGCGATCACAATCAGGACAATCTTGATCTTGAGGGGGACACCGAAAACAAACGATGCAATAGACCTGCTTGACAGAGAGTGGTCATTACGAGGTCATGATATGGCGCAAGCTGCGACGACTGTTCGAATTCCGTGGCTTTTTGAAGGCCAAGATGTACGCTGTTGCGCCCCTAGCTGAAGCCAACCAAGCTACGTTGATGAGAATGCCCCCCTCGATTTCGTTGACAATTCTTGATGCGAAGGAAGGGCGGAGGGATGCTCGCTGCTATCCCAATCCCAATCAGGACAACCTTGATCTTGAGGGGACACCTAAAGCAAACGATGCAATAGACCTTCGTGACAGAGAGTGGTCAGTACGTGGCCATGATATGGCGCCAACTGCGACGACTGTGCGGATTCCGTGGCTTTTTGAAGGCCAAGATGAACGATGTTGCGCCCCTAGCTGAAGCCAACCAAGCTACGTAGATGAGAATGTCCCCCTCGATATCGTTTACAATTCTTGATGCGCAGGGAGGGCGAAGGGATCCTAGCTGAGATCACAATAAGGACAATCTTGACCTTGAGGGGACACCGAAAGCAACCGATGGAATTGACCTGCGTGTCAGAGTGTGTTCCGTACATGGCCATGATATGCCGCCCACTGCGACGACTATCCGGATTCCGTGGGTTTTGGAAGGCTAAGATTAACGAGGTGGCGCCCCTAGCAGAAGCCAACCAAGCCACGTTGATGAGAACGGCCCCCTGGATTTCGTTGACACTTCTTAACGCACAGGGAGGGCGAAGGGATGCTCGCTGCGATTACAATCAGAACAATCTTGATCTTGAGAGGACGCCGGAAGCAACCGATAATATGTACCTACGTGACAGAGTGTGGTCAGTACATGGCCATGATATGGCGCCAACTGCAACGACTTTCCGGATTCCGTGGCTTTTTGACGGCCAAGATGAACGATCTAGCGCCCCTAGCGGAAGCCAACCAAGTTACGTTGATGAGAATGCCACCTAGATCTCGCTGGCACTTCTTGATGCGCCGGGAGGGCGAAGGTATGCTCGCTGCGATCACAATCAGGATAATATTGATCTTGAGGGGCCACCGAAGGCAAATAATGCAATAGACCTGCGTCACAGGTTGTGGTCAGAACATGGCCATGATTTGGCGCCAACTGCAACGACTGTCCGGATTCAGGGGCTTTTTGAAGGCTAAGATGAACGACGTTGCGCCCCTAGCTGAAGCCAACCAAGCTACGTTGAAGATAATGGCCCCCTCAATTTCGTTGGCAATTCTTGATGCGCCGGAAGGGCGAAGGGATGCTCGCTGCGATCACAATAAGGACAATCTTCATCTTGAGGCGCACACCGAAAACAAACGATCCAATAGACCTGCGTGACAGAGAGGGGTCAGTACGTGGTGATGATATGGCGCAAGCTGCGACGACTGTTCGAATTCCGTGGCTTTTTGAAGGCCAAGATGTACGCTGTTGCGCCCCTAGCTGAAGCCAACCAAGCTACGTTGATGAGAATGCCCCCCTCGATTTCGTTGACAATTCTTGATGTGCCGGAAGGGCGAAGGGATGCTCGCTGCTATCACAATCCGGACAACCTTGATCTTGAGGGGACACCGAAAGCCAACGATGCAATAGACCTGCGTGACAGAGAGTGGTCAGTACGTGGTCATGATATGGCGCAAGCTGCGACGACTGTGCGGATTCCGTTGCTTTTTGATGGCCAAGATGTACAATGTTGCGACCCTAGCTGAAGCCAACCAAGCTACGTTGAAGATAATGGCCCCCTCAATTTCGTTGGCAATTCTTGATGCGCCGGAAGGGCGAAGGGATGCTCGCTGCTATCACAGTCAGGACAACCTTGATCTTGAGGGGACACCGAAAGCAAACGATGCAATAGACCTGCGTGACAGAGAGTGGTCAGTACGTAGCCATGATATGGCGCCAACTGCAACGACTGTCCGGATTCAGGGGCTTTTTGAAGGCTAAGATGAACGACGTTGCGCCCCTAGCTGAAGCCAAGCAAGCTACGCTGATGAGAATGGCCCCCTCGATTTCGTTGACAATTCTTGATGCGCCGGGAGGGCGAAGAGATGCTCTCTGCTATCACAGTCAGGACAACCTTGATCTTGAGGGGGACACCGAAAACAAACGATGCAATAGACCTGCGTGACAGAGAGTGGACGGAACGTGGCCATGATATGGCGCCAACTGCGACGACTGTTCGTATTCCGTGGCTTTTTGAAGGCTAAAAAGAACGATGTTGCGCCCTTAGCTGAAGCCAACCAAGCTAAGTTGATGAGAATGGCTCCCTCGATTTCGTTGACAATTTTTTGTTGCGGCCGAATGGCGAAGGGATGCTCGCTGCGATCACAATCAGGACAATCTTGATCTTGAGGGGGACACCGAAAACAAACGATGCAATAGACCTGCGTGACAGAGAGTGGTCAGTACTTGAAAATGATATGGCGCCAACTGCGACAACTGTGCGGATTCCGTGGCTTTTTGAAGGCCAAGATGTACGATGTTGCGCCCCTAGCCGAAGCCAACCAAGCTACGTTGATGAGAATGCCACCTAGATCTCGCTGACACTTCTTGATGCGCCGGGAGGGCGAAGGTATGCTCGCTGCGATCACAATCAGGATAATATTGATCTTGAGGGGACACCCAAGGCAAATAATGCAATAGAGCTGCGTCACAGGTTGTGGTCAGAACATGGCCATGATATGGCGCCAACTCCGACGACTGTGCGGATTCCGTGGTTTTTTGAAGGCCAAGATGTACGATGTAGCGCCCCTAGCTGAAGCCAAGCAAGCTACGCTGATGAGAATGGCCCCCTCGATTTCGTTGACAATTCTTGATGCGCCGGGAGGGCGAAGAGATGCTCTCTGCTATCACAGTCAGGACAACCTTGATCTTGAGGGGGACACCGAAAACAAACGATGCAATAGACCTGCGTGACAGAGAGTGGTCGGAACGTGGTCATGATATGGCGCCAACTGCGACGACTGTTCGGATTCCGTGGCTTTTTGAAGGCTAAAAAGAACGATGTTGCGCCCTTAGCTGAATCCAACCAAGCTAAGGTGATGAGAATGGCTCCCTCGATTTCGTTGACAATTTTTGTTGCGTCCGAATGGCGAAGGGATGCTCGCTGCTATCACAATCAGGACAACCTTGATCTTGAGGGGGACACCGAAAACAAACGAAGCTATAGACCTGCGTGACAGAGAATGGTCAGTACGTGGTCCTGATATGACGCCAACTTCGACGACTGTTAGAATACCGTGGCTTTTTGAAGGCCAAGATGTACGATGTTGCGCCCCTAGCTTAAGCCAACCAAACTACGTTGCTGAGAATGGCCACCTCGATTTCGTTGACAATTCTTGATGCGCCAGAAGGGCGAAGGGACGCTCGCTGCTATCACAATCAGGACAACCTTGATCTTGAGGATACACCGAAAGCAAACGATGCAATAGACCTGCGTGACAGAGAGTGGTCAGTACGTGGTCATGATATTGCGCCAACTCCGACGACTGTGCGGATTCCGTGGCTTTTTGAAGGCCAAGATGTACGATGTAGCGCCCCTAGCTGAAGCCAACCAAGGTACGTTGAAGATAATGGCCCCCTCAATTTCGTTGGCAATTCTTGATGCGCCGGAAGGCCGAAGGGATGCTCGCTGCTATCACAGTCAGGACAACCTTGATCTTGAGGGGACACCGAAAGCAAACGATGCAATAGACCTGCGTGACAGAGAGTGGTCAGTACGTAGCCATGATATGGCGCCAACTGCAACGACTGTCCGGATTCAGGGGCTTTTTGAAGGCTAAGATGAACGACGTTGCGCCCCTAGCTGAAGCCAACCAAGCTACGTTGATGAGAATGCACCCTCGATCTCGCTGACACTTCTTGATGCGCCGGGAGGGCGAAGGGACGCTCACTGCGATTACAATCAGAACAATCTTGATCTTGAGAGGACGCCGGAAGCAACCGATAATATGTACCTAAGTGACAGAGTGTGGTCAGTACATCGCCATGATATGGCGCCAACAGCAACGACTTTCCGGATTCCGTGGCTTTTTGAAGGCCAAGATGAAAGATCTAGCGCTCCTAGCGGAAGCCGACCAAGCTACGTTGATGAGAATGCCACCTAGATCTCGCTGACACTTCTTGATGCGCCGGGAGGGCGAAGGTATGCTCGCTGCGATCACAATCAGGATAATATTGATCTTGAGGGGACACCGAAGGCAAATAATGCAATAGACCTGCGTCACAGGTTGTGGTCAGAACATGGCCATGATATGGCGCCAACTGCAACGACTGTCCGGATTCAGGGGCTTTTTGAAGGCTAAGATGAACGACGTTGCGCCCCTAGCTGAAGCCAAGCAAGCTACGCTGATGAGAATGGCCCCCTCGATTTCGTTGACAATTCTTGATGCGCCGGGAGGGCGAAGAGATGCTCTCTGCTATCACAGTCAGGACAACCTTGATCTTGAGGGGGACACCGAAAACAAACGATGCAATAGACCTGCGTGACAGAGAGTGGACGGAACGTGGCCATAATATGGCGCCAACTGCGACGACTGTTCGGATTCCGTGGCTTTTTGAAGGCTAAAAAGAACGATGTTGCGCCCTTAGCTGAAGCCAACCAAGCTAAGTTGATGAGAATGGCTCCCTCGATTTCGTTGACAATTTTTGTTGCGGCCGAATGGCGAAGGGATGCTCGCTGCGATCACAATCAGGACAATCTTGATCTTGAGGGGGACACCGAAAACAAACGATGCAATAGACCTGCGTGACAGAGAGTGGTCAGTACTTGAAAATGATATGGCGCCAACTGCGACAACTGTGCGGATTCCGTGGCTTTTTGAAGGCCAAGATGTACGATGTTGCGCCCCTAGCCGAAGCCAACCAAGCTACGTTGATGAGAATGCCACCTAGATCTCGCTGACACTTCTTGATGCGCCGGGAGGGCGAAGGTATGCTCGCTGCGATCACAATCAGGATAATATTGATCTTGAGGGGACACCCAAGGCAAATAATGCAATAGACCTGCGTCACAGGTTGTGGTCAGAACATGGCCATGATATGGCGCCAACTCCGACGACTGTGCGGATTCAGGGGCTTTTTGAAGGCCAAGATGTACGATGTAGCGCCCCTAGCTGAAGCCAAGCAAGCTACGCTGATGAGAATGGCCCCCTCGATTTCGTTGACAATTCTTGATGCGCCGGGAGGGCGAAGAGATGCTCTCTGCTATCACAGTCAGGACAACCTTGATCTTGAGGGGGACACCGAAAACAAACGATGCAATAGACCTGCGTGACAGAGAGTGGACGGAACGTGGCCATAATATGGCGCCAACTGCGACGACTGTTCGGATTCCGTGGCTTTTTGAAGGCTAAAAAGAACGATGTTGCGCCCTTAGCTGAATCCAACCAAGCTAAGTTGATGAGAATGGCTCCCTCGATTTCGTTGACAATTTTTGTTGCGGCCGAATGGCGAAGGGATGCTCGCTGCTATCACAATCAGGACAACCTTGATCTTGAGGGGGACACCGAAAACAAACGAAGCTATAGACCTGCGTGACAGAGAATGGTCAGTACGTGGTCATGATATTGCGCCAACTCCGACGACTGTGCGGATTCCGTGGCTTTTTGAAGGCCAAGATGTACAATGTAGCGCCCCTAGCTGAAGCCAACCAAGCTACGTTGATGAGAATGGCCCCCTCGATTTCGTTGACAATTCTTGATGCGCCGGAAGGGCGAAGAGATGCTCGCTGCTATCACAATCAGGACAACCATGATCTTGAGGGGACGCCAAAAGCAAACGATGCAATAGACTTGCGTGACAGAGAGTGGTCAGTACGTGGCCATGATATGGAGCCAACTGCGACGACTGTGCGGATTCCGTGGCTTTTTAAAGGCCAAGATGTACGATGTTGCGCCCCTAGATGAAGCCAAGTAAGCTACGCTGATGAGAATGGCCCCCTCGATTTCGTTGACAATTATTGATGTGCCGGAAGGGCGAAGGAATGCTCGCTGCTATCACAATCCGGACAACCTTGATCTTGAGGGGACACCGAAAGAAAACGATGCAATAGACCTGCGTGACGGCAGAGAGTGGTCAGTACGTGGCCATAATATGGCGCCAACTGCGACGACAGTTCTGATTCCGGGGCTTTTTGAAGGCTACGATGAACGACGTTGCGCCCCTAGCTGAAGCCAAGCAAGCTACGCTGATGAGAATGGCCCCCTCGATTTCGTTGACAATTCTTGATGCGCCGGAAGGGCGAAGGGATGCTCGCTGCTATCACAGTCAGGACAACCTTGATCTTGAGGGGACACCGAAAGCAAACGATGCAATAGACATTCGTGACGGAGGTTGGTCAGTACGTGGCCATGATATGGCGCCAACTGCGACGACTGTGCGGATTCCGTGGCTTTTTGAAGGCCAAGATGTACGATGTTGCTCCCCTAGCTGGAGCCAACCAAGCTACGTTGATGAGAATGGCCCCCTCGATTTCGTTGACAATTCTTGATGCGCCGGAAGGGCGAAGGGATGCTCGCGGCTATCACAGTCAGGACAACGTTGATCTTGAGGGGACACCGAAAGCAAATGATGCAATAGACCTGCGTGACAGAGAGTGGTCAGTACATGGCAATGATATGGCGCCAACTGCAACGACTTTCCGGATTCCGTGGCTTTTTGAAGGCCAAGATGAACGATCTAGCGCCCCTAGCGGAAGCCAACCAAGTTACGTTGATGAGAATGCCACCTAGATCTCGCTGACTCTTCTTGATGCGCCGGGAGGGCGAAGAGATGCTCTCTGCTATCACAGTCAGGACAACCTTGACCTTGAGGGGGACACCGAAAACAAACGATGCAATAGACCTGAGTGACAGAGAGTGGTCGGAACGTGGCCATGATATGGCGCACACTGCGACGACTGTTCGGATTCCGTGGCTTTTTGAAGGCTAAGATGAACGACGTTGCGCCCCTAGCTGAAGCCAACCAAGCTAAGTTGATGAGAATGGCTCCCTCGATTTCGTTGACAATTTTTAATGCGCCCGAAGGGCGAAGGCATGCTCGCTGCTATCACAATCTGGACAACCTTGATCTTGAGGGGGACACTGAAAACAACGACGCTATAGATCTGCGTTACAGAGAGTGGTCAGTACGTGGTCATGATATGACGCCAACTTCGACGACTGTTCGAATTCCGTGGCTTTTTGAAGGCCAAGATGTACGATGTTGCGCCCCTAGCTTAAGCCAACCAAACTACGCTGATGAGAATGGCCCCCTCGATTTCGTTGACAATTCTTGATGCGCCAGAAGGGCGAAGGGATGCTCGCTGCTATCACAATCAGGACAACCTTGATCTTGAGGATACACCGAAAGCAAACGATGCAATAGACCTGCGTGACAGAGAGTGGTCAGTACGTGGCCATGATATGGCGCAAGCTGCGACAACTGTGCGGATTCCGTTGCTTTTTGATGGCCAAGATGTACAATGTTGCGACCCTAGCTGAAGCCAACCAAGCTACGTTGATGATAATGGCCCCCTCGATTTCGTTGACAATTCTTGTTGCGCCGGAAGGGCGAAGTAATGCTCGCTGCTATCACAGTCAGGACAACCTTGATCTTGAGGGGACACCGAAAGCAAACGATGCAATAGACCTTCGTCACGGAGGTTGGTCAGTACGTGGCCATTATATGGCGCCAACTGCGACGACTGTGCGGATTCCGTGTCTTTTAAAAGGCCAAGATGTACGATGTTGCGCCCCTAGCTGAAGCCAAGTAAGCTACGCTGATGAGAATGGCCCCCTCGATTTCGTTGACAATTCTTGATGTGCCGGAAGGGCGAAGGAATGCTCGCTGCTATCACAATCCGGACAACCTTGATCTTGAGGGGACACCGAAAGCCAACGATGCAATAGACCTGCGTGACAGAGAGTGGTCAGTACGTGGTCATGATATGGCGCAAGCTGCGACAACTTTGCGGATTCCGTTGCTTTTTGATGGCCAAGATGTACAATGTTGCGCCCATAGCTGGAGCCAACCAAGCTACGTTGATGAGAATGGCCCCCTCGATTTCGTTGACAATTCTTGATGCGCCGGAAGGGCGAAGGGAAGCTCGCTGCTATCACAGTCAGGACAACGTTGATCTTGAGGGGACACCGAAAGCAAACGATGCAATAGACCTGCGTGACGGCAGAGAGTGGTCAGTACGTGGCCATAATATGGCGCCAACTGCGACGACAGTTCTGATTCCGGGGCTTTTTGAAGGCTAAGATGAACGACGTTGCGCCCCTAGCTGAAGCCAAGCAAGCTACGCTGATGAGAATGGCCCCCTCGATTTCGTTGACAATTCTTGATGCGCCGGGAGGGCGAAGAGATGCTCTCTGCTATCACAGTCAGGACAACCTTGATCTTGAGGGGGACACCGAAAACAAACGATGCAATAGACCTGCGTGACAGAGAGTGGTCGGAACGTGGCCATGATATGGCGCCAACTGCGACGACTGTTCGGATTCCGTGGCTTTTTGAAGGCTAATAAGAACGATGTTGCGCCCTTAGCTGAAGCCAACCAAACTAAGTTGATGAGAATGGCTCCCTCGATTTCGTTGACAATTTTTGTTGGGGCCGAATGGCGAAGGGATGCCCGCTGCGATCACAATCAGGACAATCTTGATCTTGAGGGGGACACCGAAAACAAACGATGCAATAGACCTGCGTGACAGAGAGTGGTCAGTACTTGAAAATGATATGGCGCCAACTGCGACAACTGTGCGGATTCCGTGGCTTTTTGAAGGCCAAGATGCACGATGTTGCGCCCCTAGCCGAAGCCAACCAAGCTACGTTGATGAGAATGCCACCTAGATCTCGCTGACACTTCTTGATGCGCCGGGAGGGCGAAGGTATGCTCGCTGCGATCACAATCAGGATAATATTGATCTTGATGGGACACCCAAGGCAAATAATGCAATAGACCTGCGTCACAGGTTGTGGTCAGAACATGGCCATGATATGGCGCCAACTCCGACGACTGTGCGGATTCCGTGGTTTTTTGAAGGCCAAGATGTACGATGTAGCGCCCCTAGCTGAAGTCAAGCAAGCTACGCTGATGAGAATGGCCCCCTCGATTTCGTTGACAATTCTTGATGCGCCGGGAGGGCGAAGAGATGCTCTCTGCTATCACAGTCAGGACAACCTTGATCTTGAGGGGGACACCGAAAACAAACGATGCAATAGACCTGCGTGACAGAGAGTGGTCGGAACGTGGCCATGATATGGCGCCAACTGCGACGACTGTTCGGATTCCGTGGCTTTTTGAAGGCTAAAAAGAACGATGTTGCGCCCTTAGCTGAAGCCAACCAAGCTAAGTTGATGAGAATGGCTCCCTCGATTTCGTTGACAATTTTTGTTGCGGCCGAATGGCGAAGGGATGCTCGCTGCTATCACAATCAGGACAACCTTGATCTTGAGGGGGACACCGAAAACAAACGAAGCTATAGACCTGCGTGACAGAGAATGGTCAGTACGTGGTCCTGATATGACGCCAACTTCGACGACTGTTAGAATACCGTGGCTTTTTGAAGGCCAAGATGTACGATTTTGCGCCCCTAGCTTAAGCCAACCAAACTACGTTGCTGAGAATGGCCCCCTCGATTTCGTTGACAATTCTTGATGCGCCAGAAGGGTGATGGGACGCTCGCTGCTATCACAATCAGGACGACCTTGATCTTGAGGATACACCGAAAGCAAACGATGCAATAGACCTGCGTGACAGAGAGTGGTCAGTACGTGGTCATGATATTGCGCCAACTCCGACGACTGTGCGGATTCCGTGGCTTTTTGAAGGCCAAGATGTACGATGTAGCGCCCCTAGCTGAAGCCAACCAAGCTACGTTGATGAGAATCGCCCCCTCGATTTCGTTGACAATTCTTGATGCGCCGGAAGGGCGAAGAGATGCTCGCTGCTATCACAATCAGGACAACCATGATCTTGAGGGGACGCCAAAAGCAAACGATGCAATAGACCTGCGTGACAGAGAGTGGTCAGTACGTGGCCAAGATATGGAGCCAACTGCGACGACTGTGCGGATTCCGTATCTTTTTAAAGGCCAAGATGTACGATGTTGCGCCCCTAGATGAAGCCAAGTAAGCTACGCTGATGAGAATGGCCCCCTCGATTTCGTTGACAATTATTGATGTGCCGGAAGGGCGAAGGAATGCTCGCTGCTATCACAATCCGGACAACCTTGATCTTGAGGGGACACCGAAAGCCAACGATGCAATAGACCTGCGTGACAGAGAGTGGTCAGTACGTGGTCATGATATCTCGCAAGCTGCGACAACTGTGCGGATTCCGTTGCTTTTTGATGGCCAAGATGTACAATGTTGCGCCCCTAGCTGAAGCCAACCAAGCTACGTTGATGATAATGGCCCCCTCGATTTCGTTGACAATTCTTGATGCGCCGGAAGGGCGAAGGGATGCTCGCTGCTATCACAGTCAGGACAACCTTGATCTTGAGGGGACACCGAAAGCAAACGATGCAATAGACCTTCGTGACGGAGGTTGGTCAGTACGTGGCTATGATATGGCGCCAACTGCGACGACTGTGCGGATTCCGTGGCTTTTTGAAGGCCAAGATGTACGATGTTGCTCCCCTAGCTGGAGCCAACCAAGCTACGTTGATGAGAATGGCCCCCTCGATTTCGTTGACAATTCTTGATGCGCCGGAAGGGCGAAGGGATGCTCGCTGCTATCACAGTCAGGACAACGTTGATCTGGAGGGGACACCGAAAGCAAACGATGCAATAGACCTGCGTGACAGAGAGTGGTCAGTACATGGCCATGATATGGCGCCAACTGCAACGACTTTCCGGATTCCGTGGCTTTTTGAAGGCCAAGATGAACGATCTAGCGCCCCTAGCGGAAGCCAACCAAGTTACGTTGATGAGAATGCCACCTAGATCTCGCTGACACTTCTTGATGCGCCGGGAGGGCGAAGAGATGCTCTCTGCTATCACAGTCAAGACAACCTTGACCTTGAGGGGGACACCGAAAACAAACGATGCAATAGACCTGAGTGACAGAGAGTGGTCGGAACGTGGCCATGATATGGCGCACACTACGACGACTGTTCGGATTCCGTGGCTTTTTGAAGGCTAAGATGAACGACGTTGCGCCCCTAGCTGAAGCCAACCAAGCTAAGTTGATGAGAATGGCTCCCTCGATTTCGTTGACAATTTTTAATGCGCCCGAAGGGCGAAGGGATGCTCGCTGCTATCACAATCAGGACAACCTTGATCTTGAGGGGGACACTGAAAACAAAGATGCTATAGATCTGCGTTACAGAGAGTGGTCAGTACGTGGTCATGATATGACGCCAACTTCGAGGACTGTTCGAATTCAGTGGCTTTTTGAAGGCCAAGATGTACGATGTTGCGCCCCTAGCTTAAGCCAACCAAACTACGCTGATGAGAATGGCCCCCTCGATTTCGTTGACAATTCTTGATGCGCCAGAAGGGCGAAGGGATGCTCGCTGCTATCACAATCAGGACAACCTTGATCTTGAGGATACACCGAAAGCAAACGATCCAATAGACCTGCGTGACAGAGAGTGGTCAGTACGTGGTCATGATATTGCGCCAACTCCGACGACTGTGCGGATTCCGTGGCTTTTTGAAGGCCAAGATGTACGATGTAGCGCCCCTAGCTGAAGCCAACCAAGCTACGTTGATGAGAATGGCCCCCTCGATTTCGTTGACAATTCTTGATGCGCCGGAAGGGCGATGAGATGCTCGCTGCTATCACAATCAGGACAACCTTGATCTTGAGGGGACGCCAAAAGCAAACGATGCAATAGACCTGCGTGACAGAGAGTGGTCATTACGTGGCCATGATATGGCGCAAGCTGCGACAACTGTGCGGATTCCGTTGCTTTTTGATGGCCAAGATGTACAATGTTGCGACCCTAGCTGAAGCCAACCAAGCTACGTTGATGATAATGGCCCCCTCGATTTCGTTGACAATTCTTGATGCGCCGGAAGGGCGAAGGGATGCTCGCTGCTATCACAGTCAGGACAACCTTGATCTTGAGGGGACACCGAAAGCAAACGATGCAATAGACCTTCGTGACGGAGGTTGGTCAGTACGTGGCCATTATATGGCGCCAACTGCGACGACTGTGCGGATTCCGTGACTTTTAAAAGGCCAAGATGTACGATGTTGCGCCCCTAGCTGAAGCCAAGTAAGCTACGCTGATGAGAATGGCCCCCTCGATTTCGTTGACAATTCTTGATGTGCCGGAAGGGCGAAGGAATGCTCGCTGCTATCACAATCCGGACAACCTTGATCTTGAGGGGACACCGAAAGCCAACGATGCAATAGACCTGCGTGACAGAGAGTGGTCAGTACGTGGTCATGATATGGCGCAAGCTGCGACAACTTTGCGGATTCCGTTGCTTTTTGATGGCCAAGATGTACAATGTTGCGCCCATAGCTGGAGCCAACCAAGCTACGTTGATGAGAATGGCCCCCTCGATTTCGTTGACAATTCTTGATGCGCCGGAAGGGCGAAGGGAAGCTCGCTGCTATCACAGTCAGGACAACGTTGATCTTGAGGGGACACCGAAAGCAAACGATGCAATAGACCTGCGTGACGGCAGAGAGTGGTCAGTACGTGGCCATAATATGGCGCCAACTGCGACGACAGTTCTGATTCCGGGGCTTTTTGAAGGCTAAGATGAACGACGTTGCGCCCCTAGCTGAAGCCAAGCAAGCTACGCTGATGAGAATGGCCCCCTCGATTTCGTTGACAATTCTTGATGCGCCGGGAGGGCGAAGAGATGCTCTCTGCTATCACAGTCAGGACAACCTTGATCTTGAGGGGGACACCGAAAACAAACGATGCAATAGACCTGCGTGACAGAGAGTGGTCGGAACGTGGCCATGATATGGCGCCAACTGCGACGACTGTTCGGATTCCGTGGCTTTTTGAAGGCTAATAAGAACGATGTTGCGCCCTTAGCTGAAGCCAACCAAGCTAAGTTGATGAGAATGGCTCCCTCGATTTCGTTGACAATTTTTGTTGGGGCCGAATGGCGAAGGGATGCCCGCTGCGATCACAATCAGGACAATCTTGATCTTGAGGGGGACACCGAAAACAAACGATGCAATAGACCTGCGTGACAGAGAGTGGTCAGTACTTGAAAATGATATGGCGCCAACTGCGACAACTGTGCGGATTCCGTGGCTTTTTGAAGGCCAAGATGTACGATGTTGCGCCCCTAGCCGAAGCCAACCAAGCTACGTTGATGAGAATGCCACCTAGATCTCGCTGACACTTCTTGATGCGCCGGGAGGGCGAAGGTATGCTCGCTGCGATCACAATCAGGATAATATTGATCTTGATGGGACACCCAAGGCAAATAATGCAATAGACCTGCGTCACAGGTTGTGGTCAGAACATGGCCATGATATGGCGCCAACTCCGACGACTGTGCGGATTCCGTGGTTTTTTGAAGGCCAAGATGTACGATGTAGCGCCCCTAGCTGAAGCCAAGCAAGCTACGCTGATGAGAATGGCCCCCTCGATTTCGTTGACAATTCTTGATGCGCCGGGAGGGCGAAGAGATGCTCTCTGCTATCACAGTCAGGACAACCTTGATCTTGAGGGGGACACCGAAAACAAACGATGCAATAGACCTGCGTGACAGAGAGTGGTCGGAACGTGGCCATGATATGGCGCCAACTGCGACGACTGTTCGGATTCCGTGGCTTTTTGAAGGCTAAAAAGAACGATGTTGCGCCCTTAGCTGAAGCCAACCAAGCTAAGTTGATGAGAATGGCTCCCTCGATTTCGTTGACAATTTTTGTTGCGGCCGAATGGCGAAGGGATGCTCGCTGCTATCACAATCAGGACAACCTTGATCTTGAGGGGGACACCGAAAACAAACGAAGCTATAGACCTGCGTGACAGAGAATGGTCAGTACGTGGTCCTGATATGACGCCAACTTCGACGACTGTTAGAATACCGTGGCTTTTTGAAGGCCAAGATGTACGATTTTGCGCCCCTAGCTTAAGCCAACCAAACTACGTTGCTGAGAATGGCCCCCTCGATTTCGTTGACAATTCTTGATGCGCCAGAAGGGCGATGGGACGCTCGCTGCTATCACAATCAGGACAACCTTGATCTTGAGGATACACCGAAAGCAAACGATGCAATAGACCTGCGTGACAGAGAGTGGTCAGTACGTGGTCATGATATTGCGCCAACTCCGACGACTGTGCGGATTCCGTGGCTTTTTGAAGGCCAAGATGTACGATGTAGCGCCCCTAGCTGAAGCCAACCAAGCTACGTTGATGAGAATCGCCCCCTCGATTTCGTTGACAATTCTTGATGCGCCGGAAGGGCGAAGAGATGCTCGCTGCTATCACAATCAGGACAACCATGATCTTGAGGGGACGCCAAAAGCAAACGATGCAATAGACCTGCGTGACAGAGAGTGGTCAGTACGTGGCCAAGATATGGAGCCAACTGCGACGACTGTGCGGATTCCGTATCTTTTTAAAGGCCAAGATGTACGATGTTGCGCCCCTAGATGAAGCCAAGTAAGCTACGCTGATGAGAATGGCCCCCTCGATTTCGTTGACAATTATTGATGTGCCGGAAGGGCGAAGGAATGCTCGCTGCTATCACAATCCGGACAACCTTGATCTTGAGGGGACACCGAAAGCCAACGATGCAATAGACCTGCGTGACAGAGAGTGGTCAGTACGTGGTCATGATATCTCGCAAGCTGCGACAACTGTGCGGATTCCGTTGCTTTTTGATGGCCAAGATGTACAATGTTGCGCCCCTAGCTGAAGCCAACCAAGCTACGTTGATGATAATGGCCCCCTCGATTTCGTTGACAATTCTTGATGCGCCGGAAGGGCGAAGGGATGCTCGCTGCTATCACAGTCAGGACAACCTTGATCTTGAGGGGACACCGAAAGCAAACGATGCAATAGACCTTCGTGACGGAGGTTGGTCAGTACGTGGCCATGATATGGCGCCAACTGCGACGACTGTGCGGATTCCGTGGCTTTTTGAAGGCCAAGATGTACGATGTTGCTCCCCTAGCTGGAGCCAACCAAGCTACGTTGATGAGAATGCCACCTAGATCTCGCTGACACTTCTTGATGCGCCGGGAGGGCGAAGAGATGCTCTCTGCTATCACAGTCAAGACAACCTTGACCTTGAGGGGGACACCGAAAACAAACGATGCAATAGACCTGAGTGACAGAGAGTGGTCGGAACGTGGCCATGATATGGCGCACACTACGACGACTGTTCGGATTCCGTGGCTTTTTGAAGGCTAAGATGAACGACGTTGCGCCCCTAGCTGAAGCCAACCAAGCTAAGTTGATGAGAATGGCTCCTTCGATTTCGTTGACAATTTTTAATGCGCCAGAAGGGCGAAGGGATGCTCGCTGCTATCACAATCAGGACAACCTTGATCTTGAGGGGACGCCAAAAGCAAACGATGCAATAGACCTGCGTGACAGAGAGTGGTCATTACGTGGCCATGATATGGCGCAAGCTGCGACAACTGTGCGGATTCCGTTGCTTTTTGATGGCCAAGATGTACAATGTTGCGCCCCTAGCTGGAGCCAACCAAGCTACGTTGATGAGAATGGCCCCCTCGATTTCGTTGACAATTCTTGATGCGCCGGAAGGGCGAAGGGAAGCTCGCTGCTATCACAGTCAGGACAACGTTGATCTTGAGGGGACACCGAAAGCAAACGATGCAATAGACCTGCGTGACGGCAGAGAGTGGTCAGTACGTGGCCATAATATGGCGCCAACTGCGACGACAGTTCTGATTCCGGGGCTTTTTGAAGGCTAAGATGAACGATGTTGCGCCCCTAGCTGAAGCCAACCAAGCTACGTTGATGAGAATGGCTCCCTCGATTTCGTTGACAATTATTCATGCGCCGGGAGGGCGAAGAGATGCTCTCTGCTATCACAGTCAGGACAGCCTTGACCTTGAGGGGGACACCGAAAACAAACGATGCAATAGACCTGCGTGACAGAGAGTGGTCGGAACGTGGCCATGATATGGCGCACACTGCGACGACTGTTCGGATTCCGTGGCTTTTTGAAGGCTAAGATGAACGATGTTGCGCCCTTAGCTGAAGCCAACCAAGCTAAGTTGACGAGAATGGCTCCCTCGATTTCGTTGACAATTTTTAATGCGCCCGAAGGGCGAAGGGATGCTCGCTGCTATCACAATCAGGACAACCTTGATCTTGAGGGGGACACTGAAAACAACGATGCTATAGATCTGCGTGACAGAGAGTGGTCAGTGCGCGGTCATGATATGGCGCCAACTGCGACGACTGTGCGGATTCCGTGGCATTTTGAAGGCCAAGATGTACGATGTTGCGCCCCTAGCTGAAGCCAACCAAGCTACGTTGATGAGAATGCCCCCCCCCCCCCCCCGATTTCGTTGACAATTCTTGATGCGCCGGAAGGGCGAAGAGATGCTCGCTGCTATCAAAATAAGCACGACCTTGATCTTGAGGGGACACCGAAAGCAAACGAAGCAATAGACCTGCGTGACAGAGAGTGGTCAGTACGTGGCCATAATATGGCGCCAACTGCGACGACAGTTCTGATTCCGGGGCTTTTTGAAGGCTAAGATGAACGATGTTGCGCCCCTAGCTGAAGCCAACCAAGCTACGTTGATGAGAATGGCTCCCTCGATTTCGTTGACAATTATTCATGCGCCGGGAGGGCGAAGAGATGCTCTCTGCTATCACAGTCAGGACAGCCTTGACCTTGAGGGGGACACCGAAAACAAACGATGCAATAGACCTGCGTGACAGAGAGTGGTCGGAACGTGGTCATGATATGACGTCAACTTCGACGACTGTTCGAATTCCGTGGCTTTTTGAAGGCCAAGATGTACGATGTTGCGCCCCTAGCTTAAGCCAACCAAACTACGTTGCTGAGAATGGCCCCCTCGATTTCGTTGACAATTCTTGATAAGCCAGAAGGGCGAAAAGATGCTCGCTGCTATCACAATCAGGACAATCTTGAACTTAAGGGGACACCGAAAGCAAACGATGCAATAGACCTGCGTGACAGAGAGTGGTCAGTACGTGGTCATGATATGGCGCCAACTGCGACGACTGTCCGGATTCCGTGGCTTTTTGAAGACCAAGATGAACGATGTTGCGCCCCTGGCTGAAGCCAACCAAGCTACGTAGACGAGAATGGCCCCCTCTATTTCGTTGACAATTCTTGATGCGCAGGGAGGGCGAAGGGATCCTAGCTAAGATCACAATAAGGACAATCTTGACCTTGAGGGGACACTGAAGGCAACCGATGGAATTGACCTGCGTTTCAGAGTGTGTTCCGTACATGGCCATGATATGCCGCCCACTGCGACGACTATCCGGATTCCGTGGCATCTTGAAGGCCAAAATGAACGATGTAGCGCCCCAAGCGGAAGCCAACCAAGCGAAGATGAGAATGGCCCCCTCGATTTCGCTGACATTTCTTGACGATACGGGAGGGCGAATGGATGCGCGCTGCGATCACAATCAGGACAATCTTGATCTTGAGGGGACACCGAAAGCACACGATGCAATAGACCTGCTTGACAGAGAGTGGTCAGTACGTGGTCATGATATGGCGCCAACTGCGACGACTGTTCTGATTCCGTGGCTTTTTGAAGGCCAAGAAGAACGATCTAGCGCCCCTAGCCGAAGCCAACCAAGCTACGTTGATGAGAATGCCACCTAGATCTCGCTGACACTTCTTGATGCGCCGGGTAGGCGAAGGTATGCTCGCTGCGATCACAATCAGGACAACCTTGATCTTGAGGGGGACACCGAAAACAAACGATGCAATAGACCTGCGTGACAGAGAGTGGACGGAACGTGGCCATAATATGGCGCCAACTGCGACGACTGTTCGGATTCCGTGGCTTTTTGAAGGCTAAAAAGAACGATGTTGCGCCCTTAGCTGAAGCCAACCAAGCTAAGTTGATGAGAATGGCTCCCTCGATTTCGTTGACAATTTTTGTTGCGGCCGAATGGCGAAGGGATCCTCGCTGCGATCACAATCAGGACAATCTTGATCTTGAGGGGGACACCGAAAACAAACGATGCAATAGACCTGCGTGACAGAGAGTGGTCAGTACTTGAAAATGATATGGCGCCAACTGCGACAACTGTGCGGATTCCGTGGCTTTTTGAAGGCCAAGATGTACGATGTTGCGCCCCTAGCCGAAGCCAACCAAGCTACGTTGATGAGAATGCCACCTAGATCTCGCTGACACTTCTTGATGCGCCGGGAGGGCGAAGGTATGCTCGCTGCGATCACAATCAGGATAATATTGATCTTGAGGGGACACCCAAGGCAAATAATGCAATAGACCTGCGTCACAGGTTGTGGTCAGAACATGGCCATGATATGGCGCCAACTCCGACGACTGTGCGGATTCAGGGGCTTTTTGAAGGCCAAGATGTACGATGTAGCGCCCCTAGCTGAAGCCAAGCAAGCTACGCTGATGAGAATGGCCCCCTCGATTTCGTTGACAATTCTTGATGCGCCGGGAGGGCGAAGAGATGCTCTCTGCTATCACAGTCAGGACAACCTTGATCTTGAGGGGGACACCGAAAACAAACGATGCAATAGACCTGCGTGACAGAGAGTGGACGGAACGTGGCCATAATATGGCGCCAACTGCGACGACTGTTCGGATTCCGTGGCTTTTTGAAGGCTAAAAAGAACGATGTTGCGCCCTTAGCTGAATCCAACCAAGCTAAGTTGATGAGAATGGCTCCCTCGATTTCGTTGACAATTTTTGTTGCGGCCGAATGGCGAAGGGATGCTCGCTGCTATCACAATCAGGACAACCTTGATCTTGAGGGGGACACCGAAAACAAACGAAGCTATAGACCTGCGTGACAGAGAATGGTCAGTACGTGGTCATGATATTGCGCCAACTCCGACGACTGTGCGGATTCCGTGGCTTTTTGAAGGCCAAGATGTACGATGTAGCGCCCCTAGCTGAAGCCAACCAAGCTACGTTGATGAGAATGGCCCCCTCGATTTCGTTGACAATTCTTGATGCGCCGGAAGGGCGAAGAGATGCTCGCTGCTATCACAATCAGGACAACCATGATCTTGAGGGGACGCCAAAAGCAAACGATGCAATAGACTTGCGTGACAGAGAGTGGTCAGTACGTGGCCATGATATGGAGCCAACTGCGACGACTGTGCGGATTCCGTGGCTTTTTAAAGGCCAAGATGTACGATGTTGCGCCCCTAGATGAAGCCAAGTAAGCTACGCTGATGAGAATGGCCCCCTCGATTTCGTTGACAATTATTGATGTGCCGGAAGGGCGAAGGAATGCTCGCTGCTATCACAATCCGGACAACCTTGATCTTGAGGGGACACCGAAAGAAAACGATGCAATAGACCTGCGTGACAGAGAGTGGTCAGTACGTGGTCATGATATGGCGCAAGCTGCGACAACTGTGCGGATTCCGTCTTTTTGATGGCCAAGATGTACAATGTTGCGCCCCTAGCTGAAGCCAACCAAGCTACGTTGATGATAATGGCCCCCTCGATTTCGTTGACAATTCTTGATGCGCCGGAAGGGCGAAGGGATGCTCGCTGCTATCACAGTCAGGACAACCTTGATCTTGAGGGGACACCGAAAGCAAACGATGCAATAGACCTTCGTGACGGAGGTTGGTCAGTACGTGGCCATGATATGGCGCCAACTGCGACGACTGTGCGGATTCCGTGGCTTTTTGAAGGCCAAGATGTACGATGTTGCTCCCCTAGCTGGAGCCAACCAAGCTACGTTGATGAGAATGGCCCCCTCGATTTCGTTGACAATTCTTGATGCGCCGGAAGGGCGAAGGGATGCTCGCGGCTATCACAGTCAGGACAACGTTGATCTTGAGGGGACACCGAAAGCAAATGATGCAATAGACCTGCGTGACAGAGAGTGGTCAGTACATGGCAATGATATGGCGCCAACTGCAACGACTTTCCGGATTCCGTGGCTTTTTGAAGGCCAAGATGAACGATCTAGCGCCCCTAGCGGAAGCCAACCAAGTTACGTTGATGAGAATGCCACCTAGATCTCGCTGACTCTTCTTGATGCGCCGGGAGGGCGAAGAGATGCTCTCTGCTATCACAGTCAGGACAACCTTGACCTTGAGGGGGACACCGAAAACAAACGATGCAATAGACCTGAGTGACAGAGAGTGGTCGGAACGTGGCCATGATATGGCGCACACTGCGACGACTGTTCGGATTCCGTGGCTTTTTGAAGGCTAAGATGAACGACGTTGCGCCCCTAGCTGAAGCCAACCAAGCTAAGTTGATGAGAATGGCTCCCTCGATTTCGTTGACAATTTTTAATGCGCCCGAAGGGCGAAGGCATGCTCGCTGCTATCACAATCTGGACAACCTTGATCTTGAGGGGGACACTGAAAACAACGACGCTATAGATCTGCGTTACAGAGAGTGGTCAGTACGTGGTCATGATATGACGCCAACTTCGACGACTGTTCGAATTCCGTGGCTTTTTGAAGGCCAAGATGTACGATGTTGCGCCCCTAGCTTAAGCCAACCAAACTACGCTGATGAGAATGGCCCCCTCGATTTCGTTGACAATTCTTGATGCGCCAGAAGGGCGAAGGGATGCTCGCTGCTATCACAATCAGGACAACCTTGATCTTGAGGATACACCGAAAGCAAACGATGCAATAGACCTGCGTGACAGAGAGTGGTCAGTACGTGGCCATGATATGGCGCAAGCTGCGACAACTGTGCGGATTCCGTTGCTTTTTGATGGCCAAGATGTACAATGTTGCGACCCTAGCTGAAGCCAACCAAGCTACGTGGATGATAATGGCCCCCTCGATTTCGTTGACAATTCTTGATGCGCCGGAAGGGCGAAGTAATGCTCGCTGCTATCACAGTCAGGACAACCTTGATCTTGAGGGGACACCGAAAGCAAACGATGCAATAGACCTTCGTCACGGAGGTTGGTCAGTACGTGGCCATTATATGGCGCCAACTGCGACGACTGTGCGGAATCCGTGTCTTTTAAAAGGCCAAGATGTACGATGTTGCGCCCCTAGCTGAAGCCAAGTAAGCTACGCTGATGAGAATGGCCCCCTCGATTTCGTTGACAATTCTTGTTGTGCCGGAAGGGCGAAGGAATGCTCGCTGCTATCACAATCCGGACAACCTTGATCTTGAGGGGACACCGAAAGCCAACGATGCAATAGACCTGCGTGACAGAGAGTGGTCAGTACGTGGTCATGATATGGCGCAAGCTGCGACAACTTTGCGGATTCCGTTGCTTTTTGATGGCCAAGATGTACAATGTTGCGCCCATAGCTGGAGCCAACCAAGCTACGTTGATGAGAATGGCCCCCTCGATTTCGTTGACAATTCTTGATGCGCCGGAAGGGCGAAGGGAAGCTCGCTGCTATCACAGTCAGGACAACGTTGATCTTGAGGGGACACCGAAAGCAAACGATGCAATAGACCTGCGTGACGGCAGAGAGTGGTCAGTACGTGGCCATAATATGGCGCCAACTGCGACGACAGTTCTGATTCCGGGGCTTTTTGAAGGCTAAGATGAACGACGTTGCGCCCCTAGCTGAAGCCAAGCAAGCTACGCTGATGAGAATGGCCCCCTCGATTTCGTTGACAATTCTTGATGCGCCGGGAGGGCGAAGAGATGCTCTCTGCTATCACAGTCAGGACAACCTTGATCTTGAGGGGGACACCGAAAACAAACGATGCAATAGACCTGCGTGACAGAGAGTGGTCGGAACGTGGCCATGATATGGCGCCAACGGCGACGACTGTTCGGATTCCGTGGCTTTTTGAAGGCTAATAAGAACGATGTTGCGCCCTTAGCTGAAGCCAACCAAACTAAGTTGATGAGAATGGCTCCCTCGATTTCGTTGACAATTTTTGTTGGGGCCGAATGGCGAAGGGATGCCCGCTGCGATCACAATCAGGACAATCTTGATCTTGAGGGGGACACCGAAAACAAACGATGCAATAGACCTGCGTGACAGAGAGTGGTCAGTACTTGAAAATGATATGGCGCCAACTGCGACAACTGTGCGGATTCCGTGGCTTTTTGAAGGCCAAGATGTACGATGTTGCGCCCCTAGCCGAAGCCAACCAAGCTACGTTGATGAGAATGCCACCTAGATCTCGCTGACACTTCTTGATGCGCCGGGAGGGCGAAGGTATGCTCGCTGCGATCACAATCAGGATAATATTTATCTTGATGGGACACCCAAGGCAAATAATGCAATAGACCTGCGTCACAGGTTGTGGTCAGAACATGGCCATGATATGGCGCCAACTCCGACGACTGTGCGGATTCCGTGGCTTTTTGAAGGCCAAGATGTACGATGTTGCGCCCCTAGCTGAAGCCAACCAAGCTACGTTGATGAGAATGCCCCGCCCCCCCCGATTTCGTTGACAATTCTTGATGCGCCGGAAGGGCGAAGAGATGCTCGCTGCTATCAAAATAAGCACGACCTTGATCTTGAGGGGACACCGAAAGCAAACGAAGCAATAGACCTGCGTGACAGAGAGTGGTCAGTACGTGGCCTTGATATGGCGCCAACTGCGACGACTATCCGGATTCCGTGGCATCTTGAAGGCCAAAATGAACGATGTAGCGCCCCAAGCGGAAGCCAACCAAGCGAAGTTGAGAATGGCCCCCTCGATTTCGCTGACATTTCTTGACGATACGGGAGGGCGAATGGATGCGCGCTGCGATCACAATCAGGACAATCTTGATCTTGAGGGGACACCGAAAGCACACGATGCAATAGACCTGCTTGACAGAGAGTGGTCAGTACGTGGTCATGATATGGCGCCAACTGCGACGACTGTTCTGATTCCGTGGCTTTTTGAAGGCCAAGAAGAACGATCTAGCGCCCCTAGCCGAAGCCAACCAAGCTACGTTGATGAGAATGCCACCTAGATCTCGCTGACACTTCTTGATGCGCCGGGTAGGCGAAGGTATGCTCGCTGCGATCACAATCAGGACAACCTTGATCTTGAGGGGGACACCGAAAACAAACGATGCAATAGACCTGCGTGACAGAGAGTGGACGGAACGTGGCCATAATATGGCGCCAACTGCGACGACTGTTCGGATTCCGTGGCTTTTTGAAGGCTAAAAAGAACGATGTTGCGCCCTTAGCTGAAGCCAACCAAGCTAAGTTGATGAGAATGGCTCCCTCGATTTCGTTGACAATTTTTGTTGCGGCCGAATGGCGAAGGGATGCTCGCTGCGATCACAATCAGGACAATCTTGATCTTGAGGGGGACACCGAAAACAAACGATGCAATAGACCTGCGTGACAGAGAGTGGTCAGTACTTGAAAATGATATGGCGCCAACTGCGACAACTGTGCGGATTCCGTGGCTTTTTGAAGGCCAAGATGTACGATGTTGCGCCCCTAGCCGAAGCCAACCAAGCTACGTTGATGAGAATGCCACCTAGATCTCGCTGACACTTCTTGATGCGCCGGGAGGGCGAAGGTATGCTCGCTGCGATCACAATCAGGATAATATTGATCTTGAGGGGACACCCAAGGCAAATAATGCAATAGACCTGCGTCACAGGTTGTGGTCAGAACATGGCCATGATATGGCGCCAACTCCGACGACTGTGCGGATTCAGGGGCTTTTTGAAGGCCAAGATGTACGATGTAGCGCCCCTAGCTGAAGCCAAGCAAGCTACGCTGATGAGAATGGCCCCCTCGATTTCGTTGACAATTCTTGATGCGCCGGGAGGGCGAAGAGATGCTCTCTGCTATCACAGTCAGGACAACCTTGATCTTGAGGGGGACACCGAAAACAAACGATGCAATAGACCTGCGTGACAGAGAGTGGACGGAACGTGGCCATAATATGGCGCCAACTGCGACGACTGTTCGGATTCCGTGGCTTTTTGAAGGCTAAAAAGAACGATGTTGCGCCCTTAGCTGAATCCAACCAAGCTAAGTTGATGAGAATGGCTCCCTCGATTTCGTTGACAATTTTTGTTGCGGCCGAATGGCGAAGGGATGCTCGCTGCTATCACAATCAGGACAACCTTGATCTTGAGGGGGACACCGAAAACAAACGAAGCTATAGACCTGCGTGACAGAGAATGGTCAGTACGTGGTCATGATATTGCGCCAACTCCGACGACTGTGCGGATTCCGTGGCTTTTTGAAGGCCAAGATGTACGATGTAGCGCCCCTAGCTGAAGCCAACCAAGCTACGTTGATGAGAATGGCCCCCTCGATTTCGTTGACAATTCTTGATGCGCCGGAAGGGCGAAGAGATGCTCGCTGCTATCACAATCAGGACAACCATGATCTTGAGGGGACGCCAAAAGCAAACGATGCAATAGACTTGCGTGACAGAGAGTGGTCAGTACGTGGCCATGATATGGAGCCAACTGCGACGACTGTGCGGATTCCGTGGCTTTTTAAAGGCCAAGATGTACGATGTTGCGCCCCTAGATGAAGCCAAGTAAGCTACGCTGATGAGAATGGCCCCCTCGATTTCGTTGACAATTATTGATGTGCCGGAAGGGCGAAGGAATGCTCGCTGCTATCACAATCCGGACAACCTTGATCTTGAGGGGACACCGAAAGAAAACGATGCAATAGACCTGCGTGACAGAGAGTGGTCAGTACGTGGTCATGATATGGCGCAAGCTGCGACAACTGTGCGGATTCCGTCTTTTTGATGGCCAAGATGTACAATGTTGCGCCCCTAGCTGAAGCCAACCAAGCTACGTTGATGATAATGGCCCCCTCGATTTCGTTGACAATTCTTGATGCGCCGGAAGGGCGAAGGGATGCTCGCTGCTATCACAGTCAGGACAACCTTGATCTTGAGGGGACACCGAAAGCAAACGATGCAATAGACCTTCGTGACGGAGGTTGGTCAGTACGTGGCCATGATATGGCGCCAACTGCGACGACTGTGCGGATTCCGTGGCTTTTTGAAGGCCAAGATGTACGATGTTGCTCCCCTAGCTGGAGCCAACCAAGCTACGTTGATGAGAATGGCCCCCTCGATTTCGTTGACAATTCTTGATGCGCCGGAAGGGCGAAGGGATGCTCGCGGCTATCACAGTCAGGACAACGTTGATCTTGAGGGGACACCGAAAGCAAATGATGCAATAGACCTGCGTGACAGAGAGTGGTCAGTACATGGCAATGATATGGCGCCAACTGCAACGACTTTCCGGATTCCGTGGCTTTTTGAAGGCCAAGATGAACGATCTAGCGCCCCTAGCGGAAGCCAACCAAGTTACGTTGATGAGAATGCCACCTAGATCTCGCTGACTCTTCTTGATGCGCCGGGAGGGCGAAGAGATGCTCTCTGCTATCACAGTCAGGACAACCTTGACCTTGAGGGGGACACCGAAAACAAACGATGCAATAGACCTGAGTGACAGAGAGTGGTCGGAACGTGGCCATGATATGGCGCACACTGCGACGACTGTTCGGATTCCGTGGCTTTTTGAAGGCTAAGATGAACGACGTTGCGCCCCTAGCTGAAGCCAACCAAGCTAAGTTGATGAGAATGGCTCCCTCGATTTCGTTGACAATTTTTAATGCGCCCGAAGGGCGAAGGCATGCTCGCTGCTATCACAATCTGGACAACCTTGATCTTGAGGGGGACACTGAAAACAACGACGCTATAGATCTGCGTTACAGAGAGTGGTCAGTACGTGGTCATGATATGACGCCAACTTCGACGACTGTTCGAATTCCGTGGCTTTTTGAAGGCCAAGATGTACGATGTTGCGCCCCTAGCTTAAGCCAACCAAACTACGCTGATGAGAATGGCCCCCTCGATTTCGTTGACAATTCTTGATGCGCCAGAAGGGCGAAGGGATGCTCGCTGCTATCACAATCAGGACAACCTTGATCTTGAGGATACACCGAAAGCAAACGATGCAATAGACCTGCGTGACAGAGAGTGGTCAGTACGTGGCCATGATATGGCGCAAGCTGCGACAACTGTGCGGATTCCGTTGCTTTTTGATGGCCAAGATGTACAATGTTGCGACCCTAGCTGAAGCCAACCAAGCTACGTTGATGATAATGGCCCCCTCGATTTCGTTGACAATTCTTGATGCGCCGGAAGGGCGAAGTAATGCTCGCTGCTATCACAGTCAGGACAACCTTGATCTTGAGGGGACACCGAAAGCAAACGATGCAATAGACCTTCGTCACGGAGGTTGGTCAGTACGTGGCCATTATATGGCGCCAACTGCGACGACTGTGCGGATTCCGTGTCTTTTAAAAGGCCAAGATGTACGATGTTGCGCCCCTAGCTGAAGCCAAGTAAGCTACGCTGATGAGAATGGCCCCCTCGATTTCGTTGACAATTCTTGATGTGCCGGAAGGGCGAAGGAATGCTCGCTGCTATCACAATCCGGACAACCTTGATCTTGAGGGGACACCGAAAGCCAACGATGCAATAGACCTGCGTGACAGAGAGTGGTCAGTACGTGGTCATGATATGGCGCAAGCTGCGACAACTTTGCGGATTCCGTTGCTTTTTGATGGCCAAGATGTACAATGTTGCGCCCATAGCTGGAGCCAACCAAGCTACGTTGATGAGAATGGCCCCCTCGATTTCGTTGACAATTCTTGATGCGCCGGAAGGGCGAAGGGAAGCTCGCTGCTATCACAGTCAGGACAACGTTGATCTTGAGGGGACACCGAAAGCAAACGATGCAATAGACCTGCGTGACGGCAGAGAGTTGTCAGTACGTGGCCATAATATGGCGCCAACTGCGACGACAGTTCTGATTCCGGGGCTTTTTGAAGGCTAAGATGAACGACGTTGCGCCCCTAGCTGAAGCCAAGCAAGCTACGCTGATGAGAATGGCCCCCTCGATTTCGTTGACAATTCTTGATGCGCCGGGAGGGCGAAGAGATGCTCTCTGCTATCACAGTCAGGACAACCTTGATCTTGAGGGGGACACCGAAAACAAACGATGCAATAGACCTGCGTGACAGAGAGTGGTCAGTACTTGAAAATGATATGGCGCCAACTGCGACAACTGTGCGGATTCCGTGGCTTTTTGAAGGCCAAGATGTACGATGTTGCGCCCCTAGCCGAAGCCAACCAAGCTACGTTGATGAGAATGCCACCTAGATCTCGCTGACACTTCTTGATGCGCCGGGAGGGCGAAGGTATGCTCGCTGCGATCACAATCAGGATAATATTGATCTTGATGGGACACCCAAGGCAAATAATGCAATAGACCTGCGTCACAGGTTGTGGTCAGAACATGGCCATGATATGGCGCCAACTCCTACGACTGTGCGGATTCCGTGGTTTTTTGAAGGCCAAGATGTACGATGTAGCGCCCCTAGCTGAAGCCAAGCAAGCTACGCTGATGAGAATGGCCCCCTCGATTTCGTTGACAATTCTTGATGCGCCGGGAGGGCGAAGAGATGCTCTCTGCTATCACAGTCAGGACAACCTTGATCTTGAGGGGGACACCGAAAACAAACGATGCAATAGACCTGCGTGACAGAGAGTGGTCGGAACGTGGCCATGATATGGCGCCAACTGCGACGACTGTTCGGATTCCGTGGCTTTTTGAAGGCTAAAAAGAACGATGTTGCGCCCTTAGCTGAAGCCAACCAAGCTAAGTTGATGAGAATGGCTCCCTCGATTTCGTTGACAATTTTTGTTGCGGCCGAATGGCGAAGGGATGCTCGCTGCTATCACAATCAGGACAACCTTGATCTTGAGGGGGACACCGAAAACAAACGAAGCTATAGACCTGCGTGACAGAGAATGGTCAGTACGTGGTCCTGATATGACGCCAACGTCGACGACTGTTAGAATACCGTGGCTTTTTGAAGGCCAAGATGTACGATTTTGCGCCCCTAGCTTAAGCCAACCAAACAACGTTGCTGAGAATGGCCCCCTCGATTTCGTTGACAATTCTTGATGCGCCAGAAGGGCGATGGGACGCTCGCTGCTATCACAATCAGGACAACCTTGATCTTGAGGATACACCGAAAGCAAACGATGCAATAGACCTGCGTGACAGAGAGTGGTCAGTACGTGGTCATGATATTGCGCCAACTCCGACGACTGTGCGGATTCCGTGGCTTTTTGAAGGCCAAGATGTACGATGTAGCGCCCCTAGCTGAAGCCAACCAAGCTACGTTGATGAGAATCGCCCCCTCGATTTCGTTGACAATTCTTGATGCGCCGGAAGGGCGAAGAGATGCTCGCTGCTATCACAATCAGGACAACCATGATCTTGAGGGGACGCCAAAAGCAAACGATGCAATAGACCTGCGTGACAGAGAGTGGTCAGTACGTGGCCAAGATATGGAGCCAACTGCGACGACTGTGCGGATTCCGTATCTTTTTAAAGGCCAAGATGTACGATGTTGCGCCCCTAGATGAAGCCAAGTAAGCTACGCTGATGAGAATGGCCCCCTCGATTTCGTTGACAATTATTGATGTGCCGGAAGGGCGAAGGAATGCTCGCTGCTATCACAATCCGGACAACCTTGATCTTGAGGGGACACCGAAAGCCAACGATGCAATAGACCTGCGTGACAGAGAGTGGTCAGTACGTGGTCATGATATCTCGCAAGCTGCGACAACTGTGCGGATTCCGTTGCTTTTTGATGGCCAAGATGTACAATGTTGCGCCCCTAGCTGAAGCCAACCAAGCTACGTTGATGATAATGGCCCCCTCGATTTCGTTGACAATTCTTGATGCGCCGGAAGGGCGAAGGGATGCTCGCTGCTATCACAGTCAGGACAACCTTGATCTTGAGGGGACACCGAAAGCAAACGATGCAATAGACCTTCGTGACGGAGGTTGGTCAGTACGTGGCCATGATATGGCGCCAACTGCGACGACTGTGCGGATTCCGTGGCTTTTTGAAGGCCAAGATGTACGATGTTGCTCCCCTAGCTGGAGCCAACCAAGCTACGTTGATGAGAATGGCCCCCTCGATTTCGTTGACAATTCTTGATGCGCCGGAAGGGCGAAGGGATGCTCGCTGCTATCACAGTCAGGACAACGTTGATCTGGAGGGGACACCGAAAGCAAACGATGCAATAGACCTGCGTGACAGAGAGTGGTCAGTACATGGCCATGATATGGCGCCAACTGCAACGACTTTCCGGATTCCGTGGCTTTTTGAAGGCCAAGATGAACGATCTAGCGCCCCTAGCGGAAGCCAACCAAGTTACGTTGATGAGAATGCCACCTAGATCTCGCTGACACTTCTTGATGCGCCGGGAGGGCGAAGAGATGCTCTCTGCTATCACAGTCAAGACAACCTTAACCTTGAGGGGGACACCGAAAACAAACGATGCAATAGACCTGAGTGACAGAGAGTGGTCGGAACGTGGCCATGATATGGCGCACACTACGACGACTGTTCGGATTCCGTGGCTTTTTGAAGGCTAAGATGAACGACGTTGCGCCCCTAGCTGAAGCCAACCAAGCTAAGTTGATGAGAATGGCTCCTTCGATTTCGTTGACAATTTTTAATGCGCCAGAAGGGCGAAGGGATGCTCGCTGCTATCACAATCAGGACAACCTTGATCTTGAGGGGACGCCAAAAGCAAACGATGCAATAGACCTGCGTGACAGAGAGTGGTCATTACGTGGCCATGATATGGCGCAAGCTGCGACAACTGTGCGGATTCCGTTGCTTTTTGATGGCCAAGATGTACAATGTTGCGACCCTAGCTGAAGCCAACCAAGCTACGTTGATGATAATGGCCCCCTCGATTTCGTTGACAATTCTTGATGCGCCGGAAGGGCGAAGGGATGCTCGCTGCTATCACAGTCAGGACAACCTTGATCTTGAGGGGACACCGAAAGCAAACGATGCAATAGACCTTCGTGACGGAGGTTGGTCAGTACGTGGCCATTATATGGCGCCAACTGCGACGACTGTGCGGATTCCGTGACTTTTAAAAGGCCAAGATGTACGATGTTGCGCCCCTAGCTGAAGCCAAGTAAGCTACGCTGATGAGAATGGCCCCCTCGATTTCGTTGACAATTCTTGATGTGCCGGAAGGGCGAAGGAATGCTCGCTGCTATCACAATCCGGACAACCTTGATCTTGAGGGGACACCGAAAGCCAACGATGCAATAGACCTGCGTGACAGAGAGTGGTCAGTACGTGGTCATGATATGGCGCAAGCTGCGACAACTGTGCGGATTCCGTTGCTTTTTGATGGCCAAGATGTACAATGTTGCGCCCCTAGCTGGAGCCAACCAAGCTACGTTGATGAGAATGGCCCCCTCGATTTCGTTGACAATTCTTGATGCGCCGGAAGGGCGAAGGGAAGCTCGCTGCTATCACAGTCAGGACAACGTTGATCTTGAGGGGACACCGAAAGCAAACGATGCAATAGACCTGCGTGACGGCAGAGAGTGGTCAGTACGTGGCCATAATATGGCGCCAACTGCGACGACAGTTCTGATTCCGGGGCTTTTTGAAGGCTAAGATGAACGATGTTGCGCCCCTAGCTGAAGCCAACCAAGCTACGTTGATGAGAATGGCTCCCTCGATTTCGTTGACAATTATTCATGCGCCGGGAGGGCGAAGAGATGCTCTCTGCTATCACAGTCAGGACAGCCTTGACCTTGAGGGGGACACCGAAAACAAACGATGCAATAGACCTGCGTGACAGAGAGTGGTCGGAACGTGGCCATGATATGGCGCACACTGCGACGACTGTTCGGATTCCGTGGCTTTTTGAAGGCTAAGATGAACGATGTTGCGCCCTTAGCTGAAGCCAACCAAGCTAAGTTGATGAGAATGGCTCCCTCGATTTCGTTGACAATTTTTAATGCGCCCGAAGGGCGAAGGGATGCTCGCTGCTATCACAATCAGGACAACCTTGATCTTGAGGGGGACACTGAAAACAACGATGCTATAGATCTGCGTGACAGAGAGTGGTCAGTGCGCGGTCATGATATGGCGCCAACTGCGACGACTGTGCGGATTCCGTGGCTTTTTGAAGGCCAAGATGTACGATGTTGCGCCCCTAGCTGAAGCCAACCAAGCTACGTTGATGAGAATGCCCCCCCCCCCGATTTCGTTGACAATTCTTGATGCGCCGGAAGGGCGAAGAGATGCTCGCTGCTATCAAAATAAGCACGACCTTGATCTTGAGGGGACACCGAAAGCAAACGAAGCAATAGACCTGCGTGACAGAGAGTGGTCAGTACGTGGCCATAATATGGCGCCAACTGCGACGACAGTTCTGATTCCGGGGCTTTTTGAAGGCTAAGATGAACGATGTTGCGCCCCTAGCTGAAGCCAACCAAGCTACGTTGATGAGAATGGCTCCCTCGATTTCGTTGACAATTATTCATGCGCCGGGAGGGCGAAGAGATGCTCTCTGCTATCACAGTCAGGACAGCCTTGACCTTGAGGGGGACACCGAAAACAAACGATGCAATAGACCTGCGTGACAGAGAGTGGTCGGAACGTGGTCATGATATGACGCCAACTTCGACGACTGTTCGAATTCCGTGGCTTTTTGAAGGCCAAGATGTACGATGTTGCGCCCCTAGCTTAAGCCAACCAAACTACGTTGCTGAGAATGGCCCCCTCGATTTCGTTGACAATTCTTGATGCGCCAGAAGGGCGAAAGGATGCTCGCTGCTATCACAATCAGGACAATCTTGAACTTAAGGGGACACCGAAAGCAAACGATGCAATAGACCTGCGTGACAGAGAGTGGTCAGTACGTGGTCATGATATGGCGCCAACTGCGACGACTGTGCGGATTCCGTGGCTTTTTGAAGGCCAAGATGTACGATGTTGCGCCCCTAGCTGAAGCCAACCAAGCTACGTTGATGAGAATGCCCCCCCCCCCCGATTTCGTTGACAATTCTTGATGCGCCGGAAGGGCGAAGAGATGCTCGCTGCTATCAAAATAAGCACGACCTTGATCTTGAGGGGACACCGAAAGCAAACGAAGCAATAGACCTGCGTGACAGAGAGTGGTCAGTACGTGGCCTTGATATGGCGCCAACTGCGACGACTGTCCGGATTCCGTGGCTTTTTGAAGACCAAGATGAACGATGTTGCGCCCCTGGCTGAAGCCAACCAAGCTACGTAGACGAGAAAGGCCCCCTCTATTTCGTTGACAATTCTTGATGCGCAGGGAGGGCGAAGGGATCCTAGCTAAGATCACAATAAGGACAATCTTGACCTTGAGGGGACACTGAAGGCAACCGATGGAATTGACCTGCGTTTCAGAGTGTGTTCCGTACATGGCCATGATATGCCGCCCACTGCGACGACTATCCGGATTCCGTGGCATCTTGAAGGCCAAAATGAACGATGTAGCGCCCCAAGCGGAAGCCAACCAAGCGAAGTTGAGAATGGCCCCCTCGATTTCGCTGACATTTCTTGACGATACGGGAGGGCGAATGGATGCGCGCTGCGATCACAATCAGGACAATCTTGATCTTGAGGGGACACCGAAAGCACACGATGCAATAGACCTGCTTGACAGAGAGTGGTCAGTACGTGGTCATGATATGGCGCCAACTGCGACGACTGTTCTGATTCCGTGGCTTTTTGAAGGCCAAGAAGAACGATCTAGCGCCCCTAGCCGAAGCCAACCAAGCTACGTTGATGAGAATGCCACCTAGATCTCGCTGACACTTCTTGATGCGCCGGGTAGGCGAAGGTATGCTCGCTGCGATCACAATCAGGATAATATTGATCTTGAGGGGACACCGAAGGCAAATAATGCAATAGACCTGCGTCACAGGTTGTGGTCAGAACATGGCCATGATATGGCGCCAACTCCGACGACTGTGCGGATTCCGTGGTTTTTTGAAGGCCAAGATGTACGATGTAGCGCCCCTAGCTGAAGCCAAGCAAGCTACGTTGATGAGAATGGCCCCCTCGATTTCGTTGACAATTCTTGATGCGCCGGAAGGGCGAAGAGATGCTCGCTGCTATCACAATCAGGACAACCTTGATCTTGAGGGGGACACCGAAAACAAACGAAGCTATAGTCCTTCGTGACAGAGAGTGGTCAGTACGTGGTCCTGATATGACGCCAACTTCGACGACTGTTAGAATACCGTGGCTTTTTGAAGGCCAAGATGTACGATGTTGCGCCCCTAGCTGAAGCCAACCAAGCTACGTTGATGAGAATGGCTCCCTCGATTTCGTTGACAATTATTCATGCGCCGGGAGGGCGAAGAGATGCTCTCTGCTATCACAGTCAGGACAACCTTGACCTTGAGGGGGACACCGAAAACAAACGATGCAATAGACCTGCGTGACAGAGAGTGGTCGGATAGTGGCCATGATATGGCGCACACTGCGACGACTGTTCGGATTCCGTGGCTTTTTGAAGGCTAAGATGAACGATGTTGCGCCCCTAGCTGAAGCCAACCAAGCTAAGTTGATGAGAATGGCTCCCTCAATTTCGTTGACAATTTTTAATGCGCCCGAAGGGCGAAGGAATGCTCGCTGCTATCAGAATCAGGACAACCTTGATCTTGAGGGGGACACCGAAAACAAACGATGCAATAGACCTGCGTGACAGAGAGTGGTCAGTACGTGGTCGTGATATGGCGCAAGCTGCGACGACTGTTCGAATTCCGTGGCTTTTTGAAGGCCAAGATGTACGCTGTTGCGCCCCTAGCTGAAGCCAACCAAGCTACGTTGATGAGAATGCCCCCCTCGATTTCGTTGACAATTCTTGATGCGCCGGGATGGCGAAGGGATGCTCGCTGCGATCACAATCAGGACAATCTTGACCTTGAGGGGGACACCGAAAACAAACGATGCAATAGACCTGCGTGACAGAGAGTGGTCAGCACTTGACCATGATATGGCGTCAACTCCGACGACTGTGCAGATTCCGTTGCTTTTTGAAGGCCAAGATGAACGATGTTGCGCCCCTAGCTGAAGCCAACCAAGCTAAGTTGATGAGAATGGTTCCCTCAATTTCGTTGACAATTTTTATTGCGCCCGAAGGGCGAAAGAATGCTCGCTGCTATCAGAATCAGGACAACCTTGATCTTGAGGGGGACACTGCAAAAAAACGATGCTATAGATCTGCGTTACAGAGAGTGGTCAGTACGTGGTCATGATATGACGCCAACTTCGACGACTGTTCGAATTCCGTGGCTTTTTGAAGGCCAAGATGTACGATGTTGCGCCCCTAGCTTAAGCCAACCAAACTACGTTGCTGAGAATGGCCCCCTCGATTTCGTTGACAATTCTTGATGCGCCAGAAGGGCGAAAGGATGCTCGCTGCTATCACAATCAGGACAATCTTGAACTTAAGGGGACACCGAAAGCAAACGATGCAATAGACCTGCGTGACAGAGAGTGGTCGGATCGTGGTCATGATATGGCGCCAACTGCGACGACTGTGCGGATTCCGTGGCTTTTTGAAGGCCAAGATGTACGATGTTGCGCCCCTAGCTGAAGCCAAGCAAGCTACGTTGATGAGAATGCGCCCCCCCCCGATTTCGTTGACAATTCTTGATGCGCCGGAAGGGCGAAGAGATGCTCGCTGCTATCAAAATGAGCACGACCTTGATCTTGAGGGGACACCGAAAGCAAACGAAGCAATTGACCTGCGTGACTGAGAGTGGTCAGTACGTGGCCTTGATATGGCGCCAACTGCGACGACTGTCCGGATTCCGTGGCTTTTTGAAGACCAAGATGAACGATGTTGCGCCCCTAGCTGAAGCCAACCAAGCTACGTAGATGAGAATGGCCCCCTCTATTTCGTTGACAATTCTTGATGCGCAGGGAGGGCGAAGGTATCCTAGCTAAGATCACAATAAGGACAATCTTGACCTTGAGGGGACACCGAAGGCAACCGATGGAATTGACCTGCGTTTCAGAGTGTGTTCCGTACATGGCCATGATATGCCGCCCACTGCGACGACTATCCGGATTCCGTGGCATCTTGAAGGCCAAAATGAACGATGTAGCTCCATAAGCGGAAGCCAACCAAGCGAAGTTGATGAGAATGGCCCCCTCGATTTCGCTGACATTTCTGGATGCGCCAGAAGGGCGAAGGGATGCTCGCTGCTATCACAATCAGGACAACCTTGATCTTGAGGGGACACCGAAAGCAAACGATGCAATAGACCTGCGCGACAGAGTGTGTTCCGTACATGGCCATGATATGCCGCCCACTGCGACAACTATCCGGATTCCGTGGGTTTTGTAAGGCTAAGATGAACGAGGTGGAGCCCCTAGCAGAAGCCAAGCAAGCTACGCTGATGAGAATGGCCCCCTCGATTTCGTTGACAATTCTTGATGCGCCGGGAGGGCGAAGAGATGCTCTCTTCTATCACAGTCAGGACAACCTTGATCTTGAGGGGGACACCGAAAACAAACGATGCAATAGACCTGCATGACAGAGAGTGGTCGGAACGTGGCCATGATATGGCGCCAACTGCGACGACTGTTCGGATTCCGTGGCTTTTTGAAGGCTAAAATGAACGATGTTGCGCCCTTAGCTGAAGCCAACCAATCTAAGTTGATGAGAAAGGCTCCCTCGATTTCGTTGACAATTTTTGTTGCGGCCGAATGGCGAAGGGATGCTCGCTGCTATCACAATCAGGACAACCTTGATCTTGAGGGGGACACCGAAAACAAACGAAGCTATAGACCTGCATGACAGAGATTGGTCGGAACGTGGCCATGATATGGCGCCAACTGCGACGACTGTTCGGATTCCGTGGCTTTTTGAAGGCTAAAATGAACGATGTTGCGCCCTTAGCTGAAGCCAACCAATCTAAGTTGATGAGAATGGCTCCCTCGATTTCGTTGACAATTTTTGTTGCGGCCGAATGGCGAAGGGATGCTCGCTGCTATCACAATCAGGACAACCTTGATCTTGACGGGGACACCGAAAACAAACGAAGCTATAGACCTGCGTGACAGAGAGTGGTCAGTACGTGGTCCTGATATGACGCCAACTACGACGACTGTTAGAATACCGTGGCTTTTTGAAGGCCAAGATGTACGATTTTGCGCCCCTAGCTTAAGCCAACCAAACTACGTTGCTGAGAATGGCCCCCTCGATTTCGTTGACAATTCTTGATGCGCCGGAAGGGCGAAGAGATGCTCGCTGCTATCACAATCAGGACAACCTTGATCTTGAGGGGACGCCAAAAGCAAACGATGCAATAGACCTGCGTGACAGATAGTGGTCAGTACGTGGCCATGATATGGCGCCAACTGCGACGACTGTGCGGATTCCGTGGCTTTTTAAAGTCCAAGATGTACGATGTTGCGCCCCTAGCTGAAGCCAAGTAAGCTACGCTGATGAGAATGGCCCCCTCGATTTCGTTGACAATTCTTGATGTGCCGGAAGGGCGAAGGAATGCTCGCTGCTATCACAATCCGGACAACCTTGATCTTGAGGGGACACCGAAAGCCAACGATGCAATAAACCTGCGTGACAGAGAGTGGTCAGTACGCGGTCATGATATGGCGCAAGCTGCGACAACTGTGCGGATTCCGTTGCTTTTTGATGGCCAAGATGTACAATGTTGCGCCCCTAGCTGAAGCCAACCAAGCTACGTTGATGAGAATGGCCCCCTCGATTTCGTTGACAATTCTTGATGCGCCGGAAGGGCGAAGGGATGCTCGCTGCTATCACAGTCAGGACAACCTTGATCTTGAGGGGACACCGAAAGCAAACGATGCAATAGACCTTCGTGACGGAGGTTGGTCAGTACGTGGCCATAATATGTCGCCAACTGCGACGACTGTGCGGATTCCGTGGCTTTTTGAAGGCCAAGATGTACGATGTAGCGCCCCTAGCTGAAGCCAACCAAGCTACGTTGATGAGAATCGCCCCCTCGATTTCGTTGACAATTCTTGATGCGCCGGAAGGGCGAAGAGATGCTCGCTGCTATCACAATCAGGACAACCATGATCTTGAGGGGACGCCAAAAGCAAACGATGCAATAGACCTGCGTGACAGAGAGTGGTCAGTACGTGGCCAAGATATGGAGCCAACTGCGACGACTGTGCGGATTCCGTATCTTTTTAAAGGCCAAGATGTACGATGTTGCGCCCCTAGATGAAGCCAAGTAAGCTACGCTGATGAGAATGGCCCCCTCGATTTCGTTGACAATTATTGATGTGCCGGAAGGGCGAAGGAATGCTCGCTGCTATCACAATCCGGACAACCTTGATCTTGAGGGGACACCGAAAGCCAACGATGCAATAGACCTGCGTGACAGAGAGTGGTCAGTACGTGGTCATGATATCTCGCAAGCTGCGACAACTGTGCGGATTCCGTTGCTTTTTGATGGCCAAGATGTACAATGTTGCGCCCCTAGCTGAAGCCAACCAAGCTACGTTGATGATAATGGCCCCCTCGATTTCGTTGACAATTCTTGATGCGCCGGAAGGGCGAAGGGATGCTCGCTGCTATCACAGTCAGGACAACCTTGATCTTGAGGGGACACCGAAAGCAAACGATGCAATAGACCTTCGTGACGGAGGTTGGTCAGTACGTGGCCATGATATGGCGCCAACTGCGACGACTGTGCGGATTCCGTGGCTTTTTGAAGGCCAAGATGTACGATGTTGCTCCCCTAGCTGGAGCCAACCAAGCTACGTTGATGAGAATGGCCCCCTCGATTTCGTTGACAATTCTTGATGCGCCGGAAGGGCGAAGGGATGCTCGCTGCTATCACAGTCAGGACAACGTTGATCTGGAGGGGACACCGAAAGCAAACGATGCAATAGACCTGCGTGACAGAGAGTGGTCAGTACATGGCAATGATATGGCGCCAACTGCAACGACTTTCCGGATTCCGTGGCTTTTTGAAGGCCAAGATGAACGATCTAGCGCCCCTAGCGGAAGCCAACCAAGTTACGTTGATGAGAATGCCACCTAGATCTCGCTGACACTTCTTGATGCGCCGGGAGGGCGAAGAGATGCTCTCTGCTATCACAGTCAAGACAACCTTAACCTTGAGGGGGACACCGAAAACAAACGATGCAATAGACCTGAGTGACAGAGAGTGGTCGGAACGTGGCCATGATATGGCGCACACTACGACGACTGTTCGGATTCCGTGGCTTTTTGAAGGCTAAGATGAACGACGTTGCGCCCCAAGCTGAAGCCAACCAAGCTAAGTTGATGAGAATGGCTCCTTCGATTTCGTTGACAATTTTTAATGCGCCAGAAGGGCGAAGGGATGCTCGCTGCTATCACAATCAGGACAACCTTGATCTTGAGGGGACGCCAAAAGCAAACGATGCAATAGACCTGCGTGACAGAGAGTGGTCATTACGTGGCCATGATATGGCGCAAGCTGCGACAACTGTGCGGATTCCGTTGCTTTTTGATGGCCAAGATGTACAATGTTGCGACCCTAGCTGAAGCCAACCAAGCTACGTTGATGATAATGGCCCCCTCGATTTCGTTGACAATTCTTGATGCGCCGGAAGGGCGAAGGGATGCTCGCTGCTATCACAGTCAGGACAACCTTGATCTTGAGGGGACACCGAAAGCAAACGATGCAATAGACCTTCGTGACGGAGGTTGGTCAGTACGTGGCCATTATATGGCGCCAACTGCGACGACTGTGCGGATTCCGTGACTTTTAAAAGGCCAAGATGTACGATGTTGCGCCCCTAGCTGAAGCCAAGTAAGCTACGCTGATGAGAATGGCCCCCTCGATTTCGTTGACAATTCTTGATGTGCCGGAAGGGCGAAGGAATGCTCGCTGCTATCACAATCCGGACAACCTTGATCTTGAGGGGACACCGAAAGCCAACGATGCAATAGACCTGCGTGACAGAGAGTGGTCAGTACGTGGTCATGATATGGCGCAAGCTGCGACAACTGTGCGGATTCCGTTGCTTTTTGATGGCCAAGATGTACAATGTTGCGCCCCTAGCTGGAGCCAACCAAGCTACGTTGATGAGAATGGCCCCCTCGATTTCGTTGACAATTCTTGATGCGCCGGAAGGGCGAAGGGAAGCTCGCTGCTATCACAGTCAGGACAACGTTGATCTTGAGGGGACACCGAAAGCAAACGATGCAATAGACCTGCGTGACGGCAGAGAGTGGTCAGTACGTGGCCATAATATGGCGCCAACTGCGACGACAGTTCTGATTCCGGGGCTTTTTGAAGGCTAAGATGAACGATGTTGCGCCCCTAGCTGAAGCCAACCAAGCTACGTTGATGAGAATGGCTCCCTCGATTTCGTTGACAATTATTCATGCGCCGGGAGGGCGAAGAGATGCTCTCTGCTATCACAGTCAGGACAGCCTTGACCTTGAGGGGGACACCGAAAACAAACGATGCAATAGACCTGCGTGACAGAGAGTGGTCGGAACGTGGCCATGATATGGCGCACACTGCGACGACTGTTCGGATTCCGTGGCTTTTTGAAGGCTAAGATGAACGATGTTGCGCCCTTAGCTGAAGCCAACCAAGCTAAGTTGATGAGAATGGCTCCCTCGATTTCGTTGACAATTTTTAATGCGCCCGAAGGGCGAAGGGATGCTCGCTGCTATCACAATCAGGACAACCTTGATCTTGAGGGGGACACTGAAAACAACGATGCTATAGATCTGCGTGACAGAGAGTGGTCAGTGCGCGGTCATGATATGGCGCCAACTGCGACGACTGTGCAGATTCCGTGGCTTTTTGAAGGCCAAGATGTACGATGTTGCGCCCCTAGCTGAAGCCAACCAAGCTACGTTGATGAGAATGCCCCCCCCCCCGATTTCGTTGACAATTCTTGATGCGCCGGAAGGGCGAAGAGATGCTCGCTGCTATCAAAATAAGCACGACCTTGATCTTGAGGGGACACCGAAAGCAAACGAAGCAATAGACCTGCGTGACAGAGAGTGGTCAGTACGTGGCCATAATATGGCGCCAACTGCGACGACAGTTCTGATTCCGGGGCTTTTTGAAGGCTAAGATGAACGATGTTGCGCCCCTAGCTGAAGCCAACCAAGCTACGTTGATGAGAATGGCTCCCTCGATTTCGTTGACAATTATTCATGCGCCGGGAGGGCGAAGAGATGCTCTCTGCTATCACAGTCAGGACAGCCTTGACCTTGAGGGGGACACCGAAAACAAACGATGCAATAGACCTGCGTGACAGAGAGTGGTCGGAACGTGGTCATGATATGACGCCAACTTCGACGACTGTTCGAATTCCGTGGCTTTTTGAAGGCCAAGATGTACGATGTTGCGCCCCTAGCTTAAGCCAACCAAACTACGTTGCTGAGAATGGCCCCCTCGATTTCGTTGACAATTCTTGATGCGCCAGAAGGGCGAAAGGATGCTCGCTGCTATCACAATCAGGACAATCTTGAACTTAAGGGGACACCGAAAGCAAACGATGCAATAGACCTGCGTGACAGAGAGTGGTCAGTACGTGGTCATGATATGGCGCCAACTGCGACGACTGTGCGGATTCCGTGGCTTTTTGAAGGCCAAGATGTACGATGTTGCGCCCCTAGCTGAAGCCAACCAAGCTACGTTGATGAGAATGCCCCCCCCCCCCCGATTTCGTTGACAATTCTTGATGCGCCGGAAGGGCGAAGAGATGCTCGCTGCTATCAAAATAAGCACGACCTTGATCTTGAGGGGACACCGAAAGCAAACGAAGCAATAGACCTGCGTGACAGAGAGTGGTCAGTACGTGGCCTTGATATGGCGCCAACTGCGACGACTGTCCGGATTCCGTGGCTTTTTGAAGACCAAGATGAACGATGTTGCGCCCCTGGCTGAAGCCAACCAAGCTACGTAGACGAGAATGGCCCCCTCTATTTCGTTGACAATTCTTGATGCGCAGGGAGGGCGAAGGGATCCTAGCTAAGATCACAATAAGGACAATCTTGACCTTGAGGGGACACTGAAGGCAACCGATGGAATTGACCTGCGTTTCAGAGTGTGTTCCGTACATGGCCATGATATGCCGCCCACTGCGACGACTATCCGGATTCCGTGGCATCTTGAAGGCCAAAATGAACGATGTAGCGCCCCAAGCGGAAGCCAACCAAGCGAAGTTGAGAATGGCCCCCTCGATTTCGCTGACATTTCTTGACGATACGGGAGGGCGAATGGATGCGCGCTGCGATCACAATCAGGACAATCTTGATCTTGAGGGGACACCGAAAGCACACGATGCAATAGACCTGCTTGACAGAGAGTGGTCAGTACGTGGTCATGATATGGCGCCAACTGCGACGACTGTTCTGATTCCGTGGCTTTTTGAAGGCCAAGAAGAACGATCTAGCGCCCCTAGCCGAAGCCAACCAAGCTACGTTGATGAGAATGCCACCTAGATCTCGCTGACACTTCTTGATGCGCCGGGTAGGCGAAGGTATGCTCGCTGCGATCACAATCAGGATAATATTGATCTTGAGGGGACACCGAAGGCAAATAATGCAATAGACCTGCGTCACAGGTTGTGGTCAGAACATGGCCATGATATGGCGCCAACTCCGACGACTGTGCGGATTCCGTGGTTTTTTGAAGGCCAAGATGTACGATGTAGCGCCCCTAGCTGAAGCCAAGCAAGCTACGTTGATGAGAATGGCCCCCTCGATTTCGTTGACAATTCTTGATGCGCCGGAAGGGCGAAGAGATGCTCGCTGCTATCACAATCAGGACAACCTTGATCTTGAGGGGGACACCGAAAACAAACGAAGCTATAGTCCTTCGTGACAGAGAGTGGTCAGTACGTGGTCCTGATATGACGCCAACTTCGACGACTGTTAGAATACCGTGGCTTTTTGAAGGCCAAGATGTACGATGTTGCGCCCCTAGCTGAAGCCAACCAAGCTACGTTGATGAGAATGGCTCCCTCGATTTCGTTGACAATTATTCATGCGCCGGGAGGGCGAAGAGATGCTCTCTGCTATCACAGTCAGGACAACCTTGACCTTGAGGGGGACACCGAAAACAAACGATGCAATAGACCTGCGTGACAGAGAGTGGTCGGATAGTGGCCATGATATGGCGCACACTGCGACGACTGTTCGGATTCCGTGGCTTTTTGAAGGCTAAGATGAACGATGTTGCGCCCCTAGCTGAAGCCAACCAAGCTAAGTTGATGAGAATGGCTCCCTCAATTTCGTTGACAATTTTTAATGCGCCCGAAGGGCGAAGGAATGCTCGCTGCTATCAGAATCAGGACAACCTTGATCTTGAGGGGGACACCGAAAACAAACGATGCAATAGACCTGCGTGACAGAGAGTGGTCAGTACGTGGTCGTGATATGGCGCAAGCTGCGACGACTGTTCGAATTCCGTGGCTTTTTGAAGGCCAAGATGTACGCTGTTGCGCCCCTAGCTGAAGCCAACCAAGCTACGTTGATGAGAATGCCCCCCTCGATTTCGTTGACAATTCTTGATGCGCCGGGATGGCGAAGGGATGCTCGCTGCGATCACAATCAGGACAATCTTGACCTTGAGGGGGACACCGAAAACAAACGATGCAATAGACCTGCGTGACAGAGAGTGGTCAGCACTTGACCATGATATGGCGTCAACTCCGACGACTGTGCAGATTCCGTTGCTTTTTGAAGGCCAAGATGAACGATGTTGCGCCCCTAGCTGAAGCCAACCAAGCTAAGTTGATGAGAATGGTTCCCTCAATTTCGTTGACAATTTTTATTGCGCCCGAAGGGCGAAAGAATGCTCGCTGCTATCAGAATCAGGACAACCTTGATCTTGAGGGGGACACTGCAAAAAAACGATGCTATAGATCTGCGTTACAGAGAGTGGTCAGTACGTGGTCATGATATGACGCCAACTTCGACGACTGTTCGAATTCCGTGGCTTTTTGAAGGCCAAGATGTACGATGTTGCGCCCCTAGCTTAAGCCAACCAAACTACGTTGCTGAGAATGGCCCCCTCGATTTCGTTGACAATTCTTGATGCGCCAGAAGGGCGAAAGGATGCTCGCTGCTATCACAATCAGGACAATCTTGAACTTAAGGGGACACCGAAAGCAAACGATGCAATAGACCTGCGTGACAGAGAGTGGTCGAATCGTGGTCATGATATGGCGCCAACTGCGACGACTGTGCGGATTCCGTGGCTTTTTGAAGGCCAAGATGTACGATGTTGCGCCCCTAGCTGAAGCCAAGCAAGCTACGTTGATGAGAATGCCCCCCCCCCCCGATTTCGTTGACAATTCTTGATGCGCCGGAAGGGCGAAGAGATGCTCGCTGCTATCAAAATGAGCACGACCTTGATCTTGAGGGGACACCGAAAGCAAACGAAGCAATTGACCTGCGTGACTGAGAGTGGTCAGTACGTGGCCTTGATATGCCGCCCACTGCGACAACTATCCGGATTCCGTGGGTTTTGTAAGGCTAAGATGAACGAGGTGGAGCCCCTAGCAGAAGCCAAGCAAGCTACGCTGATGAGAATGGCCCCCTCGATTTCGTTGACAATTCTTGATGCGCCGGGAGGGCGAAGAGATGCTCTCTTCTATCACAGTCAGGACAACCTTGATCTTGAGGGGGACACCGAAAACAAACGATGCAATAGACCTGCATGACAGAGAGTGGTCGGAACGTGGCCATGATATGGCGCCAACTGCGACGACTGTTCGGATTCCGTGGCTTTTTGAAGGCTAAAATGAACGATGTTGCGCCCTTAGCTGAAGCCAACCAATCTAAGTTGATGAGAAAGGCTCCCTCGATTTCGTTGACAATTTTTGTTGCGGCCGAATGGCGAAGGGATGCTCGCTGCTATCACAATCAGGACAACCTTGATCTTGAGGGGGACACCGAAAACAAACGAAGCTATAGACCTGCATGACAGAGATTGGTCGGAACGTGGCCATGATATGGCGCCAACTGCGACGACTGTTCGGATTCCGTGGCTTTTTGAAGGCTAAAATGAACGATGTTGCGCCCTTAGCTGAAGCCAACCAATCTAAGTTGATGAGAATGGCTCCCTCGATTTCGTTGACAATTTTTGTTGCGGCCGAATGGCGAAGGGATGCTCGCTGCTATCACAATCAGGACAACCTTGATCTTGAGGGGGACACCGAAAACAAACGAAGCTATAGACCTGCGTGACAGAGAGTGGTCAGTACGTGGTCCTGATATGACGCCAACTACGACGACTGTTAGAATACCGTGGCTTTTTGAAGGCCAAGATGTACGATTTTGCGCCCCTAGCTTAAGCCAACCAAACTACGTTGCTGAGAATGGCCCCCTCGATTTCGTTGACAATTCTTGATGCGCCGGAAGGGCGAAGAGATGCTCGCTGCTATCACAATCAGGACAACCTTGATCTTGAGGGGACGCCAAAAGCAAACGATGCAATAGACCTGCGTGACAGATAGTGGTCAGTACGTGGCCATGATATGGCGCCAACTGCGACGACTGTGCGGATTCCGTTGCTTTTTGATGGCCAAGATGTACAATGTTGCGCCCCTAGCTGAAGCCAACCAAGCTACGTTGATGAGAATGGCCCCCTCGATTTCGTTGACAATTCTTGATGCGCCGGAAGGGCGAAGGGATGCTCGCTGCTATCACAGTCAGGACAACCTTGATCTTGAGGGGACACCGAAAGCAAACGATGCAATAGACCTTCGTGACGGAGGTTGGTCAGTACGTGGCCATAATATGTCGCCAACTGCGACGACAGTTCTGATTCCGGGGCTTTTTGAAGGCTAAGATGAACGATGTTGCGCCCCTAGCTGAAGCCAACCAAGCTACGTTGATGAGAATGGCTCCCTCGATTTCGTTGACAATTATTCATGCGCCGGGAGGGCGAAGAGATGCTCTCTGCTATCACAGTCAGGACAACCTTGACCTTGAGGGGGACACCGAAAACAAACGATGCAATAGACCTGCGTGACAGAGAGTGGTCGGATCGTGGCCATGATATGGCGCACACTGCGACGACTGTTCGGATTCCGTGGCTTTTTGAAGGCTAAGATGAACGATGTTGCGCCCCTAGCTGAAGCCAACCAAGCTAAGTTGATGAGAATGGCTCCCTCAATTTCGTTGACAATTTTTAATGCGCCCGAAGGGCGAAGGAATGCTCGCTGCTATCAGAATCAGGACAACCTTGATCTTGAGGGGGACACTGAAAAAAAACGATGCTATAGATCTGCGTTACAGAGAGTGGTCAGTACGTGGTCATGATATGACGCCAACTTCGACGACTGTTCGAATTCCGTGGCTTTTTGAAGGCCAAGATGTACGATGTTGCGCCCCTAGCTGAAGCCAAGCAAGCTACGTTGATGAGAATGCCCCCCCCCCCCGATTTCGTTGACAATTCTTGATGCGCCGGAAGGGCGAAGAGATGCTCGCTGCTATCAAAATAAGCACGACCTTGATCTTGAGGGGACACCGAAAGCAAACGAAGCAATAGACCTGCGTGACAGGGAGTGGTCAGTACGTGGCCTTGATATGGCGCCAACTGCGACGACTGTCCGGATTCCGTGGCTTTTTGAAGACCAAGATGAACAATGTTGCGCCCCTAGCTGAAGCCAACCAAGCTACGTAGATGAGAATGGCCCCCTCTATTTCGTTGACAATTCTTGATGCGCAGGGAGGGCGAAGGTATCCTAGCTAAGATCACAATAAGGACAATCTTGACCTTGAGGGGACACCGAAGGCAACCGATGGAATTGACCTGCGTTTCAGAGTGTGTTCCGTACATGGCCATGATATGCCGCCCACTGCGACGACTATCCGGATTCCGTGGCATCTTGAAGGCCAAAATCAACGATGTAGCTCCCCAAGCGGAATCCAACCAAGCGAAGTTGATGAGAATGGCCCCCTCGATTTCGCTGACATTTCTTGACGATACGGGAGGGCGAAGGGATGCTCGCTGCTATCACAATCAGGACAACCTTGATCTTGAGGGGACACCGAAAGCAAACGATGCAATAGATCTGCGTGACAGAGAGTCGTCAGTACGTGGCCATGATATGGCGCCAATTACGACGACTGTGCAGATTTCGGGGCTTTTTGAAGGCCAAGATGACCGATGTAGGGCCCCAAGCGGAAGCCTACCAAGCTATGTTGATGAGAATGGCCCCGTCGATTTCGCTGACACTTCTTGACGACACGGGAGGGCGAATGCATGGTCGCAGCGATCACAATAAGGGCAATCTTGATCTTGAAGGGAAACCGAAAGCAAACGATGCAATAGACGTGCTTGACAGAGAGTGGTCAGTCCGTGGTCATGATATGGCGCAAACTGCGGCGACTGTTCTGATTCCGTGGCTTTTTTAAGGCCAAGATGAACGATGTAGGGCCCCAAGCTGAAGCCGACCACGCTATATTGATGAGAATGGGCCCCTCGATTTCGCTGACACTTCTTGATGATACGGGAGGGCGAATGGATGCTCGCTTCGATAACAATCAGGACAATCATGAACTTGCGGATACACCGAAAGCAAACGATGCAATAGACCTGCGTGACAGAGAGTGGTCAGTACGTGGTCATGATATGGCGCCAACTGCAACGACTGTTCGAATTCCGTGGCTTTTTGAAGGCCAAGATGTACGATGTTGCGCCCCTAGCTGAAGCCAACCAAACTACGTTGATGAGAAAGGCCCCCTCGATTTCGTTGAAAATTCTTGATGCGCCGGAAGGGCGAAGGGATGCTCGGTGCTATCACAATAAGGGCAACCTTGATCTTAAGGGGACACCGAAAGCAAACGAAGCAATAGACCTGCGTGACAGAGAGTGGTCAGTACGTGGCCTTGATATGGCGCCAGCTGCGACGACTGTGCGGATTCCGTGGTTTTTTGGAGACCAAGATGAACGATGTTGCGCCCCTAGCTGAAGCCAACCAAGCTAAGTAGATGATAATGGCCCCCTCAATTTCGTTGACAATTCTTGATGCGCAGGGAGGGCGAAGGAATCCTAGCTGAGATCACAATAAGGACAATCTTGACCTTGAGGGGACACCGAAGGCAACCGATGGAATTGACCTGCGTGTCAGAGTGTCTTCCGTACATGGCCATGATATGCCGCCCACTGCGACGACTATCCGGATTCCGTGGGTTCTGGAAGGCTAAGATTAACGAGGTGGCGCCCCTAGCAGAAGCCAATCAAGCCACGTTGATGAGAACGGCCCCCTGGATTTCGTTGACACTTCTTAACGCGCAGGGAGGGCGAAGGGATGCTCGCTGCGATTACAATCAGAATAATCTTGATCTTGAGAGGACGCCGGAAGCAACCGATAATATGTACCTAAGTGACAGAGTGTGGTCAGTACATGGCCATGATATGGCGCCAACTGCAACGACTTTCCGGATTCCGTGGCTTTTTGAAGGCCAAGATGAACGATCTAGCGCCCCTAGCGGAAGCCAACCAAGCTTTGTTGATGAGAATGCCACCTAGATCTCGCTGACACTTCTTGATGCGCCGGGAGGGCGAAGGTATGCTCGCTGCGATCACAATCAGGATAATATTGATCTTGAGGGGGACACCGAAAACAAACGATGCAATAGACCTGCGTGACAGAGAGTGGTCAGTACGTGGTCATGATATGGCGCAAGCTGCGACGACTGTTCGAATTCCGTGGCTTTTTGAAGGCCAAGATGTACGCTGTTGCGCCCCTAGCTGAAGCCAACCAAGCTACGTTGATGAGAATGGCTCCCTCGATTTCGTTGACAATTCTTGATGCGCCGGGAGGGCGAAGGGATGCTCGCTGCGATCACAATCAGGACAATCTTGATCTTGAGGGGGACACCGAAAACAAACGATGCAATAGACCTGCTTGACAGAGAGTGGTCATTACGAGGTCATGATATGGCGCAAGATGCGACGACTGTTCGAATTCCGTGGCTTTTTGAAGGCCAAGATGTACGCTGTTGCGCCCCTAGCTGAAGCCAACCAAGCTACGTTGATGAGAATGCCCCCCTCGATTTCGTTGACAATTCTTGATGCGCCGGAAGGGCGGAGGGATGCTCGCTGCTATCCCAATCAGGACAACCTTGATCTTGAGGGGACACCTAAAGCAAACGATGCAATAGACCTTCGTGACAGAGAGTGGTCAGTACGTGGCCATGATATGGCGCCAACTGCGACGACTGTGCGGATTCCGTGGCTTTTTGAAGGCCAAGATGAACGATGTTGCGCCCCTAGCTGAAGCCAACCAAGCTACGTAGATGAGAATGTCCCCCTCGATATCGTTTACAATTCTTGATGCGCAGGGAGGGCGAAGGGATCCTAGCTGAGATCACAATAAGGACAATCTTGACCTTGAGGGGACACCGAAGGCAACCGATGGAATTGACCTGCGTGTCAGAGTGTCTTCCGTACATGGCCATGATATGCCGCCCACTGCGACGACTATCCGGATTCCGTGGGTTTTGGAAGGCTAAGATTAACGAGGTGGCGCCCCTAGCAGAAGCCAACCAAGCCACGTTGATGAGAACGGCCCCCTGGATTTCGTTGACACTTCTTAACGCGCAGGGAGGGCGAAGGGATGCTCGCTGCGATTACAATCAGAACAATCTTGATCTTGAGAGGACGCCGGAAGCAACCGATAATATGTACCTACGTGACAGAGTGTGGTCAGTACATGGCCATGATATGGCGCCAACTGCAACGACTTTCCGGATTCCGTGGCTTTTTGAAGGCCAAGATGAACGATCTAGCGCCCCTAGCTGAAGCCAACCAAGCTACGTTGATGAGAATGCCACCTAGATCTCGCTGACACTTCTTGATGCGCCGGGAGGGCGAAGGTATGCTCGCTGCGATCACAATCAGGATAATATTGATCTTGAGGGGACACCGAAGGCAAATAATGCAATAGACCTGCGTCACAGGTTGTGGTCAGAACATGGCCATGATATGGCGCCAACTGCGACGACTGTGCGGATTCCGTGGCTTTTTGAAGGCCAAGATGTACGATGTTGCGCCCCTAGCTGAAGCCAACCAAGCTACGTTGAAGATAATGGCCCCCTCAATTTCGTTGGCAATTCTTGATGCGCCGGAAGGGCGAAGGGATGCTCGCTGCTATCACAGTCAGGACAACCTTGATCTTGAGGGGGACACCGAAAGCAAACGATGCAATAGACCTGCGTGACAGAGAGTGGTCAGTACGTGGCCATGATATGGCGCCAACTGCGACGACTGTTCGGATTCAGTGGCTTTTTGAAGGCTAAGATGAACGACGTTGCGCCCCTAGCTGAAGCCAACCAAGCTAACGTTGATGAGAATGGCCACCTCGATTTCGTTGACAATTCTTGATGCGCCGGAAGGGCGAAGGGATGCTCGCTGCGATCACAATCAGGACAATCTTGATCTTGAGGGGGACACCGAAAACAAACGATGCAATAGACCTGCGTGACAGAGAATGGTCAGTACGTGGTCCTGATATGACGCCAACTTCGACGACTGTTAGAATACCGTGGCTTTTTGAAGGCCAAGATGTACGATGCTGCGCCCCTAGCTTAAGCCAACCAAACTACGTTGCTGAGAATGGCCCCCTCGATTTCGTTGACAATTCTTGATGCGCCAGAAGGGCGAAGGGACACTCGCTGCTATCACAATCAGGACAACCTTGATCTTGAGGATACACCGAAAGCAAATGATGCAATAGACCTGCGTGACAGAGAGTGGTCAGTACGTGGTCATGATATTGCGCCAACTCCGACGACTGTGCGGATTCCGTGGCTTTTTGAAGGCCAAGATGTACGATGTAGCGCCCCTAGCTGAAGCCAACCAAGCTACGTTGATGAGAATGGCCCCCTCGATTTCGTTGACAATTCTTGATGCGCCGGAAGGGCGAAGAGATGCTCGCTGCTATCACAATCAGGACAACCATGATCTTGAAGGGACGCCAAAAGCAAACGATGCAATAGACCTGCGTGACAGAGAGTGGTCAGTACGTGGCCATGATATGGAGCCAACTGCGACGACTGTGCGGATTCCGTGGCTTTTTGAAGGCCAAGATGTACGATGTTGCGCCCCTAGCCGAAGCCAACTAAGCTACGTTGATGAGAATGCCACCTAGATCTCGCTGACACTTCTTGATGCGCCGGGAGGGCGAAGGTATGCTCGCTGCGATCACAATCAGGATAATATTGATCTTGAGGGGACACCCAAGGCAAATAATGCAATAGACCTGCGTCACAGGTTGTGGTCAGAACATGGCCATGATATGGCGCCAACTCCGACGACTGTGCGGATTCCGTGGTTTTTTGAAGGCCAAGATGTACGATGTAGCGCCCCTAGCTGAAGCCAAGCAAGCTACGCTGATGAGAATGGCCCCCTCGATTTCGTTGACAATTCTTGATGCGCCGGGAGGGCGAAGAGATGCTCTCTGCTATCACAGTCAGGACAACCTTGATCTTGAGGGGGACACCGAAAACAAACGATGCAATAGACCTGCGTGACAGAGAGTGGTCAGTACGTAGCCATGATATGGCGCCAACTGCAACGACTGTCCGGATTCAGGGGCTTTTTGAAGGCTAAGATGAACGACGTTGCGCCCCTAGCTGAAGCCAACCAAGCTACGTTGATGAGAATGCCACCTCGATCTCGCTGACACTTCTTGATGCGCCGGGAGGGCGAAGGGACGCTCACTGCGATTACAATCAGAACAATCTTGATCTTGAGAGGACGCCGGAAGCAACCGATAATATGTACCTAAGTGACAGAGTGTGGTCAGTACATCGCCATGATATGGCGCCAACAGCAACGACTTTCAGGATTCCGTGGCTTTTTGAAGGCCAAGATGAAAGATCTAGCGCCCCTAGCGGAAGCCGACCAAGCTACGTTGATGAGAATGCCACCTAGATCTCGCTGACACTTCTTGATGCGCCGGGAGGGCGAAGGTATGCTCGCTGCGATCACAATCAGGATAATATTGATCTTGAGGGGACACCGAAGGCAAATAATGCAATAGACCTGCGTCACAGGTTGTGGTCAGAACATGGCCATGATATGGCGCCAACTGCAACGACTGTCCGGATTCAGGGGCTTTTTGAAGGCTAAGATGAACGACGTTGCGCCCCTAGCTGAAGCCAAGCAAGCTACGCTGATGAGAATGGCCCCCTCGATTTCGTTGACAATTCTTGATGCGCCGGGAGGGCGAAGAGATGCTCTCTGCTATCACAGTCAGGACAACCTTGATCTTGAGGGGGACACCGAAAACAAACGATGCAATAGACCTGCGTGACAGAGAGTGGTCGGAACGTGGCCATGATATGGCGCCAACTGCGACGACTGTTCGGATTCCGTGGCTTTTTGAAGGCTAAAAAGAACGATGTTGCGCCCTTAGCTGAAGCCAACCAAGCTAAGTTGATGAGAATGGCTCCCTCGATTTCGTTAACAATTTTTGTTGCGGCCGAATGGCGAAGGGATGCTCGCTGCGATCACAATCAGGACAATCTTGATCTTGAGGGGGACACCGAAAACAAACGATGCAATAGACCTGCGTGACAGAGAATGGTCAGTACGTGGTCCTGATATGACGCCAACTTCGACGACTGTTAGAATACCGTGGCTTTTTGAAGGCCAAGATGTACGATGCTGCGCCCCTAGCTTAAGCCAACCAAACTACGTTGCTGAGAATGGCCCCCTCGATTTCGTTGACAATTCTTGATGCGCCAGAAGGGCGAAGGGACACTCGCTGCTATCACAATCAGGACAACCTTGATCTTGAGGATACACCGAAAGCAAATGATGCAATAGACCTGCGTGACAGAGAGTGGTCAGTACGTGGTCATGATATTGCGCCAACTCCGACGACTGTGCGGATTCCGTGGCTTTTTGAAGGCCAAGATGTACGATGTAGCGCCCCTAGCTGAAGCCAACCAAGCTACGTTGATGAGAATGGCCCCCTCGATTTCGTTGACAATTCTTGATGCGCCGGAAGGGCGAAGAGATGCTCGCTGCTATCACAATCAGGACAACCATGATCTTGAAGGGACGCCAAAAGCAAACGATGCAATAGACCTGCGTGACAGAGAGTGGTCAGTACGTGGCCATGATATGGAGCCAACTGCGACGACTGTGCGGATTCCGTGGCTTTTTGAAGGCCAAGATGTACGATGTTGCGCCCCTAGCCGAAGCCAACTAAGCTACGTTGATGAGAATGCCACCTAGATCTCGCTGACACTTCTTGATGCGCCGGGAGGGCGAAGGTATGCTCGCTGCGATCACAATCAGGATAATATTGATCTTGAGGGGACACCCAAGGCAAATAATGCAATAGACCTGCGTCACAGGTTGTGGTCAGAACATGGCCATGATATGGCGCCAACTCCGACGACTGTGCGGATTCCGTGGTTTTTTGAAGGCCAAGATGTACGATGTAGCGCCCCTAGCTGAAGCCAAGCAAGCTACGCTGATGAGAATGGCCCCCTCGATTTCGTTGACAATTCTTGATGCGCCGGGAGGGCGAAGAGATGCTCTCTGCTATCACAGTCAGGACAACCTTGATCTTGAGGGGGACACCGAAAACAAACGATGCAATAGACCTGCGTGACAGAGAGTGGTCGGAACGTGGCCATGATATGGCGCCAACTGCGACGACTGTTCGGATTCCGTGGCTTTTTGAAGGCTAAAAAGAACGATGTTGCGCCCTTAGCTGAAGCCAACCAAGCTAAGTTGATGAGAATGGCTCCCTCGATTTCGTTGACAATTTTTGTTGCGGCCGAATGGCGAAGGGATGCTCGCTGCTATCACAATCAGGACAACCTTGATCTTGAGGGGGACACCGAAAACAAACGAAGCTATAGACCTGCGTGACAGAGAATGGTCAGTACGTGGTCCTGATATGACGCCAACTTCGACGACTGTTAGAATACCGTGGCTTTTTGAAGGCCAAGATGTACGATGCTGCGCCCCTAGCTTAAGCCAACCAAACTACGTTGCTGAGAATGGCCCCCTCGATTTCGTTGACAATTCTTGATGCGCCAGAAGGGCGAAGGGACGCTCGCTGCTATCACAATCAGGACAACCTTGATCTTGAGGATACACCGAAAGCAAATGATGCAATAGACCTGCGTGACAGAGAGTGGTCAGTACGTGGTCATGATATTGCGCAAGCTGCGACAACTGTGCGGATTCCGTTGCTTTTTGATGGCCAAGATGTACAATGTTGCGACCCTAGCTGAAGCCAACCAAGCTACGTTGATGATAATGGCCCCCTCGATTTCGTTGACAATTCTTGATGCGCCGGAAGGGCGAAGAGATGCTCGCTGCTATCACAATCAGGACAACCATGATCTTGAAGGGACGCCAAAAGCAAACGATGCAATAGACCTGCGTGACAGAGAGTGGTCAGTACGTGGTCCTGATATGACGCCAACTTCGACGACTGTTAGAATACCGTGGCTTTTTGAAGGCCAAGATGTACGCTGTTGCGCCCCTAGCTGAAGCCAACCAAGCTACGTTGATGAGAATGCCCCCCTCGATTTCGTTGACAATTCTTGATGCGCCGGAAGGGCGGAGGGATGCTCGCTGCTATCCCAATCAGGACAACCTTGATCTTGAGGGGACACCTAAAGCAAACGATGCAATAGACCTTCGTGACAGAGAGTGTTCAGTACGTGGCCATGATATGGCGCCAACTGCGACGACTGTGCGGATTCCGTGGCTTTTTGAAGGCCAAGATGAACGATGTTGCGCCCCTAGCTGAAGCCAACCAAGCTACGTAGATGAGAATGTCCCCCTCGATATCGTTTACAATTCTTGATGCGCAGGGAGGGCGAAGGGATCCTAGCTGAGATCACAATAAGGACAATCTTGACCTTGAGGGGACACCGAAGGCAACCGATGGAATTGACCTGCGTGTCAGAGTGTCTTCCGTACATGGCCATGATATGCCGCCCACTGCGACGACTATCCGGATTCCGTGGGTTTTGGAAGGCTAAGATAACGAGGTGGCGCCCCTAGCAGAAGCCAACCAAGCCACGTTGATGAGAACGGCCCCCTGGATTTCGTTGACACTTCTTAACGCGCAGGGAGGGCGAAGGGATGCTCGCTGCGATTACAATCAGAACAATCTTGATCTTGAGAGGACGCCGGAAGCAACCGATAATATGTACCTACGTGACAGAGTGTGGTCAGTACATGGCCATGATATGGCGCCAACTGCAACGACTTTCCGGATTCCGTGGCTTTTTGAAGGCCAAGATGAACGATCTAGCGCCCCTAGCGGAAGCCAACCAAGTTACGTTGATGAGAATGCCACCTAGATCTCGCTGACACTTCTTGATGCGCCGGGAGGGCGAAGGTATGCTCGCTGCGATCACAATCAGGATAATATTGATCTTGAGGGGACACCGAAGGCAAATAATGCAATAGACCTGCGTCACAGGTTGTGGTCAGAACATGGCCATGATTTGGCGCCAACTGCAACGACTGTCCGGATTCAGGGGCTTTTTGAAGGCTAAGATGAACGACGTTGCGCCCCTAGCTGAAGCCAACCAAGCTACGTTGAAGATAATGGCCCCCTCAATTTCGTTGGCAATTCTTGATGCGCCGGAAGGGCGAAGGGATGCTCGCTGCGATCACAATAAGGACAATCTTCATCTTGAGGGGGACACCGAAAACAAACGATGCAATAGACCTGCGTGACAGAGAGGGGTCAGTACGTGGTCATGATATGGCGCAAGCTGCGACGACTGTTCGAATTCCGTGGCTTTTTGAAGGCCAAGATGTACGCTGTTGCGCCCCTAGCTGAAGCCAACCAAGCTACGTTGATGAGAATGCCCCCCTCGATTTCGTTGACAATTCTTGATGTGCCAAAAGGGCGAAGGGATGCTCGCTGCTATCACAATCCGGACAACCTTGATCTTGAGGGGACACCGAAAGCCAACGATGCAATAGACCTGCGTGACAGAGAGTGGTCAGTACGTGGTCATGATATGGCGCAAGCTGCGACGACTGTGCGGATTCCGTTGCTTTTTGATGGCCAAGATGTACAATGTTGCGACCCTAGCTGAAGCCAACCAAGCTACGTTGAAGATAATGGCCCCCTCAATTTCGTTGGCAATTCTTGATGTGCCGGAAGGGCGAAGGGATGCTCGCTGCTATCACAGTCAGGACAACCTTGATCTTGAGGGGACACCGAAAGCAAACGATGCAATAGACCTGCGTGACAGAGAGTGGTCAGTACGTAGCCATGATATGGCGCCAACTGCAACGACTGTCCGGATTCAGGGGCTTTTTGAAGGCTAAGATGAACGACGTTGCGCCCCTAGCTGAAGCCAACCAAGCTACGTTGATGAGAATGCCACCTCGATCTCGCTGACACTTCTTGATGCGCCGGGAGGGCGAAGGGACGCTCACTGCGATTACAATCAGAACAATCTTGATCTTGAGAGGACGCCGGAAGCAACCGATAATATGTACCTAAGTGACAGAGTGTGGTCAGTACATCGCCATGATATGGCGCCAACAGCAACGACTTTCCGGATTCCGTGGCTTTTTGAAGGCCAAGATGAAAGATCTAGCGCCCCTAGCGGAAGCCGACCAAGCTACGTTGATGAGAATGCCACCTAGATCTCGCTGACACTTCTTGATGCGCCGGGAGGGCGAAGGTATGCTCGCTGCGATCACAATCAGGATAATATTGATCTTGAGGGGACACCGAAGGCAAATAATGCAATAGACCTGCGTCACAGGTTGTGGTCAGAACATGGCCATGATATGGCGCCAACTGCAACGACTGTCCGGATTCAGGGGCTTTTTGAAGGCTAAGATGAACGACGTTGCGCCCCTAGCTGAAGCCAAGCAAGCTACGCTGATGAGAATGGCCCCCTCGATTTCGTTGACAATTCTTGATGCGCCGGGAGGGCGAAGAGATGCTCTCTGCTATCACAGTCAGGACAACCTTGATCTTGAGGGGGACACCGAAAACAAACGATGCAATAGACCTGCGTGACAGAGAGTGGTCGGAACGTGGCCATGATATGGCGCCAACTGCGACGACTGTTCGGATTCCGTGGCTTTTTGAAGGCTAAAAAGAACGATGTTGCGCCCTTAGCTGAAGCCAACCAAGCTAAGTTGATGAGAATGGCTCCCTCGATTTCGTTAACAATTTTTGTTGCGGCCGAATGGCGAAGGGATGCTCGCTGCGATCACAATCAGGACAATCTTGATCTTGAGGGGGACACCGAAAACAAACGATGCAATAGACCTGCGTGACAGAGAATGGTCAGTACGTGGTCCTGATATGACGCCAACTTCGACGACTGTTAGAATACCGTGGCTTTTTGAAGGCCAAGATGTACGATGCTGCGCCCCTAGCTTAAGCCAACCAAACTACGTTGCTGAGAATGGCCCCCTCGATTTCGTTGACAATTCTTGATGCGCCAGAAGGGCGAAGGGACACTCGCTGCTATCACAATCAGGACAACCTTGATCTTGAGGATACACCGAAAGCAAATGATGCAATAGACCTGCGTGACAGAGAGTGGTCAGTACGTGGTCATGATATTGCGCCAACTCCGACGACTGTGCGGATTCCGTGGCTTTTTGAAGGCCAAGATGTACGATGTAGCGCCCCTAGCTGAAGCCAACCAAGCTACGTTGATGAGAATGGCCCCCTCGATTTCGTTGACAATTCTTGATGCGCCGGAAGGGCGAAGAGATGCTCGCTGCTATCACAATCAGGACAACCATGATCTTGAAGGGACGCCAAAAGCAAACGATGCAATAGACCTGCGTGACAGAGAGTGGTCAGTACGTGGCCATGATATGGAGCCAACTGCGACGACTGTGCGGATTCCGTGGCTTTTTGAAGGCCAAGATGTACGATGTTGCGCCCCTAGCCGAAGCCAACTAAGCTACGTTGATGAGAATGCCACCTAGATCTCGCTGACACTTCTTGATGCGCCGGGAGGGCGAAGGTATGCTCGCTGCGATCACAATCAGGATAATATTGATCTTGAGGGGACACCCAAGGCAAATAATGCAATAGACCTGCGTCACAGGTTGTGGTCAGAACATGGCCATGATATGGCGCCAACTCCGACGACTGTGCGGATTCCGTGGTTTTTTGAAGGCCAAGATGTACGATGTAGCGCCCCTAGCTGAAGACAAGCAAGCTACGCTGATGAGAATGGCCCCCTCGATTTCGTTGACAATTCTTGATGCGCCGGGAGGGCGAAGAGATGCTCTCTGCTATCACAGTCAGGACAACCTTGATCTTGAGGGGGACACCGAAAACAAACGATGCAATAGACCTGCGTGACAGAGAGTGGTCGGAACGTGGCCATGATATGGCGCCAACTGCGACGACTGTTCGGATTCCGTGGCTTTTTGAAGGCTAAAAAGAACGATGTTGCGCCCTTAGCTGAAGCCAACCAAGCTAAGTTGATGAGAATGGCTCCCTCGATTTCGTTGACAATTTTTGTTGCGGCCGAATGGCGAAGGGATGCTCGCTGCTATCACAATCAGGACAACCTTGATCTTGAGGGGGACACCGAAAACAAACGAAGCTATAGACCTGCGTGACAGAGAATGGTCAGTACGTGGTCCTGATATGACGCCAACTTCGACGACTGTTAGAATACCGTGGCTTTTTGAAGGCCAAGATGTACGATGCTGCGCCCCTAGCTTAAGCCAACCAAACTACGTTGCTGAGAATGGCCCCCTCGATTTCGTTGACAATTCTTGATGCGCCAGAAGGGCGAAGGGACGCTCGCTGCTATCACAATCAGGACAACCTTGATCTTGAGGATACACCGAAAGCAAATGATGCAATAGACCTGCGTGACAGAGAGTGGTCAGTACGTGGTCATGATATTGCGCAAGCTGCGACAACTGTGCGGATTCCGTTGCTTTTTGATGGCCAAGATGTACAATGTTGCGACCCTAGCTGAAGCCAACCAAGCTACGTTGATGATAATGGCCCCCTCGATTTCGTTGACAATTCTTGATGCGCCGGAAGGGCGAAGAGATGCTCGCTGCTATCACAATCAGGACAACCATGATCTTGAAGGGACGCCAAAAGCAAACGATGCAATAGACCTGCGTGACAGAGAGTGGTCAGTACGTGGTCCTGATATGACGCCAACTTCGACGACTGTTAGAATACCGTGGCTTTTTGAAGGCCAAGATGTACGCTGTTGCGCCCCTAGCTGAAGCCAACCAAGCTACGTTGATGAGAATGCCCCCCTCGATTTCGTTGACAATTCTTGATGCGCCGGAAGGGCGGAGGGATGCTCGCTGCTATCCCAATCAGGACAACCTTGATCTTGAGGGGACACCTAAAGCAAACGATGCAATAGACCTTCGTGACAGAGAGTGTTCAGTACGTGGCCATGATATGGCGCCAACTGCGACGACTGTGCGGATTCCGTGGCTTTTTGAAGGCCAAGATGAACGATGTTGCGCCCCTAGCTGAAGCCAACCAAGCTACGTAGATGAGAATGTCCCCCTCGATATCGTTTACAATTCTTGATGCGCAGGGAGGGCGAAGGGATCCTAGCTGAGATCACAATAAGGACAATCTTGACCTTGAGGGGACACCGAAGGCAACCGATGGAATTGACCTGCGTGTCAGAGTGTCTTCCGTACATGGCCATGATATGCCGCCCACTGCGACGACTATCCGGATTCCGTGGGTTTTGGAAGGCTAAGACTAACGAGGTGGCGCCCCTAGCAGAAGCCAACCAAGCCACGTTGATGAGAACGGCCCCCTGGATTTCGTTGACACTTCTTAACGCGCAGGGAGGGCGAAGGGATGCTCGCTGCGATTACAATCAGAACAATCTTGATCTTGAGAGGACGCCGGAAGCAACCGATAATATGTACCTACGTGACAGAGTGTGGTCAGTACATGGCCATGATATGGCGCCAACTGCAACGACTTTCCGGATTCCGTGGCTTTTTGAAGGCCAAGATGAACGATCTAGCGCCCCTAGCGGAAGCCAACCAAGTTACGTTGATGAGAATGCCACCTAGATCTCGCTGACACTTCTTGATGCGCCGGGAGGGCGAAGGTATGCTCGCTGCGATCACAATCAGGATAATATTGATCTTGAGGGGACACCGAAGGCAAATAATGCAATAGACCTGCGTCACAGGTTGTGGTCAGAACATGGCCATGATTTGGCGCCAACTGCAACGACTGTCCGGATTCAGGGGCTTTTTGAAGGCTAAGATGAACGACGTTGCGCCCCTAGCTGAAGCCAACCAAGCTACGTTGAAGATAATGGCCCCCTCAATTTCGTTGGCAATTCTTGATGCGCCGGAAGGGCGAAGGGATGCTCGCTGCGATCACAATAAGGACAATCTTCATCTTGAGGGGGACACCGAAAACAAACGATGCAATAGACCTGCGTGACAGAGAGGGGTCAGTACGTGGTCATGATATGGCGCAAGCTGCGACGACTGTTCGAATTCCGTGGCTTTTTGAAGGCCAAGATGTACGCTGTTGCGCCCCTAGCTGAAGCCAACCAAGCTACGTTGATGAGAATGCCCCCCTCGATTTCGTTGACAATTCTTGATGTGCCAAAAGGGCGAAGGGATGCTCGCTGCTATCACAATCCGGACAACCTTGATCTTGAGGGGACACCGAAAGCCAACGATGCAATAGACCTGCGTGACAGAGAGTGGTCAGTACGTGGTCATGATATGGCGCAAGCTGCGACGACTGTGCGGATTCCGTTGCTTTTTGATGGCCAAGATGTACAATCTTGCGACCCTAGCTGAAGCCAACCAAGCTACGTTGAAGATAATGGCCCCCTCAATTTCGTTGGCAATTCTTGATGTGCCGGAAGGGCGAAGGGATGCTCGCTGCTATCACAGTCAGGACAACCTTGATCTTGAGGGGACACCGAAAGCAAACGATGCAATAGACCTGCGTGACAGAGAGTGGTCAGTACGTAGCCATGATATGGCGCCAACTGCAACGACTGTCCGGATTCAGGGGCTTTTTGAAGGCTAAGATGAACGACGTTGCGCCCCTAGCTGAAGCCAACCAAGCTACGTTGATGAGAATGCCACCTCGATCTCGCTGACACTTCTTGATGCGCCGGGAGGGCGAAGGGACGCTCACTGCGATTACAATCAGAACAATCTTGATCTTGAGAGGACGCCGGAAGCAACCGATAATATGTACCTAAGTGACAGAGTGTGGTCAGTACATCGCCATGATATGGCGCCAACAGCAACGACTTTCCGGATTCCGTGGCTTTTTGAAGGCCAAGATGAAAGATCTAGCGCCCCTAGCGGAAGCCGACCAAGCTACGTTGATGAGAATGCCACCTAGATCTCGCTGACACTTCTTGATGCGCCGGGAGGGCGAAGGTATGCTCGCTGCGATCACAATCAGGATAATATTGATCTTGAGGGGACACCGAAGGCAAATAACGCAATAGACCTGCGTCACAGGTTGTGGTCAGAACATGGCCATGATATGGCGCCAACTGCAACGACTGTCCGGATTCAGGGGCTTTTTGAAGGCTAAGATGAACGACGTTGCGCCCCTAGCTGAAGCCAAGCAAGCTACGCTGATGAGAATGGCCCCCTCGATTTCGTTGACAATTCTTGATGCGCCGGGAGGGCGAAGAGATGCTCTCTGCTATCACAGTCAGGACAACCTTGATCTTGAGGGGGACACCGAAAACAAACGATGCAATAGACCTGCGTGACAGAGAGTGGTCGGAACGTGGCCATGATATGGCGCCAACTGCGACGACTGTTCGGATTCCGTGGCTTTTTGAAGGCTAAAAAGAACGATGTTGCGCCCTTAGCTGAAGCCAACCAAGCTAAGTTGATGAGAATGGCTCCCTCGATTTCGTTAACAATTTTTGTTGCGGCCGAATGGCGAAGGGATGCTCGCTGCGATCACAAGCAGGACAATCTTGATCTTGAGGGGGACACCGAAAACAAACGATGCAATAGACCTGCGTGACAGAGAATGGTCAGTACGTGGTCCTGATATGACGCCAACTTCGACGACTGTTAGAATACCGTGGCTTTTTGAAGGCCAAGATGTACGATGCTGCGCCCCTAGCTTAAGCCAACCAAACTACGTTGCTGAGAATGGCCCCCTCGATTTCGTTGACAATTCTTGATGCGCCAGAAGGGCGAAGGGACACTCGCTGCTATCACAATCAGGACAACCTTGATCTTGAGGATACACCGAAAGCAAATGATGCAATAGACCTGCGTGACAGAGAGTGGTCAGTACGTGGTCATGGTATTGCGCCAACTCCGACGACTGTGCGGATTCCGTGGCTTTTTGAAGGCCAAGATGTACGATGTAGCGCCCCTAGCTGAAGCCAACCAAGCTACGTTGATGAGAATGGCCCCCTCGATTTCGTTGACAATTCTTGATGCGCCGGAAGGGCGAAGAGATGCTCGCTGCTATCACAATCAGGACAACCATGATCTTGAAGGGACGCCAAAAGCAAACGATGCAATAGACCTGCGTGACAGAGAGTGGTCAGTACGTGGCCATGATATGGAGCCAACTGCGACGACTGTGCGGATTCCGTGGCTTTTTGAAGGCCAAGATGTACGATGTTGCGCCCCTAGCCGAAGCCAACTAAGCTACGTTGATGAGAATGCCACCAAGATCTCGCTGACACTTCTTGATGCGCCGGGAGGGCGAAGGTATGCTCGCTGCGATCACAATCAGGATAATATTGATCTTGAGGGGACACCCAAGGCAAATAATGCAATAGACCTGCGTCACAGGTTGTGGTCAGAACATGGCCATGATATGGCGCCAACTCCGACGACTGTGCGGATTCCGTGGTTTTTTGAAGGCCAAGATGTACGATGTAGCGCCCCTAGCTGAAGCCAAGCAAGCTACGCTGATGAGAATGGCCCCCTCGATTTCGTTGACAATTCTTGATGCGCCGGGAGGGCGAAGAGATGCTCTCTGCTATCACAGTCAGGACAACCTTGATCTTGAGGGGGACACCGAAAACAAACAATGCAATAGACCTGCGTGACAGAGAGTGGTCGGAACGTGGCCATGATATGGCGCCAACTGCGACGACTGTTAGAATACCGTGGCTTTTTGAAGGCCAAGATGTACGATGCTGCGCCCCTAGCTTAATCCAACCAAACTACGTTGCTGAGAATGGCCCCCTCGATTTCGTTGACAATTCTTGATGCGCCAGAAGGGCGAAGGGACGCTCGCTGCTATCACAATCAGGACAACCTTGATCTTGAGGATACACCGAAAGCAAATGATGCAATAGACCTGCGTGACAGAGAGTGGTCAGTACGTGGTCATGATATTGCGCAAGCTGCGACAACTGTGCGGATTCCGTTGCTTTTTGATGGCCAAGATGTACAATGTTGCGACCCTAGCTGAAGCCAACCAAGCTACGTTGATGATAATGGCCCCCTCGATTTCGTTGACAATTCTTGATGCGCCGGAAGGGCGAAGAGATGCTCGCTGCTATCACAATCAGGACAACCATGATCTTGAAGGGACGCCAAAAGCAAACGATGCAATAGACCTGCGTGACAGAGAGTGGTCAGTACGTGGCCATGATATGGAGCCAACTGCGACGACTGTGCGGATTCCGTGGCTTTTTGAAGGCCAAGATGTACGATGTTGCGCCCCTAGCCGAAGCCAACTAAGCTACGTTGATGAGAATGCCACCTAGATCTCGCTGACGCTTCTTGATGCGCCGGGAGGGCGAAGAGATGCTCTCTGCTATCACAGTCAGGACAACCTTGACCTTGAGGGGGACACCGAAAACAAACGATGCAATAGACCTGAGTGACAGAGAGTGGTCGGAACGTGGCCATGATATGGCGCACACTGCGACGACTGTTCGGATTCCGTGGCTTTTTGAAGGCTAAGATGAACGACGTTGCGCCCCTAGCTGAAGCCAACCAAGCTAAGTTGATGAGAATGGCTCCCTCGATTTCGTTGACAATTTTTAATGCGCCCGAAGGGCGAAGGGATGCTCGCTGCTATCACAATCAGGACAACCTTGATCTTGAGGGGGACATTGAAAACAACGATGCTATAGATCTGCGTTACAGAGAGTGGTCAGTACGTGGTCATGATAAGACGCCAACTTCGACGACTGTTCGAATTCCGTGGCTTTTTGAAGGCCAAGATGTACGATGTTGCGCCCCTAGCTGAAGCCAACCAAACTACGCTGATGAGAATGGCCCCCTCGATTTCGTTGACAATTCTTGATGCGCCAGAAGGGCGAAGGGATGCTCGCTGCTATCACAATCAGGACAACCTTGATCTTGAGGATACACCGAAAGCAAACGATGCAATAGACCTGCGTGACAGAGAGTGGTCAGTACGTGGTCATGATATTGCGCCAACTCCGACGACTGTGCGGATTCCGTGGCTTTTTGAAGGCCAAGATGTACGATGTAGCGCCCCTAGCTGAAGCCAACCAAGCTACGTTGATGAGAATGGCCCCCTCGATTTCGTTGACAATTCTTGATGCGCCGGAAGGGCGATGAAATGCTCGCTGCTATCACAATCAGGACAACCTTGATCTTGAGGGGACGCCAAAAGCAAACGATGCAATAGACCGGCGTGACAGAGAGTGGTCAGTACGTGGCCATGATATGGCGCAAGCTGCGACAACTGTGCGGATTCCGTTGCTTTTTGATGGCCAAGATGTACAATGTTGCGACCCTAGCTGAAGCCAACCAAGCTACGTTGATGATAATGGCCCCCTCGATTTCGTTGACAATTCTTGATGCGCCGGAAGGGCGAAGGGATGCTCGCTGTTATCACAGTCAGGACAACCTTGATCTTGAGGGGACACCGAAAGCAAACGATGCAATAGACCTTCGTGACGGAGGTTGGTCAGTACGTGGCCATTATATGGCGCCAACTGCGACGACTGTGCGGATTCCGTGTCTTTTAAAAGGCCAAGATGTACGATGTTGCGCCCCTAGCTGAAGCCAAGTAAGCTACGCTGATGAGAATGGCCCCCTCGATTTCGTTGACAATTCTTGATGCGCCGGAAGGGCGAAGAGATGCTCGCTGCTATCACAATCAGGACAACCATGATCTTGAAGGGACGCCAAAAGCAAACGATGCAATAGACCTGCGTGACTGAGAGTGGTCAGTACGTGGCCATGATATGGAGCCAACTGCGACGACTGTGCGGATTCCGTGGCTTTTTGAAGGCCAAGATGTACGATGTTGCGCCCCTAGCCGAAGCCAACTAAGCTACGTTGATGAGAATGCCACCTAGATCTCGCTGACGCTTCTTGATGCGCCGGGAGGGCGAAGAGATGCTCTCTGCTATCACAGTCAGGACAACCTTGACCTTGAGGGGGACACCGAAAACAAACGATGCAATAGACCTGAGTGACAGAGAGTGGTCGGAACGTGGCCATGATATGGCGCACACTGCGACGACTGTTCGGATTCCGTGGCTTTTTGAAGGCTAAGATGAACGACGTTGCGCCCCTAGCTGAAGCCAACCAAGCTAAGTTGATGAGAATGGCTCCCTCGATTTCGTTGACAATTTTTAATGCGCCCGAAGGGCGAAGGGATGCTCGCTGCTATCACAATCAGGACAACCTTGATCTTGAGGGGGACATTGAAAACAACGATGCTATAGATCTGCGTTACAGAGAGTGGTCAGTACGTGGTCATGATAAGACGCCAACTTCGACGACTGTTCGAATTCCGTGGCTTTTTGAAGGCCAAGATGTACGATGTTGCGCCCCTAGCTGAAGCCAACCAAACTACGCTGATGAGAATGGCCCCCTCGATTTCGTTGACAATTCTTGATGCGCCAGAAGGGCGAAGGGATGCTCGCTGCTATCACAATCAGGACAACCTTGATCTTGAGGATACACCGAAAGCAAACGATGCAATAGACCTGCGTGACAGAGAGTGGTCAGTACGTGGTCATGATATTGCGCCAACTCCGACGACTGTGCGGATTCCGTGGCTTTTTGAAGGCCAAGATGTACGATGTAGCGCCCCTAGCTGAAGCCAACCAAGCTACGTTGATGAGAATGGCCCCCTCGATTTCGTTGACAATTCTTGATGCGCCGGAAGGGCGATGAAATGCTCGCTGCTATCACAATCAGGACAACCTTGATCTTGAGGGGACGCCAAAAGCAAACGATGCAATAGACCTGCGTGACAGAGAGTGGTCAGTACGTGGCCATGATATGGCGCAAGCTGCGACAACTGTGCGGATTCCGTTGCTTTTTGATGGCCAAGATGTACAGTGTTGCGACCCTAGCTGAAGCCAACCAAGCTACGTTGATGATAATGGCCCCCTCGATTTCGTTGACAATTCTTGATGCGCCGGAAGGGCGAAGGGATGCTCGCTGTTATCACAGTCAGGACAACCTTGATCTTGAGGGGACACCGAAAGCAAACGATGCAATAGACCTTCGTGACGGAGGTTGGTCAGTACGTGGCCATTATATGGCGCCAACTGTGACGACTGTGCGGATTCCGTGTCTTTTAAAAGGCCAAGATGTACGATGTTGCGCCCCTAGCTGAAGCCAAGTAAGCTACGCTGATGAGAATGGCCCCCTCGATTTCGTTGACAATTCTTGATGTGCCGGAAGGGCGAAGGAATGCTCGCTGCTATCACAATCCGGACAACCTTGATCTTGAGGGGACACCGAAAGCCAACGATGCAATAGAACTGCGTGACAGAGAGTGGTCAGTACGTGGTCATGATATGGCGCAAGCTGCGACAACTGTGCGGATTCCGTTGCTTTTTGATAGCCAAGATGTACAATGTTGCGCCCCTAGCTGGAGCCAACCAAGCTACGTTGATGAGAATGGCCCCCTCGATTTCGTTGACAATTCTTGATGCGCCGGAAGGGCGAAGGGAAGCTCGCTGCTATCACAGTCAGGACAACGTTGATCTTGAGGGGACACCGAAAGCAAACGATGCAATAGACCTGCGTGACGGCAGAGAGTGGTCAGTACGTGGCCATAATATGGCGCCAACTGCGACGACAGTTCTGATTCCGGGGCTTTTTGAAGGCTAAGATGAACGATGTTGCGCCCCTAGCTGAAGCCAACCAAGCTACGTTGATGAGAATGGCTCCCTCGATTTCGTTGACAATTATTCATGCGCCGGGAGGGCGAAGAGATGCTCTCTGCTATCACAGTCAGGACAGCCGTGACCTTGAGGGGGACACCGAAAACAAACGATGCAATAGACCTGCGTGACAGAGAGTGGTCGGAACGTGGCCATGATATGGCGCACACTGCGACGACTGTTCGGATTCCGTGGCTTTTTGAAGGCTAAGATGAACGATGTTGCGCCCCTAGCTGAAGCCAACCAAGCTAAGTTGATGAGAATGGCTCCCTCGATTTCGTTGACAATTTTTAATGCGCCCGAAGGGCGAAGGGATGCTCGCTGCTATCACAATCAGGACAACCTTGATCTTGAGGGGGACACTGAAAACAACGATGCTATAGATCTGCGTTACAGAGAGTGGTCAGTACGTGGTCATGATATGACGCCAACTTCGACGACTGTTCGAATTCCGTGGCTTTTTGAAGGCCAAGATGTACGATGTTGCGCCCCTAGCTTAAGCCAACCAAACTACGTTGCTGAGAATGGCCCCCTCGATTTCGTTGACAATTCTTGATGCGCCAGAAGGGCGAAAGGATGCTCGCTGCTATCACAATCAGGACAATCTTGAACTTAAGGGGACACCGAAAGCAAACGATGCAATAGACCTGCGTGACAGAGAGTGGTCAGTACGTGGTCATGATATGGCGCCAACTGCGACGACTGTGCGGATTCCGTGGCTTTTTGAAGGCCAAGATGTACGATGTTGCGCCCCTAGCTGAAGCCAACCAAGCTACGTTGATGAGAATGCCCCCCCCCCCCGATTTCGTTGACAATTCTTGATGCGCCGGAAGGGCGAAGAAATGCTCGCTGCTATCAAAATAAGCACGACCTTGATCTTGAGGGGACACCGAAAGCAAACGAAGCAATAGACCTGCGTGACAGAGAGTGGTCAGTACGTGGCCTTGATATGGCGCCAACTGCGACGACTGTCCGGATTCCGTGGCATTTGAAGACCAAGATGAACGATGTTGCGCCCCTGGCTGAAGCCAACCAAGCTACGTAGACGAGAATGGCCCCCTCTATTTCGTTGACAATTCTTGATGCGCAGGGAGGGCGAAGGGATCCTAGCTAAGATCACAATAAGGGCAATCTTGATCTTGAGGATACACCGAAAGCAAACGATGCAATAGACCTGCGTGACAGAGAGTGGTCAGTACGTGGTCATGATATGGCGCCAACTGCAACGACTGTTCGAATTCTGTGGCTTTTTGAAGGCCAAGATGTACGATGTTGCGCCCCTAGCTGAAGCTAACCAAACTACGTTGATGAGAATGGCCCCCTCAATTTCGTTGACAATTCTTGATGCGCCGGAAGGGCGAAGGGATGCTCGGTGCTATCACAATAAGGGCAACCTTGATCTTAAGGGGACACCGAAAGCAAACGAAGCAATAGACCTGCGTGACAGAGAGTGGTCAGTACGTGGCCTTGATATGGCGCCGACTGCGACGACTGTCCGGATTCCGTGGCTTTTTGAAGACCAAGATGAACGATGTTGCGCCCCTAGCTGAAGCCAACCAAGCTAAGTAGATGAGAATGGCCCCCTCAATTTCGTTGACAATTCTTGATGCGCAGGGAGGGCGAAGAGATCCTAGCCGAGATCACAATAAGGACAATCTTGACCTTGAGGGGACACCGAAGGCAACCGATGGAATTGACCTGCGTGTCAGAGTGTGTTCCGTACATGGCCATGATATGCCGCCCACTGCGACGACTATCCGGATTCCGTGGGTTTTGGAAGGCTAAGATTAACGAGGTGGCGCCCCTAGCAGAAGCCAACCAAGCCACGTTGATGAGAACGGCCCCCTGGATTTCGTTGACACTTCTTAACGCGCAGGGAGGGCGAAGGGATGCTCGCTGCGATTACAATCAGAATAATCTTGATCTTGAGAGGACGCCGGAAGCAACCGATAATATGTACCTAAGTGACAGAGTGTGGTCAGTACATGGCCATGATATGGCGCCAACTGCAACGACTTTCCGGATTCCGTGGATTTTGAAGGCCAAGATGAACGATCTAGTGCCCCTAGCGGAAGCCAACCAAGCTTTGTTGATGAGAATGCCACCTAGATATCGCTGACACTTCTTGATGCGCCGGGAGGGCGAAGGTATGCTCGCAGCGATCACAATCAGGATAATATTGATCTTGAGGGGACACCGAAGCCAAATAATGCAATAGACCTGCGTCACAGGTTGTGGTCAGAACATCGCCATGATATGGCGCCAACTACATCGACTGTCCGGATTCAGGGGCTTTTTGAAGGCTAAGATGAACGACGTTGCGCTCCTAGCTGTAGCCAACCAAGCTACGTTGATGAGAATGGCTCCCTCGATTTCGGTGACAATTCTTCATGCGCCGGGAGGGCGAAGGGATGCTCGCTGCGATCACAATCAGGACAATCTTGATCTTGAGGGGGACACCGAAAACAAACGATGCAATAGACCATCGTCACAGAGAGTGGTCAGTACGAGGTCATGATATGGCGCAAGCTGCGACGACTGTTCGAATTCCGTGGCTTTTTGAAGGCCAAGATGTACGCTGTTGCGCCCCTAGCTGAAGCCAACCAAGCTACGTTGATGAGAATGCCCCCCTCGATTTCGTTGACAATTCTTGATGCGCCGGAAGGGCGGAGGGATGCTCGCTGCTATCCCAATCAGGACAACCTTGATCTTGAGGGGACACCTACATCAAACGATGCAATAGACCAGCACGGAGTTTCTCCAGCACGGAGTTTCTCCAACAGGGAGTTTGTCCAACACGGAGTTTCTCAAACACGAAGTTTCTCCAGCACGAAGTTTCTCCAACACGGAGTTTCTCCAACACGGAGTTTCTCAAACACGGAGTTTCTCCAGCACGGAGTTTCTCCAGCACGGAGATTATCCAGCAAGGAGTTTCTCCAACACAGAGTTTCTGAAGCACGGAGTTTCACCAGCACGGAGTTCCTCCAACACGGAGTTTCTCCAACACGGAGTTTCTCCAGCATGGAGTTTCTCCGGCACGAAGTTTCTCCAGCACGGAGTTTCTCCAGCACGGAGTTTCTCCAGCACGGAATTTCAGCAGCGCGGAGTTTTCCAACGCGGAGTTTCTCCAACGCGGAGTTTCTCCAACGCAGAGTTTCTCCAACGCAGTTTCTCCAACGCAGAGTTTCTTAGAAACAGAGTTTCTCCAGCACGGAGTTTCACCAGCGCGGAGTTTCTCCAGCTCGGAGTTTCTCCAACACGGAGTTTCTCCAGCGCGGAGTTTCACCAGTGCGGAGTTTCCCAACGCGGAGTTTCTCCAACGCGGAGTTTCTCCAACGCAGAGTTTCTCCAACGCAGAGTTTCTCCAACGCAGAGTTTCTTATAAACAGAGTTTCTCCAGCACGGAGTTTCTCCAGCACGAAGATTCTCCAGCACGGAGTTTCTCCTGCACGAAGTTTCTCCAACACGGAGTTTCTCCAACACGGAGTTTCTCCAGCACGGAGTTTGTCAAGCACGGAGTTACTCCAGCACGGAGTTTCTCGAACACGGAATTTCTCAAGCACGGAGTTTCTCCAGCATATAGTTCCTCCAACACGGAGCTTCTCAAACACGAAGTTTCTCCAGCACGAAGTTTCTCCAACACGGAGTTTCTCCAACACGGAATTTCTTAAACACGAAGTGTCTCCAGCACGGAGACTCTCCAGCACGGAGTTTCTCCTGCACGAAGTTTCTCCAACACGGAGTTTCTCCAGCAAGGAGTTTGTCCAGCACGGAGTTTCTCCAGCACGGAGTTTCTCCAACACGGAGTTTGTCCAACACGGAGTTTCTCAAACACGAAGTTTCTCCAGCACGAAGTTTCTCCAACATGGAGTTTCTCCAACACGGAGTTTCTTAAACACGGAGTTTCTCAAACACGAGAGTTTCTCCAGCACGGAGATTCTCCAGCAAGCAGTTTCTCCAGCACAGAGTTTCTGAAGCACGGAGTTTCTCCAGCACGGAGTTCCTCCAACACGGAGTTTCTCCAACACGGAGTTTCTCCAGCACAGATTTTCTCCAGCATGGAGTTTCTCTAGCACGGAGTTTCTCCAGAGCGGAGTTTCTCTAGCGCGGAGTTTCTAAAGCGCGGAGTTTCTCCAGCTCGGAGTTTCTCCAACACAGACTTTCTCCAGCACGGAGTTTCACCAGCGCGGAGTTCCCAACGCGGAATTTCTCCAACGCGGAGTTTCTCAAACGCAGAGTTTATCCAACGCAGAGTTTCTCCAACGCAGAGTTTCTTATAAACAGAGTTTCTCCAGCACGGAGTTCCACCAGCGCGGAGTTTCTCCAGGTCGGAGTTTCTCCAACACGGAGTTTCTCCAGCACGGAGTTTAACCAGCGCGGAGTTTCCCAACGCGGAGTTTCTCCAACGCGGAGTTTCTCCAACGCAGAGTTTCTCCAACGCAGAGTTTCTCCAACGCAGAGTTTCTCCAACGCAGAGTTTCTTATAAACAGAGTTTCTCCAGCACGCAGTTTCTCCAGCACGGAGATTCTCCAGCACGGAGTTTCTCCTGCACGAAGTTTCTCCAACACGGAGTTTCTCCAACACGGAGTTTCTCCGACACGGAGTTTGTCAAGCACGGAGTTTCTCCAGCACGGAGTTTCTCCAACACGGAGTTTCTCAAGCACGGAGTTTCTCCAGCATGGAGTTCCTCCAACACGGAGCTTCTCAAACACGAAGTTTCTCCAGCACGAAGTTTCTCCAACGCGGAGTTTCTCCAACACGGAGTTTCTTAAACACGGAGTTTCCCCAGCACGGAGTTTCTCCAGCACGGAGATTTTTCAGCAAGCAGTTTCTCCAGCACAGAGTTTCTGAAGCACGGAGTTTCTCCAGCACGGAGTTCCTCCAACACGGAGTTTCTCCAACACGAAGTGTCTCCAGCACAGATTTTCTCCAGCATGGAGTTTCCCTAGCACAGAGTTTCTCCAGCACGGATTTTCTCCAGCACGGAGTTTCTCCAGCACGGAGTTTCTCCAAAACAGAGTTTCTCCAACACGGAGTTTCTCCGGCGCGGAGTTTCTCCAGCGTGGAGTTTCTCCAGCACGCAGTTTCTCCAACGCAGAGTTTCTACAACGCAGTTTCTCCAACGCGGAGTTTCTGCAGCGCGGAGTTTCTCCAGCGCGGAGCTTCTCCAGCGCGGAGTTTCTCCAGCACGGAGTTTCTCCAGCACGGAGATTCTCCAGCGCGGAGTTCCTCCAGCGCGGAATTTCTCCAAAGCGGAGTTTCTCCAGCGCCGAGTTTCTCCAACGCGGAGTTTCTCCAAAGCGGAGTTTCTCCAGCGCGGACTTTCTCTAGCGCGGAGTTTCTAAAGCGCGGAGTTTCTCCAGCTCGGAGTTTCTCCAGCACGGAGTTTCTCCAGCACGGAGATTCTCCAGCACGGATTTTCTCCTGCACGAAGTTTCTCCAACACGGAGTTTCTCCAACACGGAGTTTCTCCAGCACGGAGTTTGTCAAGCACGGAGTTTCTCCAGCACGGAGTTTCTCCAGCATGGAGTTCCTCCAACACGGAGTTTCTCAAACACGAAGTTTCTCCAGCACGAAGTTTCTCCAACACGGAGTTTCTCCAACACAGAGTTTCTCCGGCGCGAAGTTTCTCCAGCGCGGAGTTCCTCCAGCACGCAGTTTCTCCAAAGCAGAGTTTCTCCAGCGCAGTTTCTCCAACGCGGAGTTTCTCCAGCACGGAGTTCCTCCAGCGCGGAATTTCTCCAACGCGGAGTTTCTCCAAAGCGGAGTTTCTCCAGCGCGGAGTTTCTCTAGCACGTAGATTCTCCAGCAAGGAGTTTCTCCAGCACGGAGTTTCTCAAGCACGGAGTTTCTCCAGCACGGTGTTTCTCCAACGCAGAGTTTTATACACAGAGTTTCTCCAGCACGGAGTTTCTCCAGCACGGAGATTCTCCAGCACGGAGTTTCTCCAGCACGGAATTTCTCCAACACGGAGTTTCTCCAACAGGGAGTTTCTCCAGCACGGAGTTTGTCCAGCACGGAGTTTGTCCAGCACGGAGTTTGTCCAACACGGAGTTTCTCAAACACGAAGTTTCTCCAGCACGAAGTTTCTCAAACACGAAGTTTCTCCAACACGGAGTTTCTCCAACACGGAGTTTCTCCAACACGGAGTTTCTCCGACACGGAGTTTCTCAAACACGGAGTTTCTCCAGCACGGAGTTTCTCCAGCACGGAGATTCTCCAGCAAGGAGTTTCTCCAACACAGAGTTTCTGAAGCACGGAGTTTCACCAGCATGGAGTTTCTCCAGCACGGAGTTTCTCCAGCACGGAGTTTCTCCAGCACGGAGTTTCTCCAGCACGGAGTTTCAGCAGCGCGGAGTTTCCCAACGCGGAGTTTCTCCAACGCAGAGTTTCTCCAACGCAGAGTTTCTCCAACGCAGAGTTTCTTAGAAACAGAGTTTCTCCAGCACGGAGTTTCACCAGCGCGGAGTTTCTCCAGCTCGGAGTTTCTCCAGCACGGAGTTTGTCCAGCACGGAGTTTGTCCAGCACGGAGTTTGTCCAACACGGAGTTTCTCAAACACGAAGTTTCTCCAGCACGAAGTTTCTCAAACACGAAGTTTCTCCAACACGGAGTTTCTCCAACACGGAGTTTCTCCAACACGGAGTTTCTCCGACACGGAGTTTCTCAAACACGGAGTTTCTCCAGCACGGAGTTTCTCCAGCACGGAGATTCTCCAGCAAGGAGTTTCTCCAACACAGAGTTTCTGAAGCACGGAGTTTCACCAGCATGGAGTTTCTCCAGCACGAAGTTTCTCCAGCACGGAGTTTCTCCAGCACGGAGTTTCTCCAGCACGGAGTTTCTCCAAAACAGAGTTTCTCCAACACGGAGTTTCTCCGGCGCGGAGTTTCTCCAGCGTGGAGTTTCTCCAGCACGCAGTTTCTCCAACGCAGAGTTTCTACAACGCAGTTTCTCCAACGCGGAGTTTCTGCAGCGCGGAGTTTCTCCAGCGCGGAGCTTCTCCAGCGCGGAGTTTCTCCAGCACGGAGTTTCTCCAGCACGGAGATTCTCCAGCGCGGAGTTCCTCCAGCGCGGAATTTCTCCAAAGCGGAGTTTCTCCAGCGCCGAGTTTCTCCAACGCGGAGTTTCTCCAAAGCGGAGTTTCTCCAGCGCGGACTTTCTCTAGCGCGGAGTTTCTAAAGCGCGGAGTTTCTCCAGCTCGGAGTTTCTCCAACACGGAGTTTCTCCAGCACGGAGTTTCTCCAGCACGGAGTTTCAACAGCGCGGAGTTTCTCCAGCTCGGAGTTTCTCCAACACGGAGTTTCTCCAGCAAAGAGTTTCACCAGCGCGGAGTTTCCCAACGCGGAGTTTCTCCAACGCAGAGATTCTCCAACGCAGAGTTTCTCCAACGCAGAGTTTCTCCAACGTAGAGTTTCTTATAAACAGAGTTTCTCCAGCACAAAGTTTCTCCAGCACGGAGATTCTCCAGCACGGATTTTCTCCTGCACGAAGTTTCTCCAACACGGAGTTTCTCCAACACGGAGTTTCTCCAGCACGGAGTTTGTCAAGCACGGAGTTTCTCCAGCACGGAGTTTCTCCAGCATGGAGTTCCTCCAACACGGAGTTTCTCAAACACGAAGTTTCTCCAGCACGAAGTTTCTCCAACACGGAGTTTCTCCAACACAGAGTTTCTCCGGCGCGAAGTTTCTCCAGCGCGGAGTTCCTCCAGCACGCAGTTTCTCCAAAGCAGAGTTTCTCCAGCGCAGTTTCTCCAACGCGGAGTTTCTCCAGCACGGAGTTCCTCCAGCGCGGAATTTCTCCAACGCGGAGTTTCTCCAAAGCGGAGTTTCTCCAGCGCGGAGTTTCTCTAGCACGTAGATTCTCCAGCAAGGAGTTTCTCCAGCACGGAGTTTCTCAAGCACGGAGTTTCTCCAGCACGGTGTTTCTCCAACGCAGAGTTTTATACACAGAGTTTCTCCAGCACGGAGTTTCTCCAGCACGGAGATTCTCCAGCACGGAGTTTCTCCAGCACGGAATTTCTCCAACACGGAGTTTCTCCAACAGGGAGTTTCTCCAGCACGGAGTTTGTCCAGCACGGAGTTTGTCCAGCACGGAGTTTGTCCAACACGGAGTTTCTCAAACACGAAGTTTCTCCAGCACGAAGTTTCTCAAACACGAAGTTTCTCCAACACGGAGTTTCTCCAACACGGAGTTTCTCCAACACGGAGTTTCTCCGACACGGAGTTTCTCAAACACGGAGTTTCTCCAGCACGGAGTTTCTCCAGCACGGAGATTCTCCAGCAAGGAGTTTCTCCAACACAGAGTTTCTGAAGCACGGAGTTTCACCAGCATGGAGTTTCTCCAGCACGAAGTTTCTCCAGCACGGAGTTTCTCCAGCACGGAGTTTCTCCAGCACGGAGTTTCAGCAGCGCGGAGTTTCCCAACGCGGAGTTTCTCCAACGCAGAGTTTCTCCAACGCAGAGTTTCTCCAACGCAGAGTTTCTTAGAAACAGAGTTTCTCCAGCACGGAGTTTCACCAGCGCGGAGTTTCTCCAGCTCGGAGTTTCTCCAGCACGGAGTTTGTCCAGCACGGAGTTTGTCCAGCACGGAGTTTGTCCAACACGGAGTTTCTCAAACACGAAGTTTCTCCAGCACGAAGTTTCTCAAACACGAAGTTTCTCCAACACGGAGTTTCTCCAACACGGAGTTTCACCAACACGGAGTTTCTCCGACACGGAGTTTCTCAAACACGGAGTTTCTCCAGCACGGAGTTTCTCCAGCACGGAGATTCTCCAGCAAGGAGTTTCTCCAACACAGAGTTTCTGAAGCACGGAGTTTCACCAGCATGGAGTTTCTCCAGCACGAAGTTTCTCCAGCACGGAGTTTCTCCAGCACGGAGTTTCTCCAGCACGGAGTTTCAGCAGCGCGGAGTTTCCCAACGCGGAGTTTCTCCAACGCAGAGTTTCTCCAACGCAGAGTTTCTCCAACGCAGAGTTTCTTAGAAACAGAGTTTCTCCAGCACGGAGTTTCACCAGCGCGGAGTTTCTCCAGCTCGGAGTTTCTCGAACACGGAGTTTCTCCAGCGCGGAGTTTCTCCAGCACGCAGTTTCTCCAACGCAGAGTTTCTACAACGCAGTTTCTCCAACGCGGAGTTTCTGCAGCGCGGAGTTTCTCCAGCGCGGAGCTTCTCCAGCGCGGAGTTTCTCCAGCACGGAGTTTCTCCAGCACGGAGATTCTCCAGCGCGGAGTTCCTCCAGCGCGGAATTTCTCCAAAGCGGAGTTTCTCCAGCGCCGAGTTTCTCCAACGCGGAGTTTCTCCAAAGCGGAGTTTCTCCAGCGCGGACTTTCTCTAGCGCGGAGTTTCTAAAGCGCGGAGTTTCTCCAGCTCGGAGTTTCTCCAACACGGAGTTTCTCCAGCACGGAGTTTCTCCAGCACGGAGTTTCAACAGCGCGGAGTTTCTCCAGCTCGGAGTTTCTCCAACACGGAGTTTCTCCAGCAAAGAGTTTCACCAGCGCGGAGTTTCCCAACGCGGAGTTTCTCCAACGCAGAGTTTCTCCAACGCAGAGTTTCTCCAACGCAGAGTTTCTCCAACGTAGAGTTTCTTATAAACAGAGTTTCTCCAGCACAAAGTTTCTCCAGCACGGAGATTCTCCAGCACGGATTTTCTCCTGCACGAAGTTTCTCCAACACGGAGTTTCTCCAACACGGAGTTTCTCCAGCACGGAGTTTGTCAAGCACGGAGTTTCTCCAGCACGGAGTTTCTCCAGCATGGAGTTCCTCCAACACGGAGTTTCTCAAACACGAAGTTTCTCCAGCACGAAGTTTCTCCAACACGGAGTTTCTCCAACACAGAGTTTCTCCGGCGCGAAGTTTCTCCAGCGCGGAGTTCCTCCAGCACGCAGTTTCTCCAAAGCAGAGTTTCTCCAGCGCAGTTTCTCCAACGCGGAGTTTCTCCAGCACGGAGTTTCTCCAGCACGGAGTTCCTCCAGCGCGGAATTTCTCCAACGCGGAGTTTCTCCAAAGCGGAGTTTCTCCAGCGCGGAGTTTCTCTAGCACGTAGATTCTCCAGCAAGGAGTTTCTCCAGCACGGAGTTTCTCCAGCACGGAGATTCTCCAGCACGGAGTTTCTCCAGCACGGAATTTCTCCAACACGGAGTTTCTCCAACAGGGAGTTTCTCCAGCACGGAGTTTGTCCAGCACGGAGTTTGTCCAGCACGGAGTTTGTCCAACACGGAGTTTCTCAAACACGAAGTTTCTCCAGCACGAAGTTTCTCAAACACGAAGTTTCTCCAACACGGAGTTTCTCCAACACGGAGTTTCTCCAACACGGAGTTTCTCCGACACGGAGTTTCTCAAACACGGAGTTTCTCCAGCACGGAGTTTCTCCAGCGCGGAGATTCTCCAGCAAGGAGTTTCTCCAACACAGAGTTTCTGAAGCACGGAGTTTCACCAGCATGGAGTTTCTCCAGCACGAAGTTTCTCCAGCACGGAGTTTCTCCAGCCCGGAGTTTCTCCAACACGGAGTTTCTCAAGCACGGAGTTTCTCCAGCATGGAGTTCCTCCAACACGGAGTTTCTCAAACACGAAGTTTCTCCAGCACGTAGTTTCTCCAACACGGAGTTTCTCCAACACGGAATTTCTTAAACACGGAGTTTCTCCAGCACGGAGTTTCTCCAACACGGAGTTTCTCAAGCACGGAGTTTCTCCAGCATGGAGTTCCTCCAACACGGAGCTTCTCAAACACGAAGTTTCTCCAGCACGAAGTTTCTCCAACACGGAGTTTCTCCAACACGGAATTTCTTAAACACGGAGTTTCTCCAGCACGGAGACTCTCCAGCAAGCAGTTTCTCCAGCACAGAGTTTCTGAAGCACGGAGTTTCTCCAGCACGGCGTTCCTCCAACACGGAGTTTCTCCAACACGGAGTTTCTCCAGCACAGATTTTCTCCAGCATGGAGTTTCTCCAGCACGGAGTTTCTCCACACGGAGTTTCTCCAGCACGAAGTTTCTCCAAAACAGAGTTTCTCCAACACGGAGTTTCTCCAACACGAAGTTTCTCCGGCGCGGAGTTTCTCCAGCGCGGAGTTTCTCCAGCACGCAGTTTCTCCAACGCAGAGTTTCTCCAGCACGCAGTTCCCCAGCGCGGAGTTTCTCCAACGCGGAGTTTCTCCAAAGCGGAGTTTCTCCACAGCGGAGTTTCTCTAGCGCGGAGTTTCTAAAGCGCGGAGTTTCTCCAGCTCGGAGTTTCTCCAACACGGAGTTTCTCCAGCACGGAGTTTCACCAGCGCGGAGTTTCCCAACGCGGAGTTTCTCCAACGCGGAGTTTCTCCAACGCAGAGTTTCTCCAACGCAGAGTTTCTTATAAACAGAGTTTCTCCAGCACGGAGTTTCTCTAGCACGGAGTTTCTCCTGCACGAAGTTTCTCCAACACGGAGTTTCTCCAACACGGAGTTTCTCCAACACGGAGTTTCTCCGGCGCGGAGTTTCTCCAGCGCGGAGTTTCTCCAGCACGCAGTATCTCCAACGCAGAGTTTCTCCAGCACGCAGTTTCTCCAGCGCGGAGTTTCTCCAGCGTGGAGTTTCTCCAAAGCGGAGTTTCTCCAGAGCGGAGTTTCTCTAGCGCGGAGTTTCTAAAGCGCGGAGTTTCTCCAGCTCGGAGTTTCTCCACCGCAGAGTTTCTCCAGCACGGAGTTTCACCAGCGCGGAGTTTCCCAACGCGGAGTTTCTCCAACGCAGAGTTTCTCCAACGCAGAGTTTCTATAAACAGAGTTTCTCCAGCACGGAGTTTCTCCAGCACGGAGTTTCTCCTGCACGAAGTTTCTCCAACACGGAGTTTCTCCAGCAAGGAGTTTGTCCAGCACGGAGTTTCTCCAGCACGGAGTTTCTCCAACACGGAGTTTGTCCAACACGGAGTTTCTCAAACACGAAGTTTCTCCAGCACGAAGTTTCTCCAACATGGAGTTTCTCCAACACGGAGTTTCTTAAACACGGAGTTTCTCCAGCACGGAGTTTCTCCGGCACGGAGATTCTCCAGCAAGCAGTTTCTCCAGCACAGAGTTTCTGAAGCACGGAGTTTCTCCAGCACGGAGTTCCTCCAACACGGAGTTTCTCCAACACGAAGTTTCTCCAGCACAGATTTTCTCCAGCATGGAGTTTCTCTAGCACAGAGTTTCTCCAGCACGGAGTTTGTCAAGCACGGAGTTTCTCCAGCACGGAGTTTCTCCAACACGGCGTTTCTCAAGCACGGAGTTTCTCCAGCATGGAGTTCCTCCAACACGGAACTTCTCAAACACAAAGATTCTCCAGCACGAAGTTTCTCCAACACGGAGTTTCTCCAACACGGAATTTCTTAAACACGAAGTATCTCCAGCACGGAGACTCTCCAGCAAGCAGTTTCTCCAGCACAGAGTTTCTGAAGCACGGAGTTTCTCCAGCACGGAGTTCCTCCAACAAGGAGTTTCTCCAACACGGAGTTTCTCCAGCACAGATTTTCTCCAGCATGGAGTTTCTCTAGCACGGAGTTTCTCCAGAGCGGAGTTTCTCTAGCGCGGAGTTTCTAAAGCGCGGAGTTTCTCCAGCTCGGAGTTTCTCCAACACAGACTTTCTCCAGCACGGAGTTTCACCAGCGCGGAGTTCCCAACGCGGAATTTCTCCAACGCGGAGTTTCTCAAACGCAGAGTTTATCCAACGCAGAGTTTCTCCAACGCAGAGTTTCTTATAAACAGAGTTTCTCCAGCACGGAGTTCCACCAGCGCGGAGTTTCTCCAGGTCGGAGTTTCTCCAACACGGAGTTTCTCCAGCACGGAGTTTAACCAGCGCGGAGTTTCCCAACGCGGAGTTTCTCCAACGCGGAGTTTCTCCAACGCAGAGTTTCTCCAACGCAGAGTTTCTCCAACGCAGAGTTTCTCCAACGCAGAGTTTCTTATAAACAGAGTTTCTCCAGCACGCAGTTTCTCCAGCACGGAGATTCTCCAGCACGGAGTTTCTCCTGCACGAAGTTTCTCCAACACGGAGTTTCTCCAACACGGAGTTTCTCCAACACGGAGTTTGTCAAGCACGGAGTTTCTCCAGCACGGAGTTTCTCCAACACGGAGTTTCTCAAGCACGGAGTTTCTCCAGCATGGAGTTCCTCCAACACGGAGCTTCTCAAACACGAAGTTTCTCCAGCACGAAGTTTCTCCAACGCGGAGTTTCTCCAACACGGAGTTTCTTAAACACGGAGTTTCCCCAGCACGGAGTTTCTCCAGCACGGAGATTTTTCAGCAAGCAGTTTCTCCAGCACAGAGTTTCTGAAGCACGGAGTTTCTCCAGCACGGAGTTCCTCCAACACGGAGTTTCTCCAACACGAAGTGTCTCCAGCACAGATTTTCTCCAGCATGGAGTTTCTCTAGCACAGAGTTTCTCCAGCACGGATTTTCTCCAGCACGGAGTTTCTCCAGCACGGAGTTTCTCCAAAACAGAGTTTCTCCAACACGGAGTTTCTCCGGCGCGGAGTTTCTCCAGCGTGGAGTTTCTCCAGCACGCAGTTTCTCCAACGCAGAGTTTCTACAACGCAGTTTCTCCAACGCGGAGTTTCTGCAGCGCGGAGTTTCTCCAGCACGGAGTTTCTCCAGCACGGAGATTCTCCAGCGCGGAGTTCCTCCAGCGCGGAATTTCTCCAAAGCGGAGTTTCTCCAGCGCCGAGTTTCTCCAACGCGGAGTTTCTCCAAAGCGGAGTTTCTCCAGCGCGGACTTTCTCTAGCGCGGAGTTTCTAAAGCGCGGAGTTTCTCCAGCTCGGAGTTTCTCCAACACGGAGTTTCTCCAGCACGGAGTTTCTCCAGCACGGAGTTTCAACAGCGCGGAGTTTCTCCAGCTCGGAGTTTCTCCAACACGGAGTTTCTCCAGCAAAGAGTTTCACCAGCGCGGAGTTTCCCAACGCGGAGTTTCTCCAACGCAGAGATTCTCCAACGCAGAGTTTCTCCAACGCAGAGTTTCTCCAACGTAGAGTTTCTTATAAACAGAGTTTCTCCAGCACAAAGTTTCTCCAGCACGGAGATTCTCCAGCACGGATTTTCTCCTGCACGAAGTTTCTCCAACACGGAGTTTCTCCAACACGGAGTTTCTCCAGCACGGAGTTTGTCAAGCACGGAGTTTCTCCAGCACGGAGTTTCTCCAGCATGGAGTTCCTCCAACACGGAGTTTCTCAAACACGAAGTTTCTCCAGCACGAAGTTTCTCCAACACGGAGTTTCTCCAACACAGAGTTTCTCCGGCGCGAAGTTTCTCCAGCGCGGAGTTCCTCCAGCACGCAGTTTCTCCAAAGCAGAGTTTCTCCAGCGCAGTTTCTCCAACGCGGAGTTTCTCCAGCACGGAGTTCCTCCAGCGCGGAATTTCTCCAACGCGGAGTTTCTCCAAAGCGGAGTTTCTCCAGCGCGGAGTTTCTCTAGCACGTAGATTCTCCAGCAAGGAGTTTCTCCAGCACGGAGTTTCTCAAGCACGGAGTTTCTCCAGCACGGTGTTTCTCCAACGCAGAGTTTTATACACAGAGTTTCTCCAGCACGGAGTTTCTCCAGCACGGAGATTCTCCAGCACGGAGTTTCTCCAGCACGGAATTTCTCCAACACGGAGTTTCTCCAACAGGGAGTTTCTCCAGCACGGAGTTTGTCCAGCACGGAGTTTGTCCAGCACGGAGTTTGTCCAACACGGAGTTTCTCAAACACGAAGTTTCTCCAGCACGAAGTTTCTCAAACACGAAGTTTCTCCAACACGGAGTTTCTCCAACACGGAGTTTCTCCAACACGGAGTTTCTCCGACACGGAGTTTCTCAAACACGGAGTTTCTCCAGCACGGAGTTTCTCCAGCACGGAGATTCTCCAGCAAGGAGTTTCTCCAACACAGAGTTTCTGAAGCACGGAGTTTCACCAGCATGGAGTTTCTCCAGCACGAAGTTTCTCCAGCACGGAGTTTCTCCAGCACGGAGTTTCTCCAGCACGGAGTTTCAGCAGCGCGGAGTTTCCCAACGCGGAGTTTCTCCAACGCAGAGTTTCTCCAACGCAGAGTTTCTCCAACGCAGAGTTTCTTAGAAACAGAGTTTCTCCAGCACGGAGTTTCACCAGCGCGGAGTTTCTCCAGCTCGGAGTTTCTCCAGCACGGAGTTTGTCCAGCACGGAGTTTGTCCAGCACGGAGTTTGTCCAACACGGAGTTTCTCAAACACGAAGTTTCTCCAGCACGAAGTTTCTCAAACACGAAGTTTCTCCAACACGGAGTTTCTCCAACACGGAGTTTCACCAACACGGAGTTTCTCCGACACGGAGTTTCTCAAACACGGAGTTTCTCCAGCACGGAGTTTCTCCAGCACGGAGATTCTCCAGCAAGGAGTTTCTCCAACACAGAGTTTCTGAAGCACGGAGTTTCACCAGCATGGAGTTTCTCCAGCACGAAGTTTCTCCAGCACGGAGTTTCTCCAGCACGGAGTTTCTCCAGCACGGAGTTTCAGCAGCGCGGAGTTTCCCAACGCGGAGTTTCTCCAACGCAGAGTTTCTCCAACGCAGAGTTTCTCCAACGCAGAGTTTCTTAGAAACAGAGTTTCTCCAGCACGGAGTTTCACCAGCGCGGAGTTTCTCCAGCTCGGAGTTTCTCGAACACGGAGTTTCTCCAGCGCGGAGTTTCTCCAGCACGCAGTTTCTCCAACGCAGAGTTTCTACAACGCAGTTTCTCCAACGCGGAGTTTCTGCAGCGCGGAGTTTCTCCAGCGCGGAGCTTCTCCAGCGCGGAGTTTCTCCAGCACGGAGTTTCTCCAGCACGGAGATTCTCCAGCGCGGAGTTCCTCCAGCGCGGAATTTCTCCAAAGCGGAGTTTCTCCAGCGCCGAGTTTCTCCAACGCGGAGTTTCTCCAAAGCGGAGTTTCTCCAGCGCGGACTTTCTCTAGCGCGGAGTTTCTAAAGCGCGGAGTTTCTCCAGCTCGGAGTTTCTCCAACACGGAGTTTCTCCAGCACGGAGTTTCTCCAGCACGGAGTTTCAACAGCGCGGAGTTTCTCCAGCTCGGAGTTTCTCCAACACGGAGTTTCTCCAGCAAAGAGTTTCACCAGCGCGGAGTTTCCCAACGCGGAGTTTCTCCAACGCAGAGTTTCTCCAACGCAGAGTTTCTCCAACGCAGAGTTTCTCCAACGTAGAGTTTCTTATAAACAGAGTTTCTCCAGCACAAAGTTTCTCCAACACGGAGTTTCTCCAGCACGGAGTTTGTCAAGCACGGAGTTTCTCCAGCACGGAGTTTCTCCAGCATGGAGTTCCTCCAACACGGAGTTTCTCAAACACGAAGTTTCTCCAGCACGAAGTTTCTCCAACACGGAGTTTCTCCAACACAGAGTTTCTCCGGCGCGAAGTTTCTCCAGCGCGGAGTTCCTCCAGCACGCAGTTTCTCCAAAGCAGAGTTTCTCCAGCGCAGTTTCTCCAACGCGGAGTTTCTCCAGCACGGAGTTTCTCCAGCACGGAGTTCCTCCAGCGCGGAATTTCTCCAACGCGGAGTTTCTCCAAAGCGGAGTTTCTCCAGCGCGGAGTTTCTCTAGCACGTAGATTCTCCAGCAAGGAGTTTCTCCAGCACGGAGTTTCTCCAGCACGGAGATTCTCCAGCACGGAGTTTCTCCAGCACGGAATTTCTCCAACACGGAGTTTCTCCAACAGGGAGTTTCTCCAGCACGGAGTTTGTCCAGCACGGAGTTTGTCCAGCACGGAGTTTGTCCAACACGGAGTTTCTCAAACACGAAGTTTCTCCAGCACGAAGTTTCTCAAACACGAAGTTTCTCCAACACGGAGTTTCTCCAACACGGAGTTTCTCCAACACGGAGTTTCTCCGACACGGAGTTTCTCAAACACGGAGTTTCTCCAGCACGGAGTTTCTCCAGCGCGGAGATTCTCCAGCAAGGAGTTTCTCCAACACAGAGTTTCTGAAGCACGGAGTTTCACCAGCATGGAGTTTCTCCAGCACGAAGTTTCTCCAGCACGGAGTTTCTCCAGCCCGGAGTTTCTCCAACACGGAGTTTCTCAAGCACGGAGTTTCTCCAGCATGGAGTTCCTCCAACACGGAGTTTCTCAAACACGAAGTTTCTCCAGCACGTAGTTTCTCCAACACGGAGTTTCTCCAACACGGAATTTCTTAAACACGGAGTTTCTCCAGCACGGAGTTTCTCCAACACGGAGTTTCTCAAGCACGGAGTTTCTCCAGCATGGAGTTCCTCCAACACGGAGCTTCTCAAACACGAAGTTTCTCCAGCACGAAGTTTCTCCTACACGGAGTTTCTCCAACACGGAATTTCTTAAACACGGAGTTTCTCCAGCACGGAGACTCTCCAGCAAGCAGTTTCTCCAGCACAGAGTTTCTGAAGCACGGAGTTTCTCCAGCACGGCGTTCCTCCAACACGGAGTTTCTCCAACACGGAGTTTCTCCAGCACAGATTTTCTCCAGCATGGAGTTTCTCCAGCACGGAGTTTCTCCACACGGAGTTTCTCCAGCACGAAGTTTCTCCAAAACAGAGTTTCTCCAACACGGAGTTTCTCCAACACGAAGTTTCTCCGGCGCGGAGTTTCTCCAGCGCGGAGTTTCTCCAGCACGCAGTTTCTCCAACGCAGAGTTTCTCCAGCACGCAGTTCCCCAGCGCGGAGTTTCTCCAACGCGGAGTTTCTCCAAAGCGGAGTTTCTCCACAGCGGAGTTTCTCTAGCGCGGAGTTTCTAAAGCGCGGAGTTTCTCCAGCTCGGAGTTTCTCCAACACGGAGTTTCTCCAGCACGGAGTTTCACCAGCGCGGAGTTTCCCAACGCGGAGTTTCTCCAACGCGGAGTTTCTCCAACGCAGAGTTTCTCCAACGCAGAGTTTCTTATAAACAGAGTTTCTCCAGCACGGAGTTTCTCTAGCACGGAGTTTCTCCTGCACGAAGTTTCTCCAACACGGAGTTTCTCCAACACGGAGTTTCTCCAGCACGGAGTTTGTCCAGCACGGAGTTTCTCCAGCACGGAGTTTCTCCAACACGGAGTTTGTCCAACACGGAGTTTCTCAAACACGAAGTTTCTCCAGCACGAAGTTTCTCCAACACGGAGTTTCTCCAGCGCGGAGTTTCCCAACGCGGAGTTTCTCCAACGCGGACTTTCTCCAACGCAGAGTTTCTCCAACGCAGATTTTCTCCAACGCAGAGCTTCTCATACACAGAGATTGTCCAGCTCGGAGTTTCTCCAGCGCGGAGTTTCTCCTGCGCGGAGCTTCTCCAGCGCAGAGTTTCTCCAGCACGGAGTTTCTCCAGCACGTAGTTTTTCCAGCGCGGAGTTCCTCCAGCGCGGAATTTCTCCAACGCGGAGTTTCTCCAGCGCGGAGTTTCTCCAACGCGGAGTTTCTCCAAAGCCGAGTTTCTCCAGCGCGGAGTTTCTTGAGCGCGGAGTTTCTTAAGCGCGGAGTTTGTCCAGCTCGGAGTTTCTTCAACACGGAGTTTCTCCAGCATGGAGTTTCTCCAGCGCGGAGTTTCGCAACGCGGAGTTTCTCCAACGCAGAGTTTCTCCAACGCAGAGTTTCTCCAACGCAGAGTTTCTTATAAACAGAGTTTCTCCAGCACGGAGTTTCTCCAGCACGAAGATTCTCCAGCACGGAGTTTCTCCTGCACGAAGTTTCTCCAACACGGAGTTTCTCCAACACGGAGTTTCTCCAGCACGGAGTTTGTCAAGCACGGAGTTTCTTCAGCACGGAGTTTCTCCAAAACAGAGTTTCTCCAACGCAGTTTCTCCAACGCGGAGTTTCTGCAGCGCGGAGTTTCTCCGGTGCGGAGTTTCTCCAGCGCGGAGTTTCTCCAGCACGCAGTTTCTCCAACGCAGAGTTTCTCCAACGCAGTTTCTCCTACGCGGAGTTTCTCCAGCGCGGAGCTTCTCCAGCGCGGAGTTTCTCCAGCACGGAGTTTCTCCAGCACGCAGTTTCTCCAGCACGGAAATTCTCCAGCGCGGAGTTCCTCCAACGCGGAATTTCTCCAACGCGGAGTTTCTCCAGCGCGGAGTTTCTACAACGCGGAGTATCTCCAAAGCGGAGTTTCTCCAGCGCGGAGTTTCTCTAGCGCGGAGTTTCTAAAGCGCGGAGTTTCTCCAGCTCAGAGTTTCTCTAACACGGAGTTTCTCCAGCACGGAGTTTCACCAGCGCGGAGTTTCACAACGCGGAGTTTCTCCAACGCGGAGTTTCTCCAACGCAGAGTTTCTCCAACGCAGAGTTTCTCCAACGCAGAGTTTCTTATAAACAGAGATTCTCCAGCACGGAGTTTCTCCTGCACGAAGTTTCTTTAACACGGAGTTTCTCCAACACGGAGTTTCTCCAGCACGGAATTTGTCAAGCACGGAGTTTCTCCAGCCCGGAGTTTCTCCAACACGGAGTTTCTCAAGCACGGAGTTTCTCCAGCATGGAGTTCCTCCAACACGGAGTTTCTCAAACACGAAGTTTCTCCAGCACGTAGTTTCTCCAACACGGAGTTTCTCCAACACGGAATTTCTTAAGCACGGAGTTTCTCCAGCACGGAGTTTCTCCAACACGGAGTTTCTCAAGCACGGAGTTTCTCCAGCATGGAGTTCCTCCAACACGGAGCTTCTCAAACACGAAGTTTCTCCAGCACGAAGTTTCTCCTACACGGAGTTTCTCCAACACGGAATTTCTTAAACACGGAGTTTCTCCAGCACGGAGACTCTCCAGCAAGCAGTTTCTCCAGCACAGAGTTTCTGAAGCACGGAGTTTCTCCAGCACGGAGTTCCTCCAACACGGAGTTTCTCCAACACGGAGTTTCTCCAGCACAGATTTTCTCCAGCATGGAGTTTCTCCAGCACGGAGTTTCTCCACACGGAGTTTCTCCAGCACGAAGTTTCTCCAAAACAGAGTTTCTCCAACACGGAGTTTCTCCAACACGAAGTTTCTCCGGCGCGGAGTTTCTCCAGCGCGGAGTTTCTCCAGCACGCAGTTTCTCCAACGCAGAGTTTCTCCAGCACGCAGTTCCCCAGCGCGGAGTTTCTCCAACGCGGAGTTTCTCCAAAGCGGAGTTTCTCCACAGCGGAGTTTCTCTAGCGCGGAGTTTCTAAAGCGCGGAGTTTCTCCAGCTCGGAGTTTCTCCAACACGGAGTTTCTCCAGCACGGAGTTTCACCAGCGCGGAGTTTCCCAACGCGGAGTTTCTCCAACGCGGAGTTTCTCCAACGCAGAGTTTCTCCAACGCAGAGTTTCTCCAACGCAGAGTTTCTTATAAACAGAGTTTCTCCAGCACGGAGTTTCTCTAGCACGGAGTTTCTCCTGCACGAAGTTTCTCCAACACGGAGTTTCTCCAACACGGAGTTTCTCCAGCACGGAGTTTGTCCAGCACGGAGTTTCTCCAGCACGGAGTTTCTCCAACACGGAGTTTGTCCAACACGGAGTTTCTCAAACACGAAGTTTCTCCAGCACGAAGTTTCTCCAACACGGAGTTTCTTAAACACGGAGTTTCTCCAGCACGGAGTTTCTCCAGCACGGAGATTCTCCAGCAAGCAGTTTCTCCAGCACAGAGTTCCTGAAGCACGGAGTTTCTCCAGCACGGAGTTCCTCCAACACGGAGTTTCTCCAACACGAAGTTTCTCCAGCACAGATTTTCTCCAGCATGGAGTTTCTCTAGCACGGAGTTTCTCCAGCACGGATTTTCTCCAGCACGGAGTTTCTCCAGCACGGAGTTTCTCCAAAACAGAGTTTCTCCAACGCAGTTTCTCCAACGCGGAGTTTCTGCAGCGCGGAGTTTCTCCGGTGCGGAGTTTCTCCAGCGCGGAGTTTCTCCAGCACGCAGTTTCTCCAACGCAGAGTTTCTCCAACGCAGTTTCTCCTACGCGGAGTTTCTCCAGCGCGGAGCTTCTCCAGCGCGGAGTTTCTCCAGCACGGAGTTTCTCCAGCACGCAGTTTCTCCAGCACGGAGATTCTCCAGCGCGGAATTCCTCCAACGCGGAATTTCTCCAACGCGGAGTTTCTCCAGCGCGGAGTTTCTACAACGCGGAGTATCTCCAAAGCGGAGTTTCTCCAGCGCGGAGTTTCTCTAGCGCGGAGTTTCTAAAGCGCGGAGTTTCTCCAGCTCAGAGTTTCTCCAACACGGAGTTTCTCCAGCACGGAGTTTCACCAGCGCGGAGTTTCACAACGCGGAGTTTCTCCAACGCGGAGTTTCTCCAACGCAGAGTTTCTCCAACGCAGAGTTTCTCCAACGCAGAGTTTCTTATAAACAGAGATTCTCCAGCACGGAGTTTCTCCTGCACGAAGTTTCTTTAACACGGAGTTTCTCCAACACGGAGTTTCTCCAGCACGGAATTTGTCAAGCACGGAGTTTCTCCAGCCCGGAGTTTCTCCAACACGGAGTTTCTCAAGCACGGAGTTTCTCCAGCATGGAGTTCCTCCAACACGGAGTTTCTCAAACACGAAGTTTCTCTAGCACGTAGTTTCTCCAACACGGAGTTTCTCCAACACGGAATTTCTTAAACACGGAGTTTCTCCAGCACGGAGTTTCTCCAACACGGAGTTTCTCAAGCACGGAGTTTCTCCAGCATGGAGTTCCTCCAACACGGAGCTTCTCAAACACGAAGTTTCTCCAGCACGAAGTTTCTCCTACACGGAGTTTCTCCAACACGGAATTTCTTAAACACGGAGTTTCTCCAGCACGGAGACTCTCCAGCAAGCAGTTTCTCCAGCACAGAGTTTCTGAAGCACGGAGTTTCTCCAGCACGGAGTTCCTCCAACACGGAGTTTCTCCAACACGGAGTTTCTCCAGCACAGATTTTCTCCAGCATGGAGTTTCTCCAGCACGGAGTTTCTCCACACGGAGTTTCTCCAGCACGAAGTTTCTCCAAAACAGAGTTTCTCCAACACGGAGTTTCTCCAACACGAAGTTTCTCCGGCGCGGAGTTTCTCCAGCGCGGAGTTTCTCCAGCACGCAGTTTCTCCAACGCAGAGTTTCTCCAGCACGCAGTTCCCCAGCGCGGAGTTTCTCCAACGCGGAGTTTCTCCAAAGCGGAGTTTCTCCACAGCGGAGTTTCTCTAGCGCGGAGTTTCTAAAGCGCGGAGTTTCTCCAGCTCGGAGTTTCTCCAACACGGAGTTTCTCCAGCACGGAGTTTCACCAGCGCGGAGTTTCCCAACGCGGAGTTTCTCCAACGCGGAGTTTCTCCAACGCAGAGTTTCTCCAACGCAGAGTTTCTCCAACGCAGAGTTTCTTATAAACAGAGTTTCTCCAGCACGGAGTTTCTCTAGCACGGAGTTTCTCCTGCACGAAGTTTCTCCAACACGGAGTTTCTCCAACACGGAGTTTCTCCAGCACGGAGTTTGTCCAGCACGGAGTTTCTCCAGCACGGAGTTTCTCCAACACGGAGTTTGTCCAACACGGAGTTTCTCAAACACGAAGTTTCTCCAGCACGAAGTTTCTCCAACACGGAGTTTCTCCAACACGAAGTTTCTCCGGCGCGGAGTTTCTCTAGCGCGGAGTTTCTCCAGCACGCAGTTTCTCCAACGCAGAGTTTCTCCAACGCAGTTTCTCCAACGCGGAGTTTCTCCAGCGCGGAGTTTCTCCAGCGCGGAGCTTCTCCAGAGCGGAGTTTCTCCAGCACGGAGTTTCTCCAGCACGGAGTTTCTAAAGCGCGGAGTTTCTCCAGCTCGGAGTTTCTCCAACACGGAGTTTCTCCAGCGCGGAGTTTCCCAACGCGGAGTTTCTCCAACGCGGACTTTCTCCAACGCAGAGTTTCTCCAACGCAGATTTTCTCCAACGCAGAGCTTCTCATACACAGAGATTGTCCAGCTCGGAGTTTCTCCAGCGCGGAGTTTCTCCTGCGCGGAGCTTCTCCAGCGCGGAGTTTCTCCAGCACGGAGTTTCTCCAGCACGTAGTTTTTCCAGCGCGGAGTTCCTCCAGCGCGGAATTTCTCCAACGCGGAGTTTCTCCAGCGCGGAGTTTCTCCAACGCGGAGTTTCTCCAAAGCCGAGTTTCTCCAGCGCGGAGTTTCTTGAGCGCGGAGTTTCTTAAGCGCGGAGTTTGTCCAGCTCGGAGTTTCTTCAACACGGAGTTTCTCCAGCATGGAGTTTCTCCAGCGCATAGTTTCGCAACGCGGAGTTTCTCCAACGCAGAGTTTCTCCAACGCAGAGTTTCTCCAACGCAGAGTTTCTTAGAAACAGAGTTTCTCCAGCACGGAGTTTCACCAGCGCGGAGTTTCTCCAGCTCGGAGTTTCTCCAACACGGAGTTTCTCCAGCACGGAGTTTCACCAGCGCGGAGTTTCCCAACGCGGAGTTTCTCCAACGCAGAGTTTCTCCAACGCAGAGTTTCTCCAACGCAGAGTTTCTTATAAACAGAGTTTCTCCAGCACGGAGTTTCTCCAGCACGAAGATTCTCCAGCACGGAGTTTCTCCTGCACAAAGTTTCTCCAACACGGAGTTTCTCCAACACGGAGTTTCTCCAGCACGGAGTTTGTCAAGCACGGAGTTTCTTCAGCACGGAGTTTCTCCAACACGGAGTTTCTCAAGCACGGAGTTTCTCCAGCATGGAGTTCCTCCAGCACGGAGCTTCTCAAACACGAAGTTTCTCCAGCACGAAGTTTCTCCAACACGGAGTTTCTTGAACACGGAATTTCTTAAACACGAAGTTTCTCCAGCACGGAGACTCTCCAGCAAGCAGTTTCTCCAGCACAGAGTTTCTGAAGCACGGAGTTTCTCCAGCACGGAGTTCCTCCAACACGGAGTTTCTCCAACACGGAGTTTCTCCAGCACAGATTTTCTCCAGCATGGAGTTTCTCTAGCACGGAGTTTCTCCAGCACGGATTTTCTCCAGCACGGAGTTTCTCCAGCACGGAGTTTCTCCAGCACGAAGTTTCTCCAAAACAGAGTTTCTCCAACACGGAGTTTCTCCAACACGAAGTTTCTCCGGCGCGGAGTTTCTCCAGCGCGGAGTTTCTCCAGCACGCAGTATCTCCAACGCAGAGTTTCTCCAGCACGCAGTTTCTCCAGCGCGCAGTTTCTCCAGCGTGGAGTTTCTCCAAAGCGGAGTTTCTCCAGAGCTGAGTTTTTCTTGCGCGGAGTCTCTAAAGCGTGGAGTTTCTCCAACACGGAGTTTCTCCAGCACTGAGTTTGTCCAGCACGGAGTTTCTCCAACACGGAGTTTGTCCAACACTGAGTTTCTGAAACACGAAGTTTCTCCAGCACGAAGTTTCTCCAACACGGAGTTTCTCCAACACGGAGTTTCTTAAACACGGAGTTTCTCCAGCAAGCAGTTTCTCCAGCACAGAGTTCCTGAAGCACGGAGTTTCTCCAGCACGGAGTTCCTCCAACACGGAGTTTCTCCAACACGAAGTTTCTCCAGCACAGATTTTCTCCAGCATAGAGTTTCTCTAGCACGGAGTTTCTCCAGCACGGATTTTCTCCAGCACGGAGTTTCTCCAGCACGGAGTTTCTCCAAAACAGAGTTTCTCCAACGCAGTTTCTCCAACGCGGAGTTTCTGCAGCGCGGAGTTTCTCCGGCGCGGAGTTTCTCCAGCGCGGAGTTTCTCCAGCACGCAGTTTCTCCAACGCAGAGTTTCTCCAACGCAGTTTCTCCTACGCGGATTTTCTCCAGCGCGGAGCTTCTCCAGCGCGGAGTTTCTCCAGCACGGAGTTTCTCCAGCACGCAGTTTCTCTAGCACGGAGATTCTCCAGCGCGGAGTTCCTCCAACGCGGAATTTCTCCAACGCGGAGTTTCTCCAGCGCGGAGTTTCTACAACGCGGAGTATCTCCAAAGCGGAGTTTCTCCAGCGCGGAGTTTCTCTAGCGCGGAGTTTCTAAAGCGCGGAGTTTCTCCAGCTCAGAGTTTCTCCAACACGGAGTTTCTCCAGCACAGAGTTTCACCAGCGCGGAGTTTCACAACGCGGAGTTTCTCCAACGCGGAGTTTCTCCAACGCAGAGTTTCTCCAACGCAGAGTTTCTCCAACGCAGAGTTTCTTATAAACAGAGATTCTCCAGCACGGAGTTTCTCCTGCACGAAGTTTCTCCAACACGGAGTTTCTCCAACACGGAGTTTCTCCAGCACGGAATTTGTCAAGCACGGAGTTTCTCCAGCCCGGAGTTTCTCCAACACGGAGTTTCTCAAGCACGGAGTTTCTCCAGCATGGAGTTCCTCCAACACGGAGTTTCTCAAACACGAAGTTTCTCCAGCACGTAGTTTCTCCAACACGGAGTTTCTCCAACACGGAATTTCTTAAACACGGAGTTTCTCCAGCATGGAGTTCCTCCAACACGAAGCTTCTCAAACACGAAGTTTCTCCAGCACGAAGTTTCTCCTACACGGAGTTTCTCCAACACGGAATTTCTTAAACACGGAGTTTCTCCAGCACGGAGACTCTCCAGCAAGCAGTTTCTCCAGCACAGAGTTTCTGAAGCACGGAGTTTCTCCAGCACGGAGTTCCTCCAACACGGAGTTTCTCCAACACGGAGTTTCTCCAGCACAGATTTTCTCCAGCATGGAGTTTCTCCAGCACGGAGTTTCTCCACACGGAGTTTCTCCAGCACGAAGTTTCTCCAAAACAGAGTTTCTCCAACACGGAGTTTCTCCAACACGAAGTTTCTCCGGCGCGGAGTTTCTCCAGCGCGGAGTTTCTCCAGCACGCAGTTTCTCCAACGCAGAGTTTCTCCAGCACGCAGTTCCCCAGCGCGGAGTTTCTCCAACGCGGAGTTTCTCCAAAGCGGAGTTTCTCCACAGCGGAGTTTCTCTAGCGCGGAGTTTCTAAAGCGCGGAGTTTCTCCAGCTCGGAGTTTCTCCAACACGGAGTTTCTCCAGCACGGAGTTTCACCAGCGCGGAGTTTCCCAACGCGGAGTTTCTCCAACGCGGAGTTTCTCCAACGCAGAGTTTCTCCAACGCAGAGTTTCTCCAACGCAGAGTTTCTTATAAACAGAGTTTCTCCAGCACGGAGTTTCTCTAGCACGGAGTTTCTCCTGCACGAAGTTTCTCCAACACGGAGTTTCTCCAACACGGAGTTTCTCCAGCACGGAGTTTGTCCAGCACGGAGTTTCTCCAGCACGGAGTTTCTCCAACACGGAGTTTGTCCAACACGGAGTTTCTCAAACACGAAGTTTCTCCAGCACGAAGTTTCTCCAACACGGAGTTTCTCCAACACGAAGTTTCTCCGGCGCGGAGTTTCTCTAGCGCGGAGTTTCTCCAGCACGCAGTTTCTCCAACGCAGAGTTTCTCCAACGCAGTTTCTCCAACGCGGAGTTTCTCCAGCGCGGAGTTTCTCCAGCGCGGAGCTTCTCCAGAGCGGAGTTTCTCCAGCACGGAGTTTCTCCAGCACGGAGTTTCCCAACGCGGAGTTTCTCCAACGCGGACTTTCTCCAACGCAGAGTTTCTCCAACGCAGATTTTCTCCAACGCAGAGCTTCTCATACACAGAGATTGTCCAGCTCGGAGTTTCTCCAGCGCGGAGTTTCTCCTGCGCGGAGCTTCTCCAGCGCGGAGTTTCTCCAGCACGGAGTTTCTCCAGCACGTAGTTTTTCCAGCGCGGAGTTCCTCCAGCGCGGAATTTCTCCAACGCGGAGTTTCTCCAGCGCGGAGTTTCTCCAACGCGGAGTTTCTCCAAAGCCGAGTTTCTCCAGCGCGGAGTTTCTTGAGCGCGGAGTTTCTTAAGCGCGGAGTTTGTCCAGCTTGGAGTTTCTTCAACACGGAGTTTCTCCAGCATGGAGTTTCTCCAGCGCGGAGTTTCGCAACGCGGAGTTTCTCCAACGCAGAGTTTCTCCAACGCAGAGTTTCTCCAACGCAGAGTTTCTCCAACGCAGAGTTTCTTATAAACAGAGTTTCTCCAGCACGGAGTTTCTCCAGCACGAAGATTCTCCAGCACGGAGTTTCTCCTGCACGAAGTTTCTCCAACACGGAGTTTCTCCAACACGGAGTTTCTCCAGCACGGAGTTTGTCAAGCACGGAGTTTCTTCAGCACGGAGTTTCTCCAACACGGAGTTTCTCAAGCACGGAGTTTCTCCAGCATAGAGTTCCTCCAACACGGAGCTTCTCAAACACGAAGTTTCTCCAGCACGAAGTTTCTCCAACACGGAGTTTCTTGAACACGGAATTTCTTAAACACGAAGTTTCTCCAGCACGGAGACTCTCCAGCAAGCAGTTTCTCCAGCACAGAGTTTCTGAAGCACGGAGCTTCTCCAGCACGGAGTTCCTCCAACACGGAGTTTCTCCAACACGGAGTTTCTCCAGCACAGATTTTCTCCAGCATGGAGTTTCTCTAGCACGGAGTTTCTCCAGCACGGATTTTCTCCAGCACGGAGTTTCTCCAGCACGAAGTTTCTCCAAAACAGAGTTTCTCCAACACGGAGTTTCTCCAACACGAAGTTTCTCCGGCGCGGAGTTTCTCCAGCGCGGAGTTTCTCCAGCACGCAGTATCTCCAACGCAGAGTTTCTCCAGCACGCAGATTCTCCAGCGCGGAGTTTCTCCAGCGTGGAGTTTCTCCAAAGCGGAGTTTCTCCAGAGCTGAGTTTTTCTTGCGCGGAGTCTCTAAAGCGCGGAGTTTCTCCAACACGGAGTTTCTCCAGCACTGAGTTTGTCCAGCACGGAGTTTCTCCAACACGGAGTTTGTCCAACACTGAGTTTCTGAAACACGAAGTTTCTCCAGCACGAAGTTTCTCCAACACGGAGTTTCTCCAGCACGGAGTTTCTCCAGCACGGAGATTCTCCAGCAAGCAGTTTCTCCAGCACAGAGTTCCTGAAGCACGGAGTTTCTCCAGCACGGAGTTCCTCCAACACGGAGTTTCTCCAACACGAAGTTTCTCCAGCACAGATTTTCTCCAGCATGGAGTTTCTCTAGCACGGAGTTTCTCCAGCACGGATTTTCTCCAGCACGGAGTTTCTCCAGCACGGAGTTTCTCCAAAACACAGTTTCTCCAACGCAGTTTCTCCAACGCGGAGTTTCTGCAGCGCGGAGTTTCTCCGGCGCGGAGTTTCTCCAGCGCGGAGTTTCTCCAGCACGCAGTTTCTCCAACGCAGAGTTTCTCCAACGCAGTTTCTCCTACGCGGAGTTTCTCCAGCGCGGAGCTTCTCCAGCGCGGAGTTTCTCCAGCACGGAGTTTCTCCAGCACGCAGTTTCTCCAGCACGGAGATTCTCCAGCGCGGAGTTCCTCCAACGCGGAATTTCTCCAACGCGGAGTTTCTCCAGCGCGGAGTTTCTACAACGCGGAGTATCTCCAAAGCGGAGTTTCTCCAGCGCGGAGTTTCTCTAGCGCGGAGTTTCTAAAGCGCGGAGTTTCTCCAGCTCAGAGTTTCTCCAACACGGAGTTTCTCCAGCACAGAGTTTCACCAGCGCGGAGTTTCACAACGCGGAGTTTCTCCAACGCGGAGTTTCTCCAACGCAGAGTTTCTCCAACGCAGAGTTTCTCCAACGCAGAGTTTCTTATAAACAGAGATTCTCCAGCACGGAGTTTCTCCTGCACGAAGTTTCTCCAACACGGAGTTTCTCCAACACGGAGTTTCTCCAGCACAGATTTTCTCCAGCATGGAGTTTCTCTAGCACGGAGTTTCTCCAGCACGGATTTTCTCCAGCACGGAGTTTCTCCAGCACGAAGTTTCTCCAAAACAGAGTTTCTCCAACACGGAGTTTCTCCAACACGAAGTTTCTCCGGCGCGGAGTTTCTCCAGCGCGGAGTTTCTCCAGCACGCAGTATCTCCAACGCAGAGTTTCTCCAGCACGCAGATTCTCCAGCGCGGAGTTTCTCCAGCGTGGAGTTTCTCCAAAGCGGAGTTTCTCCAGAGCTGAGTTTTTCTTGCGCGGAGTCTCTAAAGCGCGGAGTTTCTCCAACACGGAGTTTCTCCAGCACTGAGTTTGTCCAGCACGGAGTTTCTCCAACACGGAGTTTGTCCAACACTGAGTTTCTGAAACACGAAGTTTCTCCAGCACGAAGTTTCTCCAACACGGAGTTTCTCCAGCACGGAGTTTCTCCAGCACGGAGATTCTCCAGCAAGCAGTTTCTCCAGCACAGAGTTCCTGAAGCACGGAGTTTCTCCAGCACGGAGTTCCTCCAACACGGAGTTTCTCCAACACGAAGTTTCTCCAGCACAGATTTTCTCCAGCATGGAGTTTCTCTAGCACGGAGTTTCTCCAGCACGGATTTTCTCCAGCACGGAGTTTCTCCAGCACGGAGTTTCTCCAAAACACAGTTTCTCCAACGCAGTTTCTCCAACGCGGAGTTTCTGCAGCGCGGAGTTTCTCCGGCGCGGAGTTTCTCCAGCGCGGAGTTTCTCCAGCACGCAGTTTCTCCAACGCAGAGTTTCTCCAACGCAGTTTCTCCTACGCGGAGTTTCTCCAGCGCGGAGCTTCTCCAGCGCGGAGTTTCTCCAGCACGGAGTTTCTCCAGCACGCAGTTTCTCCAGCACGGAGATTCTCCAGCGCGGAGTTCCTCCAACGCGGAATTTCTCCAACGCGGAGTTTCTCCAGCGCGGAGTTTCTACAACGCGGAGTATCTCCAAAGCGGAGTTTCTCCAGCGCGGAGTTTCTCTAGCGCGGAGTTTCTAAAGCGCGGAGTTTCTCCAGCTCAGAGTTTCTCCAACACGGAGTTTCTCCAGCACAGAGTTTCACCAGCGCGGAGTTTCACAACGCGGAGTTTCTCCAACGCGGAGTTTCTCCAACGCAGAGTTTCTCCAACGCAGAGTTTCTCCAACGCAGAGTTTCTTATAAACAGAGATTCTCCAGCACGGAGTTTCTCCTGCACGAAGTTTCTCCAACACGGAGTTTCTCCAACACGGAGTTTCTCCAGCACGGAATTTGTCAAGCACGGAGTTTCTCCAGCCCGGAGTTTCTCCAACACGGAGTTTCTCAAGCACGGAGTTTCTCCAGCATGGAGTTCCTCCAACACGGAGTTTCTCAAACACGAAGTTTCTCCAGCACGTAGTTTCTCCAACACGGAGTTTCTCCAACACGGAATTTCTTAAACACGGAGTTTCTCCAGCACGGAGTTTCTCCAACACGGAGTTTCTCAAGCACGGAGTTTCTCCAGCATGGAGTTCCTCCAACACGGAGCTTCTCAAACACGAAGTTTCTCCAGCACGAAATTTCTCCTACACGGAGTTTCTCCAACACGGAATTTCTTAAACACGGAGTTTCTCCAGCACGGAGACTCTCCAGCAAGCAGTTTCTCCAGCACAGAGTTTCTGAAGCACGGAGTTTCTCCAGCACGGAGTTCCTCCAACACGGAGTTTCTCCAACACGGAGTTTCTCCAGCACAGATTTTCTCCAGCATGGAGTTTCTCCAGCACGGAGTTTCTCCACACGGAGTTTCTCCAGCACGAAGTTTCTCCAAAACAGAGTTTCTCCAACACGGAGTTTCTCCAACACGAAGTTTCTCCGGCGCGGAGTTTCTCCAGCGCGGAGTTTCTCCAGCACGCAGTTTCTCCAACGCAGAGTTTCTCCAGCACGCAGTTCCCCAGCGCGGAGTTTCTCCAACGCGGAGTTTCTCCAAAGCGGAGTTTCTCCACAGCGGAGTTTCTCTAGCGCGGAGTTTCTAAAGCGCGGAGTTTCTCCAGCTCGGAGTTTCTCCAACACGGAGTTTCTCCAGCACGGAGTTTCACCAGCGCGGAGTTTCCCAACGCGGAGTTTCTCCAACGCGGAGTTTCTCCAACGCAGAGTTTCTCCAACGCAGAGTTTCTCCAACGCAGAGTTTCTTATAAACAGAGTTTCTCCAGCACGGAGTTTCTCTAGCACGGAAATTCTCCTGCACGAAGTTTCTCCAACACGGAGTTTCTCCAACACGTAGTTTCTCCAGCACGGAGTTTGTCCAGCACGGAGTTTCTCCAGCACGGAGTTTCTCCAACACGGAGTTTGTCCAACACGGAGTTTCTCAAACACGAAGTTTCTCCAGCACGAAGTTTCTCCAACACGGAGTTTCTCCAACACGAAGTTTCTCCGGCGCGGAGTTTCTCTAGCGCGGAGTTTCTCCAGCACGCAGTTTCTCCAACGCAGAGTTTCTCCAACGCAGTTTCTCCAACGCGGAGTTTCTCCAGCGCGGAGTTTCTCCAGCGCGGAGCTTCTCCAGAGCGGAGTTTCTCCAGCACGGAGTTTCTCCAGCACGGAGTTTCTAAAGCGCGGAGTTTCTCCAGCTCGGAGTTTCTCCAACACGGAGTTTCTCCAGCGCGGAGTTTCCCAACGCGGAGTTTCTCCAACGCGGACTTTCTCCAACGCAGAGTTTCTCCAACGCAGATTTTCTCCAACGCAGAGCTTCTCATACACAGAGATTGTCCAGCTCGGAGTTTCTCCAGCGCGGAGTTTCTCCTGCGCGGAGCTTCTCCAGCGCGGAGTTTCTCCAGCACGGAGTTTCTCCAGCACGTAGTTTTTCCAGCGCGGAGTTCCTCCAGCGCGGAATTTCTCCAACGCGGAGTTTCTCCAGCGCGGAGTTTCTCCAACGCGGAGTTTCTCCAAAGCCGAGTTTCTCCAGCGCGGAGTTTCTTGAGCGCGGAGTTTCTTAAGCGCGGAGTTTGTCCAGCTCGGAGTTTCTTCAACACGGAGTTTCTCCAGCATGGAGTTTCTCCAGCGCGGAGTTTCGCAACGCGGAGTTTCTCCAACGCAGAGTTTCTCCAACGCAGAGTTTCTCCAACGCAGAGTTTCTTAGAAACAGAGTTTCTCCAGCACGGAGTTTCACCAGCGCGGAGTTTCTCCAGCTCGGAGTTTCTCCAACACGGAGTTTCTCCAGCACGGAGTTTCCCCAGCGCGGAGTTTCCCAACGCGGAGTTTCTCCAACGCAGAGTTTCTCCAACGCAGAGTTTCTCCAACGCAGAGTTTCTTATAAACAGAGTTTCTCCAGCACGGAGTTTCTCCAGCACGAAGATTCTCCAGCACGGAGTTTCTCCTGCACGAAGTTTCTCCAACACGGAGTTTCTCCAACACGGAGTTTCTCCAGCACGGAGTTTGTCAAGCACGGAGTTTCTTCAGCACGGAGTTTCTCCAACACGGAGTTTCTCAAGCACGGAGTTTCTCCAGCATGGAGTTCCTCCAACACGGAGCTTCTCAAACACGAAGTTTCTCCAGCACGAAGTTTCTCCAACACGGAGTTTCTTGAACACGGAATTTCTTAAACACGAAGTTTCTCCAGCACGGAGACTCTCCAGCAAGCAGTTTCTCCAGCACAGAGTATCTGAAGCACGGAGTTTCTCCAGCACGGAGTTCCTCCAACACGGAGTTTCTCCAACACGGAGTTTCTCCAGCACAGATTTTCTCCAGCATGGAGTTTCTCTAGCACGGAGTTTCTCCAGCACGGGTTTTCTCCAGCACGGAGTTTCTCCAGCACGGAGTTTCTCCAGCACGAAGTTTCTCCAAAACAGAGTTTCTCCAACACGGAGTTTCTCCAACACGAAGTTTCTACGGCGCGGAGTTTCTCCAGCGCGGAGTTTCTCCAGCACGCAGTATCTCCAACGCAGAGTTTCTCCAGCACGCAGTTTCTCCAGCGCGGAGTTTCTCCAGCGTGGAGTTTCTCCAAAGCGGAGTTTCTCCAGAGCTGAGTTTTTCTTGCGCGGAGTCTCTAAAGCGTGGAGTTTCTCCAACACGGAGTTTCTCCAGCACTGAGTTTGTCCAGCACGGAGTTTCTCCAAAACGGAGTTTGTCCAACACTGAGTTTCTGAAACACGAAGTTTCTCCAGCACGAAGTTTCTCCAACACGGAGTTTCTCCAACACGGAGTTTCTTAAACACGGAGTTTCTCCAGCACGGAGTTTCTCCAGCACGGAGATTCTCCAGCAAGCAGTTTCTCCAGCACAGAGTTCCTGAAGCACGGAGTTTCTCCAGCACGGAGTTCCTCCAACACGGAGTTTCTCCAACACGAAGTTTCTCCAGCACGGAGTTTCTCCAGCACGTAGTTTTTCCAGCGCGGAGTTCCTCCAGCGCGGAATTTCTCCAACGCGGAGTTTCTCCAGCGCGGAGTTTCTCCAACGCGGAGTTTCTCCAAAGCCGAGTTTCTCCAGCGCGGAGTTTCTTGAGCGCGGAGTTTCTTAAGCGCGGAGTTTGTCCAGCTCGGAGTTTCTTCAACACGGAGTTTCTCCAGCATGGAGTTTCTCCAGCGCGGAGTTTCGCAACGCGGAGTTTCTAGAACGCAGAGTTTCTCCAACGCAGAGTTTCTCCAACGCAGAGTTTCTTAGAAACAGAGTTTCTCCAGCACGGAGTTTCACCAGCGCGGAGTTTCTCCAGCTCGGAGTTTCTCCAACACGGAGTTTCTCCAGCACGGAGTTTCACCAGCGCGGAGTTTCCCAACGCGGAGTTTCTCCAACGCAGAGTTTCTCCAATGCAGAGTTTCTCCAACGCAGAGTTTCTTATAAACAGAGTTTCTCCAGCACGGAGTTTCTCCAGCACGAAGATTCTCGAGCACGGAGTTTCTCCTGCACGAAGTTTCTCCAACACGGAGTTTCTCCAACACGGAGTTTCTACAGCACGGAGTTTGTCAAGCACGGAGTTTCTTCAGCACGGAGTTTCTCCAACACGGAGTTTCTCAAGCACGGAGTTTCTCCAGCATGGAGTTCCTCCAACACGGAGCTTCTCAAACACGAAGTTTCTCCAGCACGAAGTTTCTCCAACACGGAGTTTCTTGAACACGGAATTTCTTAAACACGAAGTTTCTCCAGCACGGAGACTCTCCAGCAAGCAGTTTCTCCAGCACAGAGTTTCTGAAGCACGGGGTTTCTCCAGCACGGAGTTCCTCCAACACGGAGTTTCTCCAACACGGAGTTTCTCCAGCACAGATTTTCTCCAGCATGGAGTTTCTCTAGCACGGAGTTTCTCCAGCACGGATTTTCTCCAGCACGGAGTTTCTCCAGCACGGAGTTTCTCCAGCACGAAGTTTCTCCAAAACAGAGTTTCTCCAACACGGAGTTTCTCCAACACGAAGTTCCTCCGGCGCGGAGTTTCTCCAGCGCGGAGTTTCTCCAGCACGCAGTATCTCCAACGCAGAGTTTCTCCAGCACGCAGTTTCTCCAGCGCGGAGTTTCTCCAGCGTGGAGTTTCTCCAAAGCGGAGTTTCTCCAACAGGGAGTTTCTCTAGCACTGAGTTTGTCCAGCACGGAGTTTCTCCAACACGGAGTTTGTCCAACACTGAGTTTCTGAAACACGAAGTTTCTCCAGCACGAAGTTTCTCCAACACGGAGTTTCTCCAACACGGAGTTTCTTAAACACGGAGTTTCTCCAGCACGGAGTTTCTCCAGCACGGAGATTCTCCAGCAAGCAGTTTCTCCAGCACAGAGTTCCTGAAGCACGGAGTTTCTCCAGCACGGAGTTCCTCCAACACGGAGTTTCTCCAACACGAAGTTTCTCCAGCACAGATTTTCTCCAGCATGGAGTTTCTCTAGCACGGAGTTTCTCCAGCACGGATTTTCTCCAGCACGGAGTTTCTCCAGCACGGAGTTTCTCCAAAACAGAGTTTCTCCAACGCAGATTCTCCAACGCGGAGTTTCTGCAGCGCGGAGTTTCTCCGGCGCGGAGTTTCTCCAGCGCGGAGTTTCTCCAGCACGCAGTTTCTCCAACGCAGAGTTTCTCCAACGCAGTTTCTCCTACGCGGAGTTTCTCCAGCGCGGAGCTTCTCCAGCGCGGAGTTTCTCCAGCACGGAGTTTCTCCAGCACGCAGTTTCTCCAGCACGGAGATTCTCCAGCGCGGAGTTCCTCCAACGCGGAATTTCTCCAACGCGGAGTTTCTCCAGCGCGGAGTTTCTACAACGCGGAGTATCTCCAAAGCGGAGTTTCTCCAGCGCGGAGTTTCTCCAGCTCAGAGTTTCTCCAACACGGAGTTTCTCCAGCACAGAGTTTCACCAGCGCGGAGTTTCTCCAACGCGGAGTTTCTCCAACGCAGAGTTTCTCCAACGCAGAGTTTCTCCAACGCAGAGTTTCTTATAAACAGAGATTCTCCAGCACGGAGTTTCTCCTGTACGAAGTTTCTCCAACACGGAGTTTCTCCAACACGGAGTATCTCCAGCACGGAATTTGTCAAGCACGGAGTTTCTCCAGCCCGGAGTTTCTCCAACACGGAGTTTCTCAAGCACGGAGTTTCTCCAGCATGGAGTTCCTCCAACACGGAGCTTCTCAAACACGAAGTTTCTCCAGCACGAAGTTTCTCCTACACGGAGTTTCTCCAACACGGAATTTCTTAAACACGGAGTTTCTCCAGCACGGAGACTCTCCAGCAAGCAATTTCTCCAGCACAGAGTTTCTGATGCACGGAGTTTCTCCAGCACGGAGTTCCTCCAACACGGAGTTTCTCCAACACGGAGTTTCTCCAGCACAGATTTTCTCCAGCATGGAGTTTCTCCAGCACGGAGTTTCTCCACACGGAGTTTCTCCAGCACGAAGTTTCTCCAAAACAGAGTTTCTCCAACACGGAGTTTCTCCAACACGAAGTTTCTCCGGCGCGGAGTTTCTCCAGCGCGGAGTTTCTCCAGCACGCAGTTTCTCCAACGCAGAGTTTCTCCAGCACGCAGTTCCCCAGCGCGGAGTTTCTCCAACGCGGAGTTTCTCCAAAGCGGAGTTTCTCCACAGCGGAGTTTCTCTAGCGCGGAGTTTCTAAAGCGCGGAGTTTCTCCAGCTCGGAGTTTCTCCAACACGGAGTTTCTCCAGCACGGAGTTTCACCAGCGCGGAGTTTCCCAACGCGGAGTTTCTCCAACGCGGAGTTTCTCCAACGCAGAGTTTTTCCAATGCAGAGTTTCTCCAACGCAGAGTTTCTTATAAACAGAGTTTCTCCAGCACGGATTTTCTCTAGCACGGAGTTTCTCCTGCACGAAGTTTCTCCAACACGGAGTTTCTCCAACACGGAGTTTCTCCAGCACGGAGTTTGTCCAGCACGGAGTTTCTCCAGCACGGAGTTTCTCCAACACGGAGTTTGTCCAACACGGAGTTTCTCAAACACGAAGTTTCTCCAGCACGAAGTTTCTCCAACACGGAGTTTCTCCAACACGAAGTTTCTCCGGCGCGGAGTTTCTCTAGCGCGGAGTTTCTCCAGCACGCAGTTTCTCCAACGCAGAGTTTCTCCAACGCAGTTTCTCCAACGCGGAGTTTCTCCCGCGCGGAGTTTCTCCAGCGCGGAGCTTCTCCAGAGCGGAGTTTCTCCAGCACGGAGTTTCTCCAGCACGGAGTTTCTAAAGCGCGGAGTTTCTCCAGCTCGGAGTTTCTCCAACACGGAGTTTCTCCAGCGCGGAGTTTCCCAACGCGGAGTTTCTCCAACGCGGACTTTCTCCAACGCAGAGTTTCTCCAACGCAGAGTTTCTCCAACGAAGAGCTTCTCATACACAGAGATTGTCCAGCTCGGAGTTTCTCCAGCGCGGAGTTTCTCCAGCACGGAGTTTCTCCGTCACGTAGTTTTTCCAGCGCGGAGTTCCTCCAGCGCGGAATTTCTCCAACGCGGAGTTTCTCCAGCATGGAGTTTCTCCAAAGCGGAGTTTCTCCAGAGCTGAGTTTTTCTTGCGCGGAGTCTCTAAAGCGCAGAGTTTCTCCAACACGGAGTTTCTCTAGCACGGAGTTTGTCCAGCACGAAGTTTCTCCAACACGGAGTTTCTCCAACACAGATTTTCTCCAGCATGGAGTTTCTCTAGCACGGAGTTTCTCCAGCACGGATTTTCTCCAGCACGGAGTTTCTCCAAAACAGAGTTTCTCCAATGCAGTTTCTCCAACGCGGAGTTTCTGCAGCGCGGAGTTTCTCCGGCGCGGAGTTTCTCCAGCGCGGACTTTCTCCAGCACGCAGTTTCTCCAACGCAGAGTTTCTCCAACGCAGTTTCTCCTACGCGGAGTTTCTCCAGCGCGGAGCTTCTCCAGCACGCAGTTTCTCCAGCACGGAGATTCTCCAGCGCGGAGTTCCTCCAACGCGGAATTTCTCCAACGCGGAGTTTCTCCAGCGCGGAGTTTCTACAACGCGGAGTATCTCCAAAGCGGAGTTTCTCCAGCGCGGAGTTTCTCTAGCGCGGAGTTTCTAAAGCGCTGAGTTTCTCCAGCTCAGAGTTTCTCCAACACGGAGTTTCTCCAGCACGGAGTATCACCAGCGCGGAGTTTCACAACGCGGAGTTTCTCCAACGCGGAGTTTCTCCAACGCAGAGTTTCTCCAACGCAGAGTTTCTTATAAACAGAGATTCTCCAGCACGGAGTTTCTCCTGCACGAAGTTTCTCCAACACGGAGTTTCTCCAACACGGAGTTTCTCCAACACGGAGTTTCTCCAGCACGGAATTTGTCAAGCACGGAGTTTCTCCAGCCCGGAGTTTCTCCAACACGGAGTTTCTCAAGCACGGAGTTTCTCCAGCATGGAGTTCCTCCAACACGGAGTTTCTCAAACCCGAAGTTTCTCCAGCACGTAGTTTCTCCAACACGGAGTTTCTCCAACACGGAATTTCTTAAACACGGAGTTTCTCCAGCACGGAGTTTCTCCAACACGGAGTTTCTCAAGCACGGAGTTTCTCCAGCATGGAGTTCCTCCAACACGGAGCTTCTCAAACACGAAGTTTCTCCAGCACGAAGTTTCTCCTACACGGAGTTTCTCCAACACGGAATTTCTTAAACACGGAGTTTCTCCAGCACGGAGACTCTCCAGCAAGCAGTTTCTCCAGCACAGAGTTTCTGAAGCACGGAGTTTCTCCAGCACGGAGTTCCTCCAACACGGAGTTTCTCCAACACGGAGTTTCTCCAGCACAGATTTTCTCCAGCATGGAGTTTCTCCAGCACGGAGTTTCTCCACACGGAGTTTCTCCAGCACGAAGTTTCTCCAAAACAGAGTTTCTCCAACACGGAGTTTCTCCAACACGAAGTTTCTCCGGCGCGGAGTTTCTCCAGCGCGGAGTTTCTCAAGCACGCAGTTTCTCCAACGCAGAGTTTCTCCAGCACGCAGTTTCCCCAGCGCGGAGTTTCTCCAACGCGGAGTTTCTCCAGCACGAAGTTTCTCCGGCACGGAGTTTCTCCAGCACGGACTTTCTCCAGCACGGAGATTCAGCAGCGCGGAGTTTCCCAACGCGGAGTTTCTCCAACGCAGAGTTTCTCCAACGCAGAGTTTCTCCAACGCAGAGTTTCTTAGAAACAGAGGTTCTCCAGCACGGAGTTTCACCAGCGCGGAGTTTCTCCAGCACGGAGTTTCTCCAGCACGGAGTTTCTCCAGCACGGAGTTTCAGCAGCGCGGAGTTTCCCAACGGGGAGTTTCTCCAACGCAGAGTTTCTCCAACGCAGAGTTTCTCCAACGCAGAGTTTATTAGAAACAGTTTCTCCAGCACGGAGTTTCACCAGCGCGGAGTTTCTCCAGCTCGGAGTTTCTCCAACACGGAGTTTCTCCAGCACGGAGTTTCACCAGCGCGGAGTTTCTCCAACGCGGAGTTTCTCCAACGCAGAGTTTCTCCAACGCAGAGTTTCTTATAAACAGAGATTCTCCAGCACGGAGTTTCTCCTGCACGAAGTTTCTCCAACACGGAGTTTCTCCAACACGGAGTTTCTCCAACACGGAGTTTCTCCAGCACGGAATTTGTCAAGCACGGAGTTTCTCCAGCCCGGAGTTTCTCCAACACGGAGTTTCTCAAGCACGGAGTTTCTCCAGCATGGAGTTCCTCCAACACGGAGTTTCTCAAACACGAAGTTTCTCCAGCACGTAGTTTCTCCAACACGGAGTTTCTCCAACACGGAATTTCTTAAACACGGAGTTTCTCCAACACGGAGTTTCTCAAGCACGGAGTTTCTCAAGCACGGAGTTTCTCCAGCATGGAGTTCCTCCAACACGGAGCTTCTCAAACACGAAGTTTCTCCAGCACGGAGTTTCTCCAGCATGGAGTTCCTCCAACACGGAGCTTCTCAAACACGAAGTTTCTCCAGCACGAAGTTTCTCCTACACGGAGTTTCTCCAACACGGAATTTCTTAAACACGGAGTTTCTCCAGCACGGAGACTCTCCAGCAAGCAGTTTCTCCAGCACAGAGTTTCTGAAGCACGGAGTTTCTCCAGCACGGAGTTCCTCCAACACGGAGTTTCTCCAACACGGAGTTTCTCCAGCACAGATTTTCTCCAGCATGGAGTTTCTCCAGCACGGAGTTTCTCCACACGGAGTTTCTCCAGCACGAAGTTTCTCCAAAACAGAGTTTCTCCAACACGGAGTTTCTCCAACACGAAGTTTCTCCGGCGCGGAGTTTCTCAAGCACGCAGTTTCTCCAACGCAGAGTTTCTCCAGCACGCAGTTTCCCCAGCGCGGAGTTTCTCCAACGCGGAGTTTCTCCAGCACGAAGTTTCTCCAGCACGGAGTTTCTCCAGCACGGAGTTTCTCCAGCACGGAGTTTCTCCAGCACGGAGTTTCAGCAGCGCGGAGTTTCCCAACGCGGAGTTTCTCCAACGCAGAGTTTCTCCAACGCAGAGTTTCTCCAACGCAGAGTTTCTTAGAAACAGAGTTTCTCCAGCACGGAGTTTCACCAGCGCGGAGTTTCTCCAGCTCGGAGTTTCTCCAACACGGAGTTTCTCCAGCACGGAGTTTCACCAGCGCGGAGTTTCCCAACGCGGAGTTTCTCCAACGCAGAGTTTCTCCAACGCAGAGTTTCTCCAACGCAGAATTTCTTATAAACAGAGTTTCTCCAGCACGGAGTTTCTCCAGCACGAAGATTCTCCAGCACGGAGACTCTCCAGCAAGCAGTTTCTCCAGCACAGAGTTTCTGAAGCACGGAGTTTTTCCAGCACGGAGTTCCTCCAACACGGAGTTTCTCCAACACAGAGTTTCTCCAGCACAGATTTTCTCCAGCATGGAGTTTCTCTAGCACGGAGTTTCTCCAGCACGGATTTTCTCCAGCACGGAGTTTCTCCAGCACGAAGTTTCTCCAGCACGAAGTTTCTCCAAAACAGAGTTTCTCCAACACGGAGTTTCTCCAACACGAAGTTTCTCCGGCGCGGAGTTTCTCCAGCGCGGAGTTTCTCCAGCACGCAGTATCTCCAACGCAGAGTTTCTTCAGCACGCAGTTTCTCCAGCGCGGTGTTTCTCCAGCATGGAGTTTCTCCAAAGCGGAGTTTCTCCAGAGCTGAGTTTTTCTTGCGCGGAGTCTCTAAAGCGCAGAGTTTCTCCAACACGGAGTTTCTCCAGCACGGAGTTTGTCCAGCACGAAGTTTCTCCAACACGGAGTTTCTCCAGCACGGAGATTCTCCAGCAAGCAGTTTCTCCAGCACAGAGTTCCTGAAGCACGGAGTTTCTCCAGCACGGAGTTCCTCCAACACGGAGTTTCTCCAACACGAAGTTTCTCCAGCACAGATTTTCTCCAGCATGGAGTTTCTCTAGCACGGAGTTTCTCCAGCACGGATTTTCTCCAGCACGGAGTTTCTCCAAAACAGGGTTTCTCCAATGCAGTTTCTCCAACGCGGAGTTTCTGCAGCGCGGAGTTTCTCCGGCGCGGAGTTTCTCCAGCGCGGAGTTTCTCCAGCACGCAGTTTCTCCAACGCAGAGTTTCTCCAACGCAGTTTCTCCTACGCGGAGTTTCTCCAGCGCGGAGCTTCTCCAGCGCGGAGTTTCTCCAGCACGGAGTTTCTCCAGCACGCTGTTTCTCCAGCACGGAGATTCTCCAGCGCGGAGTTCCTCCAACGCGGAATTTCTCCAACGCGGAGTTTCTCCAGCGCGGAGTTTCTACAACGCGGAGTATCTCCAAAGCGGAGTTTCTCCAGCGCGGAGTTTCTCTAGCGCGGAGTTTCTAAAGCGCTGAGTTTCTCCAGCTCAGAGTTTCTCCAACACGGAGTTTCTCCAGCACGGAGTATCACCAGCGCGGAGTTTCACAACGCGGAGTTTCTCCAACGCGGAGTTTCTCCAACGCAGAGTTTCTCCAACGCAGAGTTTCTTATAAACAGAGATTCTCCAGCACGGAGTTTCTCCAACACGGAGTTTCTCAAGCACGGAGTTTCTCCAGCATGGAGTTCCTCCAACACGGAGTTTCTCAAACACGAAGTTTCTCCAGCACGTAGTTTCTCCAACACGGAGTTTCTCCAACACGGAATTTCTTAAACACGGAGTTTCTCCAGCACGGAGTTTCTCCAACACGGAGTTTCTCAAGCACGGAGTTTCTCCAGCATGGAGTTCCTCCAACACGGAGCTTCTCAAACACGAAGTTTCTCCAGCACGAAGTTTCTCCTACACGGAGTTTCTCCAACACGGAATATCTTAAACACGGAGTTTCTCCAGCACGGAGACTCTCCAGCAAGCAGTTTCTCCAGCACAGAGTTTCTGAAGCACGGAGTTTCTCCAGCACGGAGTTCCTCCAACACGGAGTTTCTCCAACACGGAGTTTCTCCAGCACAGATTTTCTCCAGCATGGAGTTTCTCCAGCACGGAGTTTCTCCACACGGAGTTTCTCCAGCACGAAGTTTCTCCAAAACAGAGTTTCTCCAACACGGAGTTTCTCCAACACGAAGTTTCTCCGGCGCGGAGTTTCTCCAGCGCGGAGTTTCTCAAGCACGCAGTTTCTCCAACGCAGAGTTTCTCCAGCACGCAGTTTCCCCAGCGCGGAGTTTCTCTAACGCGGAGTTTCTCCAGCACGAAGTTTCTCCAGCACGGAGTTTCTCCAGCACGGACTTTCTCCAGCACGGAGTTTCAGCAGCGCGGAGTTTCCCAACGCGGAGTTTCTCCAACGCAGAGTTTCTCCAACGCAGAGTTTCTCCAACGCAGAGTTTCTTAGAAACAGAGTTTCTCCAGCACGGAGTTTCACCAGCGCGGAGTTTCTCCAGCACGGAGTTTCTCCAGCACGGAGTTTCTCCAGCACGGAGTTTCAGCAGCGCGAAGTTTTCCAACGCGGAGTTTCTCCAACGCAGAGTTTCTCCAACGCAGAGTTTCTCCAACGCAGAGTTTCTTAGAAACAGAGTTTCTCCAGCACGGAGTTTCACCAGCGCGGAGTTTCTCCAGCTCGGAGTTTCTCCAACACGGAGTTTCTCCAGCACGGAGTTTCACCAGCGCGGAGTTTCTCCAACGCGGAGTTTCTCCAACGCAGAGTTTCTCCAACGCAGAGTTTCTTATAAACAGAGATTCTCCAGCACGGAGTTTCTCCTGCACGAAGTTTCTCCAACACGGAGTTTCTCCAACACGGAGTTTCTCCAACACGGAGTTTCTCCAGCACGGAATTTGTCAAGCACGGAGTTTCTCCAGCCCGGAGTTTCTCCAACACGGAGTTTCTCAAGCACGGAGTTTCTCCAGCATGGAGTTCCTCCAACACGGAGTTTCTCAAACACGAAGTTTCTCCAGCACGTAGTTTCTCCAACACGGAGTTTCTCCAACACGGAATTTCTTAAACACGGAGTTTCTCCAGCACGGAGTTTCTCCAACACGGAGTTTCTCAAGCACGGAGTTTCTCCAGCATGGAGTTCCTCCAACACGGAGCTTCTCAAACACGAAGTTTCTCTAGCACGAAGTTTCTCCTACACGGAGTTTCTCCAACACGGAATTTCTTAAACACGGAGTTTCTCCAGCACGGAGACTCTCCAGCAAGCAGTTTCTCCAGCACAGAGTTTCTGAAGCACGGAGTTTCTCCAGCACGGAGTTCCTCCAACACGGAGTTTCTCCAACACGGAGTTTCTCCAGCACAGATTTTCTCCAGCATGGAGTTTCTCGAGCACGGAGTTTCTCCACACGGAGTTTCTCCAGCACGAAGTTTCTCCAAAACAGAGTTTCTCCAACACGGAGTTTCTCCAACACGAAGTTTCTCCGGCGCGGAGTTTCTCCAGCGCGGAGTTTCTCAAGCACGCAGTTTCTCCAACGCAGAGTTTCTCCAGCACGCAGTTTCCCCAGCGCGGAGTTTCTCCAACGCGGAGTTTCTCCAGCACGAAGTTTCTCCAGCACGGAGTTTCTCCAGCACGGAGTTTCTCCAGCACGGAGTTTCAGCAGCGCGGAGTTTCCCAAAGGCGGAGTTTCTCCAACGCAGAGTTTCTCCAACGCAGAGTTTCTCCAACGCAGAGTTTCTTAGAAACAGAGTTTCTCCAGCACGGAGTTTCACCAGCGCGGAGTTTCTCCAGCTCGGAGTTTCTCCAACACGGAGTTTCTCCAGCACGGAGTTTCACCAGCGCGGAGTTTCCCAATGCGGAGTTTCTCCAACGCAGAGTTTCTCCAACGCAGAGTTTCTCCAACGCAGAATTTCTTATAAACAGAGTTTCTCCAGCACGGAGTTTCTCCAGCACGAAGATTCTCCAGCACGGAGACTCTCCAGCAAGCAGTTTCTCCAGCACAGAGTTTCTGAAGCACGGAGTTTTTCCAGCACGGAGTTCCTCCAACACGGAGTTTCTCCAACACAGAGTTTCTCCAGCACAGATTTTCTCCAGCATGGAGTTTCTCTAGCACGGAGTTTCTCCAGCACGGATTTTCTCCAGCACGGAGTTTCTCCAGCACGAAGTTTCTCCAGCACGAAGTTTCTCCAAAACAGAGTTTCTGCAATGCAGTTTCTCCAACGCGGAGTTTCTGCAGCGCGGAGTTTCTCCGGCGCGGAGTTTCTCCAGCGCGGAGTTTCTCCAGCACGCAGTTTCTCCAACGCAGAGTTTCTCCAACGCAGTTTCTCCTACGCGGAGTTTCTCCAGCGCGGAGCTTCTCCAGCGCGGAGTTTCTCCAGCACGGAGTTTCTCCAGCACGCTGTTTCTCCAGCACGGAGATTCTCCAGCGCGGAGTTCCTCCAACGCGGAATTTCTCCAACGCGGAGTTTCTCCAGCGCGGAGTTTCTACAACGCGGAGTATCTCCAAAGCGGAGTTTCTCCAGCGCGGAGTTTCTCTAGCGCGGAGTTTCTAAAGCGCTGAGTTTCTCCAGCTCAGAGTTTCTCCAACACGGAGTTTCTCCAGCACGGAGTATCACCAGCGCGGAGTTTCACAACGCGGAGTTTCTCCAACGCGGAGTTTCTCCAACGCAGAGTTTCTCCAACGCAGAGTTTCTTATAAACAGAGATTCTCCAGCATGGAGTTTCTCCTGCACGAAGTTTCTCCAACACGGAGTTTCTCCAACACGGAGTTTCTCCAACACGGAGTTTCTCCAGCACGGAATTTGTCAAGCACGGAGTTTCTCCAGCCCGGAGTTTCTCCAACACGGAGTTTCTCCAGCACGAAGTTTCTCCAAAACAGAGTTTCTCCAACACGGAGTTTCTCCAACACGAAGTTTCTCCGGCGCGGAGTTTCTCCAGCGCGGAGTTTCTCAAGCACGCAGTTTCTCCAACGCAGAGTTTCTCCAGCACGCAGTTTCCCCAGCGCGGAGTTTCTCCAACGCGGAGTTTCTCCAGCACGAAGTTTCTCCAGCACGGAGTTTCTCCAGCACGGAGTTTCTCCAGCACGGAGTTTCTCCAGCACGGAGTTTCAGCAGCGCGGAGTTTCCCAACGCGGAGTTTCTCCAACGCAGAGTTTCTCCAACGCAGAGTTTCTCCAACGCAGAGTTTCTTAGAAACAGAGTTTCTCCAGCACGGAGTTTCACCAGCGCGGAGTTTCTCCAGCTCGGAGTTTCTCCAACACGGAGTTTCTCCAGCACGGAGTTTCACCAGCGCGGAGTTTCCCAACGCGGAGTTTCTCCAACGCAGAGTTTCTCCAACGCAGAGTTTCTCCAACGCAGAATTTCTTATAAACAGAGTTTCTCCAGCACGGAGTTTCTCCAGCACGAAGATTCTCCAGCACGGAGACTCTCCAGCAAGCAGTTTCTCCAGCACAGAGTTTCTGAAGCACGGAGTTTTTCCAGCACGGAGTTCCTCCAACACGGAGTTTCTCCAACACAGAGTTTCTCCAGCACAGATTTTCTCCAGCATGGAGTTTCTCTAGCACGGAGTTTCTCCAGCACGGATTTTCTCCAGCACGGAGTTTCTCCAGCACGAAGTTTCTCCAGCACGAAGTTTCTCCAAAACAGAGTTTCTCCAACACGGAGTTTCTCCAACACGAAGTTTCTCCGGCGCGGAGTTTCTCCAGCGCGGAGTTTCTCCAGCACGCAGTATCTCCAACGCAGAGTTTCTTCAGCACGCAGTTTCTCCAGCGCGGTGTTTCTCCAGCATGGAGTTTCTCCAAAGCGGAGTTTCTCCAGAGCTGAGTTTTTCTTGCGCGGAGTCTCTAAAGCGCAGAGTTTCTCCAACACGGAGTTTCTCCAGCACGGAGTTTGTCCAGCACGAAGTTTCTCCAACACGGAGTTTCTCCAGCACGGAGATTCTCCAGCAAGCAGTTTCTCCAGCACAGAGTTCCTGAAGCACGGAGTTTCTCCAGCACGGAGTTCCTCCAACACGGAGTTTCTCCAACACGAAGTTTCTCCAGCACAGATTTTCTCCAGCATGGAGTTTCTCTAGCACGGAGTTTCTCCAGCACGGATTTTCTCCAGCACGGAGTTTCTCCAAAACAGGGTTTCTCCAATGCAGTTTCTCCAACGCGGAGTTTCTGCAGCGCGGAGTTTCTCCGGCGCGGAGTTTCTCCAGCGCGGAGTTTCTCCAGCACGCAGTTTCTCCAACGCAGAGTTTCTCCAACGCAGTTTCTCCTACGCGGAGTTTCTCCAGCGCGGAGCTTCTCCAGCGCGGAGTTTCTCCAGCACGGAGTTTCTCCAGCACGCTGTTTCTCCAGCACGGAGATTCTCCAGCGCGGAGTTCCTCCAACGCGGAATTTCTCCAACGCGGAGTTTCTCCAGCGCGGAGTTTCTACAACGCGGAGTATCTCCAAAGCGGAGTTTCTCCAGCGCGGAGTTTCTCTAGCGCGGAGTTTCTAAAGCGCTGAGTTTCTCCAGCTCAGAGTTTCTCCAACACGGAGTTTCTCCAGCACGGAGTATCACCAGCGCGGAGTTTCACAACGCGGAGTTTCTCCAACGCGGAGTTTCTCCAACGCAGAGTTTCTCCAACGCAGAGTTTCTTATAAACAGAGATTCTCCAGCACGGAGTTTCTCCAACACGGAGTTTCTCAAGCACGGAGTTTCTCCAGCATGGAGTTCCTCCAACACGGAGTTTCTCAAACACGAAGTTTCTCCAGCACGTAGTTTCTCCAACACGGAGTTTCTCCAACACGGAATTTCTTAAACACGGAGTTTCTCCAGCACGGAGTTTCTCCAACACGGAGTTTCTCAAGCACGGAGTTTCTCCAGCATGGAGTTCCTCCAACACGGAGCTTCTCAAACACGAAGTTTCTCCAGCACGAAGTTTCTCCTACACGGAGTTTCTCCAACACGGAATATCTTAAACACGGAGTTTCTCCAGCACGGAGACTCTCCAGCAAGCAGTTTCTCCAGCACAGAGTTTCTGAAGCACGGAGTTTCTCCAGCACGGAGTTCCTCCAACACGGAGTTTCTCCAACACGGAGTTTCTCCAGCACAGATTTTCTCCAGCATGGAGTTTCTCCAGCACGGAGTTTCTCCACACGGAGTTTCTCCAGCACGAAGTTTCTCCAAAACAGAGTTTCTCCAACACGGAGTTTCTCCAACACGAAGTTTCTCCGGCGCGGAGTTTCTCCAGCGCGGAGTTTCTCAAGCACGCAGTTTCTCCAACGCAGAGTTTCTCCAGCACGCAGTTTCCCCAGCGCGGAGTTTCTCTAACGCGGAGTTTCTCCAGCACGAAGTTTCTCCAGCACGGAGTTTCTCCAGCACGGACTTTCTCCAGCACGGAGTTTCAGCAGCGCGGAGTTTCCCAACGCGGAGTTTCTCCAACGCAGAGTTTCTCCAACGCAGAGTTTCTCCAACGCAGAGTTTCTTAGAAACAGAGTTTCTCCAGCACGGAGTTTCACCAGCGCGGAGTTTCTCCAGCACGGAGTTTCTCCAGCACGGAGTTTCTCCAGCACGGAGTTTCAGCAGCGCGAAGTTTTCCAACGCGGAGTTTCTCCAACGCAGAGTTTCTCCAACGCAGAGTTTCTCCAACGCAGAGTTTCTTAGAAACAGAGTTTCTCCAGCACGGAGTTTCACCAGCGCGGAGTTTCTCCAGCTCGGAGTTTCTCCAACACGGAGTTTCTCCAGCACGGAGTTTCACCAGCGCGGAGTTTCTCCAACGCGGAGTTTCTCCAACGCAGAGTTTCTCCAACGCAGAGTTTCTTATAAACAGAGATTCTCCAGCACGGAGTTTCTCCTGCACGAAGTTTCTCCAACACGGAGTTTCTCCAACACGGAGTTTCTCCAACACGGAGTTTCTCCAGCACGGAATTTGTCAAGCACGGAGTTTCTCCAGCCCGGAGTTTCTCCAACACGGAGTTTCTCAAGCACGGAGTTTCTCCAGCATGGAGTTCCTCCAACACGGAGTTTCTCAAACACGAAGTTTCTCCAGCACGTAGTTTCTCCAACACGGAGTTTCTCCAACACGGAATTTCTTAAACACGGAGTTTCTCCAGCACGGAGTTTCTCCAACACGGAGTTTCTCAAGCACGGAGTTTCTCCAGCATGGAGTTCCTCCAACACGGAGCTTCTCAAACACGAAGTTTCTCTAGCACGAAGTTTCTCCTACACGGAGTTTCTCCAACACGGAATTTCTTAAACACGGAGTTTCTCCAGCACGGAGACTCTCCAGCAAGCAGTTTCTCCAGCACAGAGTTTCTGAAGCACGGAGTTTCTCCAGCACGGAGTTCCTCCAACACGGAGTTTCTCCAACACGGAGTTTCTCCAGCACAGATTTTCTCCAGCATGGAGTTTCTCGAGCACGGAGTTTCTCCACACGGAGTTTCTCCAGCACGAAGTTTCTCCAAAACAGAGTTTCTCCAACACGGAGTTTCTCCAACACGAAGTTTCTCCGGCGCGGAGTTTCTCCAGCGCGGAGTTTCTCAAGCACGCAGTTTCTCCAACGCAGAGTTTCTCCAGCACGCAGTTTCCCCAGCGCGGAGTTTCTCCAACGCGGAGTTTCTCCAGCACGAAGTTTCTCCAGCACGGAGTTTCTCCAGCACGGAGTTTCTCCAGCACGGAGTTTCAGCAGCGCGGAGTTTCCCAAAGGCGGAGTTTCTCCAACGCAGAGTTTCTCCAACGCAGAGTTTCTCCAACGCAGAGTTTCTTAGAAACAGAGTTTCTCCAGCACGGAGTTTCACCAGCGCGGAGTTTCTCCAGCTCGGAGTTTCTCCAACACGGAGTTTCTCCAGCACGGAGTTTCACCAGCGCGGAGTTTCCCAATGCGGAGTTTCTCCAACGCAGAGTTTCTCCAACGCAGAATTTCTTATAAACAGAGTTTCTCCAGCACGGAGTTTCTCCAGCACGAAGATTCTCCAGCACGGAGACTCTCCAGCAAGCAGTTTCTCCAGCACAGAGTTTCTGAAGCACGGAGTTTTTCCAGCACGGAGTTCCTCCAACACGGAGTTTCTCCAACACAGAGTTTCTCCAGCACAGATTTTCTCCAGCATGGAGTTTCTCTAGCACGGAGTTTCTCCAGCACGGATTTTCTCCAGCACGGAGTTTCTCCAGCACGAAGTTTCTCCAGCACGAAGTTTCTCCAAAACAGAGTTTCTGCAATGCAGTTTCTCCAACGCGGAGTTTCTGCAGCGCGGAGTTTCTCCGGCGCGGAGTTTCTCCAGCGCGGAGTTTCTCCAGCACGCAGTTTCTCCAACGCAGAGTTTCTCCAACGCAGTTTCTCCTACGCGGAGTTTCTCCAGCGCGGAGCTTCTCCAGCGCGGAGTTTCTCCAGCACGGAGTTTCTCCAGCACGCTGTTTCTCCAGCACGGAGATTCTCCAGCGCGGAGTTCCTCCAACGCGGAATTTCTCCAACGCGGAGTTTCTCCAGCGCGGAGTTTCTACAACGCGGAGTATCTCCAAAGCGGAGTTTCTCCAGCGCGGAGTTTCTCTAGCGCGGAGTTTCTAAAGCGCTGAGTTTCTCCAGCTCAGAGTTTCTCCAACACGGAGTTTCTCCAGCACGGAGTATCACCAGCGCGGAGTTTCACAACGCGGAGTTTCTCCAACGCGGAGTTTCTCCAACGCAGAGTTTCTCCAACGCAGAGTTTCTTATAAACAGAGATTCTCCAGCATGGAGTTTCTCCTGCACGAAGTTTCTCCAACACGGAGTTTCTCCAACACGGAGTTTCTCCAACACGGAGTTTCTCCAGCACGGAATTTGTCAAGCACGGAGTTTCTCCAGCCCGGAGTTTCTCCAACACGGAGTTTCTCAAGCACGGAGTTTCTCCAGCATGGAGTTCCTCCAACACGGAGTTTCTCAAACACGAAGTTTCTCCAGCACGTAGTTTCTCCAACACGGAGTTTCTCCAACACGGAATTTCTTAAACACGGAGTTTCTCCAGCACGGAGTTTCTCCAACACGGAGTTTCTCAAGCACGGAGTTTCTCCAGCATGGAGTTCCTCCAACACGGAGCTTCTCAAACACGAAGTTTCTCCAGCACGAAGTTTCTCCTACACGGAGTTTCTCCAACACGGAATTTCTTAAACACGGAGTTTCTCCAGCACGGAGACTCTCCAGCAAGCAGTTTCTCCAGCACAGAGTTTCTGAAGCACGGAGTTTCTCCAGCACGGAGTTCCTCCAACACGGAGTTTCTCCAACACGGAGTTTCTCCAGCACAGATTTTCTCCAGCATGGAGTTTCTCCAGCACGGAGTTTCTCCACACGGAGTTTCTCCAGCACGAAGTTTCTCCAAAACAGAGTTTCTCCAACACGGAGTTTCTCCAACACGAAGTTTCTCCGGCGCGGAGTTTCTCCAGCGCGGAGTTTCTCAAGCACGCAGTTTCTCCAACGCAGAGTTTCTCCAGCACGCAGTTTCCCCAGCGCGGAGTTTCTCCAACGCGGAGTTTCTCCAGCACGAAGTTTCTCCAGCACGGAGTTTCTCCAGCACGGAGTTTCTCCAGCACGGAGTTTCAGCAGCGCGGAGTTTCCCAACGCGGAGTTTCTCCAACGCAGAGTTTCTCCAACGCAGAGTTTCTCCAACGCAGAGTTTCTTAGAAACAGAGTTTCTCCAGCACGGAGTTTCACCAGCGCGGAGTTTCTCCAGCTCGGAGTTTCTCCAACACGGAGTTTCTCCAGCACGGAGTTTCACCAGCGCGGAGTTTCCCAACGAGGAGTTTCTCCAACGCAGAGTTTCTCCAACGCAGAGTTTCTCCAACGCAGAATTTCTTATAAACAGAGTTTCTCCAGCACGGAGTTTCTCCAGCACGGAGACTCTCCAGCAAGCAGTTTCTCCAGCACAGAGTTTCTGAAGCACGGAGTTTTTCCAGCACGGAGTTCCTCCAACACGGAGTTTCTCCAACACAGAGTTTCTCCAGCACAGATTTTCTCCAGCATGGAGTTTCTCTAGCACGGAGTTTCTCCAGCACTGATTTTCTCCAGCACGGAGTTTCTCCAGCACGAAGTTTCTCCAGCACGAAGTTTCTCCAAAACAGAGTTTCTCCAACACGGAGTTTCTCCAACACGAAGTTTCTCCGGCGCGGAGTTTCTCCAGCGCGGAGTTTCTCCAGCACGCAGTATCTCCAACGCAGAGTTTCTCCAGCACGCAGTTTCTCCAGCGCGGAGTTTCTCCAGCATGGAGTTTCTCCAAAGCGGAGTTTCTCCAGAGCTGAGTTTTTCTTGCGCGGAGTCTCTAAAGCGCAGAGTTTCTCCAACACGGAGTTTCTCCAGCACGGAGTTTGTCCAGCACGAAGTTTCTCCAACACGGAGTTTCTCCAACACGGAGTTTCTTAAACACGGAGTTTCTCCAGCACGGAGTTTCTCCAACACGGAGATTCTCCAGCAAGCAGTTTCTCCAGCACAGAGTTCCTGAAGCACGGAGTTTCTCCAGCACGGAGTTCCTCCAACACGGAGTTTCTCCAACACGAAGTTTCTCCAGCACAGATTTTCTCCAGCATGGAGTTTCTCTAGCACGGAGTTTCTCCAGCACGGATTTTCTCCAGCACGGAGTTTCTCCAAAACAGAGTTTCTCCAACGCGGAGTTTCTGCAGCGCGGAGTTTCTCCAGCGCGGAGTTTCTCCAGCACGCAGTTTCTCCAACGCAGAGTTTCTCCAACGCAGTTTCTCCTACGCGGAGTTTCTCCAGCGCGGAGCTTCTCCAGCGCGGAGTTTCTCCAGCACGGAGTTTCTCCAGCACGCAGTTTCTCCAGCACGGAGATTCTCCAGCGCGGAGTTCCTCCAACGCGGAATTTCTCCAACGCGGAGTTTCTCCAGCGCGGAGTTTCTACAACGCGGAGTATCTCCAAAGCGGAGTTTCTCCAGCGCGGAGTTTCTCTAGCGCGGAGTTTCTAAAGCGCTGAGTTTCTCCAGCTCAGAGTTTCTCCAACACGGAGTTTCTTCAGCACGGAGTATCACCAGCGCGGAGTTTCACAACGCGGAGTTTCTCCAACGCGGAGTTTCTCCAACGCAGAGTTTCTCCAACGCAGAGTTTCTTATAAACAGAGATTCTCCAGCACGGAGTTTCTCCTGCACGAAGTTTCTCCAACACGGAGTTTCTCCAACACGGAGTTTCTCCAACACGGAGTTTCTCCAGCACGGAATTTGTCAAGCACGGAGTTTCTCCAGCCCGGAGTTTCTCCAACACGGAGTTTCTCAAGCACGGAGTTTCTCCAGCATGGAGTTCCTCCAACACGGAGTTTCTCAAACACGAAGTTTCTCCAGCACGTAGTTTCTCCAACACGGAGTTTCTCTAACACGGAATTTCTTAAACACGGAGTTTCTCCAGCACGGAGTTTCTCCAACACGGAGTTTCTCAAGCACGGAGTTTCTCCAACACGGAGTTTCTCCAGCACGGAGTATCACCAGCGCGGAGTTTCACAACGCGGAGTTTCTCCAACGCGGAGTTTCTCCAACGCAGAGTTTCTCCAACGCAGAGTTTCTTATAAACAGAGATTCTCCAGCATGGAGTTTCTCCTGCACGAAGTTTCTCCAACACGGAGTTTCTCCAACACGGAGTTTCTCCAACACGGAGTTTCTCCAGCACGGAATTTGTCAAGCACGGAGTTTCTCCAGCCCGGAGTTTCTCCAACACGGAGTTTCTCAAGCACGGAGTTTCTCCAGCATGGAGTTCCTCCAACACGGAGTTTCTCAAACACGAAGTTTCTCCAGCACGTAGTTTCTCCAACACGGAGTTTCTCCAACACGGAATTTCTTAAACACGGAGTTTCTCCAGCACGGAGTTTCTCCAACACGGAGTTTCTCAAGCACGGAGTTTCTCCAGCATGGAGTTCCTCCAACACGGAGCTTCTCAAACACGAAGTTTCTCCAGCACGAAGTTTCTCCTACACGGAGTTTCTCCAACACGGAATTTCTTAAACACGGAGTTTCTCCAGCACGGAGACTCTCCAGCAAGCAGTTTCTCCAGCACAGAGTTTCTGAAGCACGGAGTTTCTCCAGCACGGAGTTCCTCCAACACGGAGTTTCTCCAACACGGAGTTTCTCCAGCACAGATTTTCTCCAGCATGGAGTTTCTCCAGCACGGAGTTTCTCCACACGGAGTTTCTCCAGCACGAAGTTTCTCCAAAACAGAGTTTCTCCAACACGGAGTTTCTCCAACACGAAGTTTCTCCGGCGCGGAGTTTCTCCAGCGCGGAGTTTCTCAAGCACGCAGTTTCTCCAACGCAGAGTTTCTCCAGCACGCAGTTTCCCCAGCGCGGAGTTTCTCCAACGCGGAGTTTCTCCAGCACGAAGTTTCTCCAGCACGGAGTTTCTCCAGCACGGAGTTTCTCCAGCACGGAGTTTCAGCAGCGCGGAGTTTCCCAACGCGGAGTTTCTCCAACGCAGAGTTTCTCCAACGCAGAGTTTCTCCAACGCAGAGTTTCTTAGAAACAGAGTTTCTCCAGCACGGAGTTTCACCAGCGCGGAGTTTCTCCAGCTCGGAGTTTCTCCAACACGGAGTTTCTCCAGCACGGAGTTTCACCAGCGCGGAGTTTCCCAACGAGGAGTTTCTCCAACGCAGAGTTTCTCCAACGCAGAGTTTCTCCAACGCAGAATTTCTTATAAACAGAGTTTCTCCAGCACGGAGTTTCTCCAGCACGGAGACTCTCCAGCAAGCAGTTTCTCCAGCACAGAGTTTCTGAAGCACGGAGTTTTTCCAGCACGGAGTTCCTCCAACACGGAGTTTCTCCAACACAGAGTTTCTCCAGCACAGATTTTCTCCAGCATGGAGTTTCTCTAGCACGGAGTTTCTCCAGCACTGATTTTCTCCAGCACGGAGTTTCTCCAGCACGAAGTTTCTCCAGCACGAAGTTTCTCCAAAACAGAGTTTCTCCAACACGGAGTTTCTCCAACACGAAGTTTCTCCGGCGCGGAGTTTCTCCAGCGCGGAGTTTCTCCAGCACGCAGTATCTCCAACGCAGAGTTTCTCCAGCACGCAGTTTCTCCAGCGCGGAGTTTCTCCAGCATGGAGTTTCTCCAAAGCGGAGTTTCTCCAGAGCTGAGTTTTTCTTGCGCGGAGTCTCTAAAGCGCAGAGTTTCTCCAACACGGAGTTTCTCCAGCACGGAGTTTGTCCAGCACGAAGTTTCTCCAACACGGAGTTTCTCCAACACGGAGTTTCTTAAACACGGAGTTTCTCCAGCACGGAGTTTCTCCAACACGGAGATTCTCCAGCAAGCAGTTTCTCCAGCACAGAGTTCCTGAAGCACGGAGTTTCTCCAGCACGGAGTTCCTCCAACACGGAGTTTCTCCAACACGAAGTTTCTCCAGCACAGATTTTCTCCAGCATGGAGTTTCTCTAGCACGGAGTTTCTCCAGCACGGATTTTCTCCAGCACGGAGTTTCTCCAAAACAGAGTTTCTCCAACGCGGAGTTTCTGCAGCGCGGAGTTTCTCCAGCGCGGAGTTTCTCCAGCACGCAGTTTCTCCAGCACGCAGTTTCTCCAGCACGGAGATTCTCCAGCGCGGAGTTCCTCCAACGCGGAATTTCTCCAACGCGGAGTTTCTCCAGCGCGGAGTTTCTACAACGCGGAGTATCTCCAAAGCGGAGTTTCTCCAGCGCGGAGTTTCTCTAGCGCGGAGTTTCTAAAGCGCTGAGTTTCTCCAGCTCAGAGTTTCTCCAACACGGAGTTTCTCCAGCACGGAGTATCACCAGCGCGGAGTTTCACAACGCGGAGTTTCTCCAACGCGGAGTTTCTCCAACGCAGAGTTTCTCCAACGCAGAGTTTCTTATAAACAGAGATTCTCCAGCACGGAGTTTCTCCTGCACGAAGTTTCTCCAACACGGAGTTTCTCCAACACGGAGTTTCTCCAACACGGAGTTTCTCCAGCACGGAATTTGTCAAGCACGGAGTTTCTCCAGCCCGGAGTTTCTCCAACACGGAGTTTCTCAAGCACGGAGTTTCTCCAGCATGGAGTTCCTCCAACACGGAGTTTCTCAAACACGAAGTTTCTCCAGCACGTAGTTTCTCCAACACGGAGTTTCTCTAACACGGAATTTCTTAAACACGGAGTTTCTCCAGCACGGAGTTTCTCCAACACGGAGTTTCTCAAGCACGGAGTTTCTCCAGCATGGAGTTCCTCCAACACGGAGCTTCTCAAACACGAAGTTTCTCCAGCACGAAGTTTCTCCTACACGGAGTTTCTCCAACACGGAATTTCTTAAACACGGAGTTTCTCCAGCACGGAGACTCTCCAGCAAGCAGTTTCTCCAGCACAGAGTTTCTGAAGCACGGAGTTTCTCCAGCACGGAGTTCCTCCAACACGGAGTTTCTCCAACACGGAGTTTCTCCAGCACATATTTTCTCCAGCATGGAGTTTCTCCAGCACGGAGTTTCTCCACACGGAGTTTCTCCAGCACGAAGTTTCTCCAAAACAGAGTTTCTCCAACACGGAGTTTCTCCAACACGAAGTTTCTCCGGCGCGGAGTTTCTCCAGCGCGGAGTTTCTCAAGCACGCAGTTTCTCCAACGCAGAGTTTCTCCAGCACGCAGTTTCCCCAGCGCGGAGTTTCTCCAACGCGGAGTTTCTCCAGCACGAAGTTTCTCCAGCACGGAGTTTCTCCAGCACGGAGTTTCTCCAGCACGGAGTTTCAGCAGCGCGGAGTTTCCCAACGCGGAGTTTCTCCAACGCAGAGTTTCTCCAACGCAGAGTTTCTCCAACGCAGAGTTTCTTAGAAACAGAGTTTCTCCAGCACGGAGTTTCACCAGCGCGGAGTTTCTCCAGCTCGGAGTTTCTCCAACACGGAGTTTCTCCAGCACGGAGTTTCACCAGCGCGGAGTTTCCCAACGCGGAGTTTCTCCAACGCAGAGTTTCTCCAACGCAGAGTTTCTCCAACGCAGAATTTCTTATAAACAGAGTTTCTCCAGCACGGAGTTTCTCCAGCACGAAGATTCTCCAGCACGGAGTTTCTCCTGCACGAAGTTTCTCCAACACGGAGTTTCTCCAACACGGAGTTTCTCCAGCACGGAGTTTGTCAAGCACGGAGTTTCTTCAGCACGGAGTTTCTCCAACACGGAGTTTCTCAAGCACGGAGTTTCTCCAGCATGGAGTTCCTCCAACACGGAGCTTCTCAAACACGAAGTTTCTCCAGCACGAAGTTTCTCCAACACGGAGTTTCTCGAACACGGAATTTCTTAAACACGAAGTTTCTCCAGCACGGAGACTCTCCAGCAAGCAGTTTCTCCAGCACAGAGTTTCTGAAGCATGGAGTTTCTCCAGCACGGAGTTCCTCCAACACGGAGTTTCTCCAACACGGAGTTTCTCCAGCACAGATTTTCTCCAGCATGGAGTTTCTCTAGCACGGAGTTTCTCCAGCACGGATTTTCTCCAGCACGGAGTTTCTCCAGCACGCAGTATCTCCAATGCAGAGTTTCTCCAGCACGAAGTTTCTCCAGCGCGGAGTTTCTCCAGCGTGGAGTTTCTCCAAAGCGGAGTTTCTCCAGAGCTGAGTTTTTCATGCGCGGAGTCTCTAAAGCGCGGAGTTTCTCCAACACGGAGTTTCTCCAGCACGGAGTTTCTCCAACACGGAGTTTGTCCAACACTGAGTTTCTGAAACACGAAGTTTCTCCAGCACGAAGTTTCTCCAACACGGAGTTTCTCCAACACGGAGTTTCTTAAACACGGATTTTCTCCAGCACGGAGTTTCTCCAGCACGGAGATTCTCCAGCAAGCAGTTTCTACAGCACAGAGTTCCTGAAGCACGGAGTTTCTCCAGCACGGAGTTCCTCCAACACGGAGTTTCTCCAACACGAAGTTTCTCCAGCACAGATTTTCTCCAGCATGGAGTTTCTCTAGCACGGAGTTTCTCCAGCACGGATTTTCTCCAGCACGGAGTTTCTCCAGCACGGAGTTTCTCCAAAACAGAGTTTCTCCAACGCAGTTTCTCCAACGCGGAGTTTCTGCAGCGCGGAGTTTATCCGGCGCGGAGTTTCTCCAGCGCGGAGTTTCTCCAGCACGCAGTTTCTCCAACGCAGAGTTTCTCCAACGCAGTTTCTCCTACGCGGAGTTTCTCCAGCGCGGAGCTTCTCCAGCGCGGAGTTTCTCCAGCACGGAGTTTCTCCAGCACGCAGTTTCTCCAGCACGGAGATTCTCCAGCGCGGAGTTCCTCCAACGCGGAATTTCTCCAACGCGGAGTTTCTCCAGCGCGGAGTTTCTACAACGCGGAGTATCTCCAAAGCGGAGTTTCTCCGGCGCGGAGTTTCTCTAGCGCGGAGTTTCTAAAGCGCGGAGTTTCTCCAGCTCAGAGTTTCTCCAACACGGAGTTTCTCCAGCACGCAGTTTCACCAGCGCGGAGTTTCACAACGCGGAGTTTCTCCAACGCGGAGTTTCTCCAACGCAGAGTTTCTCCAACGCAGAGTTTCTCCAACGCAGAGTTTCTTATAAACAGAGATTCTCCAGCACGGAGTTTCTCCTGCACGAAGTTTCTTTAACACGGAGTTTCTCCAACACGGAGTTTCTCCAGCACGGAATTTGTCAAGCACGGAGTTTCTCCAGCCCGGAGTTTCTCCAACACGGAGTTTCTCAAGCACGGAGTTTCTCCAGCATGGAGTTCCTCCAACACGGAGTTTCTCAAAGACGAAGTTTCTCCAGCACGTAGTTTCTCCAACACGGAGTTTCTCCAACACGGAATTTCTTAAACACGGAGTTTCTCCAGCACGGAGTTTCTCCAACACGGAGTTTCTCAAGCACGGAGTTTCTCCAGCATGGAGTTCCTCCAACACGGAGCTTCTCAAACACGAAGTTTCTCCAGCACGAAGTTTCTCCTACACGGAGTTTCTCCAACACGGAATTTCTTAAACACGGAGTTTCTCCAGCACGGAGACTCTCCAGCAAGCAGTTTCTCCAGCACAGAGTTTCTGAAGCACGGAGTTTCTCCAGCACGGAGTTCCTCCAACACGGAGTTTCTCCAACACGGAGTTTCTCCAGCACAGATTTTCTCCAGCATGGAGTTTCTCCAGCACGGAGTTTCTCCACACGGAGTTTCTCCAGCACGAAGTTTCTCCAAAACAGAGTTTCTCCAACACGGAGTTTCTCCAACAAGAAGTTTCTCCGGCGCGGAGTTTCTCCAGCGCGGAGTTTCTCAAGCACGCAGTTTCTCCAACGCAGAGTTTCTCCAGCACGCAGTTTCCCCAGCGCGGAGTTTCTCCAACGCGGAGTTTCTCCAGCACGAAGTTTCTCCAGCACGGAGTTTCTCCAGTACGGAGTTTCTCCAGCACGGAGTTTCAGCAGCGCGGAGTTTCCCAACGCGGAGTTTCTCCAACGCAGAGTTTCTCCAACGCAGAGTTTCTCCAACGCAGAGTTTCTTAGAAACAGAGTTTCTCCAGCACGGAGTTTCACCAGCGCGGAGTTTCTCCAGCTCGGAGTTTCTCCAACACGGAGTTTCTCCAGCACGGAGTTTCACCAGCGCGGAGTTTCCCAACGCGGAGTTTCTCCAACGCAGAGTTTCTCCAACGCAGAGTTTCTCCAACGCAGAGTTTCTTATAAACAGAGTTTCTCCAGCATGGAGTTTCTCCAGCACGAAGATTCTCCAGCACGGAATTTGTCAAGCACGGAGTTTCTTCAGCACGGAGTTTCTCCAACACGGAGTTTCTCAAGCACGGAGTTTCTCCAGCATGGAGTTTCTCGAACACGGAATTTCTTAAACACGAAGTTTCTCCAGCACGGAGACTCTCCAGCAAGCAGTTTCTCCAGCACAGAGTTTCTGAAGCACGGAGTTTCTCCAGCACGGAGTTCCTCCAACACGGAGTTTCTCCAACACGGAGTTTCTCCAGCACAGATTTTCTCCAGCATGGAGTTTCTCTAGCACGGAGTTTCTCCAGCACGGATTTTCTCCAGCACGGAGTTTCTCCAGCACGCAGTATCTCCAACGCAGAGTTTCTCCAGCACGCAGTTTCTCCAGCGCGGAGTTTCTCCAGCGTGGAGTTTCTCCAAAGCGGAGTTTCTCCAGAGCTGAGTTTTTCTTGCGCGGAGTCTCTAAAGCGCGGAGTTTCTCCAACACGGAGTTTCTCCAGCACGGAGTTTGTCCAGCACGGAGTTTCTCCAACACGGAGTTTGTCCAACACTGAGTTTCTGAAACACGAAGTTTCTCCAGCACGAAGTTTCTCCAACACGGAGTTTCTCCAACACGGAGTTTCTTAAACACGGAGTTTCTCCAGCACGGAGTTTCTCCAGCACGGAGATTCTCCAGCAAGCAGTTTCTCCAGCACAGAGTTCCTGAAGCACGGAGTTTCTCCAGCACGGAGTTCCTCCAACACGGAGTTTCTCCAACACGAAGTTTCTCCAGCACAGATTTTCTCCAGCATGGAGTTTCTCTAGCACGGAGTTTCTCCAGCACGGATTTTCTCCAGCACGGAGTTTCTCCAGCACGGAGTTTCTCCAAAACAGAGTTTCTCAAACGCAGTTTCTCCAACGCGGAGTTTCTGCAGCGCGGAGTTTCTCCGGCGCGGAGTTTCTCCAGCGCGGAGTTTCTCCAGCACGCAGTTTCTCCTACGCGGAGTTTCTCCAGCGCGGAGCTTCTCCAGCGCGGAGTTTCTCCAGCACAGAGTTTCTCCAGCACGCAGTTTCTCCAGCACGGAGATTCTCCAGCGCGGAGTTCCTCCAACGCGGAATTTCTCCAACGCGGAGTTTCTCCAGCGCGGAGTTTCTACAACGCGGAGTATCTCCAAAGCGGAGTTTCTCTAGCGCGGAGTTTCTAAAGCGCGGAGTTTCTCCAGCTCAGAGTTTCTCCAACACGGAGTTTCTCCAGCACGGAGTTTCACCAGCGCGGAGTTTCACAACGCGGAGTTTCTCCAACGCGGAGTTTCTCCAACGCAGAGTTTCTCCAACGCAGAGTTTCTCCAACGCAGAGTTTCTTATAAACAGAGATTCTCCAGCACGGAGTTTCTCCTGCACGAAGTTTCTTTAACACGGAGTTTCTCCAACACGGAGTTTCTCCAGCACGGAATTTGTCAAGCACGGAGTTTCTCCAGCCCGGAGTTTCTCCAACACGGAGTTTCTCAAGCACGGAGTTTCTCCAGCATGGAGTTCCTCCAACATGGAGTTTCTCAAACACGAAGTTTCTCCAGCACGTAGTTTCTCCAACACGGAGTTTCTCCAACACGGAATTTCTTAAACACGGAGTTTCTCCAGCACGGAGTTTCTCCAACACGGAGTTTCTCAAGCACGGAGTTTCTCCAGCATGGAGTTCCTCCAACACGGAGCTTCTCAAACACGAAGTTTCTCCAGCACGAAGTTTCTTCTACACGGAGTTTCTCCAACACGGAATTTCTTAAACACGGAGTTTCTCCAGCACGGAGACTCTCCAGCAAGCAGTTTCTCCAGCACAGAGTTTCTGAAGCACGGAGTTTCTCCAGCACGGAGTTCCTCCAACACGGAGTTTCTCCAACACGGAGTTTCTCCAGCACAGATTTTCTTCAGCATGGAGTTTCTCCAGCACGGAGTTTCTCCACACGGAGTTTCTCCAGCACGAAGTTTCTCCAAAACAGAGTTTCTCCAACACGGAGTTTCTCCAACACGAAGTTTCTCCGGCGCGGAGTTTCTCCAGCGCGGAGTTTCGCCAGCACGCAGTTTCTCCAACGCAGAGTTTCTCCAGCACGCAGTTCCCCAGCGCGGAGTTTCTCCAACGCGGAGTTTCTCCACAGCGGAGTTTCTCTAGCGCGGAGTTTCTAAAGCGCGGAGTTTCTCCAGCTCGGAGTTTCTCCAACACGGAGTTTCTCCAGCACGGAGTTTCACCAGCGCGGAGTTTCCCAACGCGGAGTTTCTCCAACGCGGAGTTTCTCCAACGCAGAGTTTCTCCAACGCAGAGTTTCTCCAACGCAGAGTTTCTTATAAACAGAGTTTCTCCAGCACGGAGTTTCTCTAGCACGGAGTTTCTCCTGCACGAAGTTTCTCCAACACGGAGTTTCTCCAACACGGAGTTTCTCCAGCACGGAGTTTGTCCAGCACGGAGTTTCTCCAGCACGGAGTTTCTCCAACACGGAGTTTGTCCAACACGGAGTTTCTCAAACACGAAGTTTCTCCAGCACGAAGTTTCTCCAACACGGAGTTTCTCCAACGCAGTTTCTCCAACGCGGAGTTTCTCCAGCGCGGAGTTTCTCCAGCGCGGAGCTTCTCCAGAGCGGAGTTTCTCCAGCACGGAGTTTCTCCAGCACGGAGTTTCTAAAGCGCGGAGTTTCTCCAGCTCGGAGTTTCTCCAACACGGAGTTTCTCCAGCGCGGAGTTTCCCAACGCGGAGTTTCTCCAACGCGGACTTTCTCCAACGCAGAGTTTCTCCAACGCAGAGTTTCTCCAACGCAGAGCTTCTCATACACAGAGATTGTCCAGCTCGGAGTTTCTCCAGCGCGGAGTTTCTCCTGCGCGGAGCTTCTCCAGCGCGGAGTTTCTCCAGCACGGAGTTTCTCCAGCACGTAGTTTTTCCAGCGCGGAGTTCCTCCAGCGCGGAATTTCTCCAACGCGGAGTTTCTCCAGCGCGGAGTTTCTCCAACGCGGAGTTTCTCCAAAGCCGAGTTTCTCCAGCGCGGAGTTTCTTGAGCGCGGAGTTTCTTAAGCGCGGAGTTTGTCCAGCTCGGAGTTTCTTCAACACGGAGTTTCTCCAGCATGGAGTTTCTCCAGCGCGGAGTTTCGGAACGCGGAGTTTCTCCAACGCAGAGTTTCTCCAACACGGAGTTTCTCCAGCACGGAGTTTCACCAGCGCGGAGTTTCAAAACGCGGAGTTTCTCCAACGCAGAGTTTCTCCAACGCAGTGTTTCTTATAAACAGAGTTTCTCCAGCACGGTGTTTCTCCAGCACGAAGATTCTCCAGCACGGAGTTTCTCCTGCACGAAGTTTCTCCAACACGGAGTTTCTCCAACACGGAGTTTCTCCAGCACGGAGTTTGTCAAGCACGGAGTTTCTTCAGCACGGAGTTTCTCCAACACGGAGTTTCTCAAGCACGGAGTTTCTCCAGCATGGAGTTCCTCCAACACGGAGCTTCTCAAACACGAAGTTTCTCCAGCACGAAGTTTCTCCAACACGGAGTTTCTTGAACACGGAATTTCTTAAACACGAAGTTTCTCCAGCACGGAGACTCTCCAGCAAGCAGTTTCTCCAGCACAGAGTTTCTGAAGCACGGAGTTTCTCCAGCACGGAGTTCCTCCAACACGGAGTTTCTCCAACACGGAGTTTCTCCAGCACAGATTTTCTCCAGCATGGAGTTTCTCTAGCACGGAGTTTCTCCAGCACGGATTTTCTCCAGCACGGAGTTTCTCCAGCACGGAGTTTCTCCAGCACGAAGTTTCTCCAAAACAGAGTTTCTCCAACACGGAGTTTCTCCAACACGAAGTTTCTCCGGCGCGGAGTTTCTCCAGCGCGGAGTTTCTCCAGCACGCAGTATCTCCAACGCAGAGTTTCTCCAGCACGCAGTTTCTCCAGCACTGAGTTTGTCCAGCACGGAGTTTCTCCAACACGGAGTTTGTCCAACACTGAGTTTCTGAAACACGAAGTTTCTCCAGCACGAAGTTTCTCCAACACGGAGTTTCTCCAACACGGAGTTTCTTAAACACGGAGTTTCTCCAGCACGGAGTTTCTCCAGCACGGAGATTCTCCAGCAAGCAGTTTCTCCAGCACAGAGTTCCTGAAGCACGGAGTTTCTCCAGCACGGAGTTCCTCCAGCACAGATTTTCTCCAGCATGGAGTTTCTCTAGCACGGAGTTTCTCCAGCACGGATTTTCTCCAGCACGGAGTTTCTCCAGCACGGAGTTTCTCCAAAACAGAGTTTCTCCAACGCAGTTTCTCCAACGCGGAGTTTCTGCAGCGCGGAGTTTCTCCGGCGCGGAGTTTCTCCAGCGCGGAGTTTCTCCAGCACGCAGTTTCTCCAACGCAGAGTTTCTCCAACGCAGTTTCTCCTACGCGGAGTTTCTCCAGCGCGGAGCTTCTCCAGCGCGGAGTTTCTCCAGCACGGAGTTTCTCCAGCACGCAGTTTCTCCAGCACGGAGATTCTCCAGCGCGGAGTTCCTCCAACGCGGAATTTCTCCAACGCGGAGTTTCTCCAGCGCGGAGTTTCTACAACGCGGAGTATCTCCAAAGCGGAGTTTCTCCAGCGCGGAGTTTCTCTAGCGCGGAGTTTCTAAAGTGCGGAGTTTCTCCAGCTCAGAGTTTCTCCAACACGGAGTTTCTCCAGCACGGAGTTTCACCAGCGCGGAGTTTCACAACGCGGAGTTTCTCCAACGCGGAGTTTCTCCAAAGCAGAGTTTCTCCAACGCAGAGTTTCTCCAACGCAGAGTTTCTTATAAACAGAGATTCTCCAGCACGGAGTTTCTCCTGCACGGAGTTTCTCCAACACGGAGTTTCTCCAGCACGGAATTTGTCAAGCACGGAGTTTCTCCAGCCCGGAGTTTCTCCAACACGGAGTTTCTCAAGCACGGAGTTTCTCCAGCATGGAGTTCCTCCAACACAGAGTTTCTCAAACACGAATTTTCTCCAGCACGGAGACTCTCCAGCAAGCAGTTTCTCCAGCACAGAGTTTCTGAAGCACGGAGTTTCTCCAGCACGGAGTTCCTCCAACACGGAGTTTCTCCAACACGGAGTTTCTCCAGCACAGATTTTCTCCAGCATGGAGTTTCTCCAGCACGGAGTTTCTCCACACGGAGTTTCTCCAGCACGAAGTTTCTCCAAAACAGAGTTTCTCCAACACGGAGTTTCTCCAAAACGAAGTTTCTCCGGCGCGGAGTTTCTCCAGCGCGGAGTTTCTCCAGCACGCAGTTTCTCCAACGCAGAGTTTCTCCAGCACGCAGTTCCCCAGCGCGGAGTTTCTCCAACGCGGAGTTTCTCCAAAGCGGAGTTTCTCCACAGCGGAGTTTCTCTAGCGCGGAGTTTCTAAAGCGCGGAGTTTCTCCAGCTCGGAGTTTCCCAACGCGGAGTTTCTCCAACGCGGAGTTTCTCCAACGCAGAGTTTCTCCAACGCAGAGTTTCTCCAACGCAGAGTTTCTTATAAACAGAGTTTCTCCAGCACGGATTTTCTCTAGCACGGAGTTTCTCCTGCACGAAGTTTCTCCAACACGGAGTTTCTCCAGCACGGAGTTTGTCCAGCACGGAGTTTCTCCAGCACGGAGTTTCTCCAACACGGAGTTTGTCCAACACGGAGTTTCTCAAACACGAAGTTTCTCCAGCATGAAGTTTCTCCAACACGGAGTTTCTCCAACACGAAGTTTCTCCGGCGCGGAGTTTCTCTAGCGCGGAGTTTCTCCAGCACGCAGTTTCTCCAACGCAGAGTTTCTCCAACGCAGTTTCTCCAACGCGGAGTTTCTCCAGCGCGGAGTTTCTCCAGCGCGGAGCTTCTCCAGAGCGGAGTTTCTCCAGCACGGAGTTTCTCCAGCACGGAGTTTCTAAAGCGCGGAGTTTCTCCAGCTCGGAGTTTCTCCAACACGGAGTTTCTCAAGCGCGGAGTTTCCCAACGCGGAGTTTCTCCAACGCGGACTTTCTCCTGCGCGGAGCTTTTCCAGCGCGGAGTTTCTCCAGCACGGAGTTTCTCCGGCACGTAGTTTTTCCAGCGCGGAGTTCCTCCAGCGCGGAATTTCTCCAACGCGGAGTTTCTCCAGCGCGGAGTTTCTCCAACGCGGAGTTTCTCCAAAGCCGAGTTTCTCCAGCGCGGAGTTTCTTAAGCGCGGAGTTTGTCCATCTCGGAGTTTCTTCAACACGGAGTTTCTCCAGCATGGAGTTTCTCCAGCGCGGAGTTTCGCAACGCGGAGTTTCTCCAACGCAGAGTTTCTCCAACGCAGAGTTTCTCCAACGCAGAGTTTCTCCAACGCAGAGTTTCTTAGAAACAGAGTTTCTCCAGCACGGAGTGTCACCAGCGCGGAGTTTCTCCAGCTCGGAGTTTCTCCAACACGGAGTTTCTCCAGCACGGAGTTTCACCAGCGCGGAGTTTCCCAACGCGGAGTTTCTCCAACGCAGAGTTTCTCCAACGCAGAGTTTCTCCAACGCAGAGCTTCTTATAAACAGAGTTTCTCCAGCACGGAGTTTCTCCTACACGAAGTTTCTCCAACACGGAGTTTCTCCAACACGGAGTTTCTCCAGCACGGAGTTTATCAAGCACGGAGTTTCTTCAGCACGGAGTTTCTCCAACACGGAGTTTCTCAAGCACGGAGTTTCTCCAGCATGGAGTTCCTCCAACACGGAGCTTCTCAAACACGAAGTTTCTCCAGCACGAAGTTTCTCCAACACGGAGTTTCTCGAACACGGAATTTCTTAAACACGAAGTTTCTCCAGCAATGAGACTCTCCAGCAAGCAGTTTCTCCAGCACAGAGTTTCTGAAGCACGGAGTTTTTCCAGCACGGAGTTCCTCCAACACGGAGTTTCTCCAACACAGAGTTTCTCCAGCACAGAGTTTCTCCAGCATGGAGTTTCTCTAGCACGGAGTTTCTCCAGCACGGATTTTATCCAGCACGGAGTTTCTCCAGCACGAAGTTTCTCCAGCACGTAGTTTCTCCAAAACAGAGTTTCTCCAACACAGAGTTTCTCCAACACGAAGTTTCTCCGGCGCGGAGTTTCTCGAGCATGGAGTTTCTCCAGCGCGGAGTTTCTCAAGCACGCAGTTTCTCCAACGCAGAGTTTCTCCAGCACGCAGTTTCCCCAGCGCGGAGTTTCTCCAACGCGGAGTTTCTCCAGCACGAAGTTTCTCCAGCACGGAGTTTCTCCAGCACGGAGTTTCTCCAGCACGGAGTTTCAGCAGCGCGGAGTTTCCCAACGCGGAGTTTCTCCAACGCAGAGTTTCTCCAACGCAGAGTTTCTCCAACGCAGAGTTTCTTAGAAACAGAGTTTCTCCAGCACGGAGTTTCACCAGCGCGGAGTTTCTCCAGCTCGGAGTTTCTCCAACACGGAGTTTCTCCAGCACGGAGTTTCACCAGCGCGGAGTTTCCCAACGCGGAGTTTCTCCAACGCAGAGTTTCTCCAACGCAGAGTTTCTCCAACGCAGAATTTCTTATAAACAGAGTTTCTCCAGCACGGAGTTTCTCCTGCACGAAGTTTCTCCAACACGGAGTTTCTCCAACACGGAGTTTCTCCAACACGGAGTTTCTCAAGCACGGAGTTTCTCCAGCATGGAGTTCCTCCAACACGGAGCTTCTCAAACACGAAGTTTCTCCAGCACGAAGTTTCTCCAACACGGAGTTTCTCGAACACGGAATTTCTTAAACACGAAGTTTCTCCAGCACGGAGACTCTCCAGCAAGCAGTTTCTCCAGCACAGAGTTTCTGAAGCATGGAGTTTCTCCAGCACGGAGTTCCTCCAACACGGAGTTTCTCCAACACGGAGTTTCTCCAGCACAGATTTTCTCCAGCATGGAGTTTCTCTAGCACGGAGTTTCTCCAGCACGGATTTTCTCCAGCACGGAGTTTCTCCAGCACGCAGTATCTCCAACGCAGAGTTTCTCCAGCACGCAGTTTCTCCAGCGCGGAGTTTCTCCAGCGTGGAGTTTCTCCAAAGCGGAGTTTCTCCAGAGCTGAGTTTTTCATGCGCGGAGTCTCTAAAGCGCGGAGTTTCTCCAACACGGAGTTTCTCCAGCACGGAGTTTCTCCAACACGGAGTTTGTCCAACACTGAGTTTCTGAAACACGAAGTTTCTCCAGCACGAAGTTTCTCCAACACGGAGTTTCTCCAACACGGAGTTTCTTAAACACGGATTTTCTCCAGCACGGAGTTTCTCCAGCACGGAGATTCTCCAGCAAGCAGTTTCTACAGCACAGAGTTCCTGAAGCACGGAGTTTCTCCAGCACGGAGTTCCTCCAACACGGAGTTTCTCCAACACGAAGTTTCTCCAGCACAGATTTTCTCCAGCATGGAGTTTCTCTAGCACGGAGTTTCTCCAGCACGGATTTTCTCCAGCACGGAGTTTCTCCAGCACGGAGTTTCTCCAAAACAGAGTTTCTCCAACGCAGTTTCTCCAACGCGGAGTTTCTGCAGCGCGGAGTTTATCCGGCGCGGAGTTTCTCCAGCGCGGAGTTTCTCCAGCACGCAGTTTCTCCAACGCAGAGTTTCTCCAACGCAGTTTCTCCTACGCGGAGTTTCTCCAGCGCGGAGCTTCTCCAGCGCGGAGTTTCTCCAGCACGGAGTTTCTCCAGCACGCAGTTTCTCCAGCACGGAGATTCTCCAGCGCGGAGTTCCTCCAACGCGGAATTTCTCCAACGCGGAGTTTCTCCAGCGCGGAGTTTCTACAACGCGGAGTATCTCCAAAGCGGAGTTTCTCCAGCGCGGAGTTTCTCTAGCGCGGAGTTTCTAAAGCGCGGAGTTTCTCCAGCTCAGAGTTTCTCCAACACGGAGTTTCTCCAGCACGCAGTTTCACCAGCGCGGAGTTTCACAACGCGGAGTTTCTCCAACGCGGAGTTTCTCCAACGCAGAGTTTCTCCAACGCAGAGTTTCTCCAACGCAGAGTTTCTTATAAACAGAGATTCTCCAGCACGGAGTTTCTCCTGCACGAAGTTTCTTTAACACGGAGTTTCTCCAACACGGAGTTTCTCCAGCACGGAATTTGTCAAGCACGGAGTTTCTCCAGCCCGGAGTTTCTCCAACACGGAGTTTCTCAAGCACGGAGTTTCTCCAGCATGGAGTTCCTCCAACACGGAGTTTCTCAAACACGAAGTTTCTCCAGCACGTAGTTTCTCCAACACGGAGTTTCTCCAACACGGAATTTCTTAAACACGGAGTTTCTCCAGCACGGAGTTTCTCCAACACGGAGTTTCTCAAGCACGGAGTTTCTCCAGCATGGAGTTCCTCCAACACGGAGCTTCTCAAACACGAAGTTTCTCCAGCACGAAGTTTCTCCTACACGGAGTTTCTCCAACACGGAATTTCTTAAACACGGAGTTTCTCCAGCACGGAGACTCTCCAGCAAGCAGTTTCTCCAGCACAGAGTTTCTGAAGCACGGAGTTTCTCCAGCACGGAGTTCCTCCAACACGGAGTTTCTCCAACACGGAGTTTCTCCAGCACAGATTTTCTCCAGCATGGAGTTTCTCCAGCACGGAGTTTCTCCACACGGAGTTTCTCCAGCACGAAGTTTCTCCAAAACAGAGTTTCTCCAACACGGAGTTTCTCCAACACGAAGTTTCCCCGGCGCGGAGTTTCTCCAGCGCGGAGTTTCTCAAGCACGCAGTTTCTCCAACGCAGAGTTTCTCCAGCACGCAGTTTCCCCAGCGCGGAGTTTCTCAAACGCGGAGTTTCTCCAGCACGAAGTTTCTCCAGCACGGAGTTTCTCCAGTACGGAGTTTCTCCAGCACGGAGTTTCAGCAGCGCGGAGTTTCCCAACGCGGAGTTTCTCCAACGCAGAGTTTCTCCAACGCAGAGTTTCTCCAACGCAGAGTTTCTTAGAAACAGAGTTTCTCCAGCACGGAGTTTCACCAGCGCGGAGTTTCTCCAGCTCGGAGTTTCTCCAACACGGAGTTTCTCCAGCACGGAGTTTCACCAGCGCGGAGTTTCCCAACGCGGAGTTTCTCCAACGCAGAGTTTCTCCAACGCAGAGTTTCTTATAAACAGAGTTTCTCCAGCACGGAGTTTCTCCAGCACGAAGATTCTCCAGCACGGAGTTTCTCCTGCACGAAGTTTCTCCAACACGGAGTTTCTCCAGCACGGAATTTGTCAAGCACGGAGTTTCTTCAGCACGGAGTTTCTCCAACACGGAGTTTCTCAAGCACGGAGTTTCTCCAGCATGGAGTTTCTCGAACACGGAATTTCTTAAACACGAAGTTTCTCCAGCACGGAGACTCTCCAGCAAGCAGTTTCTCCAGCACAGAGTTTCTGAAGCACGGAGTTTCTCCAGCACGGAGTTCCTCCAACACGGAGTTTCTCCAACACGGAGTTTCACCAGCGCGGAGTTTCCCAACGCGGAGTTTCTCCAACGCAGAGTTTCTCCAACGCAGAGTTTCTTATAAACAGAGTTTCTCCAGCACGGAGTTTCTCCAGCACGAAGATTCTCCAGCACGGAGTTTCTCCAGCAAGCAGTTTCTACAGCACAGAGTTCCTGAAGCACGGAGTTTCTCCAGCACGGAGTTCCTCCAACACGGAGTTTCTCCAACACGAAGTTTCTCCAGCACAGATTTTCTCCAGCATGGAGTTTCTCTAGCACGGAGTTTCTCCAGCACGGATTTTCTCCAGCACGGAGTTTCTCCAGCACGGAGTTTCTCCAAAACAGAGTTTCTCCAACGCAGTTTCTCCAACGCGGAGTTTCTGCAGCGCGGAGTTTATCCGGCGCGGAGTTTCTCCAGCGCGGAGTTTCTCCAGCACGCAGTTTCTCCAACGCAGAGTTTCTCCAACGCAGTTTCTCCTACGCGGAGTTTCTCCAGCGCGGAGCTTCTCCAGCGCGGAGTTTCTCCAGCACGGAGTTTCTCCAGCACGCAGTTTCTCCAGCACGGAGATTCTCCAGCGCGGAGTTCCTCCAACGCGGAATTTCTCCAACGCGGAGTTTCTCCAGCGCGGAGTTTCTACAACGCGGAGTATCTCCAAAGCGGAGTTTCTCCAGCGCGGAGTTTCTCTAGCGCGGAGTTTCTAAAGCGCGGAGTTTCTCCAGCTCAGAGTTTCTCCAACACGGAGTTTCTCCAGCACGCAGTTTCACCAGCGCGGAGTTTCACAACGCGGAGTTTCTCCAACGCGGAGTTTCTCCAACGCAGAGTTTCTCCAACGCAGAGTTTCTCCAACGCAGAGTTTCTTATAAACAGAGATTCTCCAGCACGGAGTTTCTCCTGCACGAAGTTTCTTTAACACGGAGTTTCTCCAACACGGAGTTTCTCCAGCACGGAATTTGTCAAGCACGGAGTTTCTCCAGCCCGGAGTTTCTCCAACACGGAGTTTCTCAAGCACGGAGTTTCTCCAGCATGGAGTTCCTCCAACACGGAGTTTCTCAAACACGAAGTTTCTCCAGCACGTAGTTTCTCCAACACGGAGTTTCTCCAACACGGAATTTCTTAAACACGGAGTTTCTCCAGCACGGAGTTTCTCCAACACGGAGTTTCTCAAGCACGGAGTTTCTCCAGCATGGAGTTCCTCCAACACGGAGCTTCTCAAACACGAAGTTTCTCCAGCACGAAGTTTCTCCTACACGGAGTTTCTCCAACACGGAATTTCTTAAACACGGAGTTTCTCCAGCACGGAGACTCTCCAGCAAGCAGTTTCTCCAGCACAGAGTTTCTGAAGCACGGAGTTTCTCCAGCACGGAGTTCCTCCAACACGGAGTTTCTCCAACACGGAGTTTCTCCAGCACAGATTTTCTCCAGCATGGAGTTTCTCCAGCACGGAGTTTCTCCACACGGAGTTTCTCCAGCACGAAGTTTCTCCAAAACAGAGTTTCTCCAACACGGAGTTTCTCCAACACGAAGTTTCCCCGGCGCGGAGTTTCTCCAGCGCGGAGTTTCTCAAGCACGCAGTTTCTCCAACGCAGAGTTTCTCCAGCACGCAGTTTCCCCAGCGCGGAGTTTCTCAAACGCGGAGTTTCTCCAGCACGAAGTTTCTCCAGCACGGAGTTTCTCCAGTACGGAGTTTCTCCAGCACGGAGTTTCAGCAGCGCGGAGTTTCCCAACGCGGAGTTTCTCCAACGCAGAGTTTCTCCAACGCAGAGTTTCTCCAACGCAGAGTTTCTTAGAAACAGAGTTTCTCCAGCACGGAGTTTCACCAGCGCGGAGTTTCTCCAGCTCGGAGTTTCTCCAACACGGAGTTTCTCCAGCACGGAGTTTCACCAGCGCGGAGTTTCCCAACGCGGAGTTTCTCCAACGCAGAGTTTCTCCAACGCAGAGTTTCTTATAAACAGAGTTTCTCCAGCACGGAGTTTCTCCAGCACGAAGATTCTCCAGCACGGAGTTTCTCCTGCACGAAGTTTCTCCAACACGGAGTTTCTCCAGCACGGAATTTGTCAAGCACGGAGTTTCTTCAGCACGGAGTTTCTCCAACACGGAGTTTCTCAAGCACGGAGTTTCTCCAGCATGGAGTTTCTCGAACACGGAATTTCTTAAACACGAAGTTTCTCCAGCACGGAGACTCTCCAGCAAGCAGTTTCTCCAGCACAGAGTTTCTGAAGCACGGAGTTTCTCCAGCACGGAGTTCCTCCAACACGGAGTTTCTCCAACACGGAGTTTCACCAGCGCGGAGTTTCCCAACGCGGAGTTTCTCCAACGCAGAGTTTCTCCAACGCAGAGTTTCTTATAAACAGAGTTTCTCCAGCACGGAGTTTCTCCAGCACGAAGATTCTCCAGCACGGAGTTTCTCCTGCACGAAGTTTCTCCAACACGGAGTTTCTCCAGCACGGAATTTGTCAAGCACGGAGTTTCTTCAGCACGGAGTTTCTCCAACACGGAGTTTCTCAAGCACGGAGTTTCTCCAGCATGGAGTTTCTCGAACACGGAATTTCTTAAACACGAAGTTTCTCCAGCACGGAGACTCTCCAGCAAGCAGTTTCTCCAGCACAGAGTTTCTGAAGCACGGAGTTTCTCCAGCACGGAGTTCCTCCAACACGGAGTTTCTCCAGCACGCAGTTTCCCCAGCGCGGAGTTTCTCAAACGCGGAGTTTCTCCAGCACGAAGTTTCTCCAGCACGGAGTTTCTCCAGTACGGAGTTTCTCCAGCACGGAGTTTCAGCAGCGCGGAGTTTCCCAACGCGGAGTTTCTCCAACGCAGAGTTTCTCCAACGCAGAGTTTCTCCAACGCAGAGTTTCTTAGAAACAGAGTTTCTCCAGCACGGAGTTTCACCAGCGCGGAGTTTCTCCAGCTCGGAGTTTCTCCAACACGGAGTTTCTCCAGCACGGAGTTTCACCAGCGCGGAGTTTCCCAACGCGGAGTTTCTCCAACGCAGAGTTTCTCCAACGCAGAGTTTCTTATAAACAGAGTTTCTCCAGCACGGAGTTTCTCCAGCACGAAGATTCTCCAGCACGGAGTTTCTCCTGCACGAAGTTTCTCCAACACGGAGTTTCTCCAGCACGGAATTTGTCAAGCACGGAGTTTCTTCAGCACGGAGTTTCTCCAACACGGAGTTTCTCAAGCACGGAGTTTCTCCAGCATGGAGTTTCTCGAACACGGAATTTCTTAAACACGAAGTTTCTCCAGCACGGAGACTCTCCAGCAAGCAGTTTCTCCAGCACAGAGTTTCTGAAGCACGGAGTTTCTCCAGCACGGAGTTCCTCCAACACGGAGTTTCTCCAACACGGAGTTTCTCCAGCACAGATTTTCTCCAGCATGGAGTTTCTCTAGCACGGAGTTTCTCCAGCACGGATTTTCTCCAGCACGAAGTTTCTCCAGCACGTAGTATCTCCAACGCAGAGTTTCTCCAGCACGCAGTTTCTCCAGCGCGGAGTTTCTCCAGCGTGGAGTTTCTCCAAAGCGGAGTTTCTCCAGAGCTGTGTTTTTCTTGCGCGGAGTCTCTAAAGCGCGGAGTTTCTCCAACACGGAGTTTCTCCAGCACGGAGTTTGTCCAGCACGGAGTTTCTCCAACACGGAGTTTGTCCAACACTGAGTTTCTGAAACACGAAGTTTCTCCAGCACGAAGTTTCTCCAACACGGAGTTTCTCCAACACGGAGTTTCTTAAACACGGAGTTTCTCCAGCACGGAGTTTCTCCAGCACGGAGATTCTCCAGCAAGCAGTTTCTCCAGCACAGAGTTCCTGAAGCACGGAGTTTCTCCAGCACGGAGTTCCTCCAACACGGAGTTTCTCAAGCACGGAGTTTCTCCAGCATGGAGTTCCTCCAACACGGAGCTTCTCAAACACGAAGTTTCTCCAGCACGAAGTTTCTCCAACACGGAGTTTCTCGAACACGGAATTTCTTAAACACGAAGTTTCTCCAGCACGGAGACTCTCCAGCAAGCAGTTTCTCCAGCACAGAGTTTCTGAAGCACGGAGTTTCTCCAGCACGGAGTTCCTCCAACACGGAGTTTCTCCAACACGGAGTTTCTCCAGCACAGATTTTCTCCAGCATGGAGTTTCTCTAGCACGGAGTTTCTCCAGCACGGATTTTCTCCAGCACGGAGTTTCTCCAGCACGCAGTATCTCCAACGCAGAGTTTCTCCAGCACGCAGTTTCTCCAGCGCGGAGTTTCTCCAGCGTGGAGTTTCTCCAAAGCGGAGTTTCTCCAGAGCTGAGTTTTTCTTGCGCGGAGTCTCTAAAGCGCAGAGTTTCTCCAACACGGAGTTTCTCCAGCACGGAGTTTGTCCAGCACGGAGTTTCTCCAACACGGAGTTTGTCCAACACTGAGTTTCTGAAACACGAAGTTTCTCCAGCACGAAGTTTCTCCAACACGGAGTTTCTCCAACACGGAGTTTCTTAAACACGGAGTTTCTCCAGCACGGAGTTTCTCCAGCACGGAGATTCTCCAGCAAGCAGTTTCTCCAGCACAGAGTTCCTGAAGCACGGAGTTTCTCCAGCACGGAGTTCCTCCAACACGGAGTTTCTCCAACACGAAGTTTCTCCAGCACAGATTTTCTCCAGCATGGAGTTTCTCTAGCACGGAGTTTCTCCAGCACGGATTTTCTCCAGCACGGAGTTTCTCCAGCACGGAGTTTCTCCAAAACAGAGTTTCTCCAACGCAGTTTCTCCAACGCGGAGTTTCTGCAGCGCGGAGTTTCTCCGGCGCGGAGTTTCTCCAGCGCGGAGTTTCTCCAGCACGCAGTTTCTCCTACGCGGAGTTTCTCCAGCGCGGAGCTTCTCCAGCGCGGAGTTTCTCCAGCACAGAGTTTCTCCAGCACGCAGTTTCTCCAGCACGGAGATTCTCCAGCGCGGAGTTCCTCCAACGCGGAATTTCTCCAACGCGGAGTTTCTCCAGCGCGGAGTTTCTACAACGCGGAGTATCTCCAAAGCGGAGTTTCTCTAGCGCGGAGTTTTTAAAGCGCGGAGTTTCTCCAGCTCAGAGTTTCTCCAACACGGAGTTTCTCCAGCACGGAGTTTCACCAGCGCGGAGTTTCACAACGCGGAGTTTCTCCAACGCGGAGTTTCTCCAACGCAGAGTTTCTCCAACGCAGAGTTTCTCCAACGCAGAGTTTCTTATAAACAGAGATTCTCCAGCACGGAGTTTCTCCTGCACGAAGTTTCTTTAACACGGAGTTTCTCCAACACGGAGTTTCTCCAGCACGGAATTTGTCAAGCACGGAGTTTCTCCAGCCCGGAGTTTCTCCAACACGGAGTTTCTCAAGCACGGAGTTTCTCCAGCATGGAGTTCCTCCAACACGGAGTTTCTCAAACACGAAGTTTCTCCAGCACGTAGTTTCTCCAACACGGAGTTTCTCCAACACGGAATTTCTTAAACACGGAGTTTCTCCAGCACGGAGTTTCTCCAACACGGAGTTTCTCAAGCACGGAGTTTCTCCAGCATGGAGTTCCTCCAACACGGAGCTTCTCAAACACGAAGTTTCTCCAGCACGAAGTTTCTTCTACACGGAGTTTCTCCAACACGGAATTTCTTAAACACGGAGTTTCTCCAGCACGGAGACTCTCCAGCAAGCAGTTTCTCCAGCACAGAGTTTCTGAAGCACGGAGTTTCTCCAGCACGGAGTTCCTCCAACACGGAGTTTCTCCAACACGGAGTTTCTCCAGCACAGATTTTCTTCAGCATGGAGTTTCTCCAGCACGGAGTTTCTCCACACGGAGTTTCTCCAGCACGAAGTTTCTCCAAAACAGAGTTTCTCCAACACGGAGTTTCTCCAACACGAAGTTTCTCCGGCGCGGAGTTTCTCCAGCGCGGAGTTTCGCCAGCACGCAGTTTCTCCAACGCAGAGTTTCTCCAGCACGCAGTTCCCCAGCGCGGAGTTTCTCCAACGCGGAGTTTCTCCACAGCGGAGTTTCTCTAGCGCGGAGTTTCTAAAGCGCGGAGTTTCTCCAGCTCGGAGTTTCTCCAACACGGAGTTTCTCCAGCACGGAGTTTCACCAGCGCGGAGTTTCCCAACGCGGAGTTTCTCCAACGCGGAGTTTCTCCAACGCAGAGTTTCTCCAACGCAGAGTTTCTCCAACGCAGAGTTTCTTATAAACAGAGTTTCTCCAGCACGGAGTTTCTCTAGCACGGAGTTTCTCCTGCACGAAGTTTCTCCAACACGGAGTTTCTCCAACACGGAGTTTCTCCAGCACGGAGTTTGTCCAGCACGGAGTTTCTCCAGCACGGAGTTTCTCCAACACGGAGTTTGTCCAACACGGAGTTTCTCAAACACGAAGTTTCTCCAGCACGAAGTTTCTCCAACACGGAGTTTCTCCAACGCAGTTTCTCCAACGCGGAGTTTCTCAAGCGCGGAGTTTCTCCAGCGCGGAGCTTCTCCAGAGCGGAGTTTCTCCAGCACGGAGTTTCTCCAGCACGGAGTTTCTCCAGCACGTAGTTTTTCCAGCGCGGAGTTCCTCCAGCGCGGAATTTCTCCAACGCGGAGTTTCTCCAGCGCGGAGTTTCTCCAACGCGGAGTTTCTCCAAAGCCGAGTTTCTCCAGCGCGGAGTTTCTTGAGCGCGGAGTTTCTTAAGCGCGGAGTTTGTCCAGCTCGGAGTTTCTTCAACACGGAGTTTCTCCAGCATGGAGTTTCTCCAGCGCGGAGTTTCGGAACGCGGAGTTTCTCCAACGCAGAGTTTCTCCAACACGGAGTTTCTCCAGCACGGAGTTTCACCAGCGCGGAGTTTCCCAACGCGGAGTTTCTCCAACGCAGAGTTTCTCCAACGCAGTGTTTCTTATAAACAGAGTTTCTCCAGCACGGAGTTTCTCCAGCACGAAGATTCTCCAGCACGGAGTTTCTCCTGCACGAAGTTTCTCCAACACGGAGTTTCTCCAACACGGAGTTTCTCCAGCACGGAGTTTGTCAAGCACGGAGTTTCTTCAGCACGGAGTTTCTCCAACACGGAGTTTCTCAAGCACGGAGTTTCTCCAGCATGGAGTTCCTCCGACACGGAGCTTCTCAAACACGAAGTTTCTCCAGCACGAAGTTTCTCCAACACGGAGTTTCTTGAACACGGAATTTCTTAAACACGAAGTTTCTCCAGCACGGAGACTCTCCAGCAAGCAGTTTCTCCAGCACAGAGTTTCTGAAGCACGGAGTTTCTCCAGCACGGAGTTCCTCCAACACGGAGTTTCTCCAACACGGAGTTTCTCCAGCACAGATTTTCTCCAGCATGGAGTTTCTCTAGCACGGAGTTTCTCCAGCACGGATTTTCTCCAGCACGGAGTTTCTCCAGCACGGAGTTTCTCCAGCACGAAGTTTCTCCAAAACAGAGTTTCTCCAACACGGAGTTTCTCCAACACGAAGTTTCTCCGGCGCGGAGTTTCTCCAGCGCGGAGTTTCTCCAGCACGCAGTATCTCCAACGCAGAGTTTCTCCAGCACGCAGTTTCTCCAGCACTGAGTTTGTCCAGCACGGAGTTTCTCCAACACGGAGTTTGTCCAACACTGAGTTTCTGAAACACGAAGTTTCTCCAGCACGAAGTTTCTCCAACACGGAGTTTCTCCAACACGGAGTTTCTTAAACACGGAGTTTCTCCAGCACGGAGTTTCTCCAGCACGGAGATTCTCCAGCAAGCAGTTTCTCCAGCACAGAGTTCCTGAAGCACGGAGTTTCTCCAGCACGGAGTTCCTCCAACACGGAGTTTCTCCAACACGAAGTTTCTCCAGCACAGATTTTCTCCAGCATGGAGTTTCTCTAGCACGGAGTTTCTCCAGCACGGATTTTCTCCAGCACGGAGTTTCTCCAGCACGGAGTTTCTCCAAAACAGAGTTTCTCCAACGCAGTTTCTCCAACGCGGAGTTTCTGCAGCGCGGAGTTTCTCCGGCGCGGAGTTTCTCCAGCGCGGAGTTTCTCCAGCACGCAGTTTCTCCAACGCAGAGTTTCTCCAACGCAGTTTCTCCTACGCGGAGTTTCTCCAGCGCGGAGCTTCTCCAGCGCGGAGTTTCTCCAGCACGGAGTTTCTCCAGCACGCAGTTTCTCCAGCACGGAGATTCTCCAGCGCGGAGTTCCTCCAACGCGGAATTTCTCCAACGCGGAGTTTCTCCAGCGCGGAGTTTCTACAACGCGGAGTATCTCCAAAGCGGAGTTTCTCCAGCGCGGAGTTTCTCTAGCGCGGAGTTTCTAAAGTGCGGAGTTTCTCCAGCTCAGAGTTTCTCCAACACGGAGTTTCTCCAGCACGGAGTTTCACCAGCGCGGAGTTTCACAACGCGGAGTTTCTCCAACGCGGAGTTTCTCCAAAGCAGAGTTTCTCCAACGCAGAGTTTCTCCAACGCAGAGTTTCTTATAAACAGAGATTCTCCAGCACGGAGTTTCTCCTGCACGGAGTTTCTCCAACACGGAGTTTCTCCAGCACGGAATTTGTCAAGCACGGAGTTTCTCCAGCCCGGAGTTTCTCCAACACGCAGTTTCTCAAGCACGGAGTTTCTCCAGCATGGAGTTCCTCCAACACGGAGTTTCTCAAACACGAATTTTCTCCAGCACGTAGTTTCTCCAACACGGAGTTTCTCCAACACGGAATTTCTTAAACACGGAGTTTCTCCAGCACGGAGTTTCTCCAACACGGAGTTTCTCAAGCACGGAGTTTCTCCAGCATGGAGTTCCTCCAACACGGAGCTTCTCAAACACGAAGTTTCTCCAGCACGAAGTTTCTCCTACACGGAGTTTCTCCAACACGGAATTTCTTAAACACGGAGTTTCTCCAGCACGGAGACTCTCCAGCAAGCAGTTTCTCCAGCACAGAGTTTCTGAAGCACGGAGTTTCTCCAGCACGGAGTTCCTCCAACACGGAGTTTCTCCAACACGGAGTTTCTCCAGCACAGATTTTCTCCAGCATGGAGTTTCTCCAGCACGGAGTTTCTCCACACGGAGTTTCTCCAGCACGAAGTTTCTCCAAAACAGAGTTTCTCCAACACGGAGTTTCTCCAAAACGAAGTTTCTCCGGCGCGGAGTTTCTCCAGCGCGGAGTTTCTCCAGCACGCAGTTTCTCCAACGCAGAGTTTCTCCAGCACGCAGTTCCCCAGCGCGGAGTTTCTCCAACGCGGAGTTTCTCCAAAGCGGAGTTTCTCCACAGCGGAGTTTCTCTAGCGCGGAGTTTCTAAAGCGCGGAGTTTCTCCAGCTCGGAGTTTCCCAACGCGGAGTTTCTCCAACGCGGAGTTTCTCCAACGCAGAGTTTCTCCAACGCAGAGTTTCTCCAACGCAGAGTTTCTTATAAACAGAGTTTCTCCAGCACGGATTTTCTCTAGCACGGAGTTTCTCCTGCACGAAGTTTCTCCAACACGGAGTTTCTCCAGCACGGAGTTTGTCCAGCACGGAGTTTCTCCAGCACGGAGTTTCTCCAACACGGAGTTTGTCCAACACGGAGTTTCTCAAACACGAAGTTTCTCCAGCACGAAGTTTCTCCAACACGGAGTTTCTCCAACACGAAGTTTCTCCGGCGCGGAGTTTCTCTAGCGCGGAGTTTCTCCAGCACGCAGTTTCTCCAACGCAGAGTTTCTCCAACGCAGTTTCTCCAACGCGGAGTTTCTCCAGCGCGGAGTTTCTCCAGCGCGGAGCTTCTCCAGAGCGGAGTTTCTCCAGCACGGAGTTTCTCCAGCACGGAGTTTCTAAAGCGCGGAGTTTCTCCAGCTCGGAGTTTCTCCAACACGGAGTTTCTCAAGCGCGGAGTTTCCCAACGCGGAGTTTCTCCAACGCGGACTTTCTCCTGCGCGGAGCTTTTCCAGCGCGGAGTTTCTCCAGCACGGAGTTTCTCCGGCACGTAGTTTTTCCAGCGCGGAGTTCCTCCAGCGCGGAATTTCTCCAACGCGGAGTTTCTCCAGCGCGGAGTTTCTCCAACGCGGAGTTTCTCCAAAGCCGAGTTTCTCCAGCGCGGAGTTTCTTAAGCGCGGAGTTTGTCCATCTCGGAGTTTCTTCAACACGGAGTTTCTCCAGCATGGAGTTTCTCCAGCGCGGAGTTTCGCAACGCGGAGTTTCTCCAACGCTGAGTTTCTCCAACGCAGAGTTTCTCCAACGCAGAGTTTCTCCAACGCAGAGTTTCTTAGAAACAGAGTTTCTCCAGCACGGAGTGTCACCAGCGCGGAGTTTCTCCAGCTCGGAGTTTCTCCAACACGGAGTTTCTCCAGCACGGAGTTTCACCAGCGCGGAGTTTCCCAACGCGGAGTTTCTCCAACGCAGAGTTTCTCCAACGCAGAGTTTCTCCAACGCAGAGCTTCTTATAAACAGAGTTTCTCCAGCACGGAGTTTCTCCAGCACGAAGATTTCTCCAGCACGGAGTTTCTCCTACACGAAGTTTCTCCAACACGGAGTTTCTCCAACACGGAGTTTCTCCAGCACGGAGTTTATCAAGCACGGAGTTTCTTCAGCACGGAGTTTCTCCAACACGGAGTTTCTCAAGCACGGAGTTTCTCCAGCATGGAGTTCCTCCAACACGGAGCTTCTCAAACACGAAGTTTCTCCAGCACGAAGTTTCTCCAACACGGAGTTTCTCGAACACGGAATTTCTTAACACGAAGTTTCTCCAGCAATGAGACTCTCCAGCAAGCAGTTTCTCCAGCACAGAGTTTCTGAAGCACGGAGTTTTTCCAGCACGGAGTTCCTCCAACACGGAGTTTCTCCAACACAGAGTTTCTCCAGCACAGAGTTTCTCCAGCATGGAGTTTCTCTAGCACGGAGTTTCTCCAGCACGGATTTTCTCCAGCACGGAGTTTCTCCAGCACGAAGTTTCTCCAGCACGTAGTTTCTCCAAAACAGAGTTTCTCCAACACAGAGTTTCTCCAACACGAAGTTTCTCCGGCGCGGAGTTTCTCCAGCGCGGAGTTTCTCCAGCACGCAGTATCTCCAACGCAGAGTTTCTCCAGCACGCAGTTTCTCCAGCGCGGAGTTTCTCCAGCGTGGAGTTTCTCCAAAGCGGAGTTTCTCCAGAGCTGAGTTTTTCTTGCGCGGAGTCTCTAAAGCGCAGAGTTTCTCCAACACGGAGTTTCTCCAGCACGGAGTTTGTCCAGCACGGAGTTTCTCCAACACGGTGTTTGTCCGACACTGAGTTTCTGAAACACGAAGTTTCTCCAGCACGAAGTTTCTCCAGCACGGAGTTTCTCCAGCACGGAGATTCTCCAGCAAGCAGTTTCTCCAGCACAGAGTTCCTGAAGCACGGAGTTTCTCCAGCACGGAGTTCCTCCAACACGGAGTTTCTCCAACACGAAGTTTCTCCAGCACAGATTTTCTCCAGCATGGAGTTTCTCTAGCACGGAGTTTCTCCAGCACGGATTTTCTCCAGCACGGAGTTTCTCCAAAACAGAGTTTCTCCAACGCAGTTTCTCCAACGCGGAGTTTCTGCAGCGCGGAGTTTCTCCAGCGCGGAGTTTCTCCAGCACGGAGTTTCTCCAGCACGCAGTTTCTCCAGCACGGAGATTCTCCAGCGCGGAGTTCCTCCAACGCGGAATTTCTCCAACGCGGAGTTTCTCCAGCGCGGAGTTTCTACAACGCGGAGTATCTCCAAAGCGGAGTTTCTCCAGCGCGGAGTTTCTCTAGCGCGGAGTTTCTAAAGCGCTGAGTTTCTCCAGCTCAGAGTTTCTCCAACACGGAGTTTCTCCAGCACGGAGTTTCACCAGCGCGGAGTTTCACAACGCGGAGTTTCTCCAACGCGGAGTTTCTCCAACGCAGAGTTTCTCCAACGCAGAGTTTCTCCAACGCAGAGTTTCTTATAAACAGAGATTCTCCAGCACGGAGTTTCTCCTGCACGAAGTTTCTCCAACACGGAGTTTCTCCAACACGGAGTTTCTCCAGCACGGAATTTGTCAAGCACGGAGTTTCTCCAGCCCGGAGTTTCTCCAACACGGAGTTTCTCAAGCACGGAGTTTCTCCAGCATGGAGTTCCTCCAACACGGAGTTTCTCAAACACGAAGTTTCTCCAGCACGAAGTTTCTCCTACACGGAGTTTCTCCAACACGGAATTTCTTAAACACGGAGTTTCTCCAGCACGGAGACTCTCCAGCAAGCAGTTTCTCCAGCACAGAGTTTCTGAAGCACGGAGTTTCTCCAGCACGGAGTTCCTCCAACACGGAGTTTCTCCAACACGGAGTTTCTCCAGCACAGATTTTCTCCAGCATGGAGTTTCTCCAGCACGGAGTTTCTCCACACGGAGTTTCTCCAGCACGAAGTTTCTCCAAAACAGAGTTTCTCCAACACGGAGTTTCTCCAACACGAAGTTTCTCCGGCGCGGAGTTTCTCCAGCGCGGAGTTTCTCAAGCACGCAGTTTCTCCAACGCAGAGTTTCTCCAGCACGCAGTTTCCCCAGCGCGGAGTTTCTCCAACGCGGAGTTTCTCCAAAGCGGAGTTTCTCCACAGCGGAGTTTCTCTAGCGCGGAGTTTCTAAAGCGCGGAGTTTCTCCAGCTCGGAGTTTCTCCAACACGGAGTTTCTCCAGCACAGAGTTTCACCAGCGCGGAGTTTCCCAACGCGGAGTTTCTCCAACGCGGAGTTTCTCCAACGCAGAGTTTCTCCAACGCAGAGTTTCTCCAACGCAGAGTTTCTTATAAACAGAGTTTCTCCAGCACGGAGTTTCTCCAGCACGGAGATTCTCCAGCACGGAGTTTCTCCTGCACGAAGTTTCTCCAACACGAAGTTTCTCCAACACGGAGTTTCTCCAGCACGGAGTTTGTCCAGCACGGAGTTTCTCCAGCACGGAGTTTCTCCAACACGGAGTTTGTCCAACACGGAGTTTCTCAAACACGAAGTTTCTCCAGCACGAAGTTTCTCCAACACGGAGTTTCTCCAACACGAAGTTTCTCCGGCGCGGAGTTTCTCTAGCGCGGAGTTTCTCCAGCACGCAGTTTCTCCAACGCAGAGTTTCTCCAACGCAGTTTCTCCAACGCGGAGTTTCTCCAGCGCGGAGTTTCTCCAGCGCGGAGCTTCTCCAGAGCGGAGTTTCTCCAGCACGGAGTTTCTCCAGCACGGAGTTTCTAAAGCGCGGAGTTTCTCCAGCTCGGAGTTTCTCCAACACGGAGTTTCTCCAGCGCGGAGTTTCCCAACGCGGAGTTTCTCCAACGCGGACTTTCTCCAACGCAGAGTTTCTCCAACGCAGAGTTTCTCCAACGCAGAGCTTCTCATACACAGAGATTGTCCAGCTCGGAGTTTCTCCAGCGCGGAGTTTCTCCTACGCGGAGCTTCTCCAGCGCGGAGTTTCTCCAGCACGGAGTTTCTCCAGCACGTAGTTTTTCCAGCGCGGAGTTCCTCCAGCGCGGAATTTCTCCAACGCAGAGTTTCTCCAGCGCGGAGTTTCTCCAACGCGGAGTTTCTCCAAAGCCGAGTTTCTCCAGCGCGGAGTTTCTTGAGCGCGGAGTTTCTTAAGCGCGGAGTTTGTCCAGCTCGGAGTTTCTTCAACACGGAGTTTCTCCAGCATGGAGTTTCTCCAGCGCGGAGTTTCGCAACGCGGAGTTTCTCCAACGCGGAGTTTCTCCAACGCAGAGTTTCTCAAACGCAGAGTTTCTCCAACACAGAGCTTCTCATACACAAAGTTTATCCAGCACGGTGTTTCTCCAGCGCGGAATTTCTCCAACGCGGAGTTTCTCCAGCACGGAGTTTCTCAAGCACGGAGTTTCTCAAGCATGGAGTTCCTCCAACACGGAGTTTCTCCAACGCGGAGTTTCTCCAGCACAGAGTTTCTCAAGCATGGAGTTTCTCCAGCATGGAGTTTCTCCAACGCGGACTTTCTCCAACGCGGAGTTTCTCCAAAACGGAGTTTCTCCAACACGGAGTTTCTCCAACACGAAGTTTCTCCAGCGCGGAGTTTCTCCTGCGCGGAGTTTCTCCAGCAAGGAGTTTCTCCAACACAGAGTTTCTGAAGCACGGAGTTTCACCAGCACGGAGTTCCTCCAACACGGAGTTTCTCCAACACGGAGTTTCTCCAGCATGGAGTTTCTCCAGCACGAAGTTTCTTCAGCACGGAGTTTCTCCAGCACGGAGTTTCTCCAGCACGGAGTTTCAGCAGCGCGGAGTTTCCCAACGCGGAGTTTCTCCAACGCAGAGTTTCTCCAACGCAGAGTTTCTCCAACGCAGTTTCTTAGAAACAGAGTTTCTTCAGCACGGAGTTTCACCAGCGCGGAGTTTCTCCAGCTCGGAGTTTCTCCAACACGGAGTTTCTCCAGCACGGAGTTTCACCAGCGCGGAGTTTCCCAACGCGGAGTTTCTCCAACGCGGAGTTTCTCCAAAGCAGAGTTTCTCCAACGCAGAGTTTCTCCAACGCAGAGTTTCTTATAAACAGAGTTTCTCCAGCACGGAGTTTCTCCAGCACGAAGATTCTCCAGCACGGAGTTTCTCCTGCACGAAGTTTCTCCAACACGGAGTTTCTCCAACACGGAGTTTCTCCAGCACGGAGTTTGTCAAGCACGGAGTTTCTCCAGCACGGAGTTTCTCCAACACGGAGTTTCTCAAGCACGGAGTTTCTCCAGCATGGAGTTCCTCCAACACGGAGCTTCTCAAACACGAAGTTTCTCCAGCACGAAGTTTCTCCAACACGGAGTTTCTCGAACACGGAATTTCTTATACACGAAGTTTCTTCAGCACGGAGACTCTCCAGCAAGCAGTTTCTCCAGCACAGAGTTTCTGAAGCACGGAGTTTCTCTAGCGCGGAGTTTCTCCAGCACGCAGTTTCTCCAACGCAGAGTTTCTCCAACGCAGTTTCTCCAACGCGGAGTTTCTCCAGCGCGGAGTTTCTCCAGCGCGGAGCTTCTCCAGAGCGGAGTTTCTCCAGCACGGAGTTTCTCCAGCACGGAGTTTCTAAAGCGCGGAGTTTCTCCAGCTCGGAGTTTCTCCAACACGGAGTTTCTCCAGCGCGGAGTTTCCCAACGCGGAGTTTCTCCAACGCGGACTTTCTCCAACGCAGAGTTTCTCCAACGCAGAGTTTCTCCAACGCAGAGCTTCTCATACACAGAGTTTGTCCAGATCGGAGTTTCTCCAGCGCGGAGTTTCTCCAAAACAGAGTTTCTCCAACGCAGTTTCTCCAACGCGGAGTTTCTGCAGCGCGGAGTTTCTCCAGCGCGGAGTTTCTCCAGCACGGAGTTTCTCCAGCACGCAGTTTCTCCAGCACGGAGATTCTCCAGCGCGGAGTTCCTCCAACGCGGAATTTCTCCAACGCGGAGTTTCTCCAGCGCGGAGTTTCTACAACGCGGAGTATCTCCAAAGCGGAGTTTCTCCAGCGCGGAGTTTCTCTAGCGCGGAGTTTCTAAAGCGCTGAGTTTCTCCAGCTCAGAGTTTCTCCAACACGGAGTTTCTCCAGCACGGAGTTTCACCAGCGCGGAGTTTCACAACGCGGAGTTTCTCCAACGCGGAGTTTCTCCAACGCAGAGTTTCTCCAACGCAGAGTTTCTCCAACGCAGAGTTTCTTATAAACAGAGATTCTCCAGCACGGAGTTTCTCCTGCACGAAGTTTCTCCAACACGGAGTTTCTCCAACACGGAGTTTCTCCAGCACGGAATTTGTCAAGCACGGAGTTTCTCCAGCCCGGAGTTTCTCCAACACGGAGTTTCTCAAGCACGGAGTTTCTCCAGCATGGAGTTCCTCCAACACGGAGTTTCTCAAACACGAAGTTTCTCCAGCACGAAGTTTCTCCTACACGGAGTTTCTCCAACACGGAATTTCTTAAACACGGAGTTTCTCCAGCACGGAGACTCTCCAGCAAGCAGTTTCTCCAGCACAGAGTTTCTGAAGCACGGAGTTTCTCCAGCACGGAGTTCCTCCAACACGGAGTTTCTCCAACACGGAGTTTCTCCAGCACAGATTTTCTCCAGCATGGAGTTTCTCCAGCACGGAGTTTCTCCACACGGAGTTTCTCCAGCACGAAGTTTCTCCAAAACAGAGTTTCTCCAACACGGAGTTTCTCCAACACGAAGTTTCTCCGGCGCGGAGTTTCTCCAGCGCGGAGTTTCTCAAGCACGCAGTTTCTCCAACGCAGAGTTTCTCCAGCACGCAGTTTCCCCAGCGCGGAGTTTCTCCAACGCGGAGTTTCTCCAAAGCGGAGTTTCTCCACAGCGGAGTTTCTCTAGCGCGGAGTTTCTAAAGCGCGGAGTTTCTCCAGCTCGGAGTTTCTCCAACACGGAGTTTCTCCAGCACAGAGTTTCACCAGCGCGGAGTTTCCCAACGCGGAGTTTCTCCAACGCGGAGTTTCTCCAACGCAGAGTTTCTCCAACGCAGAGTTTCTCCAACGCAGAGTTTCTTATAAACAGAGTTTCTCCAGCACGGAGTTTCTCCAGCACGGAGATTCTCCAGCACGGAGTTTCTCCTGCACGAAGTTTCTCCAACACGAAGTTTCTCCAACACGGAGTTTCTCCAGCACGGAGTTAGTCCAGCACGGAGTTTCTCCAGCACGGAGTTTCTCCAACACGGAGTTTGTCCAACACGGAGTTTCTCAAACACGAAGTTTCTCCAGCACGAAGTTTCTCCAACACGGAGTTTCTCCAACACGAAGTTTCTCCGGCGCGGAGTTTCTCTAGCGCGGAGTTTCTCCAGCACGCAGTTTCTCCAACGCAGAGTTTCTCCAACGCAGTTTCTCCAACGCGGAGTTTCTCCAGCGCGGAGTTTCTCCAGCGCGGAGCTTCTCCAGAGCGGAGTTTCTCCAGCACGGAGTTTCTCCAGCACGGAGTTTCTAAAGCGCGGAGTTTCTCCAGCTCGGAGTTTCTCCAACACGGAGTTTCTCCAGCGCGGAGTTTCCCAACGCGGAGTTTCTCCAACGCAGAGTTTCTCCAACGCAGAGCTTCTCATACACAGAGATTGTCCAGCTCGGAGTTTCTCCAGCGCGGAGTTTCTCCTACGCGGAGCTTCTCCAGCGCGGAGTTTCTCCAGCACGGAGTTTCTCCAGCACGTAGTTTTTCCAGCGCGGAGTTCCTCCAGCGCGGAATTTCTCCAACGCAGAGTTTCTCCAGCGCGGAGTTTCTCCAACGCGGAGTTTCTCCAAAGCCGAGTTTCTCCAGCGCGGAGTTTCTTGAGCGCGGAGTTTCTTAAGCGCGGAGTTTGTCCAGCTCGGAGTTTCTTCAACACGGAGTTTCTCCAGCATGGAGTTTCTCCAGCGCGGAGTTTCGCAACGCGGAGTTTCTCCAACGCGGAGTTTCTCCAACGCAGAGTTTCTCAAACGCAGAGTTTCTCCAACACAGAGCTTCTCATACACAAAGTTTATCCAGCACGGTGTTTCTCCAGCGCGGAGTTTCTCCAACGCGGAGTTTCTCCAGCACGGAGTTTCTCAAGCACGGAGTTTCTCAAGCATGGAGTTCCTCCAACACGGAGTTTCTCCAACGCGGAGTTTCTCCAGCACAGAGTTTCTCAAGCATGGAGTTTCTCCAGCATGGAGTTTCTCCAACGCGGACTTTCTCCAACGCGGAGTTTCTCCAAAACGGAGTTTCTCCAACACGGAGTTTCTCCAACACGAAGTTTCTCCAGCGCGGAGTTTCTCCTGCGCGGAGTTTCTCCAGCAAGGAGTTTCTCCAACACAGAGTTTCTGAAGCACGGAGTTTCACCAGCACGGAGTTCCTCCAACACGGAGTTTCTCCAACACGGAGTTTCTCCAGCATGGAGTTTCTCCAGCACGAAGTTTCTTCAGCACGGAGTTTCTCCAGCACGGAGTTTCTCCAGCACGGAGTTTCAGCAGCGCGGAGTTTCCCAACGCGGAGTTTCTCCAACGCAGAGTTTCTCCAACGCAGAGTTTCTCCAACGCAGAGTTTCTCCAACGCAGTTTCTTAGAAACAGAGTTTCTTCAGCACGGAGTTTCACCAGCGCGGAGTTTCTCCAGCTCGGAGTTTCTCCAACACGGAGTTTCTCCAGCACGGAGTTTCACCAGCGCGGAGTTTCCCAACGCGGAGTTTCTCCAACGCGGAGTTTCTCCAAAGCAGAGTTTCTCCAACGCAGAGTTTCTCCAACGCAGAGTTTCTTATAAACAGAGTTTCTCCAGCACGGAGTTTCTCCAGCACGAAGATTCTCCAGCACGGAGTTTCTCCTGCACGAAGTTTCTCCAACACGGAGTTTCTCCAACACGGAGTTTCTCCAGCACGGAGTTTGTCAAGCACGGAGTTTCTCCAGCACGGAGTTTCTCCAACACGGAGTTTCTCAAGCACGGAGTTTCTCCAGCATGGAGTTCCTCCAACACGGAGCTTCTCAAACACGAAGTTTCTCCAGCACGAAGTTTCTCCAACACGGAGTTTCTCGAACACGGAATTTCTTATACACGAAGTTTCTTCAGCACGGAGACTCTCCAGCAAGCAGTTTCTCCAGCACAGAGTTTCTGAAGCACGGAGTTTCTCCAGCACGGAGTTTCTCTAGCGCGGAGTTTCTCCAGCACGCAGTTTCTCCAACGCAGAGTTTCTCCAACGCAGTTTCTCCAACGCGGAGTTTCTCCAGCGCGGAGTTTCTCCAGCGCGGAGCTTCTCCAGAGCGGAGTTTCTCCAGCACGGAGTTTCTCCAGCACGGAGTTTCTAAAGCGCGGAGTTTCTCCAGCTCGGAGTTTCTCCAACACGGAGTTTCTCCAGCGCGGAGTTTCCCAACGCGGAGTTTCTCCAACGCGGACTTTCTCCAACGCAGAGTTTCTCCAACGCAGAGTTTCTCCAACGCAGAGCTTCTCATACACAGAGTTTGTCCAGATCGGAGTTTCTCCAGCGCGGAGTTTCTCCTGCGCGGAGCTTCTCCAGCGCGGAGTTTCTCCAGCACGGAGTTTCTCCAGCACGTAGTTTTTCCAGCGCGGAGTTCCTCCAGCGCGGAATTTCTCCAACGCGGAGTTTCTCTAGCGCGGAGTTTCTCCAACGCGGAGTTTCTCCAAAGCCGAGTTTCTCCAGCGCGGAGTTTCTTGAGCGCGGAGTTTCTTAAGCGCGGAGTTTGTCCAGCTCGGAGTTTCTTCAACACGGAGTTTCTCCAGCATGGAGTTTCTCCAGCGCGGAGTTTCCCAACGCGGAGTTTCTCCAACGCGGAGTTTCTCCAACGCAGAGTTTCTCAAACGCAGAGTTTCTCCAACACAGAGCTTCTCATACACAGAGTTTAACCAGCACGGTGTTTCTCCAGCGCGGAGTTTCTCCAACGCGGAGTTTCTCCAAAACGGAGTTTCTCCAACACGGAGTTTCTCCAACACGAAGTTTCTCCAGCGCGGAGTTTCTCCTGCGCAGAGTTTCTCCAGCACACAATTTCTCCAACGCAGAGTTTCTCCAACGCAGTTTCTCCAACACGTAGTTTCTCCAACAGGGAGTTTCTCCAGCACGGAGTTTGTCCAGCACGAAGTTTGTCCAACACGGAGTTTGTTAAACACGGAGTTTCTCCAACACGGAGTTTCTCCAGCGCGGAGTTTCTCCAACGCAGAGTTTCTCCAACACAGAGTTTCTCCAGCACGGATTTTGTCCAGCACGGAGTTTCTCCAACACGGAGTTTCTCCAGCACGGAGTTTCTCCAGCACGGAGTTTCTCCAGCACGGAGTTTCTCCAGCACGCAGTTTCTCCAGCGCGGAGTTTCTCCAGCGTGGAGTTTCTCCAACGCGGAGTTTCTCCAGAGCAGAGTTTCTCTAGCGCGGAGTTTCTAAAGCGCGGAGTTTCTCCAGCTCGGAGTTTCTCCAGCACGGAGTTTCACCAGCGCGGAATTTCCCAACGCGGAGTTTCTCCAACGCGGAGTTTCTCCAACGCAGAGTTTCTCCAACGCAGAGTTTCTCCAACGCAGAGTTTCTTATAAACAGAGTTTCACCAGCGCGGAGTTTCCCAACGCGGAGTTTCTCCAACGCGGAGTTTCTCCAACGCAGAGTTTCTCCAACGCAGAGTTTCTCCAACGCAGAGTTTCTTATAAACAGAGTTTCTCCAGCGCGGAGTTTCTCCAGCGCGGAGCTTCTCCAGAGCGGAGTTTCTCCAGCACGGAGTTTCTCCAGCACGGAGTTTCTAAAGCGCGGAGTTTCTCCAGCTCGGAGTTTCTCCAACACGGAGTTTCTCCAGCGCGGAGTTTCCCAACGCGGAGTTTCTCCAACGCGGACTTTCTCCAACGCAGAGTTTCTCCAACGCAGAGTTTCTCCAACGCAGAGCTTCTCATACACAGAGTTTGTCCAGATCGGAGTTTCTCCAGCGCGGAGTTTCTCCTGCGCGGAGCTTCTCCAGCACGGAGATTCTCCAGCAAGCAGTTTCTCCAGCACAGAGTTCCTGAAGCACGGAGTTTCTCCAGCACGGAGTTCCTCCAACACGAAGTTTCTCCAACACAAAGTTTCTCCAACACAAAGTTTCTCCAGCACAGATTTTCTCCAGCATGGAGTTTCTCTAGCACGGAGTTTCTCCAGCACGGATTTTCTCCAGCACGGAGTTTCTCCAAAACAGAGTTTCTCCAACGCAGTTTCTCCAACGCGGAGTTTCTGCAGCGCGGAGTTTCTCCAGCACGGAGTTTCTCCAGCACGCAGTTTCTCCAGCACGGAGATTCTCCAGCGCGGAGTTCCTCCAACGCGGAATTTCTCCAACGCGGAGTTTCTCCAGCGCGGAGTTTCTACAACGCGGAGTATCTCCAAAGCGGAGTTTCTCCAGCGCGGAGTTTCTCTAGCGCGGAGTTTCTAAAGCGCTGAGTTTCTCCAGCTCAGAGTTTCTCCAACACGGAGTTTCTCCAGCACGGAGTTTCACCAGCGCGGAGTTTCACAACGCGGAGTTTCTCCAACGCGGAGTTTCTCCAACGCAGAGTTTCTCCAACGCAGAGTTTCTCCAACGCAGAGTTTCTTATAAACAGAGATTCTCCAGCACGGAGTTTCTCCTGCACGAAGTTTCTCCAACACGGAGTTTCTCCAACACGGAGTTTCTCCAGCACGGAATTTGTCAAGCACGGAGTTTCTCCAGCCCGGAGTTTCTCCAACACGGAGTTTCTCAAGCACGGAGTTTCTCCAGCATGGAGTTCCTCCAACACGGAGTTTCTCAAACACGAAGTTTCTCCAGCACGTAGTTTCTCTAACACGGAGTTTCTCCAACACGGAATTTCTTAAACACGGAGTTTCTCCAGCACGGAGTTTCTCCAACACGGAGTTTCTCAAGCACGGAGTTTCTCCAGCATGGAGTTCCTCCAACACGGAGCTTCTCAAACACGAAGTTTCTCCAGCACGAAGTTTCTCCTACACGGAGTTTCTCCAACACGGAATTTCTTAAACACGGAGTTTCTCCAGCACGGAGACTCTCCAGCAAGCAGTTTCTCCAGCACAGAGTTTCTGAAGCACGGAGTTTCTCCAGCACGGAGTTCCTCCAACACGGAGTTTCTCCAACACGGAGTTTCTCCAGCACAGATTTTCTCCAGCATGGAGTTTCTCCAGCACGGAGTTTCTCCACACGGAGTTTCTCCAGCACGAAGTTTCTCCAAAACAGAGTTTCTCCAACACGGAGTTTCTCCAACACGAAGTTTCTCCGGCGCGGAGTTTCTCCAGCGCGGAGTTTCTCAAGCACGCAGTTTCTCCAACGCAGAGTTTCTCCAGCACGCAGTTTCCCCAGCGCGGAGTTTCTCCAACTCGGAGTTTCTCCAAAGCGGAGTTTCTCCACAGCGGAGTTTCTCTAGCGCGGAGTTTCTAAAGCGCGGAGTTTCTCCAGCTCGGAGTTTCTCCAACACGGAGTTTCTCCAGCACGGAGTTTCACCAGCGCGGAGTTTCCCAACGCGGAGTTTCTCCAACGCGGAGTTTCTCCAACGCAGAGTTTCTCCAACGCAGAGTTTCTCCAACGCAGAGTTTCTTATAAACAGAGTTTCTCCAGCACGGAGTTTCTCCAGCACGGATATTCTCCAGCACGGAGTTTCTCCTGCACGAAGTTTCTCCAACACGAAGTTTCTCCAACACGGAGTTTCTCCAGCACGGAGTTTGTCCAGCACGGAGTTTCTCCAGCACGGAGTTTCTCCAACACGGAGTTTGTCCAACACGGAGTTTCTCAAACACGAAGTTTCTCCAGCACGAAGTTTCTCCAACACGGAGTTTCTCCAACACGAAGTTTCTCCGGCGCGGAGTTTCTCTAGCGCGGAGTTTCTCCAGCACGCAGTTTCTCCAACGCAGAGTTTCTCCAACGCAGTTTCTCCAACGCGGAGTTTCTCCAGCGCGGAGTTTCTCCAGCGCGGAGCTTCTCCAGAGCGGAGTTTCTCCAGCACGGAGTTTCTCCAGCACGGAGTTTCTAAAGCGCGGAGTTTCTCCAGCTCGGAGTTTCTCCAACACGGAGTTTCTCCAGCGCGGAGTTTCCCAACGCGGAGTTTCTCCAACGCGGACTTTCTCCAACGCAGAGTTTCTCCAACGCAGAGTTTCTCCAACGCAGAGCTTCTCATACACAGAGATTGTCCAGCTCGGAGTTTCTCCAGCGCGGAGTTTCTCCTACGCGGAGCTTCTCCAGCGCGGAGTTTCTCCAGCACGGAGTTTCTCCAGCACGTAGTTTTTCCAGCGCGGAGTTCCTCCAGCGCGGAATTTCTCCAACGCAGAGTTTCTCCAGCGCGGAGTTTCTCCAACGCGGAGTTTCTCCAAAGCCGAGTTTCTCCAGCGCGGAGTTTCTTGAGCGCGGAGTTTCTTAAGCGCGGAGTTTGTCCAGCTCGGAGTTTCTTCAACACGGAGTTTCTCCAGCATGGAGTTTCTCCAGCGCGGAGTTTCGCAACGCGGAGTTTCTCCAACGCGGAGTTTCTCCAACGCAGAGTTTCTCAAACGCAGAGTTTCTCCAACACAGAGCTTCTCATACACAAAGTTTATCCAGCACGGTGTTTCTCCAGCGCGGAGTTTCTCCAACGCGGAGTTTCTCCAGCACGGAGTTTCTCAAGCACGGAGTTTCTCAAGCATGGAGTTCCTCCAACACGGAGTTTCTCCAACGCGGAGTTTCTCCAGCACAGAGTTTCTCAAGCATGGAGTTTCTCCAGCATGGAGTTTCTCCAACGCGGACTTTCTCCAACGCGGAGTTTCTCCAAAACGGAGTTTCTCCAACACGGAGTTTCTCCAACACGAAGTTTCTCCAGCGCGGAGTTTCTCCTGCGCGGAGTTTCTCCAGCAAGGAGTTTCTCCAACACAGAGTTTCTGAAGCACGGAGTTTCACCAGCACGGAGTTCCTCCAACACGGAGTTTCTCCAACACGGAGTTTCTCCAGCATGGAGTTTCTCCAGCACGAAGTTTCTTCAGCACGGAGTTTCTCCAGCACGGAGTTTCTCCAGCACGGAGTTTCAGCAGCGCGGAGTTTCCCAACGCGGAGTTTCTCCAACGCAGAGTTTCTCCAACGCAGAGTTTCTCCAACGCAGAGTTTCTCCAACGCAGTTTCTTAGAAACAGAGTTTCTTCAGCACGGAGTTTCACCAGCGCGGAGTTTCTCCAGCTCGGAGTTTCTCCAACACGGAGTTTCTCCAGCACGGAGTTTCACCAGCGCGGAGTTTCCCAACGCGGAGTTTCTCCAACGCGGAGTTTCTCCAAAGCAGAGTTTCTCCAACGCAGAGTTTCTCCAACGCAGAGTTTCTTATAAACAGAGTTTCTCCAGCACGGAGTTTCTCCAGCACGAAGATTCTCCAGCACGGAGTTTCTCCTGCACGAAGTTTCTCCAACACGGAGTTTCTCCAACACGGAGTTTCTCCAGCACGGAGTTTGTCAAGCACGGAGTTTCTCCAGCACGGAGTTTCTCCAACACGGAGTTTCTCAAGCACGGAGTTTCTCCAGCATGGAGTTCCTCCAACACGGAGCTTCTCAAACACGAAGTTTCTCCAGCACGAAGTTTCTCCAACACGGAGTTTCTCGAACACGGAATTTCTTATACACGAAGTTTCTTCAGCACGGAGACTCTCCAGCAAGCAGTTTCTCCAGCACAGAGTTTCTGAAGCACGGAGTTTCTCCAGCACGGAGTTTCTCTAGCGCGGAGTTTCTCCAGCACGCAGTTTCTCCAACGCAGAGTTTCTCCAACGCAGTTTCTCCAACGCGGAGTTTCTCCAGCGCGGAGTTTCTCCAGCGCGGAGCTTCTCCAGAGCGGAGTTTCTCCAGCACGGAGTTTCTCCAGCACGGAGTTTCTAAAGCGCGGAGTTTCTCCAGCTCGGAGTTTCTCCAACACGGAGTTTCTCCAGCGCGGAGTTTCCCAACGCGGAGTTTCTCCAACGCGGACTTTCTCCAACGCAGAGTTTCTCCAACGCAGAGCTTCTCATACACAGAGTTTGTCCAGATCGGAGTTTCTCCAGCGCGGAGTTTCTCCTGCGCGGAGCTTCTCCAGCGCGGAGTTTCTCCAGCACGGAGTTTCTCCAGCACGTAGTTTTTCCAGCGCGGAGTTCCTCCAGCGCGGAATTTCTCCAACGCGGAGTTTCTCTAGCGCGGAGTTTCTCCAACGCGGAGTTTCTCCAAAGCCGAGTTTCTCCAGCGCGGAGTTTCTTGAGCGCGGAGTTTCTTAAGCGCGGAGTTTGTCCAGCTCGGAGTTTCTTCAACACGGAGTTTCTCCAGCATGGAGTTTCTCCAGCGCGGAGTTTCCCAACGCGGAGTTTCTCCAACGCGGAGTTTCTCCAACGCAGAGTTTCTCAAACGCAGAGTTTCTCCAACACAGAGCTTCTCATACACAGAGTTTATCCAGCACGGTGTTTCTCCAGCGCGGAGTTTCTCCAACGCGGAGTTTCTCCAAAACGGAGTTTCTCCAACACGGAGTTTCTCCAACACGAAGTTTCTCCAGCGCGGAGTTTCTCCTGCGCAGAGTTTCTCCAGCACACAATTTCTCCAACGCAGAGTTTCTCCAACGCAGTTTCTCCAACACGTAGTTTCTCCAACAGGGAGTTTCTCCAGCACGGAGTTTGTCCAGCACGAAGTTTGTCCAACACGGAGTTTGTCCAACACGGAGTTTCTCCAACACGGAGTTTCTCCAGCGCGGAGTTTCTCCAACGCAGAGTTTCTCCAACACAGTTTCTCCAGCACGGATTTTGTCCAGCACGGAGTTTCTCCAACACGGAGTTTCTCCAGCACGGAGTTTCTCCAGCACGGAGTTTCTCCAGCACGCAGTTTCTCCAGCGCGGAGTTTCTCCAGCGTGGAGTTTCTCCAACGCGGAGTTTCTCCAGAGCAGAGTTTCTCTAGCGCGGAGTTTCTAAAGCGCGGAGTTTCTCCAGCTCGGAGTTTCTCCAGCACGGAGTTTCACCAGCGCGGAATTTCCCAACGCGGAGTTTCTCCAACGCGGAGTTTCTCCAACGCAGAGTTTCTCCAACGCAGAGTTTCTCCAACGCAGAGTTTCTTATAAACAGAGTTTCACCAGCGCGGAGTTTCCCAACGCGGAGTTTCTCCAACGCGGAGTTTCTCCAACGCAGAGTTTCTCCAACGCAGAGTTTCTCCAACGCAGAGTTTCTTATAAACAGAGTTTCTCCAGCGCGGAGTTTCTCCAGCGCGGAGCTTCTCCAGAGCGGAGTTTCTCCAGCACGGAGTTTCTCCAGCACGGAGTTTCTAAAGCGCGGAGTTTCTCCAGCTCGGAGTTTCTCCAACACGGAGTTTCTCCAGCGCGGAGTTTCCCAACGCGGAGTTTCTCCAACGCGGACTTTCTCCAACGCAGAGTTTCTCCAACGCAGAGTTTCTCCAACGCAGAGCTTCTCATACACAGAGCTTGTCCAGATCGGAGTTTCTCCAGCGCGGAGTTTCTCCTGCGCGGAGCTTCTCCAGCGCGGAGTTTCTCCAGCACGGAGTTTCTCCAGCACGTAGTTTTTCTAGCGCGGAGTTCCTCCAGCGCGGAATTTCTCCAACGCGGAGTTTCTCTAGCGCGGAGTTTCTCCAACGCGGAGTTTCTCCAAAGCCGAGTTTCTCCAGCGCGGAGTTTCTTGAGCGCGGAGTTTCTTAAGCGCGGAGTTTGTCCAGCTCGGAGTTTCTTCAACACGGAGTTTCTCCAGCATGGAGTTTCTCCAGCGCGGAGTTTCCCAACGCGGAGTTTCTCCAACGCGGAGTTTCTCCAACGCAGAGTTTCTCAAACGCAGAGTTTCTCCAACACAGAGCTTCTCATACACAGAGTTTATCCAGCACGGTGTTTCTCCAGCGCGGAGTTTCTCCAATGCGGAGTTTCTCCAGCACGGAGTTTCTCAAGCATGGAGTTTCTCCAGCATGGAGTTTCTCCAACGCAGACTTTCTCCAACGCGGAGTTTCTCCAAAACGGAGTTTCTCCAACACGGAGTTTCTCCAACACGAAGTTTCTCCAGCGCGGAGTTTCTCCTGCGCAGAGTTTCTCCAGCACACAGTTTCTCCAACGCAGAGTTTCTCCAACGCAGTTTCTCCAACACGTAGTTTCTCCAACAGGGAGTTTCTCCAGCACGGAGTTTGTCCAGCACGGAGTTTGTCCAGCATGAAGTTTGTCCAACACGGAGTTTGTCCAACACGGAGTTTCTCCAACACGGAGTTTCTCCAACACAAAGTTTCTCAAACACGGAGTTTCTCCAGCACGGAGATTCTCCAGCAAGGAGTTTCTCCAGCACGGAGTTTCTCTAGCACGGGCTTTCTCCAGCACGGATTTTCTCCAGCACGGAGTTTCTCCAACAGGAAGTTTCTCCAGCGCGGAGTTTCTCCAACGCAGAGTTTCTCTAACACAGAGTTTCTCCAGCACGGATTTTGTCCAGCACGGAGTTTCTCCGACACGGAGTTTCTCCAGCACGGAGTTTCTCCAGCACGGAGTTTCTCCAGCACGCAGTTTATCCAGCGCGGAGTTTCTCCAGCGTGGAGTTTCTCCAACGCGGAGTTCCTCCAGAGCAGAGTTTCTCTAGCGCGGAGTTTCTAAAGCGCGGAGTTTCTCCAGCTCGGAGTTTCTCCAGCACGGAGTTTCACCAGCGCGGAATTTCCCAACGCGGAGTTTCTCCAACGCGGAGTTTCTCCAACGCAGAGTTTCTCCAACGCAGAGTTTCTCCAACGCAGAGTTTCTTATAAACAGAGTTTCACCAGCGCGGAGTTTCCCAACGCGGAGTTTCTCCAACGCGGAGTTTCTCCAACGCAGAGTTTCTCCAACGCAGAGTTTCTCCAACGCAGAGTTTCTTATAAACAGAGTTTCTCCAGCACGGAGTTTCACCAGCGCGGAGTTTCTCCAGGTCGGAGTTTCTCCAACACGGAGTTTCTCCAGCACGGAGTTTAACCAGCGCGGAGTTTCCAAACGCGGAGTTTCTCCAACGCGGAGTTTCTCCAACGCAGAGTTTCTCCAACGCAGAGTTTCTCCAACGCAGAGTTTCTTATAAACAGAGTTTCTCCAGCACGCAGTTTCTTCAGCACGGAGATTCTCCAGCACGGAGTTTCTCCTGCACGAAGTTTCTCCAACACGGAGTTTCTCCAACACGGAGTTTCTCCAGCACGGAGTTTGTCAAGCACGGAGTTTCTCCAGCACGGAGTTTCTCCAACACGGAGTTTCTCAAGCACGGAGTTTCTCCAGCATGGAGTTCCTCCAACACGGAGCTTCTTAAACACGAAGTTTCTCCAGCACGAAGTTTCTCCAACACGGAGTTTCTCCAACACGGAATTTCTTAAACACGGAGTTTCTCCAGCACAGAGACTCTCCAGCAAGCAGTTTCTCCAGCACAGTTTCTGAAGCACGGAGTTTCTCCAGCACTGAGTTTCTCCAGCACAGATTTTCTCCAGCATGGAGTTTCTCCAGCACGGAGTTTCTCCACACGGAGTTTCTCCAGCACGAAGTTTCTCCAAAACAGAGTTTCTCCAGCGCGGAGTTTCTCCAGCAAGCAGTTTCTCCAACGCAGAGTTTCACCAGCACGCAGTTTCCCCAGCGCGGAGTTTCTCCAACGCGGAGTTTCTCCAAAGCGGAGTTTCTCCAGAGCGGAGTTTCTCTAGCGCGGAGTTTCTAAAGCGCGGAGTTTCTCCAGCTCGGAGTTTCTCCAACACGGGGTTTCTCCAGCACGGAGTTTCACCAGCGCGGAGTTTCCCAACGCGGAGTTTCTCCAACGCGGAGTTTCTCCAACGCGGAGTTTCTCCAACACAGAGTTTCTCCAACGCAGAGTTTCTCCAACGCCGAGTTTCTTATAAACAGAGTTTCTCCAGCACGGAGTTTCTCTAGCACGGAGATTCTCCAGCACGGAGTTTCCCCTGCACGAAGTTTCTCCAACACGGAGTTTCTCCAACACGGAGTTTCTCCAGCACGGAGTTTGTCCAGCACGGAGTTTCTCCAGCACGGAGTTTCTCTAACACGGAGTTTGTCCAACACGTAGTTTCTCAAACACGAAGTTTCTCCAGCACGAAGTTTCTCCAACACGGAGTTTCTCCAACACGAAGTTTCTCCGGCGCGGAGTTTCTCTAGCGCGGAGTTTCTCCAGCACACAGTTTCTCCAACGCAGAGTTTCTCCAACGCAGTTTCTCCAACGCGGAGTTTCTCCAGCGCGGAGTTTCTCCAGCGCGGAGCTTCTCCAGAGCGGAGTTTCTCCAGCACGGAGTTTCTCCAGCACGGAGTTTCTAAAGCGCGGAGTTTCTCCAGCTCGGAGTTTCTCCAACACGGAGTTTCTCCAGCGCGGAGTTTCCCAACGCGGAGTTTCTCCAACGCGGACTTTCTCCAACGCAGAGTTTCTCCAACGCAGAGTTTCTCCTGCGCGGAGCTTCTCCAGCGCGGAGTTTCTCCAGCACGGAGTTTCTCCAGCACGTAGTTTTTCCAGCGCGGAGTTCCTACAGTGCGGAATTTCTCCAACGCGGAGTTTCTCCAGCGCGGAGTTTCTCCAACGCGGAGTTTCTCCAAAGCCGAGTTTCTCCAGCGCGGAGTTTCTTGAGCGCGGAGTTTCTTAAGCGCGGAGTTTGTCCAGCTCGGAGTTTCTTCAACACGGAGTTTCTCCAGCATGGAGTTTCTCCAGCGCGGAGTTTCCCAACGCGGAGTTTCTCCAACGCAGAGTTTCTCAAACGCAGAGTTTCTCCAACACAGAGCTTCTCATACACAGAGTTTATCCAGCACGGTGTTTCTCCAGCGCGGAGTTTCTCCAACGCGGAGTTTCTCCAGCACGGAGTTTCTCAAGCACGGAGTTTCTCCAGCATGGAGTTCCTCCAACACGGAGTTTCTCCAACACGGAGTTTCTCCAGCACAGAGTTTCTCAAGCATGGAGTTTCTCCAGCATGGAGTTTCTCAAACGCGGACTTTCTCCAACGCGGAGTTTCTCCAAAACGGAGTTTCTCCAACACGGAGTTTCTCCAACACGATGTTTCTCCAGCGCGGAGTTTCTCCTGCGCGGAGTTTCTCCAGCACACAGTTTCTCCAACGCAGTTTCTCCAACGCAGTTTCTCCAACACGTAGTTTCTCCAACAGGGAGTTTCTCCAGCACGGAGTTTGTCCAGCACGGAGTTTGTCCAGCACGGAGTTTGTCCAACACGGAGTTTGTCCAACACGGAGTTTCTCAAACACGAAGTTTCTCCAGCACGAAGTTTCTCAAACACGAAGTTTCTCCAACACGGAGTTTCTCCAACACAAAGTTTCTCAAACACGGAGTTTCTCCAGCACGGAGATTCTCCAGCAAGGAGTTTCTCCAGCACGGAGTTTCTCCAGCACGGAGTTTCTCTAGCACGGGCTTTCTCCAGCACGGATTTTCTCCAGCACGGAGTTTCTCCAGCACGGAGTTTCTCCAACAGGAAGTTTCTCCAGCGCGGAGTTTCTCCAACGCAGAGTTTCTCCAACACAGAGTTTCTCCAGCACGGATTTTGTCCAGCACGACGTTTCTCCAGCACGGAGTTTCTCCAGCAAGGAGTTTCTAAAGCGCGGAGTTTCTCCAGCTCGGAGTTTCTCCAACACGGAGTTTCTCCAGCGCGGAGTTTCCCAACGCGGAGTTTCTCCAACGCGGACTTTCTCCAACGCAGAGTTTCTCCAACGCAGAGTTTCTCCAGCGCGGAGTTTCTCCTGCGCGGAGCTTCTCCAGCGCGGAGTTTCTCCAGCACGGAGTTTCTCCAGCCCGTAGTTTTTCCAGCGCGGAGTTCCTCCAGCGCGGAATTTCTCCAACGCGGAGTTTCTACAGCGCGGAGTTTCTCTAGCGCGGAGTTTCTAAAGCGCGGAGTTTCTCCAGCTCGGAGTTTCTCCAACACGGAGTTTCTCCAGCACGGAGTTTCACCAGCGCGGAGTTTCCCAACGCGGAGTTTTTCCAACGCGGAGTTTCTCCAACACAGAGTTTCTCCAACGCAGAGTTTCTCCAACGCCGAGTTTCTTATAAACAGAGTTTCTCCAGCACGGAGTTTCTCTAGCACGGAGATTCTCCAACACGGAGTCTCTCCAGCAAGGAGTTTGTCCAGCACGGAGTTTCTCCAGCACGGAGTTTCTCCAACACGGAGTTTGTCCAACACGGAGTTTCTCAAACACGAAGTTTCTCCAGCACGAAGTTTCTCCAACACGGAGTTTCTCCAACACGAAGTTTCTCAGGCGCGGAGTTTCTCTAGCGCGGAGTTTCTCCAGCACACAGTTTCTCCAACGCAGAGTTTCTCCAACGCAGTTTCTCCAACGCGGAGTTTCTCCAACGCGGAGTTTCTCCAGCGCGGAGCTTCTCCAGAGCGAAGTTTCTCCAGCACGGAGTTTCTCCAGCACGGAGTTTCTAAAGCGCGGAGTTTCTCCAGCTCGGAGTTTCTCCAACACGGAGTTTCTCCAGCGCGGAGTTTCCCAACGCGGAGTTTCTCCAACGCGGACTTTCTCCAACGCAGTTTCTCCAACGCAGAGTTTCTGCAACGCAGAGCTTCTCATACACAGATTTTGTCCAGCTCGGAGTTTCTCCAGCGCAGAGTTTCTCCTGCGCGGAGCTTCTCCAGCGCGGAGTTTCTCCAGCACGGAGTTTCTCCAGCACGTAGTTTTTCCAGCACAGAGTTTCTCAAGCATGGAGTTTCTCCAGCATGGAGTTTCTCCAACGCGGACTTTCTCCAACGCGGAGTTTCTCCAAAACGGAGTTTCTCCAACACGGAGTTTCTCCAACACGAAGTTTCTCCAGCGCGGAGTTTCTCCTGCGCGGAGTTTCTCCAGCACACAGTTTCTCCAACGCAGTTTCTCCAACGCAGTTTCTCCAACACGTAGTTTCTCCAACAGGGAGTTTCTCCAGCACGGAGTTTGTCCAGCACGGAGTTTGTCCAGCACGGAGTTTGTCCAACACGGAGTTTGTCCAACACGGAGTTTCTCAAACACGAAGTTTCTCCAGCACGAAGTTTCTCAAACACGAAGTTTCTCCAACACGGAGTTTCTCCAACACAAAGTTTCTCAAACACGGAGTTTCTCCAGCACGGAGATTCTCCAGCAAGGAGTTTCTCCAGCACGGAGTTTCTCCAGCACGGAGTTTCTCTAGCACGGGCTTTCTCCAGCACGGATTTTCTCCAGCACGGAGTTTCTCCAGCACGGAGTTTCTCCAACAGGAAGTTTCTCCAGCGCGGAGTTTCTCCAACGCAGAGTTTCTCCAACACAGAGTTTCTCCAGCACGGATTTTGTCCAGCACGAAGTTTCTCCAGCACGGAGTTTCTCCAGCACGGAGTTTCTAAAGCGCGGAGTTTCTCCAGCTCGGAGTTTCTCCAACACGGAGTTTCTCCAGCGCGGAGTTTCCCAACGCGGAGTTTCTCCAACGCGGACTTTCTCCAACGCAGAGTTTCTCCAACGCAGAGTTTCTCCAACGCAGAGCTTCTCATACACAGAGTTTGTCCAGATCGGAGTTTCTCCAGCGCGGAGTTTCTCCTGCGCAGAGCTTCTCCAGCGCGGAGTTTCTCCAGCACGGAGTTTCTCCAGCACGTAGTTTTTCCAGCGCGGAGTTCCTCCAGCGCGGAATTTCTCCAACGCGGAGTTTCTCCAGCTCGGAGTTTCTCCAACGCGGAGTTTCTCCAAAGCCGAGTTTCTCCAGCGCGGAGTTTCTTGAGCGCGGAGTTTCTTAAGCGCGGAGTTTGTCCAGCTCGGAGTTTCTTCAACACGGAGTTTCTCCAGCATGGAGTTTCTCCAGCGCGGAGTTTCCCAACGCGGAGTTTCTCCAACGCGGAGTTTCTCCAACGCAGAGTTTCTCAAACGCAGAGTTTCTCCAACACAGAGCTTCTCATACACAGAGTTTATCCAGCACGGTGTTTCTCCAGCGCGGAGTTTCTCCAACGCGGAGTTTCTCCAACGCGGAGTTTCTCCAGCACAGAGTTTCTCAAGCACGGAGTTTCTCCAGCATGGAGTTCCTCCAACGCGGACTTTCTCCAACGCGGAGTTTCTCCAAAACGGAGTTTCTCCAACACGGAGTTTCTCCAACACGAAGTTTCTCCAGCGCGGAGTTTCTCCTGCGCAGAGTTTCTCCAGCACACAGTTTCTCCAACGCAGAGATTCTCCAACGCAGTTTCTCCAACACGTAGTTTCTCCAACAGGGAGTTTCTCCAGCACGGAGTTTCTCCAACACGTAGTTTCTCCAACAGGGAGTTTCTCCAGCACGGAGTTTGTCCAACACGGAGTTTGTCCAACACGGAGTTTCTCCAACACGGAGTTTCTCCAACACAAAGTTTCTCAAACACGGAGTTTCTCCAGCACGGAGATCTCCAGCAAGGAGTTTCTCCAGCACGGAGTTTCTCTAGCACGGGCTTTCTCCAGCACGGAGTTTCTCCAGCACGGAGTTTCTCCAACAGGAAGTTTCTCCAGCGCGGAGTTTCTCCAACACAGAGTTTCTCCAACACAGAGTTTCTCCAGCACGGATTTTGTCCAGCATGGAGTTTCTCCAGCACGGAGTTTCTCCAGCATGGAGTTTCTCCAACACGGAGTTTCTCCAGCACGGAGTTTCTCCAGCACGGAGTTTCTCCAGCGTGGAGTTTCTCCAACGCGGAGTTTCTCCAGAGCAGAGTTTCTCTAGCGCGGAGTTTCTAAAGCGCGGAGTTTCTCCAGCTCGGAGTTTCTCCAGCACGGAGTTTCACCAGCGCGGAGTTTCCCAACGCGGAGTTTCTCCAACGCGGAGTTTCTCCAACGCAGAGTTTCTCCAACGCAGAGTTTCTCCAACGCAGAGTTTCTTATAAACAGAGTTTCACCAGCGCGGAGTTTCCCAACGCGGAGTTTCTCCAACGCGGAGTTTCTCCAACGCAGAGTTTCTCCAACGCAGAGTTTCTCCAACGCAGAGTTTCTTATAAACAGAGTTTCTCCAGCACGGAGTTTCACCAGCGCGGAGTTTCACCAGGTCGGAGTTTCTCCAAAACGGAGTTTCTCCAGCACGGAGTTTCTCCAACGCAGAGTTTCTCCAACGCAGAGTTTCTTATAAACAGAGTTTCTCCTGCACGCAGTTTCTCCAGCACGGAGATTCTCCAGCACGGAGTTTCTCCTGCACGAAGTTTCTCCAACACGGAGTTTCTCCAACACGGAGTTTCTCCAGCACGGAGTTTCTCCAACACGGAGTTTCTGAAGCACGGAGTTTCTCCAGCATGGAGTTCCTCCAACACGGAGCTTCTTAAACACGAAGTTTCTCCAGCACGAAGTTTCTCCAACACGGAGTTTCTCCAACACGGAATTTCTTAAACACGGAGTTTCTCCAGCACGGACACTCCCCAGCAAGCAGTTTCTCCAGCACAGAGTTTCTGAAGCACGGAGTTTCTCCAGCACTGAGTTTCTCCAGCACAGATTTTCTCCAGCATGGAGTTTCTCCAGCACGGAGTTTCTCCACACGGAGTTTCTCCAGCACGAAGTTTCTCCAAAACAGAGTTTCTCCAACACGGAGTTTCTCCAACACGAAGTTTCTCCGGCGCGGAGTTTCTCCAGCGCGGAGTTTCTCCAGCACGCAGTTTCTCCAACGCAGAGTTTCTCCAGCACGCAGTTTCCCCAGCGCGGAGTTTCTCCAACGCGGAGTTTCTCCAAAGCGGAGTTTCTCCAGAGCGGAGTTTCTCTAGCGCGGAGTTTCTAAAGCGCGGAGTTTCTCCAGCTCGGAGTTTCTCCAACACGGAGTTTCTCCAGCACGGAGTTTCACCAGCGCGGAGTTTCCCAACGCGGAGTTTTTCCAACGCGGAGTTTCTCCAACACAGAGTTTCTCCAACGCAGAGTTTCTCCAACGCCGAGTTTCTTATAAACAGAGTTTCTCCAGCACGGAGTTTCTCTAGCACGGAGATTCTCCAACACGGAGTCTCTCCAGCACGGAGTTTGTCCAGCACGGAGTTTCTCCAGCACACAGTTTCTCCAACGCAGAGTTTCTCCAACGCAGTTTCTCCAACGCGGAGTTTCTCCAACGCGGAGTTTCTCCAGCGCGGAGCTTCTCCAGAGCGAAGTTTCTCCAGCACGGAGTTTCTCCAGCACGGAGTTTCTAAAGCGCGGAGTTTCTCCAGCTCGGAGTTTCTCCAACACGGAGTTTCTCCAGCGCGGAGTTTCCCAACGCGGAGTTTCTCCAACGCGGACTTTCTCCAACGCAGTTTCTCCAACGCAGAGTTTCTGCAACGCAGAGCTTCTCATACACAGATTTTGTCCAGCTCGCAGTTTCTCCAGCGCGGAGTTTCTCCTGCGCGGAGCTTCTCCAACGCGGAGTTTCTCCAGCACGGAGTTTCTCCAGCACGTAGTTTTTCCAGCACAGAGTTTCTCAAGCATGGAGTTTCTCCAGCATGGAGTTTCTCCAACGCGGACTTTCTCCAACGCGGAGTTTCTCCAAAACGGAGTTTCTCCAACACGGAGTTTCTCCAACACGAAGTTTCTCCAGCGCGGAGTTTCTCCTGCGCGGAGTTTCTCCAGCACACAGTTTCTCCAACGCAGTTTCTCCAACGCAGTTTCTCCAACACGTAGTTTCTCCAACAGGGAGTTTCTCCAGCACGGAGTTTGTCCAGCACGGAGTTTGTCCAGCACGGAGTTTGTCCAACACGGAGTTTGTCCAACACGGAGTTTCTCAAACACGAAGTTTCTCCAGCACGAAGTTTCTCAAACACGAAGTTTCTCCAACACGGAGTTTCTCCAACACAAAGTTTCTCAAACACGGAGTTTCTCCAGCACGGAGATTCTCCAGCAAGGAGTTTCTCCAGCACGGAGTTTCTCCAGCACGGAGTTTCTCTAGCACGGGCTTTCTCCAGCACGGATTTTCTCCAGCACGGAGTTTCTCCAGCACGGAGTTTCTCCAACAGGAAGTTTCTCCAGCGCGGAGTTTCTCCAACGCAGAGTTTCTCCAACACAGAGTTTCTCCAGCACGGATTTTGTCCAGCACGAAGTTTCTCCAGCACGGAGTTTCTCCAGCACGGAGTTTCTAAAGCGCGGAGTTTCTCCAGCTCGGAGTTTCTCCAACACGGAGTTTCTCCAGCGCGGAGTTTCCCAACGCGGAGTTTCTCCAACGCGGACTTTCTCCAACGCAGAGTTTCTCCAACGCAGAGTTTCTCCAACGCAGAGCTTCTCATACACAGAGTTTGTCCAGATCGGAGTTTCTCCAGCGCGGAGTTTCTCCTGCGCAGAGCTTCTCCAGCGCGGAGTTTCTCCAGCACGGAGTTTCTCCAGCACGTAGTTTTTCCAGCGCGGAGTTCCTCCAGCGCGGAATTTCTCCAACGCGGAGTTTCTCCAGCTCGGAGTTTCTCCAACGCGGAGTTTCTCCAAAGCCGAGTTTCTCCAGCGCGGAGTTTCTTGAGCGCGGAGTTTCTTAAGCGCGGAGTTTCTCCAGCGCGGAGTTTCCCAACGCGGAGTTTCTCCGACGCGGAGTTTCTCCAACGCAGTTTCTCAAACGCAGAGTTTCTCCAACACAGAGCTTCTCATACACAGAGTTTATCCAGCACGGTGTTTCTCCAGCGCGGAGTTTCTCCAACGCGGAGTTTCTCCAACGCGGACTTTCTCCAGCACGGAGTTTCTCAAGCACGGAGTTTCTCCAGCATGGAGTTCCTCCAACGCGGACTTTCTCCAACGCGGAGTTTCTCCAAAACGGAGTTTCTCCAACACGGAGTTTCTCCAACACGAAGTTTCTCCAGCGCGGAGTTTCTCCTGCGCAGAGTTTCTCCAGCACACAGTTTCTCCAACGCAGAGATTCTCCAACGCAGTTTCTCCAACACGTAGTTTCTCCAACAGGGAGTTTGTCCAGCACGGAGTTTGTCCAGCACGGAGTTTGTCCAGCACGGAGTTTGTCCAACACGGAGTTTGTCCAACACGGAGTTTCTCAAACACGAAGTTTCTCCAGCACGAAGTTTCTCAAACACGAAGTTTCTCCAACACGGAGTTTCTCCAACACAAAGTTTCTCAAACACGGAGTTTCTCCAGCACGGAGATTCTCCAGCAAGGAGTTTCTCCAGCACGGAGTTTCTCTAGCACGGGCTTTCTCCAGCACGGATTTTCTCCAGCACGGAGTTTCTCCAGCACGGAGTTTCTCCAACAGGAAGTTTCTCCAGCGCGGAGTTTCTCCAACGCAGAGTTTCTCCAACACAGAGTTTCTCCAGCACGGATTTTGTCCAGCATGGAGTTTCTCCAGCACGGAGTTTCTCCAGCATGGAGTTTCTCCAACACGGAGTTTCTCCAGCACGGAGTTTCTCCAGCGTGGAGTTTCTCCAACGCGGAGTTTCTCCAGAGCAGAGTTTCTCTAGCGCGGAGTTTCTAAAGCGCGGAGTTTCTCCAGCTCGGAGTTTCTCCAGCACGGAGTTTCACCAGCGCGGAGTTTCCCAACGCGGAGTTTCTCCAACGCGGAGTTTCTCCAACGCAGAGTTTCTCCAACGCAGAGTTTCTCCAACGCAGAGTTTCTTATAAACAGAGTTTCACCAGCGCGGAGTTTCCCAACGCGGAGTTTCTCCAACGCGGAGTTTCTCCAACGCAGAGTTTCTCCAACGCAGAGTTTCTCCAACGCAGAGTTTCTTATAAACAGAGTTTCTCCAGCACGGAGTTTCACCAGGTCGGAGTTTCTCCAAAACGGAGTTTCCCCAGCACGGAGTTTCTCCAACGCAGAGTTTCTCCAACGCAGAGTTTCTTATAAACAGAGTTTCTCCTGCACGCAGTTTCTCCAGCACGGAGATTCTCCAGCACGGAGTTTCTCCTGCACGAAGTTTCTCCAACACGGAGTTTCTCCAACACGGAGTTTCTCCAGCACGGAGTTTCTCCAACACGGAGTTTCTGAAGCACGGAGTTTCTCCAGCATGGAGTTCCTCCAACACGGAGCTTCTTAAACACGAAGTTTCTCCAGCACGAAGTTTCTCCAACACGGAGTTTCTCCAACACGGAATTTCTTAAACACGGAGTTTCTCCAGCACGGACACTCTCCAGCAAGCAGTTTCTCCAGCACAGAGTTTCTGAAGCACGGAGTTTCTCCAGCACTGAGTTTCTCCAGCACAGATTTTCTCCAGCATGGAGTTTCTCCAGCACGGAGTTTCTCCACACGGAGTTTCTCCAGCACGAAGTTTCTCCAAAACAGAGTTTCTCCAACACGGAGTTTCTCCAACACGAAGTTTCTCCGGCGCGGAGTTTCTCCAGCGCGGAGTTTCTCCAGCACGCAGTTTCCCCAACGCAGAGTTTCTCCAGCACGCAGTTTCCCCAGCGCGGAGTTTCTCCAACGCGGAGTTTCTCTAAAGCGGAGTTTCTCCAGAGCGGAGTTTCTCTAGCGCGGAGTTTCTAAAGCGCGGAGTTTCTCCAGCTCGGAGTTTCTCCAACACGGAGTTTCTCCAGCACGGAGTTTCACCAGCGCAGAGTTTCCCAACGCGGAGTTTCTCCAACGCGGAGTTTCTCCAACACAGAGTTTCTCCAACGCAGAGTTTCTCCAACGCCGAGTTTCTTATAAACAGAGTTTCTCCAGCACGGAGTTTCTCTAGCACGGAGATTCTCCAGCACGGAGCTTCTCCTGCACGAAGTTTCTCCAACACGGAGTTTCTCCAACACGGAGTTTCTCCAGCACGGAGTTTGTCCAGCACGGAGTTTCTCCAACACGGAGTTTCTCTAACACGAAGTTTCTCCGGCGCGGAGTTTCTCTAGCGCGGAGTTTCTCCAGCACACAGTTTCTCCAACGCAGAGTTTCTCCAACGCAGTTTCTCCAACGCGGAGTTTCTCCAGCGCGGAGTTTCTCCAGCGCGGAGCTTCTCCAGAGCGGAGTTTCTCCAGCACGGAGTTTCTCCAGCACGGAGTTTCTAAAGCGCGGAGTTTCTCCAGCTCGGAGTTTCTCCAACACGGAGTTTCTCCAGCGCGGAGTTTCCCAACGCGGAGTTTCTCCAACGCGGACTTTCTCCAACGCAGAATTTCTCCAACGCAGAGTTTCTCCAACGCAGAGCTTCTCATACACAGAGTTTGTCCAGATCGGAGTTTCTCCAGCGCGGAGTTTCTCCTGCGCGGAGCTTCTCCAGCGCGGAGTTTCTCCAGCACGGAGTTTCTCCAGCACGTAGTTTTTCCAGCGCGGAGTTCCTCCAGCGCGGAATTTCTCCAACGCGGAGTTTCTCTAGCGCGGAGTTTCTCCAACGCGGAGTTTCTCCAAAGCCGAGTTTCTCCAGTGCGGAGTTTCTTGAGCGCGGAGTTTCTTAAGCGCGGAGTTTGTCCAGCTCGGAGTTTCTTCAACACGGAGTTTCTCCAGCATGGAGTTTCTCCAGCGCGGAGTTTCCCAACGCGGAGTTTCTCCAACGCGGAATTTCTCCAACGCAGAGTTTCTCAAACGCAGAGTTTCTCCAACACAGAGCTTCTCATACACAGAGTTTATCCAGCACGGTGTTTCTCCAGCGCGGAGTTTCTCCAACGCGGAGTTTCTCCAGCACGGAGTTTCTCAAGCACGGAGTTTCTCCAGCATGGAGTTCCTCCAACACGGAGTTTCTCTAACACGGAGTTTCTCCAGCACAGAGTTTCTCAAGCATGGAGTTTCTCCAGCATGGAGTTTCTCCAACGCGGACTTTCTCCAACGCGGAGTTTCTCCAAAACGGAGTTTCTCCAACACGGAGTTTCTCCAACACGAAGTTTCTCCAGCGCAGAGTTTCTCCTGCGCAGAGTTTCTCCAGCACACAGTTTCTCCAACGCAGAGTTTCTCCAACGCAGTTTCTCCAACACGTAGTTTCTCCAACAGGGAGTTTCTCCAGCACGGAGTTTGTCCAGCACGGAGTTTGTCCAGCACGGAGTTTGTCCAACACGGAGTTTGTCCAACACGGAGTTTCTCCAACACGGAGTTTCTCCAACACAAAGTTTCTCAAACACGGAGTTTCTCCAGCACGGAGATCTCCAGCAAGGAGTTTCTCCAGCACGGAGTTTCTCTAGCACGGGCTTTCTCCAGCACGGATTTTCTCCAGCACGGAGTTTCTCCAACAGGAAGTTTCTCCAGCGCGGAGTTTCTCCAACGCAGAGTTTCTCCAACACAGAGTTTCTCCAGCACGAATTTTGTCCAGCACGGAGTTTCTCCAGCACGGAGTTTCTCCAGCATGGAGTTTCTCCAACACGGAGTTTCTCCAGCACGGAGTTTCTCCAGCACGGAGTTTCTCCAGCACGCAGTTTCTCCAGCGTGGAGTTTCTCCAACGCGGAGTTTCTCCAGAGCAGAGTTTCTCTAGCGCGGAGTTTCTAAAGCGCGGAGTTTCTCCAGCTCGGAGTTTCTCCAGCACGGAGTTTCACCAGCGCGGAGTTTCCCAACGCGGAGTTTCTCCAACGCAGAGTTTCTCCAACGCAGAGTTTCTCCAACGCAGAGTTTCTTATAAACAGAGTTTCACCAGCGCGGAGTTTCCCAACGCGGAGTTTCTCCAACGCGGAGTTTCTCCAACGCAGAGTTTCTCCAACGCAGAGTTTCTCCAACGCAGAGTTTCTTATAAACAGAGTTTCTCCAGCACGGAGTTTCACCAGCGCGGAGTTTCTCCAGGTCGGAGTTTCTCCAACACGGAGTTTCTCCAACACGGAGTTTCTCCAGCACGGAGTTTAACCAGCGCGGAGTTTCCCAACGCGGAGTTTCTCCAACGCGGAGTTTCTCCAACGCAGAGTTTCTCCAACGCAGAGTTTCTCCAACGCAGAGTTTCTTATAAACAGAGTTTCTCCAGCACGCAGTTTCTCCAGCACGGAGATTCTCCAGCACGGAGTTTCTCCTGCACGAAGTTTCTCCAACACGGAGTTTCTCCAACACGGAGTTTCTCCAGTACGGAGTTTGTCAAGCACGGAGTTTCTCCAGCACGGAGTTTCTCCAACACGGAGTTTCTCAAGCACGGAGTTTCTCCAGCATGGAGTTCCTCCAACACGGAGCTTCTTAAACACGAAGTTTCTCCAGCACGAAGTTTCTCCAACACGGAGTTTCTCGAACACGGAATTTCTTAAACACGGAGTTTCTCCAGCACAGAGACTCTCCAGCAAGCAGTTTCTCCAGCACAGTTTCTGAAGCACGGAGTTTCTCCAGCACTGAGTTTCTCCAGCACAGATTTTCTCCAGCATGGAGTTTCTCCAGCACGGAGTTTCTCCACACGGAGTTTCTCCAGCACGAAGTTTCTCCAAAACAGAGTTTCTCCAGAGCGGAGTTTCTCCAGCAAGCAGTTTCTCCAACGCAGAGTTTCTCCAGCACGCAGTTTCCCCAGCGCGGAGTTTCTCCAACGCGGAGTTTCTCCAAAGCGGAGTTTCTCTAGCGCGGAGTTTCTAAAGCGCGGAGTTTCTCCAGCTCGGAGTTTCTCCAACACGGAGTTTCTCCAGCACGGAGTTTCACCAGCGCGGAGTTTCCCAACGCGGAGTTTCTCCAACGCGGAGTTTCTCCAACACAGAGTTTCTCCAACGCAGAGTTTCTCCAACGCCGAGTTTCTTGTAAACAGAGTTTCTCCAGCACGGAGTTTCTCTAGCACGGAGATTCTCCAGCACGGAGTTTCTCCAGCACGGAGTTTGTCCAGCACGGAGTTTCTCCAGCACGGAGTTTCTCCAACACGGAGTTTGTCCAACACGGAGTTTCTCAAACACGAAGTTTCTCCAGCACGAAGTTTCTCCAACACGGAGTTTCTCCAACACGAAGTTTCTCCGGCGCGGAGTTTCTCTAGCGCGGAGTTTCTCCAGCACACAGTTTCTCCAACGCAGAGTTTCTCCAACGCAGTTTCTCCAACGCGGAGTTTCTCCAGCGCGGAGTTTCTCCAGCGCGGAGCTTCTCCAGAGCGGAGTTTCTCCAGCACGGAGTTTCTCCAGCACGGAGTTTCTAAAGCGCGGAGTTTCTCCAGCTCGGAGTTTCTCCAACACGGAGTTTCTCCAGCGCGGAGTTTCCCAACGCGGAGTTTCTCCAACGCGGACTTTCTCCAACGCAGAGTTTCTCCAACGCAGAGTTTCTCCAACGCAGAGCTTCTCATACACAGTTTGTCCAGCTCGGAGTTTCTCCAACACGGAGTTTCTCCAGCACGGAGTTTGTCCAGCACGGAGTTTCTCCAACACGGAGTTTCTCTAACACGAAGTTTCTCCGGCGCGGAGTTTCTCTAGCGCGGAGTTTCTCCAGCACACAGTTTCTCCAACGCAGAGTTTCTCCAACGCAGTTTCTCCAACGCGGAGTTTCTCCAGCGCGGAGTTTCTCCAGCGCGGAGCTTCTCCAGAGCGGAGTTTCTCCAGCACGGAGTTTCTCCAACACGGAGTTTCTCCAGCGCGGAGTTTCCCAACGCGGAGTTTCTCCAACGCGGACTTTCTCCAACGCAGAATTTCTCCAACGCAGAGTTTCTCCAACGCAGAGCTTCTCATACACAGAGTTTGTCCAGATCGGAGTTTCTCCAGCGCGGAGTTTCTCCTGCGCGGAGCTTCTCCAGCGCGGAGTTTCTCCAGCACGGAGTTTCTCCAGCACGTAGTTTTTCCAGCGCGGAGTTCCTCCAGCGCGGAATTTCTCCAACGCGGAGTTTCTCTAGCGCGGAGTTTCTCCAACGCGGAGTTTCTCCAAAGCCGAGTTTCTCCAGCGCGGAGTTTCTTGAGCGCGGAGTTTCTTAAGCGCGGAGTTTGTCCAGCTCGCAGTTTCTTCAACACGGAGTTTCTCCAGCATGGAGTTTCTCCAGCGCGGAGTTTCCCAACGCGGAGTTTCTCCAACGCGGAATTTCTCCAACGCAGAGTTTCTCAAACGCAGAGTTTCTCCAACACAGAGCTTCTCATACACAGAGTTTATCCAGCACGGTGTTTCTCCAGCGCGGAGTTTCTCCAACGCGGAGTTTCTCCAGCACGGAGTTTCTCAAGCACGGAGTTTCTCCAGCATGGAGTTCCTCCAACACGGAGTTTCTCTAACACGGAGTTTCTCCAGCACAGAGTTTCTCAAGCATGGAGTTTCTCCAGCATGGAGTTTCTCCAACGCGGACTTTCTCCAACGCGGAGTTTCTCCAAAACGGAGTTTCTCCAACACGGAGTTTCTCCAACACGAAGTTTCTCCAGCGCAGAGTTTCTCCTGCGCAGAGTTTCTCCAGCACACAGTTTCTCCAACGCAGAGTTTCTCCAACGCAGTTTCTCCAACACGTAGTTTCTCCAACAGGGAGTTTCTCCAGCACGGAGTTTGTCCAGCACGGAGTTTGTCCAGCACGGAGTTTGTCCAACACGGAGTTTGTCCAACACGGAGTTTCTCCAACACGGAGTTTCTCCAACACAAAGTTTCTCAAACACGGAGTTTCTCCAGCACGGAGATCTCCAGCAAGGAGTTTCTCCAGCACGGAGTTTCTCTAGCACGGGCTTTCTCCAGCACGGATTTTCTCCAGCACGGAGTTTCTCCAACAGGAAGTTTCTCCAGCGCGGAGTTTCTCCAACGCAGAGTTTCTCCAACACAGAGTTTCTCCAGCACGGATTTTGTCCAGCACGGAGTTTCTCCAGCACGGAGTTTCTCCAGCATGGAGTTTCTCCAACACGGAGTTTCTCCAGCACGGAGTTTCTCCAGCACGGAGTTTCTCCAGCACGCAGTTTCTCCAGCTCGGAGTTTCTCCAGCACGGAGTTTCACCAGCGCGGAGTTTCCCAACGCGGAGTTTCTCCAACGCAGAGTTTCTCCAACGCAGAGTTTCTCCAACGCAGAGTTTCTTATAAACAGAGTTTCACCAGCGCGGAGTTTCCCAACGCGGAGTTTCTCCAACGCGGAGTTTCTCCAACGCAGAGTTTCTCCAACGCAGAGTTTCTCCAACGCAGAGTTTCTTATAAACAGAGTTTCTCCAGCACGGAGTTTCACCAGCGCGGAGTTTCTCCAGGTCGGAGTTTCTCCAACACGGAGTTTCTCCAGCACGGAGTTAAACCAGCGCGGAGTTTCCCAACGCGGAGTTTCTCCAACGCGGAGTTTCTCCAACGCAGAGTTTCTACAACGCAGAGTTTCTCCAACGCAGAGTTTCTTATAAACAGAGTTTCTCCAGCACGCAGTTTCTCCAGCACGGAGATTCTCCAGCACGGAGTTTCTCCTGCACGAAGTTTCTCCAACACGGAGTTTCTCCAACACGGAGTTTCTCCAGTACGGAGTTTGTCAAGCACGGAGTTTCTCCAGCACGGAGTTTCTCCAACACGGAGTTTCTCAAGCACGGAGTTTCTCCAGCATGGAGTTCCTCCAACACGGAGCTTCTTAAACACGAAGTTTCTCCAGCACGAAGTTTCTCCAACACGGAGTTTCTCGAACACGGAATTTCTTAAACACGGAGTTTCTCCAGCACAGAGACTCTCCAGCAAGCAGTTTCTCCAGCACAGTTTCTGAAGCACGGAGTTTCTCCAGCACTGAGTTTCTCCAGCACAGATTTTCTCCAGCATGGAGTTTCTCCAGCACGGAGTTTCTCCACACGGAGTTTCTCCAGCACGAAGTTTCTCCAAAACAGAGTTTCTCCAGAGCGGAGTTTCTCCAGCAAGCAGTTTCTCCAACGCAGAGTTTCTCCAGCACGCAGTTTCCCCAGCGCGGAGTTTCTCCAACGCGGAGTTTCTCCAAAGCGGAGTTTCTCTAGCGCGGAGTTTCTAAAGCGCGGAGTTTCTCCAGCTCGGAGTTTCTCCAACACGGAGTTTCTCCAGCACGGAGTTTCACCAGCGCGGAGTTTCCCAACGCGGAGTTTCTCCAACGCGGAGTTTCTCCAACACAGAGTTTCTCCAACGCAGAGTTTCTCCAACGCCGAGTTTCTTGTAAACAGAGTTTCTCCAGCACGGAGTTTCTCTAGCACGGAGATTCTCCAGCACGGAGTTTCTCCAGCACGGAGTTTGTCCAGCACGGAGTTTCTCCAGCACGGAGTTTCTCCAACACGGAGTTTGTCCAACACGGAGTTTCTCAAACACGAAGTTTCTCCAGCACGAAGTTTCTCCAACACGGAGTTTCTCCAACACGAAGTTTCTCCGGCGCGGAGTTTCTCTAGCGCGGAGTTTCTCCAGCACACAGTTTCTCCAACGCAGAGTTTCTCCAACGCAGTTTCTCCAACGCGGAGTTTCTCCAGCGCGGAGTTTCTCCAGCGCGGAGCTTCTCCAGAGCGGAGTTTCTCCAGCACGGAGTTTCTCCAGCACGGAGTTTCTAAAGCGCGGAGTTTCTCCAGCTCGGAGTTTCTCCAACACGGAGTTTCTCCAGCGCGGAGTTTCCCAACGCGGAGTTTCTCCAACGCGGACTTTCTCCAACGCAGAGTTTCTCCAACGCAGAGTTTCTCCAACGCAGAGCTTCTCATACACAGTTTGTCCAGCTCGGAGTTTCTCCAGCGCGGAGTTTCTCCTGCGCGGAGCTTCTCCAGCGCGGAGTTTCTCCAGCACGGAGTTTCTCCAGCACGTAGTTTTTCCAGCGCGGAGTTCCTCCAGTGCGGAATTTCTCCAACGCGGAGTTTCTCCAAAGCCGAGTTTCTCCAGCGCGGAGTTTCTTGAGCGCGGAGTTTCTTAAGCGCGGAGTTTGTCCAGCTCGGAGTTTCTTCAACACGGAGTTTCTCCAGCATGGAGTTTCTCCAGCGCGGAGTTTCCCAACGCGGAGTTTCTCCAACGCAGAGTTTCTCAAACGCAGAGTTTCTCCAACACAGAGCTTCTCATACACAGAGTTTATCCAGCACGGTGTTTCTCCAGCGCGGAGTTTCTCCAACGCGGAGTTTCTCCAGCACGGAGTTTCTCAAGCACGGAGTTTCTCCAGCATGGAGTTCCTCCAACACGGAGTTTCTCCAACACGGAGTTTCTCCAGCACAGAGTTTCTCAAGCATGGAGTTTCTGCAGCATGGAGTTTCTCCAACGCGGACTTTCTCCAACGCGGAGTTTCTCCAAAACGGAGTTTCTCCAACACGGAGCTTCTCCAACACGAAGTTTCTCCAGCGCGGAGTTTCTCCTGCGCGGAGTTTCTCCAGCACACAGTTTCTCCAACGCAGTTTCTCCAACACGTAGTTTCTCCAACAGGGAGTTTCTCCAGCACGGAGTTTGTCCAGCACGGAGTTTGTCCAGCACGGAGTTTGTCCAACACGGAGTTTGTCCAACACGGAGTTTCTCAAACACGAAGTTTCTCCAGCACGAATTTTCTCAAACACGAAGTTTCTCCAACACGGAGTTTCTCCAACACAAAGCTTCTCAAACACGGAGTTTCTCCAGCACGAAGATTCTCCAGCAAGGAGTTTCTCCAGCACGGAGTTTCTCCAGCACGGAGTTTCTCTAGCACGGGCTTTCTGCAGCACGGATTTTCTCCAGCACGGAGTTTCTCCAGCACGGAGTTTCTCCAACAGGAAGTTTCTCCAGCGCGGAGTTTCTCCAACGCAGAGTTTCTCCAACACAGAGTTTCTCCAGCACGGATTTTGTCCAGCACGAAGTTTCTCCAGTACGGAGTTTCTCCAGCACGGAGTTTCTAAAGCGCGGAGTTTCTCCAGCTCGGAGTTTCTCCAACACGGAGTTTCTCCAGCGCGGAGTTTCCCAACGCGGAGTTTCTCCAACGCGGACTTTCTCCAACGCAGAGTTTCTCCAACGCAGAGTTTCTCCAACGCAGAGCTTCTCATACACAGAGTTTGTCCAGATCGGAGTTTCTCCAGCGCGGAGTTTCTCCTGCGCGGAGCTTCTCCAGCGCGGAGTTTCTCCAGCACGGAGTTTCTCCAGCCCGTAGTTTTTCCAGCGCGGAGTTCCTCCAGCGCGGAATTTCTCCAACGCGGAGTTTCTCCAGCGCGGAGTTTCTCTAGCGCGGAGTTTCTAAAGCGCGGAGTTTCTCCAGCTCGGAGTTTCTCCAACACGGAGTTTCTCCAGCACGGAGTTTCTCCAACACGGAGTTTCTCCAACACGGAGTTTCTCCAGCACGGAGTTAGTCCAGCACGGAGTTTCTCCAGCACGGAGTTTCTCCAACACGGAGTTTGTCCAACACGGAGTTTCTCAAACACGAAGTTTCTCCAGCACGAAATTTCTCCAACACGGAGTTTCTCCAACACGAAGTTTCTCAGGCGCGGAGTTTCTCTAGCGCGGAGTTTCTCCAGCACACAGTTTCTCCAACGCAGTTTCTCCAACGCGGAGTTTCTCCAACGCGGAGTTTCTCCAACACAGAGTTTCTCCAACGCAGAGTTTCTCCAACGCCGAGTTTCTTATAAACAGAGTTTCTCAAGCACGGAGTTTCTCTAGCACGGAGATTCTCCAGCACGGAGTTTCCCCTGCACGAAGTTTCTCCAACACGGAGTTTCTCCAACACGGAGTTTCTCCAGCACGGAGTTTGTCCAGCACGGAGTTTCTCCAGCACGGAGTTTCTCCAACACGGAGTTTGTCCAACACGGAGTTTCTCAAACACGAAATTTCTCCAGCACGAAATTTCTCCAACACGGAGTTTCTCCAACACGAAGTTTCTCAGGCGCGCAGTTTCTCTAGCGCGGAGTTTCTCCAGCACACAGTTTCTCCAACGCAGAGTTTCTCCAACGCAGTTTCTCCAACGCGGAGTTTCTCCAGCGCGGAGTTTCTCCAGCGCGGAGCTTCTCCAGAGCGGAGTTTCTCCAGCACGAAGTTTCTCCAGCACGGAGTTTCTAAAGCGCGGAGTTTCTCCAGCTCGGAGTTTCTCCAACACGGAGTTTCTCCAGCGCGGAGTTTCCCAACGCGGAGTTTCTCCAACGCGGACTTTCTCCAACGCAGAGTTTCTCCAACGCAGAGTTTCTCCAACGCAGAGCTTCTCATACACAGAGTTTGTCCAGCTCGGAGTTTCTCCAGCGCGGAGTTTCTCCTGCGCGGAGCTTCTCCAGCGCGGAGTTTCTCCAGCACGGAGTTTCTCCAGCACGTAGTTTTTCCAGCGCGGAGTTCCTCCAGTGCGGAATTTCTCCAGCGCGGAGTTTCTTGAGCGCGGAGTTTCTTAAGCGCGGAGTTTGTCCAGCTCGGAGTTTCTTCAACACGGAGTTTCTCCAGCATGGAGTTTCTCCAGCGCGGAGTTTCCCAACGCGGAGTTTCTCCAACGCAGAGTTTCTCCAACACAGAGCTTCTCATACACAGAGTTTATCCAGCACGGTGTTTCTCCAGCGCGGAGTTTCTCCAACGCGGAGTTTCTCCAGCACGGAGTTTCTCAAGCACGGAGTTTCTCCAGCATGGAGTTCCTCCAACACGGAGTTTCTCCAACACGGAGTTTCTCCAGCACAGAGTTTCTCAAGCATGGAGTTTCGCCAGCATAGAGTTTCTCCAACGCGGACTTTCTCCAACGCGGAGTTTCTCCAAAACGGAGTTTCTCCAACACGGAGTTTCTCCAACACGAAGTTTCTCCAGCGCGGAGTTTCTCCTGCGCGGAGTTTCTCCAGCACACAGTTTCTCCAACGCAGTTTCTCCAACGCAGTTTTTCCAACACATAGTTTCTCCAACAGGGAGTTTCTCCAGCACGGAGTTTGTCCAGCACGGAGTTTGTCCAGCACGGAGTTTGTCCAACACGGAGTTTGTCCAACACGGAGTTTCTCAAACACGAAGTTTCTCCAGCACGAAGTTTCTCAAACACGAAGTTTCTCCAACACGGAGTTTCTCCAACACAAAGTTTCTCAAACACGGAGTTTCTCCAGCACGGAGATTCTCCAGCAAGGAGTTTCTCCAGCACGGAGTTTCTCCAGCACGGAGTTTCTCTAGCACGGGCTTTCTCCAGCACGGATTTTCTCCAGCACGGAGTTTCTCCAGCACGGAGTTTCTCCAACAGGAAGTTTCTCCAGCGCGGAGTTTCTCCAACGCAGAGTTTCTCCAACACAGAGTTTCTCCAGCACGGATTTTGTCCAGCACGAAGTTTCTCCAGCACGGAGTTTCTCCAGCACGGAGTTTCTAAAGCGCGGAGTTTCTCCAGCTCGGAGTTTCTCCAACACGGAGTTTCTCCAGCGCGGAGTTTCCCAACGCGGAGTTTCTCCAACGCGGACTTTCTCCAACGCAGAGTTTCTCCAACGCAGAGTTTCTCCAAAACGGAGTTTCTCCAACACGGAGTTTCTCCAACACGAAGTTTCTCCAGCGCGGAGTTTCTCCTGCGCAGAGTTTCTCCAGCACACAGTTTCTCCAACGCAGAGTTTCTCCAACGCAGTTTCTCCAACACGTAGTTTCTCCAACAGGGAGTTTCTCCAGCACGGAGTTTGTCCAGCACGGAGTTTGTCCAGCACGGAGTTTGTCCAACACGGAGTTTGTCCAACACGGAGTTTCTCAAACACGAAGTTTCTCCAGCACGAAGTTTCTCAAACACGAAGTTTCTCCAACACGGAGTTTCTCCAACACAAAGTTTCTCAAACACGGAGTTTCTCCAGCACGGAGATTCTCCAGCAAGGAGTTTCTCCAGCACGGAGTTTCTCTAGCACGGGCTTTCTCCAGCACGGATTTTCTCCAGCACGGAGTTTCTCCAGCACGGAGTTTCTCCAACAGGAAGTTTCTCCAGCGCGGAGTTTCTCCAACGCAGAGTTTCTCCAACACAGAGTTTCTCCAGCACGGATTTTGTCCAGCATGGAGTTTCTCCAGCACGGAGTTTCTCCAGATGGAGTTTCTCCAACACGGAGTTTCTCCAGCACGGAGTTTCTCCAGCACGGAGTTTCTCCAGCACGCAGTTTCTCCAGCGCGGAGTTTCTCCAGCGTGGAGTTTCTCCAACGCGGAGTTTCTCCAGAGCAGAGTTTCTCTAGCGCGGAGTTTCTAAAGCGCGGAGTTTCTCCAGCTCGGAGTTTCTCCAGCACGGAGTTTCACCAGCGCGGAGTTTCCCAACGCAGAGTTTCTCCAACGCAGAGTTTCACCAGCGCGGAGTTTCCCAACGCAGAGTTTCTCCAACGCGGAGTTTCTCCAACGCAGAGTTTCTCCAACGCAGAGTTTCTCCAACGCAGAGTTTCTTATAAACAGAGTTTCTCCAGCACGGAGTTTCACCAGCGCGGAGTTTCTCCAGGTCGGAGTTTCTCCAACACGGAGTTTCTCCAGCACGGAGTTTCTCCAACGCAGAGTTTCTCCAACGCAGAGTTTCTCCAACGCAGAGTTTCTTATAAACAGAGTTTCTCCTGCACGCAGTTTCTCCAGCACGGAGATTCTCCAGCACGGAGTTTCTCCTGCACGAAGTTTTTCCAACACGGAGTTTCTTGAACACGGAGTTTCTCCAGCACGGAGTTTCTCAAGCACGGAGTTTCTCCAGCACGGAGTTTCTCCAACACGGAGTTTCTCAAGCACGGAGTTTCTCCAGCATGGAGTTCCTCCAACACGGAGCTTCTTAAACACGAAGTTTCTCCAGCACGAAGTTTCTCCAACACGGAGTTTCTCCAACACGAAATTTCTTAAACACGGAGTTTCTCCAGCACGGAGACTCTCCAGCAAGCAGTTTCTCCAGCACAGAGTTTCTGAAGCACGGAGTTTCTCCAGCACTGAGTTTCTCCAGCACAGATTTTCTCCAGCATGGAGTTTCTCCAGCACGGAGTTTCTCCACACGGAGTTTCTCCAGCACGATGTTTCTCCAAAACAGAGTTTCTCCAACACGGAGTTTCTCCAACACGAAGTTTCTCCGGCGCGGAGTTTCTCCAGCGCGGAGTTTCTCCAGCACGCAGTTATCCAACGCAGAGTTTCTCCAGCACGCAGTTTCCCCAGCGCGGAGTTTCTCCAACGCGGAGTTTCTCCAAAGCGGAGTTTCTCCAGAGCGGAGTTTCTCTAGCGCGGAGTTTCTAAAGCGCGGAGTTTCTCCAGCTCGGAGTTTCTCCAACACGGAGTTTCTCCAGCACGGAGTTTCACCAGCGCGGAGTTTCCCAACGCGGAGTTTCTCCAACGCGGAGTTTCTCCAACACAGAGTTTCTCCAACGCAGAGTTTCTCCAACGCCGAGTTTCTTATAAACAGAGTTTCTCCAGCACGGAGTTTCTCTAGCACGGAGATTCTCCAGCACGGAGTTTCTCCTGCACGAAGTTTCTCCAACACGGAGTTTCTCCAACACGGAGTTTCTCCAGCACGGAGTTTGTCCAGCACGGAGTTTCTCCAGCACGGAGTTTCTCCAACACAGAGTTTGTCCAACACGGAGTTTCTCAAACACGAAGTTTCTCCAGCACGAAGTTTCTCCAACACGGAGTTTCTCCAACACGAAGTTTCTCCGGCGCGGAGTTTCTCTAGCGCGGAGTTTCTCCAGCACACAGTTTCTCCAACGCAGAGTTTCTCCAACGCAGTTTCTCCAACGCGGAGTTTCTCCAGCGCGGAGTTTCTCCAGCGCGGAGCTTCTCCAGAGCGGAGTTTCTCCAGCACGGAGTTTCTCCAGCACGGAGTTTCTAAAGCGCGGAGTTTCTCCAGCTCGGAGTTTCTCCAACACGGAGTTTCTCCAGCGCGGAGTTTCCCAACGCGGAGTTTCTCCTACGCGGACTTTCTCCAACGCAGAGTTTCTCCAACGCAGAGTTTCTCCAACGCAGAGCTTCTCATACACAGAGTTTGTCCAGCTCGGAGTTTCTCCAGCGCGGAGTTTTTCCTGCGCGGAGCTTCTCCAGCGCGGAGTTTCTCCAGCACGGAGTTTCTCCAGCACGTAGTTTTTCCAGCGCGGAGTTCCTCCAGTGCGGAATTTCTCCAACGCGGAGTTTCTCCAGCGCGGAGTTTCTCCAACGCGGAGTTTCTCCAAAGCCGAGTTTCTCCAGCGCGGAGTTTCTTGAGCGCGGAGTTTCTTAAGCGCGGAGTTTGTCCAGCTCGGAGTTTCTTCAACACGGAGTTTCTCCAGCATGAAGTTTCTCCAGCGCGGAGTTTCCCAACGCGGAGTTTCTCCAACGCGGAGTTTCTCAAGCATGGAGTTTCTCCAGCATGGAGTTTCTCCAACGCGGACTTTCTCCAACGCGGAGTTTCTCCAAAACGGAGTTTCTCCAACACTGAGTTTCTCCAACACGAAGTTTCTCCAGCGCGGAGTTTCTCCTGCGCGGAGTTTCCCCAGCACACAGTTTCTCCAACGCAGTTTCTCCAACGCAGTTTCTCCAACACGTAGTTTCTCCAACAGGGAGTTTCTCCAGCACGGAGTTTGTCCAGCACGGAGTTTGTCCAGCACGGAGTTTGTCCAACACGGAGTTTGTCCAACACGGAGTTTCTCAAACACGAAGTTTCTCCAGCACGAAGTTTCTCAAACATGAAGTTTCTCCAACACGGAGTTTCTCCAACACAAAGTTTCTCAAACACGGAGTTTCTCCAGCACGGAGATTCTCCAGCAAGGAGTTTCTCCAGCACGGAGTTTCTCTAGCACGGGCTTTCTCCAGCACAGATTTTCTCCAGCACGGAGTTTCTCCAGCACGGAGTTTCTCCTACAGGAAGTTTCTCCAGCGCGGAGTTTCTCCAACGCAGAGTTTCTCCAACACAGAGTTTCTCCAGCACGGATTTTGTCCAGCACGAAGTTTCTCCAGCACGGAGTTTCTCCAGCACGGAGTTTCTAAAGCGCGGAGTTTCTCCAGCTCGGAGTTTCTCCAACACGGAGTTTCTCCAGCGCGGAGTTTCCCAACGCGGAGTTTCTCCAACGCGGACTTTCTCCAACGCAGAGTTTCTCCAACGAAGAGTTTCTCCAACGCAGAGCTTCTCATACACAGAGTTTGTCCAGATCGGAGTTTCTCCAGCGCGGAGTTTCTCCTGCGCGGAGCTTCTCCAGCGTGGAGTTTCTCCAGCACGTAGTTTTTCCAGCGCGGAGTTCCTCCAGCGCGGAATTTCTCCAACGCGGAGTTTCTCCAGCGCAGAGTTTCTCCAACGCGGAGTTTCTCCAAAGCCGAGTTTCTCCAGCGCACAGTTTCTTGAGCGCGGAGTTTCTTAAGCGCGGAGTTTGTCCAGCTCGGAGTTTCTTCAACACGGAGTTTCTCCAGCATGGAGTTTCTCCAGCGCGGAGTTTCCCAACGCGGAGTTCCTCCAACGCGGAGTTTCTCCAACGCAGAGTTTCTCAAACGCAGAGTTTCTCCAACACAGAGCTTCTCATACACAGAGTTTATCCAGCACGGTGTTTCTCGAGCGCGGAGTTTCTCAAGCACGGAGTTTCTCCAGAATGGAGTTCCTCCAACACGGAGTTTCTCTAACAAGGAGTTTCTCCAGCACAGAGTTTCTCAAGCATGAAGTTTCTCCAGCATGGAGTTTCTCCAACGCGGACTTTCTCCAAGGCGGAGTTTCTCCAACACGAAGTTTCTCCAGCGCGGAGTTTCTCCTGCGCAGAGTTTCTCCAGCACACAGTTTCTCCAACGCAGAGTTTCTCCAAAGCAGTTTCTCCAACACCTAGTTTCTCCAACAGGGAGTTTCTCCAGCACAGAGTTTGTCCAGCACGGAGTTTGTCCAGCACGGAGTTTGTCCAACACAGAGTTTGTCCAACACGGAGTTTCTCAAACACGAAGTTTCACCAGCACGAAGTTTCTCAAACACGAAGTTTCTCCAACACGGAGTTTCTCCAACACAAAGTTTCTCAAACACGGAGTTTCTCCAGCACGGAGATTCTCCAGCAAGGAGTTTCTCCAGCACGGAGTTTCTCTAGCACGGGCTTTCTCCAGCACGGATTTTCTCCAGCACGGAGTTTCTCCAGCACGGAGTTTCTCCAACAGGAAGTTTCTCCACCGCGGAGTTTCTCCAACGCAGAGTTTCTCCAACACAGAGTTTCTGCAGCACGGATTTTGTCCAGCACGGAGTTTCTCCAGCACGGAGTTTCTCCAGCATGGAGTTTCTCCAACGCGGAGTTTCTCCAACGCAGAGTTTCTCCAACGCAGAGTTTCTCCAACGCAGAGTTTCTTATAAACAGAGTTTCTCCAGCACGGAGTTTCACCCGCGCGGAGTTTCTCCAGGTCGGAGTTTCTCCAACACGGTGTTTCTCCAGCACGGAGTTTAACCAGCGCGGAGTTTCCCAACGCGGAGTTTCTCCAACGCGGAGTTTCTCCAACGCGGACTTTCTCCAACGCGGAGTTTCTCCAAAACGGAGTTTCTCCAACACAGAGTTTCTCCAACACGAAGTTTCTCCAGCACGGAGTTTCTCCTGCGCGGAGTTTCCCCAGCACACAGTTTCTCCAACGCAGTTTCTCCAACGCAGTTTCTCCAACACGTAGTTTCTCCAACAGGGAGTTTCTCCAGCACGGAGTTTGTCCAGCACGGAGTTTGTCCAGCACGGAGTTTGTCCAACACGGAGTTTGTCCAACACGGAGTTTCTCAAACACGAAGTTTCTCCAGCACGAAGTTTCTCAAACACGAAGTTTCTCCAACACGGAGTTTCTCCAACACAAAAGTTTCTCAAACACGGAGTTTCTCCAGCACGGAGATTCTCCAGCAAGGAGTTTCTCCAGCACGGAGTTTCTCTAGCACGGGCTTTCTCCAGCACAGATTTTCTCCAGCACGGAGTTTCTCCAGCACGGAGTTTCTCCAACAGGAAGTTTCTCCAGCGCGGAGTTTCTCCAACGCAGAGTTTCTCCAACACAGAGTTTCTCCAGCACGGATTTTGTCCAGCACGAAGTTTCTCCAGCACGGAGTTTCTCCAGCACGGAGTTTCTAAAGCGCGGAGTTTCTCCAGCTCGGAGTTTCTCCAACACGGAGTTTCTCCAGCGCGGAGTTTCCCAACGCGGAGTTTCTCCAACGCGGACTTTCTCCAACGCAGAGTTTCTCCAACGAAGAGTTTCTCCAACGCAGAGCTTCTCATACACAGAGTTTGTCCAGATCGGAGTTTCTCCTGCGCGGAGCTTCTCCAGCGCGGAGTTTCTCCAGCACGTAGTTTTTCCTGCGCGGAGTTCCTCCAGCGCGGAATTTCTCCAACGCGGAGTTTCTCCAGCGCAGAGTTTCTCCAACGCGGAGTTTCTCCAAAGCCGAGTTTCTCCAGCGCACAGTTTCTTGAGCGCGGAGTTTCTTAAGCGCGGAGTTTGTCCAGCTCGGAGTTTCTTCAACACGGAGTTTCTCCAGCATGGAGTTTCTCCAGCGCGGAGTTTCCCAACGCGGAGTTCCTCCAACGCGGAGTTTCTCCAACGCAGAGTTTCTCAAACGCAGAGTTTCTCAAACGCAGAGTTTCTCCAACACAGAGCTTCTCATACACAGAGTTTATCCAGCACGGTGTTTCTCGAGCGCGGAGTTTCTCAAGCACGGAGTTTCTCCAGAATGGAGTTCCTCCAACACGGAGTTTCTCTAACAAGGAGTTTCTCCAGCACAGAGTTTCTCAAGCATGAAGTTTCTCCAGCATGGAGTTTCTCCAACGCGGACTTTCTCCAACGCGGAGTTTCTCCAAAACAGAGTTTCTCCAACACGGAGTTTCTCCAACACGAAGTTTCTCCAGCGCGGAGTTTCTCCTGCGCAGAGTTTCTCCAGCACGGAGTTTGTCCAGCACGGAGTTTGTCCAACACAGAGTTTGTCCAACACGGAGTTTCTCAAACACGAAGTTTCTCCAGCACGAAGTTTCTCAAACACGAAGTTTCTCCAACACGGAGTTTCTCCAACACAAAGTTTCTCAAACACGGAGTTTCTCCAGCACGGAGATTCTCCAGCAAGGAGTTTCTCCAGCACGGAGTTTCTCTAGCACGGCCTTTCTCCAGCACGGATTTTCTCCAGCACGGAGTTTCTCCAGCACGGAGTTTCTCCAACAGGAAGTTTCTCCACCGCGGAGTTTCTCCAACGCAGAGTTTCTCCAACACAGAGTTTCTCCAGCACGGATTTTGTCCAGCACGGAGTTTCTCCAGCACGGAGTTTCTCCAGCATGGAGTTTCTCCAACGCGGAGTTTCTCCAACGCAGAGTTTCTCCAACGCAGAGTTTCTTCAACGCAGAGTTTCTTATAAACAGAGTTTCTCCAGCACGGAGTTTCACCAGCGCGGAGTTTCTCCAGGTCGGAGTTTCTCCAACACGGAGTTTCTCCAGCACGGAGTTTAACCAGCGCGGAGTTTCCCAACGCGGAGTTTCTCCAACGCGGAATTTCTCCAACGCAGAGTTTCTCCAACGCAGAGTTTCTTATAAACAGAGTTTCTCCTGCACGCAGTTTCTCCAGCACGCAGATTCTCCAGCACGGAGTTTCTCCTGCACGAAGTTTCTCCAACACGGAGTTTCTCCAACACGGAGTTTCTCCAGCACGGAGTTTCTCAAGTACGGAGTTTCTCCAGCACGGAGTTTCTCCAACACGGAGTTTCTCAAGCACGGAGTTTCCCCAGCATGGAGTTCCTCCAACACGGAGCTTCTTAAACACGAAATTTCTCCAGCACAGATTTTCTCCAGCATGGAGTTTCTCCAGCACGGAGTTTCTCCACACGGAGATTCTCCAGCACGAAGTTTCTCCAAAACAGAGTTTCTCCAACACGGAGTTTCTCCAACACGAAGTTTCTCCGGCGCGGAGTTTCTCCAGCGCGGAGTTTCTCCAGCACGCAGTTTCTCCAACGCAGAGTTTCTCCAGCACGCAGTTTCCCCAGCGCGGAGTTTCTCCAACGCGGAGTTTCTCCAAAGCGGAGTTTCTCCAGAGCGGAGTTTCTCTAGCGCGGAGTTTCTAAAGCGCGGAGTTTCTCCAGCTCAGAGTTTCTCCAACACGGAGTTTCTCCAGCACGGAGTTTCACCAGCGCGGAGTTTCCCAACGCGGAGTTTCTCCAACGCGGAGTTTCTCCAACACAGAGTTTCTCCAACGCCGAGTTTCTTATAAACAGAGTTTCTCCAGCACGGAGTTTCTCTAGCACGGAGATTCTCCAGCACGGAGTTTCTCCTGCACGAAGTTTCTCCAACACGGAGTTTCTCCAGCACGGAGTTTGTCCAGCACGGAGTTTCTCCAGCACGGAGTTTCTCCAACACAGAGTTTGTCCAACACGGAGTTTCTCAAACACGAAGTTTCTCCAGCACGAAGTTTCTCCAACACGGAGTTTCTCCAACACGAAGTTTCTCCGGCGCGGAGTTTCTCTAGCGCGGAGTTTCTCCAGCACACAGTTTCTCCAACGCAGAGTTTCTCCAACGCAGTTTCTCCAACGCGGAGTTTCTCCAGCGCGGAGTTTCTCCAGCGCGGAGCTTCTCCAGAGCGGAGTTTCTCCAGCACGGAGTTTCTCCAGCACGGAGTTTCTAAAGCGCGGAGTTTCTCCAGCTCGGAGTTTCTCCAACACGGAGTTTCTCCAGCGCGGAGTTTCCCAACGCGGAGTTTCTCCAACGCGGACTTTCTCCAACGCAGAGTTTCTCCAACGCAGAGTTTCTCCAACGCAGAGCTTCTCATACACAGAGTTTGTCCAGCTCGGAGTTTCTCCAGCGCGGAGTTTCTCCTGCGCGGAGCTTCTCCAGCGCGGAGTTTCTCCAGCACGGAGTTTCTCCAGCACGTAGTTTTTCCAGCGCGGAGTTCCTCCAGTGCGGAATTTCTCCAACGCGGAGTTTCTCCAGCGCGGAGTTTCTCCAACGCGGAGTTTCTCCAAAGCCGAGTTTCTCCAGCGCGGAGTTTCTTGAGCGCGGAGTTTCTTAAGCGCGGAGTTTGTCCAGCTCGGAGTTTCTTCAACACGGAGTTTCTCCAGCATGAAGTTTCTCCAGCGCGGAGTTTCCCAACGCGGAGTTTCTCCAACGCGGAGTTTCTCCAACGCAGAGTTTCTCAAACGCAGAGTTTCTCCAACACAGAGCTTCTCATACACAGAGTTTATCCAGCACGGTGTTTCTCCAGCGCGGAGTTTCTCCAACGCGGAGTTTCTCCAGCACGGAGTTTCTCAAGCACGGAGTTTCTCCAGCATGGAGTTCCTCCAACACTTAGTTTCTCCAACACGGAGTTTCTCCAGCACAGTGTTTCTCAAGCATGGAGTTTCTCCAGCATGGAGTTTCTCCAACGCGGACTTTCTCCAACGCGGAGTTTCTCCAAAACGGAGTTTCTCCAACACGGAGTTTCTCCAACACGAAGTTTCTCCAGCGCGGAGTTTCTCCTGCGCGGAGTTTCTCCAGCACACAGTTTCTCCAACGCAGTTTCTCCAACACGTAGTTTCTCCAACAGGGAGTTTCTCCAGCACGGAGTTTGTCCAGCACGGAGTTTGTCCAGCACGGAGTTTGTCCAACACGGAGTTTGTCCAACACGGAGTTTCTCAAACACGAAGTTTCTCCAGCACGAAGTTTCTCAAACACGAAGTTTCTCCAACACGGAGTTTCTCCAACACAAAGTTTCTCAAACACGGAGTTTCTCCAGCACGGAGATTCTCCAGCAAGGAGTTTCTCCAGCACGGAGTTTCTCTAGCACGGGCTTTCTCCAGCACAGATTTTCTCCAGCACGGGGTTTCTCCAGCACGGAGTTTCTCCAACAGGAAGTTTCTCCAGCGCGGAGTTTCTCCAACGCAGAGTTTCTCCAACACAGAGTTTCTCCAGCACGGATTTTGTCCAGCACGAAGTTTCTCCAGCACGGAGTTTCTCCAGCACGGAGTTTCTAAAGCGCGGAGTTTCTCCAGCTCGGAGTTTCTCCAACACGGAGTTTCTCCAGCGCGGAGTTTCCCAACGCGGAGTTTCTCCAACGCGGACTTTCTCCAACGCAGAGTTTCTCCAACGAAGAGTTTCTCCAACGCAGAGCTTCTCATACACAGAGTTTGTCCAGATCGGAGTTTCTCCAGCGCGGAGTTTCTCCTGCGCGGAGCTTCTCCAGCGCGGAGTTTCTCCAGCACGTAGTTTTTCCAGCGCGGAGTTCCTCCAGCGCGGAGTTTCTCCAGCGCAGAGTTTCTCCAACGCGGAGTTTCGCCAAAGCCGAGTTTCTCCAGCGCGCAGTTTCTTGAGCGCGGAGTTTCTTAAGCGCGGAGTTTGTCCAGCTCGGAGTTTCTTCAACACGGAGTTTCTCCAGCATGGAGTTTCTCCAGCGCGGAGTTTCCCAACGCGGAGTTCCTCCAACGCGGAGTTTCTCCAACGCAGAGTTTCTCAAACGCAGAGTTTCTCCAACACAGAGCTTCTCATACACAGAGTTTATCCAGCACGGTGTTTCTCCAGCGCGGAGTTTCTCAAGCACGGAGTTTCTCCAGAATGGAGTTCCTCCAACACGGAGTTTCTCTAACAAGGAGTTTCTCCAGCACAGAGTTTCTCAAGCATGGAGTTTCTCCAGCATGGAGTTTCTCCAACGCGGACTTTCTCCAACGCGGAGTTTCTCCAAAACGGAGTTTCTCCAACACGGAGTTTCTCCAACACGAAGTTTCTCCAGCGCGGAGTTTCTCCTGCGCAGAGTTTCTCCAGCACACAGTTTCTCCAACGCAGAGTTTCTCCAACGCAGTTTCTCCAACACCTAGTTTCTCCAACAGGGAGTTTCTCCAGCACAGAGTTTGTCCAGCACGGAGTTTGTCCAGCACGGAGTTTGTCCAACACGGAGTTTGTCCAACACGGAGTTTCTCAAACACGAAGTTTCTCCAGCACGAAGTTTCTCAAACACGAAGTTTCTCCAACACGGAGTTTCTCCAACACAAAGTTTCTCAAACACGGAGTTTCTCCAGCACGGAGATTCTCCAGCAAGGAGTTTCTCCAGCACGGAGTTTCTCTAGCACGGGCTTTCTCCAGCACGGATTTTCTCCAGCACGGAGTTTCTCCAGCACGGAGTTTCTCCAACAGGAAGTTTCTCCAGCACGGAGTTTCACCAGCGCGGAGTTTCTCCATGTCGGAGTTTCTCCAACACGGAGTTTCTCCAGCACGGAGTTTAACCAGCGCGGAGTTTCCCAACGCGGAGTTTCTCCAACGCGGAATTTCTCCAACGCAGAGTTTGTCAAGCACGGAGTTTCTCCAGCACGGAGTTTCTCCAACACGGAGTTTCTCAAGCACGGAGTTTCTCCAGCATGGAGTTCCTCCAACACGGAGCTTCTTAAACACGAAGTTTCTCCAGCACGAAGTTTCTCCAACACGGAGTTTCTCCAACACGGAATTTCTTAAACACGGAGTTTCTCCAACACGGAGACTCTCCAGCAAGCAGTTTCTCCAGCACAGAGTTTCTGAAGCACGGAGTTTCTCCAGCACTGAGTTTCTCCAGCACAGATTTTCTCCAGCATGGAGTTTCTCCAGCACGGAGTTTCTCCACACGGAGTTTCTCCAGCACGAAGTTTCTCCAAAACAGAGTTTCTCCAACACGGAGTTTCTCCAACACGAAGTTTCTCCGGCGCGGAGTTTCTCCAGCGCGGAGTTTCTCCAGCACGCAGTTTCTCCAGCGCGGAATTTCTCCAACGCGGAGTTTCTCCAAAGCGGAGTTTCTCTAGCGCGGAGTTTCTAAAGCGCGGAGTTTCTCCAGCTCGGAGTTTCTCCAACACGGAGTTTCTCCAGCACGGAGTTTCACCAGCGCGGAGTTTCCCAACGCGGAGTTTCTCCAACGCGGAGTTTCTCCAACGCAGAGTTTCTCCAACGCAGAGTTTCTCCAACGCCGAGTTTCTTATAAACAGAGTTTTTCCAGCACGGAGTTTCTCTAGCACGGAGATTCTCCAGCACGGAGTTTCTCCTGCACGAAGTTTCTCCAACACGGAGTTTCTCCAACACGGAGTTTCTCCAGCACGGAGTTTGTCCAGCACGGAGTTTCTCCAGCACGGAGTTTCTCCAACACGGAGTTTGTCCAAAACGGAGTTTCTCCAACACGGAGTTTCTCCAACACGAAGTTTCTCCTGCGCGGAGCTTCTCCAGCGCGGAGTTTCTCCAGCACGTAGTTTTTCCAGCGCGGAGTTCCTCCAGCGCGGAATTTCTCCAACGCGGAGTTTCTCCAGTGCAGAGTTTCTCCAACGCGGAGTTTCTCCAAAGCCGAGTTTCTCCAGCGCGCAGTTTCTTGAGCGCGGAGTTTCTTAAGCGCGGAGTTTGTCCAGCTCGGAGTTTCTTCAACACGGAGTTTCTCCAGCATGGAGTTTCTCCAGCGCGGAGTTTCCCAACGCGGAGTTCCTCCAACGCGGAGTTTCTCCAACGCAGAGTTTCTCAAACGCAGAGTTTCTCCAACACAGAGCTTCTCATACACAGAGTTTATCCAGCACGGTGTTTCTCCAGCGCGGAGTTTCTCAAGCACGGAGTTACTCCTGAATGGAGTTCCTCCAACACGGAGTTTCTCTAACAAGGAGTTTCTCCAGCACAGAGTTTCTCAAGCATGGAGTTTCTCCAGCATGGAGTTTCTCCAACGCGGACTTTCTCCAACGCGGAGTTTCTCCAAAACGGAGTTTCTCCAACACGGAGTTTCTCCAACACGAAGTTTCTCCAGCGCGGAGTTTCTCCTGCGCAGAGTTTCTCCAGCACACAGTTTCTCCAACGCAGAGTTTCTCCAACGCAGTTTCTCCAACACCTAGTTTCTCCAACAGGGAGTTTCTCCAGCACAGAGTTTGTCCAGCACGGAGTTTGTCCAGCACGGAGTTTGTCCAACACGGAGTTTCTCAAACACGAAGTTTCTCCAGCACGAAGTTTCTCAAACACGAAGTTTCTCCAACACGGAGTTTCTCCAACACAAAGTTTCTCAAACACGGAGTTTCTCCAGCACGGAGATTCTCCAGCAAGGAGTTTCTCCAGCACGGAGTTTCTCTAGCACGGGCTTTCTCCAGCACGGATTTTCTCCAGCACGGAGTTTCTCCAGCACGGAGTTTCTCCAACAGGAAGTTTCTCCAGCGCGGAGTTTCTCCAACGCAGAGTTTCTCCAACACAGAGTTTCTCCAGCAAGGATTTTGTCCAGCACGGAGTTTCTCCAGCACGGAGTTTCTCCAGCATGGAGTTTCTCCAACGCGGAGTTTCTCCAACGCAGAGTTTCTCCAACGCAGAGTTTCTCCAACGCAGAGTTTCTTATAAACAGAGTTTCTCCAGCACGGAGTTTCACCAGCGCGGAGTTTCTCCAGGTCGGAGTTTCTCCAACACGGAGTTTCTCCAGCACGGAGTTTAACCAGCGCGGAGTTTCCCAACGCGGAGTTTCTCCAACGCGGAATTTCTCCAACGCAGAGTTTCTCCAACGCAGAGTTTCTCCAACGCAGAGTTTCTTATAAACAGAGTTTCTCCAGCACGCAGTTTCTCCAGCACGGAGATTCTCCAGCACGGAGTTTCTCCTGCACGAAGTTTCTCCAACACAGAGTTTCTCCAACACGGAGTTTCTCCACCACGGAGTTTGTCAAGCACGGAGTTTCTCCAGCACGGAGTTTCTCCAACACGGAGTTTCTCAAGCACGGAGTTTCTAAAGCGCGGAGTTTCTCCAGCTCGGAGTTTCTCCAACACGGAGTTTCTCCAGCGCGGAGTTTCCCAACGCGGAGTTTCTCCAACGCGGACTTTCTCCAACGCAGAGTTTCTCCAACGAAGAGTTTCTCCAACGCAGAGCTTCTCATACACAGAGTTTGTCCAGATCGGAGTTTCTCCAGCGCGGAGTTTCTCCTGCGCGGAGCTTCTCCAGCGCGGAGTTTCTCCAGCACGTAGTTTTTCCAGCGCGGAGTTCCTCCAGCGCGGAATTTCTCCAACGCGGAGTTTCTCCACCGCAGAGTTTCTCCAACGCGGAGTTTCTCCAAAGCCGAGTTTCTCCAGCGCGCAGTTTCTTGAGCGCGGAGTTTCTTAAGCGCGGAGTTTGTCCAGCTCGGAGTTTCTTCAACACGGAGTTTCTCCAGCATGGAGTTTCTCCAGCGCGGAGTTTCCCAACGCGGAGTTCCTCCAACGCGGAGTTTCTCCAACGCAGAGTTTCTCAAACGCAGAGTTTCTCCAACACAGAGCTTCTCATACACAGAGTTTATCCAGCACGGTGTTTCTCCAGCGCGGAGTTTCTCAAGCACGGAGTTTCTCCAGAATGGAGTTCCTCCAACACGGAGTTTCTCTAACAAGGAGTTTCTCCAGCACAGAGTTTCTCAAGCATGGAGTTTCTCCAGCATGGAGTTTCTCCAACGCGGACTTTCTCCAACGCGGAGTTTCTCCAAAACGGAGTTTCTCCAACACGGAGTTTCTCCAACACGAAGTTTCTCCAGCGCGGAGTTTCTCCTGCGCAGAGTTTCTCCAGCACACAGTTTCTCCAACGCAGAGTTTCTCCAACGCAGTTTCTCCAACACCTAGTTTCTCCAACAGGGAGTTTCTCCAGCACAGAGTTTGTCCAGCACGGAGTTTGTCCAGCACGGAGTTTGTCCAACACGGAGTTTGTCCAACACGGAGTTTCTCAAACACGAAGTTTCTCCAGCACGAAGTTTCTCAAACACGAAGTTTCTCCAACACGGAGTTTCTCCAACACAAAGTTTCTCAAACACGGAGTTTCTCCAGCACGGAGATTCTCCAGCAAGGAGTTTCTCCAGCACGGAGTTTCTCTAGCACGGGCTTTCTCCAGCACGGATTTTCTCCAGCACGGAGTTTCTCCAGCACGGAGTTTCTCCAACAGAGTTTCTCCAGCGCGGAGTTTCTCCAACGCAGAGTTTCTCCAACACAGAGTTTCTCCAGCACGGATTTTGTCCAGCACGGAGTTTCTCCAGCACGGAGTTTCTCCAGCATGGAGTTTCTCCAACGCGGAGTTTCTCCAACGCAGAGTTTCTCCAACGCAGAGTTTCTCCAACGCAGAGTTTCTTATAAACAGAGTTTCTCCAGCACGGAGTTTCACCAGCACGGAGTTTCACCAGGTCGGAGTTTCTCCAACACGGAGTTTCTCCAGCACGGAGTTTAACCAGCGCGGAGTTTCCCAACGCGGAGTTTCTCCAACGCGGAATTTCTCCAACGCAGAGTTTCTCCAACGCAGAGTTTCTTATAAACAGAGTTTCTCCAGCACGCAGTTTCTCCAGCACGGAGATTCTCCAGCACGGAGTTTCTCCTGCACGAAGTTTCTCCAACACGGAGTTTCTCCAACACGGAGTTTCTCCAGCACGGAGTTTTTCAAGCACGGAGTTTCTCCAGCACGGAGTTTCTCCAACACGGAGTTTCTCAAGCACGGAGTTTCTCCAGCATGGAGTTCCTCCAACACGGAGCTTCTTAAACACGAAGTTTCTCCAGCACGAAGTTTCTCCAACACGGAGTTTCTCCAACACGGAATTTCTTAAACACGGAGTTTCTCCAACACGGAGACTCTCCAGCAAGCAGTTTCTCCAGCACAGAGTTTCTGAAGCACGGAGTTTCTCCAGCACTGAGTTTCTCCAGCACAGATTTTCTCCAGCATGGAGTTTCTCCAGCACGGAGTTTCTCCACACGGAGTTTCTCCAGCACGAAGTTTCTCCAAAACAGAGTTTCTCCAACACGGAGTTTCTCCAACACGAAGTTTCTCCGGCGCGGAGTTTCTCCAGCGCGGAGTTTCTCCAGCACGCAGTTTCTCCAGCGCGGAGTTTCTCCAACGCGGAGTTTCTCCAAAGCGGAGTTTCTCCAGAGCGGAGTTTCTCTAGCGCGGAGTTTCTAAAGCGCGGAGTTTCTCCAGCTCGGAGTTTCTCCAACACGGAGTTTCTCCAGCACGGAGTTTCACCAGCGCGGAGTTTCCCAACGCGGAGTTTCTCCAACGCGGAGTTTCTCCAACGCAGAGTTTCTCCAACGCAGAGTTTCTCCAACGCCGAGTTTCTTATAAACAGAGTTTTTCCAGCACGGAGTTTCTCTAGCACGGAGATTCTCCAGCACGGAGTTTCTCCTGCACGAAGTTTCTCCAACACGGAGTTTCTCCAACACGGAGTTTCTCCAGCACGGAGTTTGTCCAGCACGGAGTTTCTCCAGCACGGAGTTTCTCCAACACGGAGTTTGTCCAAAACGGAGTTTCTCCAACACGGAGTTTCTCCAACACGAAGTTTCTCCTGCGCGGAGCTTCACCAGCGCGGAGTTTCTCCAGCACGTAGTTTTTCCAGCGCGGAGTTCCTCCAGCGCGGAATTTCTCCAACGCGGAGTTTCTCCAGTGCAGAGTTTCTCCAACGCGGAGTTTCTCCAAAGCCGAGTTTCTCCAGCGCGCAGTTTCTTGAGCGCGGAGTTTCTTAAGCGCGGAGTTTGTCCAGCTCGGAGTTTCTTCAACACGGAGTTTCTCCAGCATGGAGTTTCTCCAGCGCGGAGGTTCCCAACGCGGAGTTCCTCCAACGCGGAGTTTCTCCAACGCAGAGTTTCTCAAACGCAGAGTTTCTCCAACACAGAGCTTCTCATACACAGAGTTTATCCAGCACGGTGTTTCTCCAGCGCGGAGTTTCTCAAGCACGGAGTTACTCCAGAATGGAGTTCCTCCAACACGGAGTTTCTCTAACAAGGAGTTTCTCCAGCACAGAGTTTCTCAAGCATGGAGTTTCTCCAGCATGGAGTTTCTCCAACGCGGACTTTCTCCAACGCGGAGTTTCTCCAAAACGGAGTTTCTCCAACACGGAGTTTCTCCAACACGAAGTTTCTCCAGCGCGGAGTTTCTCCTGCGCAGAGTTTCTCCAGCACACAGTTTCTCCAACGCAGAGTTTCTCCAACGCAGTTTCTCCAACACCTAGTTTCTCCAACAGGGAGTTTCTCCAGCACAGAGTTTGTCCAGCACGGAGTTTGTCCAGCACGGAGTTTGTCCAACACGGAGTTTGTCCAACACGGAGTTTCTCAAACACGAAGTTTCTCCAGCACGAAGTTTCTCAAACACGAAGTTTCTCCAACAAGGAGTTTCTCCAACACAAAGTTTCTCAAACACGGAGTTTCTCCAGCACGGAGATTCTCCAGCAAGGAGTTTCTCCAGCACGGAGTTTCTCTAGCACGGGCTTTCTCCAGCACGGATTTTCTCCAGCACGGAGTTTCTCCAGCACGGAGTTTCTCCAACAGGAAGTTTCTCCAGCGCGGAGTTTCTCCAACGCAGAGTTTCTCCAACACAGAGTTTCTCCAGCAAGGATTTTGTCCAGCACGGAGTTTCTCCAGCACGGAGTTTCTCCAGCATGGAGTTTCTCCAACGCGGAGTTTCTCCAACGCAGAGTTTCTCCAACGCAGAGTTTCTCCAACGCAGAGTTTCTTATAAACAGAGTTTCTCCAGCACGGAGTTTCACCAGCGCGGAGTTTCTCCAGGTCGGAGTTTCTCCAACACGGAGTTTCTCCAGCACGGAGTTTAACCAGCGCGGAGTTTCCCAACGCGGAGTTTCTCCAACGCGGAATTTCTCCAACGCAGAGTTTCTCCAACGCAGAGTTTCTCCAACGCAGAGTTTCTTATAAACAGAGTTTCTCCAGCACGCAGTTTCTCCAGCACGGAGATTCTCCAGCACGGAGTTTCTCCTGCACGAAGTTTCTCCAACACAGAGTTTCTCCAACACGGAGTTTCTCCACCACGGAGTTTGTCAAGCACGGAGTTTCTCCAGCACGGAGTTTCTCCAACACGGAGTTTCTCAAGCACGGAGTTCCTCCAGCATGGAGTTCCTCCAACACGGAGCTTCTTAAACACGAAGTTTCTCCAGCACGAAGTTTCTCCAACACGGAGTTTCTCCAACACGGAATTTCTTAAACACGGAGTTTCTCCAACACGGAGACTCTCCAGCAAGCAGTTTCTCCAGCACAGAGTTTCTGAAGCACGGAGTTTCTCCAGCACTGAGTTTCTCCAGCACAGATTTTCTCCAGCATGGAGTTTCTCCAGCACGGAGTTTCTCCACACGGAGTTTCTCCAGCACGAAGTTTCTCCAAAACAGAGTTTCTCCAACACGGAGTTTCTCCAACACGAAGTTTCTCCGGCGCGGAGTTTCTCCAGCGCGGAGTTTCTCCAGCACGCAGTTTCTCCAACGCAGAGTTTCTCCAAAGCGGAGTTTCTCCAGCGCGGAGTTTCTCCAACGCGGAGTTTCTCCAAAGCGGAGTTTCTCCAGAGCGGAGTTCCTCTAGCGCGGAGTTTCTAAAGCGCGGAGTTTCTCCAGCTCAGAGTTTCTCCAACACGGAGTTTCTCCAGCACGGAATTTAACCAGCGCGGAGTTTCCCAACGCGGAGTTTCTCCAACGCGGAGTTTCTCCAACGCAGAGTTTCTCCAACGCAGAGTTTCTCCAACGCCGAGTTTCTTATAAACAGAGTTTTTCCAGCACGGAGTTTCTCTAGCACGGAGATTCTCCAGCACGGAGTTTCTCCTGCACGAAGTTTCTCCAACACGGAGTTTCTCCAACACGGAGTTTCTCCAGCACGGAGTTTGTCCAGCACGGAGTTTCTCCAGCACGGAGTTTCTCCAACACGGAGTTTGTCCAAAACGGAGTTTCTCCAACACGGAGTTTCTCCAACACGAAGTTTCTCCTGCGCGGAGCTTCTCCAGCGCGGAGTTTCTCCAGCACGTAGTTTTTCCAGCGCGGAGTTCCTCCAGCGCGGAATTTCTCCAACGCGGAGTTTCTCCAGCGCAGAGTTTCTCCAACGCGGAGTTTCTCCAAAGCCGAGTTTCTCCAGCGCGCAGCTTCTTGAGCGCGGAGTTTCTTAAGCGCGGAGTTTGTCCAGCTCGGAGTTTCTTCAACACGGAGTTTCTCCAGCATGGAGTTTCTCCAGCGCGGAGTTTCCCAACGCGGAGTTCCTCCAACGCGGAGTTTCTCCAACGCAGAGTTTCTCAAACGCAGAGTTTCTCCAACACAGAGCTTCTCATACACAGAGTTTATCCAGCACGGTGTTTCTCCAGCGCGGAGTTTCTCAAGCACGGAGTTTCTCCAGAATGGAGTTCCTCCAACACGGAGTTTCTCTAACAAGGAGTTTCTCCAGCACAGAGTTTCTCAAGCATGGAGTTTCTCCAGCATGGAGTTTCTCCAACGCGGACTTTCTCCAACGCGGAGTTTCTCCAAAACGGAGTTTCTCCAACACGGACTTTCTCCAACACGAAGTTTCTCCAGCGCGGAGTTTCTCCTGCGCAGAGTTTCTCCAGCACACAGTTTCTCCAACGCAGAGTTTCTCCAACGCAGTTTCTCCAACACCTAGTTTCTCCAACAGGGAGTTTCTCCAGCACAGAGTTTGTCCAGCACGGAGTTTGTCCAGCACGGAGTTTGTCCAACACGGAGTTTGTCCAACACGGAGTTTCTCAAACACGAAGTTTCTCCAGCACGAAGTTTCTCAAACACGAAGTTTCTCCAACACGGAGTTTCTCCAACACAAAGTTTCTCAAACACGGAGTTTCTCCAGCACGGAGATTCTCCAGCAAGGAGTTTCTCCAGCACGGAGTTTCTCTAGCACGGGCTTTCTCCAGCACGGATTTTCTCCAGCACGGAGTTTCTCCAGCACGGAGTTTCTCCAACAGGAAGTTTCTCCAGCGCGGAGTTTCTCCAACGCAGAGTTTCTCCAACACAGAGTTTCTCCAGCACGGATTTTGTCCAGCACGGAGTTTCTCCAGCACGGAGTTTCACCAGCATGGAGTTTCTCCAACGCGGAGTTTCTCCAACGCAGAGTTTCTCCAACGCAGAGTTTCTCCAACGCAGAGTTTCTTATAAACAGAGTTTCTTTAGCACGGACTTTCACCAGCGCGGAGTTTCTCCAGGTCGGAGTTTCTCCAACACGGAGTTTCTCCAGCACGGAGTTTAACCAGGGCGGAGTTTCCCAACGCGGAGTTTCTCCAACGCGGAATTTCTCCAACGCAGAGTTTCTCCAACGCAGAGTTTCTCCAACGCAGAGTTTCTTATAAACAGAGTTTCTCCAGCACGCAGTTTCTCCAGCACGGAGATTCTCCAGCACGGAGTTTCTCCTGCACGAAGTTTCTCCAACACGGAGTTTCTCCAACACGGAGTTTCTCCAGCACGGAGTTTGTCAAGCACGGAGTTTCTCCAGCACGGAGTTTCTCCAACACGGAGTTTCTCAAGCACGGAGTTTCTCCAGCATGGAGTTCCTCCAACACGGAGCTTCTTAAACACGAAGTTTCTCCAGCACGAAGTTTCTCCAACACGGAGTTTCTCCAACACGGAATTTCTTAAACACGGAGTTTCTCCAACACGGAGACTCTCCAGCAAGCAGTTTCTCCAGCACAGAGTTTCTGAAGCACGGAGTTTCTCCCGCACTGAGTTTCTCCAGCACAGATTTTCTCCAGCATGGAGTTTCTCCAGCACGGATTTTCTCCACACGGAGTTTCTCCAGCACGAAGTTTCTCCAAAACAGAGTTTCTCCAACACGGAGTTTCTCCAACACGAAGTTTCTCCGGCGCGGAGTTTCTCCAGCGCGGAGTTTCTCCAGCACGCAGTTTCTCCAACGCAGAGTTTCTCCAAAGCGGAGTTTCTCCAGCGCGGAGTTTCTCCAACGCGGAGTTTCTCCAAAGCGGAGTTTCTCCAGAGCGGAGTTTCTCTAGCGCGGAGTTTCTAAAGCGCGGAGTTTCTCCAGCTCGGAGTTTCTCCAACACGGAGTTTCTCCAGCACGGAGTTTCACCAGCGCGGAGTTTCCCAACGCGGAGTTTCTCCAACGCGGAGTTTCTCCAACGCAGAGTTTCTCCAACGCAGAGTTTCTCCAACGCCGAGTTTCTTATAAACAGAGTTTTTCCAGCACGGAGTTTCTCTAGCACGGAGATTCTCCAGCACGGAGTTTCTCCTGCACGAAGTTTCTCCAACACGGAGTTTCTCCAACACGGAGTTTCTCCAGCACGGAGTTTGTCCAGCACGGAGTTTCTCCAGCACGGAGTTTCTCCAACACGGAGTTTGTCCAAAACGGAGTTTCTCAAACACGAAGTTTCTCCAGCACGAAGTTTCTCCAACACGGAGTTTCTCCAACACGAAGTTTCTCCGGCGCGGAGTTTCTCTAGCGCGGAGTTTCTCCAGCACACAGTTTCTCCAACGCAGAGTTTCTCCAACGCAGTTTCTCCAACGCGGAGTTTCTCCAGCGCGGAGTTTCTCCAGCGCGGAGCTTCTCCAGAGCGGAGTTTCTCCAGCACGGAGTTTCTCCAGCACGGAGTTTCTAAAGCGCGGAGTTTCTCCAGCTCGGAGTTTCTCCAACACGGAGTTTCTCCAGCGCGGAGTTTCCCAACGCGGAGTTTCTCCAACGCGGACTTTCTCCAACGCAGAGTTTCTCCAACGCAGAGTTTCTCCAACGCAGAGCTTCTCATACACAGAGTTTGTCCAGCTCGGAGTTTCTCCAGCGCGGAGTTTCTCCTGCGCGGAGCTTCTCCAGCGCGGAGTTTCTCCAGCACGGAGTTTCTCCAGCACGTAGTTTTTCCAGCGCGGAGTTCCTCCAGTGCGGAATTTCTCCAACGCGGAGTTTCTCCAGCGCGGAGTTTCTCCAACGCGGAGTTTCTCCAAAGCCGAGTTTCTCCAGCGCGGAGTTTCTTGAGCGCGGAGTTTCTTAAGCGCGGAGTTTGTCCAGCTCGTAGTTTCTTCAACACGGAGTTTCTCCAGCATGGAGTTTCTCCAGCGCGGAGTTTCCCAACGCGGAGTTTCTCCAACGCAGAGTTTCTCAAACGCAGAGTTTCTCCAACACAGAGCTTCTCATACACAGAGTTTATCCAGCACGGTGTTTCTCCAGCGCGGAGTTTCTCCAACGCGGAGTTTCTCCAGCACGGAGTTTCTCAAGCACGGAGTTTCTCCAGCATGGAGTTCCTCCAACACGGAGTTTCTCCAACACGGAGTTTCTCCAGCACAGAGTTTCTCAAGCATGGAGTTTCTCCAGCATGGAGTTTCTCCAACGCGGACTTTCTCCAACGCGGAGTTTCTCCAAAACGGAGTTTCTCCAACGCAGAGTTTCTCCAACGCAGTTTCTCCAACGCGGAGTTTCTCCAGCGCGGAGTTTCTCCAGCGCGGAGCTTCTCCAACACGGAGTTTCTCCAACACAAAGTTTCTCAAACACGGAGTTTCTCCAGCACGAAGATTCTCCAGCAAGGAGTTTCTCCAGCACGGAGTTTCTCTAGCACGGGCTTTCTCCAGCACGGATTTTCTCCAGCACGGAGTTTCTCCAGCACGGAGTTTCTCCAGCGCGGAGTTTCTCCAACGCAGAGTTTCTCCAACACAGAGTTTCTCCAGCACGGATTTTGTCCAGCACGGAGTTTCTCCAGCACGGAGTTTCTCCAGCATGGAGTTTCTCCAACACGGAGTTTCTCCAGCACGGAGTTTCTCCAGCACGGAGTTTCTCCAGCACGTAGTTTCTCCAGCGCGGAGTTTCTCCAGCGTGGAGTTTCTCCAACGCGGAGTTTCTCCAGAGCAGAGTTTCTCTAGCGCGGAGTTTCTAAAGCGCGGAGTTTCTCCAGCTCGGAGTTTCTCCAGCACGGAGTTTCACCAGCGCGGAGTTTCCCAACGCGGAGTTTCTCCAACGCGGAGTTTCTCCAACGCAGAGTTTCTCCAACGCAGAGTTTCTCCAACGCAGAGTTTCTTATAAACAGAGTTTCACCAGCGCGGAGTTTCCCAACGCGGAGTTTCTCCAACGCGGAGTTTCTCCAAAGCAGAGTTTCTCCAACGCAGAGTTTCTCCAACGCAGAGTTTCTTATAAACAGAGTTTCTCCAGCACGGAGTTTCACCAGCGCGGAGTTTCTCCAGGTCGGAGTTTCTCCAACACGGAGTTTCTCCAGCACGGAGTTTAACCAGCGCGGAGTTTCCCAACGCGGAGTTTCTCCAACGCGGAATTTCTCCAACGCAGAGTTTCTCCAACGCAGAGTTTCTCCAACGCAGAGTTTCTTATAAACAGAGTTTCTCCAGCACGCAGTTTCTCCAGCACGGAGATTCTCCAGCACGGAGTTTCTCCTGCACGAAGTTTCTCCAACACGGAGTTTCTCCAACACGGAGTTTCTCCAACACGAAGTTTCTCCGGCGCGGAGTTTCTCCAGCGCGGAGTTTCTCCAGCTCGCAGTTTCTCCAACGCAGAGTTTCTCCAGCACGCAGTTTCCGCAGCGCGGAGTTTCTCCAACGCGGAGTTTCTCCAAAGCGGAGTTTCTCCAGAGCGGAGTTTCTCTAGCGCGGAGTTTCTAAAGCGCGGAGTTTCACCAGCGCGGAGTTTCCCAACGCGGAGTTTCTCCAACGCGGAGTTTCTCCAACGCAGAGTTTCTCCAACGCAGAGTTTCTCCAACGCCGAGTTTCTTATAAACAGAGTTTTTCCAGCACGGAGTTTCTCTAGCACGGAGATTCTCCAGCACGGAGTTTCTCCTGCACGAAGTTTCTCCAACACGGAGTTTCTCCAACACGGAGTTTCTCCAGCACGGAGTTTGTCCAGCACGGAGTTTCTCCAGCACGGAGTTTCTCCAACACGGAGTTTGTCCAAAACGGAGTTTCTCAAACACGAAGTTTCTCCAGCACGAAGTTTCTCCAACACGGAGTTTCTCCAACACGAAGTTTCTCCGGCGCGGAGTTTCTCTAGCGAGGAGTTTCTCCAGCACACAGTTTCTCCAACGCAGAGTTTCTCCAACGCAGTTTCTCCAACGCGGAGTTTCTCCAGCGCGGAGTTTCTCCAGCGCGGAGCTTCTCCAGAGCGGAGATTCTCCAGCACGGAGTTTCTCCAGCACGGAGTTTCTAAAGCGCGGAGTTTCTCCAGCTCGGAGTTTCTCCAACACGGAGTTTCTCCAGCGCGGAGTTTCCCAACGCGGAGTTTCTCCAACGCGGACTTTCTCCAACGCAGAGTTTCTCCAACGCAGAGTTTCTCCAACGCAGAGCTTCTCATACACAGAGTTTGTCCAGCTCGGAGTTTCTCCAGCGCGGAGTTTCTCCTGCGCGGAGCTTCTCCAGCGCGGAGTTTCTCCAGCACGGAGTTTCTCCAGCACGTAGTTTTTCCAGCGCGGAGTTCCTCCAGTGCGGAATTTCTCCAACGCGGAGTTTCTCCAGCGCGGAGTTTCTCCAACGCGGAGTTTCTCCAAAGCCGAGTTTCTCCAGCGCGGAGTTTCTTGAGCGCGGAGTTTCTTAAGCGCAGAGTTTGTCCAGCTCGGAGTTTCTTCAACACGGAGTTTCTCCAGCATGGAGTTTCTCCAGCGCGGAGTTTCCCAACGCGGAGTTTCTCCAACGCGGAGTTTCTCCAACGCAGAGTTTCTCAAACGCAGAGTTTCTCCAACACAGAGCTTCTCATACACAGAGTTTATCCAGCACGGTGTTTCTCCAGCGCGGAGTTTCTCCAACGCGGAGTTTCTCCAGCACGAAGTTTCTCAAGCACGGAGTTTCTCCAGCATGGAGTTCCTCCAACACGGAGTTTCTCCAACACGGAGTTTCTCCAGCACAGAGTTTCTCAAGCATAGAGTTTCTCCAGCATGGAGTTTCTCCAACGCGGACTTTCTCCAACGCGGAGTTTCTCCAAAACGGAGTTTCTCCAACACGAAGTTTCTCCAACACGAAGTTTCTCCAGCGCGGAGTTTCTCCTGCGCGGAGTTTCTCCAGCACACAGTTTCTCCAACGCAGTTTCGCCAACGCAGTTTCTCCAACACGTAGTTTCTCATACAGGGAGTTTCTCCAGCACGGAGTTTGTCCAGCACGGATTTTGTTCAGCACGGAGTTTGTCCAACACGGAGTTTGTCCAACACGGAGTTTCTCAAACACGAAGTTTCTCCAGCACGAAGTTTCTCAAACACGAAGTTTCTCCAACACAGAGTTTCTCCAACACAAAGTTTCTCAAACACGGAGTTTCTCCAGCACGGAGATTCTCCAGCAAGGAGTTTCCCCAGCACGGAGTTTCTCTAGCACGGGCTTTCTCCAGCACGGATTTTTTCCAGCACGGAGTTTCTCCAACAGGAAGTTTCTCCAGCGCGGAGTTTCTCCAACGCAGAGTTTCTCCAACACAGAGTTTCTCCAGCACGGATTTTGTCCAGCACGAAGTTTCTACAGCACGGAGTTTCTCCAGCATGGAGTTTCTCCAACACGGAGTTTCTCCAGCACGGAGTTTCTCCAGCACGCAGTTTCTCCAGCGCGGAGTTTCTTCAGCGTGGAGATTCTCCAACGCGGAGTTTCTCCAACGCAGAGTTTCTCCAACGCAGAGTTTCTTATAAACAGAGTTTCACCAGCGCGGAGTTTCCCAACGCGCAGTTTCTCCAACGCGGAGTTTCTCCAACGCAGAGTTTCTTATAAACAGAGTTTCTCCAGCACGGAGTTTCACCAGCGCGGAGTTTCTCCAGGTCGGAGTTTCTCCAACACGGAGTTTCTCCAGCACGGAGTTTAACCAGCGCGGAGTTTCCCAACGCGGAGTTTCTCCAACGCGGAGTTTCTCCAACGCAGAGTTTCTCCAACGCAGAGTTTCTCCAACGCAGAGTTTCTTATAAACAGAGTTTCTCCAGCACGCAGTTTCTCCAGCACGGAGATTCTCCAGCACGGAGTTTCTCCTGCACGAAGTTTCTCCAACACGGAGTTTCTCCAACACGGAGTTTCTCCAGCACGGAGTTTGTCAAGCACGGAGTTTCTCCAGCACGGAGTTTCTCCAACACGGAGTTTCTCAAGCACGGAGTTTCTCCAGCATGGAGTTCCTCCAACACGGAGCTTCTTGAACACGAAGTTTCTCCAGCACAAAGTTTCTCCAACACGGAATTTCTTAAACACGGAGTTTCTCCAGCACGGAGACTCTCCAGCAAGCAGTTTCTCCAGCACAGAGTTTCTGAAGCACGGAGTTTCTCCAGCACTGAGTTTCTCCAGCACAGATTTTCTCCAGCATGGAGTTTCTCCAGCACGGAGTTTCTCCACACGGAGTTTCTCCAGCACGAAGTTTCTCCAAAACAGAGTTTCTCCAACACGGAGTTTCTCCAACACGAAGTTTCTCCGGCGCGGAGTTTCTCCAGCGCGGAGTTTCTCCAGCACGCAGTTTCTCCAACGCAGAGTTTCTCCGGCACGCAGTTTCCCCAGCGCGGAGTTTCTCCAACGCGGAGTTTCTCCAAAGCGGAGTTTCTCCAGAGCGGAGTTTCTCTAGCGCGGAGTTTCTAAAGCGCGGAGTTTCTCCAGCTCGGAGTTTCTCCAACACGGAGTTTCTCCAGCACGGAGTTTCACCAGCGTGGAGTTTCCCAACGCGGAGATTCTCCAACGCGGAGTTTCTCTAACGCAGAGTTTCTCCAACGCAGTTTCTCCAACGCAGAGTTTCTTATAAACAGAGTTTCTCCAGCACGGAGTTTCTCTAGCACGGAGATTCTCCAGCACGGAGTTTCTCCTGCACGAAGTTTCTCTAACACGGAGTTTCTCCAACACGGAGTTTCTCCAGCACGGAGTTTGTCCAGCACGGAGTTTCTCCAGCACGGAGTTTCTCCACAAACGGAGTTTGTCCAACACGGAGTTTCTCAAACACGAAGTTTCTCCAGCACGAAGTTTCTCCAACACGGAGTTTCTCCAACACGAAGTTTCTCCGGCGCGGAGTTTCTCTAGCGCGGAGTTTCTCCAGCACGCAGTTTCTCCAACGCAGAGTTTCTCCAACGCAGTTTCTCCAACGCGGAATTTCTCCAGCGCGGAGTTTCTCCAGCGCGGAGCTTCTCCAGAGCGGAGTTTCTCCAGCACGGAGTTTCTCCAGCACGGAGTTTCTAAAGCGCGGAGTTTCTCCAGCTCGGAGTTTCTCCAACACGGAGTTTCTCCAGCGCGGAGTTTCTCCAACGCAGAGTTTCTCCAACGCAGAGCTTCTCATACACAGAGTTTGTCCAGCTCGGAGTTTCTCCAGGGCGGAGTTTCTCCTGCGCGGAGGTTCTCCAGCGCGGAGTTTCTCCAGCACGGAGTTTCTCCAGCACGTAGTTTTTCCAGCGCGGAGTTCCTCCAGCGCGGAATTTCTCCAACGCGGAGTTTCTCCAGCGCGGAGTTTCTCCAACACGGAGTTTCTCCAACACGGAATTTCTTAAACACGGAGTTTCTCCAACACGGAGACTCTCCAGCAAGCAGTTTCTCCAGCACAGAGTTTCTGAAGCACGGAGTTTCTCCAGCACTGAGTTTCTCCAGCACAGATTTTCTCCAGCACGGAGTTTCTCCAGCACGGAGTTTCTCCACACGGAGTTTCTCCAGCACGAAGTTTCTCCAAAACAGAGTTTCTCCAACACGGAGTTTCTCCAACACGAAGTTTCTCCGGCGCGGAGTTTCTCCAGCGCGGAGTTTCTCCAGCACGCAGTTTCTCCAACGCAGAGTTTCTCCAAAGCGGAGTTTCTCCAGCGCGGAGTTTCTCCAACGCGGAGTTTCTCCAAAGCGGAGTTTCTCCAGAGCGGAGTTTCTCTAGCGCGGAGTTTCTAAAGCGCGGAGTTTCTCCAGCTCGGAGTTTCTCCAACACGGAGTTTCTCCAGCACGGAGTTTCACCAGCGCGGAGTTTCCCAACGCGGAGTTTCTCCAACGCGGAGTTTCTCCAACGCAGAGTTTCTCCAACGCAGAGTTTCTCCAACGCCGAGTTTCTTATAAACAGAGTTTTTCCAGCACGGAGTTTCTCTAGCACGGAGATTCTCCAGCACGGAGTTTCTCCTGCACGAAGTTTCTCCAACACGGAGTTTCTCCAACACGGAGTTTCTCCAGCACGGAGTTTGTCCAGCACGGAGTTTCTCCAGCACGGAGTTTCTCCAACACGGAGTTTGTCCAAAACGGAGTTTCTCAAACACGAAGTTTCTCCAGCACGAAGTTTCTCCAACACGGAGTTTCTCCAACACGAAGTTTCTCCGGCGCGGAGTTTCTCTAGCGCGGAGTTTCTCCAGCACACAGTTTCTCCAACGCAGAGTTTCTCCAACGCAGTTTCTCCAACGCGGAGTTTCTCCAGCGCGGAGTTTCTCCAGCGCGGAGCTTCTCCAGAGCGGAGTTTCTCCAGCACGGAGTTTCTCCAACACGGAGTTTCTAAAGCGCGGAGTTTCTCCAGCTCGGAGTTTCTCCAACACGGAGTTTCTCCAGCGCGGAGTTTCCCAACGCGGAGTTTCTCCAACGCGGACTTTCTCCAACGCAGAGTTTCTCCAACGCAGAGTTTCTCCAACGCAGAGCTTCTCATACACAGAGTTTGTCCAGCTCGGAGTTTCTCCAACGCGGAGTTTCTCCTGCGCGGAGCTTCTCCAGCGCGGAGTTTCTCCAGCACGGAGTTTCTCCAGCACGTAGTTTTTCCAGCGCGGAGTTCCTCCAGTGCGGAATTTCTCCAACGCGGAGTTTCTCCAGCGCGGAGTTTCTCCAACGCGGAGTTTCTCCAAAGCCGAGTTTCTCCAGCGCGGAGTTTCTTGAGCGCGGAGTTTCTTAAGCGCGGAATTTGTCCAGCTCGGAGTTTCTTCAACACGGAGTTTCTCCAGCATGGAGTTTCTCCAGCGCGGAGTTTCCCAACGCGGAGTTTCTCCAACGCAGAGTTTCTCAAACGCAGAGTTTCTCCAACACAGAGCTTCTCATACACAGAGTTTATCCAGCACGGTGTTTCTCCAGCGCGGAGTTTCTCCAACGCGGAGTTTCTCCAGCACGGAGTTTCTCAAGCACGGATTTTCTCCAGCATGGAGTTCCTCCAACACGGAGTTTCTCCAACACGGAGTTTCTCCAGCACAGAGTTTCTCAAGCATGGAGTTTCTCCAGCATGGAGTTTCTCCAACGCGGACTTTCTCCAACGCGGAGTTTCTCCAAAACGGAGTTTCTCCAACGCAGAGTTTCTCCAACGCAGTTTCTCCAACGCGGAGTTTCTCCAGCGCGGAGTTTCTCCAGCGCGGAGCTTCTCCAACACGGAGTTTCTCCAACACAAAGTTTCTCAAACACGGAGTTTCTCCAGCACGGAGATTCTCCAGCAAGGAGTTTCTCCAGCACGGAGTTTCTCTAGCACGGGCTTTCTCCAGCACGGATTTTCTCCAGCACGGAGTTTCTCCAGCACGGAGTTTCTCCAACAGGAAGTTTCTCCAGCGCGGAGTTTCTCCAACGCAGAGTTTCTCCAACACAGAGTTTCTCCAGCACGGATTTTGTCCAGCACGGATTTTCTCCAGCACGGAGTTTCTCCAGCATGGAGTTTCTCCAACACGGAGTGTCTCCAGCACGGAGTTTCTCCAGCACGGAGTTTCTCCAGCACGTAGTTTCTCCAGCGCGGAGTTTCTCCAGCGTGGAGTTTCTCCAACGCGGAGTTTCTCCAGAGCAGAGTTTCTCTAGCGCGGAGTTTCTAAAGCGCGGAGTTTCTCCAGCTCGGAGTTTCTCCAGCACGGAGTTTCACCAGCGCGGAGTTTCCCAACGCGGAGTTTCTCCAACGCGGAGTTTCTCCAACGTAGAGTTTCTCCAACGCAGAGTTTCTCCAACGCAGAGTTTCTTATAAACAGAGTTTCACCAGCGCGGAGTTTCCCAACGCGGAGTTTCTCCAACGCGGAGTTTCTCCAACGCAGAGTTTCTCCAACACAGAGTTTCTCCAACGCAGAGTTTCTTATAAAGAGAGTTTCTCCAGCACGGAGTTTCACCAGCGCGGAGTTTCTCCATTTCGGAGTTTCTCCAACACGGAGTTTCTCCAGCACGGAGTTTAACCAGCGCGGAGTTTCCCAACGCGGAGTTTCTCCAACGCGGAATTTCTCCAACGCAGAGTTTCTCCAACGCAGAGTTTCTCCAACGCAGAGTTTCTTATAAACAGAGTTTCTCCAACACGGAGTTTCTCCAGCACGGAGTGTCCAGCACGGAGTTTCTCCAGCACGGAGTTTCTCCAACACGGAGTTTGTCCAAAACGGAGTTTCTCAAACACGAAGTTTCTCCAGCACGAAGTTTCTCCAACACGGTGTTTCTCCAACACGAAGTTTCTCCGGCGCGCAGTTTCTCTAGCGCGGAGTTTCTCCAGCACACAGTTTCTCCAACGCAGAGTTTCTCCAACGCAGTTTCTCCAACGCGGAGTTTCTCCAGCGCGGAGCTTCTCCAGAGCGGAGATTCTCCAGCACGGAGTTTCTCCAGCACGGAGTTTCTAAAGCGCGGAGTTTCTCCAGCTCGGAGTTTCTCCAACACGGAGTTTCTCCAGCGCGGAGTTTCCCAACGCGGAGTTTCTCCAACGCGGACTTTCTCCAACGCAGAGTTTCTCCAACGCAGAGTTTCTCCAACGCAGAGCTTCTCATACACAGAGTTTGTCCAGCTCGGAGTTTCTCCAGCGCGGAGTTTCTCCTGCGCGGAGCTTCTCCAGCGCGGAGTTTCTCCAGCACGGAGTTTCTCCAGCACGTAGTTTTTCCAGCGCGGAGTTCCTCCAGTGCGGAATTTCTCCAACGCGGAGTTTTTCCAGCGCGGAGTTTCTCCAACGCGGAGTTTCTCCAAAGCCGAGTTTCTCCAGCGCGGAGTTTCTTGAGCGCGGAGTTTCTTAAGCGCAGAGTTTGTCCAGCTCGGAGTTTCTTCAACACGGAGTTTCTCCAGCATGGAGTTTCTCCAGCGCGGAGTTTCCCAACGCGCAGTTTCTCCAACGCGGAGTTTCTCCAACGCAGAGTTTCTCAAACGCAGAGTTTCTCCAACACAGAGCTTCTCATACACAGAGTTTATCCAGCACGGTGTTTCTCCAGCGCGGAGTTTCTCCAACGCGGAGTTTCTCCAGCACGAAGTTTCTCAAGCACGGAGTTTCTCCAGCATGGAGTTCCTCCAACACGGAGTTTCTCCAACACGGAGTTTCTCCAGCACAGAGTTTCTCAAGCATAGAGTTTCTCCAGCATGGAGTTTCTCCAACGCGGACTTTCTCCAACGCGGAGTTTCTCCAAAACGGAGTTTCTCCAACACGGAGTTTCTCCAACACGAAGTTTCTCCAGCGCGGAGTTTCTCCTGCGGGGAGTTTCTCCAGCACACAGTTTCTCCAACGCAGTTTCGCCAACGCAGTTTCTCCAACACGTAGTTTCTCCAACAGGGAGTTTCTCCAGCACGGAGTTTGTCCAGCACGGAGTTTGTTCAGCACGGAGTTTGTCCAACACGGAGTTTGTCCAACACGGAGTTTCTCAAACACGAAGTTTCTCCAGCACGAAGTTTCTCAAACACGAAGTTTCTCCAACACAGAGTTTCTCCAACACAAAGTTTCTCAAACACGGAGTTTCTCCAGCACGGAGATTCTCCAGCAAGGAGTTTCCCCAGCACGGAGTTTCTCTAGCACGGGCTTTCTCCAGCACGGATTTTCTCCAGCACGGAGTTTCTCCAACAGGAAGTTTCTCCAGCGCGGAGTTTCTCCAACGCAGAGTTTCTCCAACACAGAGTTTCTCCAGCACGGATTTTGTCCAGCACGAAGTTTCTCCAGCACGGAGTTTCTCCAGCATGGAGTTTCTCCAACACGGAGTTTCTCCAGCACGGAGTTTCTCCAGCACGGAGTTTCTCCAGCACGCAGTTTCTCCAGCGCGGAGTTTCTCCAGCGTGGAGTTTCTCCAACGCGGAGTTTCTCCAGAGCAGAGTTTCTCTAGCGCGGAGTTTCTAAAGCGCGGAGTTTCTCCAGCTCGGAGTTTCTCCAGCACGGAGTTTCACCAGCGCGGAGTTTCCCAACGCGGAGATTCTCCAACGCGGAGTTTCTCCAACGCAGAGTTTCTCCAACGCAGAGTTTCTTATAAACAGAGTTTCACCAGCGCGGAGTTTCCCAACGCGGAGTTTCTCCAACGCGGAGTTTCTCCAACGCAGAGTTTCTTATAAACAGAGTTTCTCCAGCACGGAGTTTCACCAGCGCGGAGTTTCTCCAGGTCGGAGTTTCTCCAACACGGAGTTTCTCCTGCACGGAGTTTAACCAGCGCGGAGTTTCCCAACGCGGAGTTTCTCCAACGCGGAGTTTCTCCAACGCAGAGTTTCTCCAACGCAGAGTTTCTCCAACGCAGAGTTTCTTATAAACAGAGTTTCTCCAGCACGCAGTTTCTCCAGCACGGAGATTCTCCAGCACGGAGTTTCTCCTGCGCGAAGTTTCTCCAACACGGAGTTTCTCCAACACGGAGTTTCTCCAGCACGGAGTTTGTCAAGCACGGAGTTTCTCCAGCACGGAGTTTCTCCAACACGGAGTTTCTCAAGCACGGAGTTTCTCCAGCATGGAGTTCCTCCAACACGGAGCTTCTTGAACACGAAGTTTCTCCAGCACAAAGTTTCTCCAACACGGAATTTCTTAAACACGGAGTTTCTCCAGCACGGAGACTCTCCAGCAAGCAGTTTCTCCAGCACAGAGTTTCTGAAGCACGGAGTTTCTCCAGCACTGAGTTTCTCCAGCACAGATTTTCTCCAGCATGGAGTTTCTCCAGCACGGAGTTTCTCCACACGGAGTTTCTCCAGCACGAAGTTTCTCCAAAACAGAGTTTCTCCAACACGGAGTTTCTCCAACACGAAGTTTCTCCGGCGCGGAGTTTCTCCAGCGCGGAGTTTCTCCAGCACGCAGTTTCTCCAACGCAGAGTTTCTCCAGCACGCAGTTTCCCCAGCGCGGAATTTCTCCAACGCGGAGTTTCTCCAAAGCGGAGTTTCTCCAGAGCGGAGTTTCTCTAGCGCGGAGTTTCTAAAGCGCGGAGTTTCTCCAGCTCGGAGTTTCTCCAACACGGAGTTTCTCCAGCACGGAGTTTCACCAGCGTGGAGTTTCCCAACGCGGAGATTCTCCAACGCGGAGTTTCTCCAACGCAGAGTTTCTCCAACGCAGTTTCTCCAACGCAGAGTTTCTTATAAACAGAGTTTCTCCAGCACGGAGTTTCTCTAGCACGGAGATTCTCCAGCACGGAGTTTCTCCTGCACGAAGTTTCTCCAACACGGAGTTTCTCCAACACGGAGTTTCTCCAGCACGGTGTTTGTCCAGCACGGAGTTTCTCCAGCACGGAGTTTCTCCAACACGGAGTTTGTCCAACACGGAGTTTCTCAAACACGAAGTTTCTCCAGCACGAAGTTTCTCCAACACGGAGTTTCTCCAACACGAAGTTTCTCCGGCGCGGAGTTTCTCTAGCGCGGAGTTTCTCCAGCACGCAGTTTCTCCAACGCAGAGTTTCTCCAACGCAGTTTCTCCAACGCGGAGTTTCTCCAGCACGGAGTTTCTCCAGCGCGGAGCTTCTCCAGAGCGGAGTTTCTCCACCACGGAGTTTCTCCAGCACGGAGTTTCTAAAGCGCGGAGTTTCTCCAGCTCGGAGTTTCTCCAACACGGAGTTTCTCCAGCGCGGAGTTTCCCAACGCGGAGTTTCTCCAACGCGGACTTTCTCCAACGCAGAGTTTCTCCAACGCAGAGTTTCTCCAACGCAGAGCTTCTCATACACAGAGTTTGTCCAGCTCGGAGTTTCTCCAGGGCGGAGTTTCTCCTGCGCGGAGCTTCTCCAGCGCGGAGTTTCTCCAGCACGGAGTTTCTCCAGCACGTAGTTTTTCCAACGCGGAGTTCCTCCAGCGCGGAATTTCTCCAACGCGGAGTTTCTCCAGCGCGGAGTTTCTCCAACGCGGAGTTTCTCCAAAGCCGAGTTTCTCCAGCGCGGAGTTTCTTGAGCGCGGAGTTTCTTAAGCGCGGAGTTTGTCCAGCTCGGAGTTTCTTCAACACGGAGTTTCTCCAGCATGTAGTTTCTCCAGCGCGGAGTTTCCCAACACGAAGTTTCTCCAACGCGGAGTTTCTCCAACACGAAGTTTCTCCGGCGCGGAGTATCTCCAGCGCGGAGTTTCTCCAACGCAGAGTTTCTCCAGCACGCAGTTTCCCCAGCGCGGAGTTTCTCCAACGCGGAGTTTCTCCAAAGCGGAGTTTCTCCAGAGCGGAGTTTCTCTAGCGCGGAGTTTCTAAAGCGCGGAGTTTCTCCAGCTCGGAGTTTCTCCAACGCGGAGTTTCTCCAACGCAGAGTTTCTCCAACGCAGTTTCTCCAACGCAGAGTTTCTTATAAACAGAGTTTCTCCAGCGCGGAGTTTCTCCAACGCAGAGTTTCTCCAACACAGAGTTTCTCCAGCACGGATTTTGTCCAGCACGGAGTTTCTCCAGCACGGAGTTTCTCCAGCATGGAGTTTCTCCAACACGGAGTTTCTCCAGCACGGAGTTTCTCCAGCACGGAGTTTCTCCAGCACGTAGTTTCTCCAGCGCGGAGTTTCTCCAGCGTGGAGTTTCTCCAACGCGGAGTTTCTCCAGAGCAGAGTTTCTCTAGCGCGGAGTTTCTAAAGCGCGGAGTTTCTCCAGCTCGGAGTTTCTCCAGCACGGAGTTTCACCAGCGCGGAGTTTCCCAACGCGGAGTTTCTCCAACGCGGAGTTTCTCCAACGTAGAGTTTCTCCAACGCAGAGTTTCTCCAACGCAGAGTTTCTTATAAACAGAGTTTCACCAGCGCGGAGTTTCCCAACGCGGAGTTTCTCCAACGCGGAGTTTCTCCAACGCAGAGTTTCTCCAACGCAGAGTTTCTCCAACGCAGAGTTTCTTATAAACAGAGTTTCTCCAGCACGCAGTTTCTCCAGCACAGAGTTTCTCTAGCACGGAGATTCTCCAGCACGGAGTTTCTCCTGCACGAAGTTTCTCCAACACGGAGTTTCTCCAGCACGGAGTTTAACCAGCGCGGAGTTTCCCAACGCGGAGTTTCTCCAACGCGGAATTTCTCCAACGCAGAGTTTCTCCAACGCAGAGTTTCTCCAACGCAGAGTTTCTTATAAACAGAGTTTCTCCAGCACGCAGTTTCTCCAGCACAGAGTTTCTCTAGCACGGAGATTCTCCAGCACGGAGTTTCTCCTGCACGAAGTTTCTCCAACACGGAGTTTCTCCAACACGGAGTTTCTCCAGCACGGAGTGTCCAGCACGGAGTTTCTCCAGCACGGAGTTTCTCCAACACGGAGTTTGTCCAAAACGGAGTTTCTCAAACACGAAGTTTCTCCAGCACGAAGTTTCTCCAACACGGAGTTTCTCCAACACGAAGTTTCTCCGGCGCGCAGTTTCTCTAGCGCGGAGTTTCTCCAGCACACAGTTTCTCCAACGCAGAGTTTCTCCAACGCAGTTTCTCCAACGCGGAGTTTCTCCAGCGCGGAGTTTCTCCAGCGCGGAGCTTCTCCAGAGCGGAGATTCTCCAGCACGGAGTTTCTCCAGCACGGAGTTTCTAAAGCGCGGAGTTTCTCCAGCTCGGAGTTTCTCCAACACGGAGTTTCTCCAGCGCGGAGTTTCCCAACGCGGAGTTTCTCCAACGCGGACTTTCTCCAACGCAGAGTTTCTCCAACGCAGAGTTTCTCCAACGCAGAGCTTCTCATACACAGAGTTTGTCCTGCTCGGAGTTTCTCCAGCGCGGAGTTTCTCCTGCGCGGAGCTTCTCCAGCGCGCAGTTTCTCCAGCACGGAGTTTCTCCAGCACGTAGTTTTTCCAGCGCGGAGTTCCTCCAGTGCGGAATTTCTCCAACGCGGAGTTTCTCCAGCGCGGAGTTTCTCCAACGCGGAGTTTCTCCAAAGCCGAGTTTCTCCAGCGCGGAGTTTCTTGAGCGCGGAGTTTCTTAAGCGCAGAGTTTGTCCAGCTCGGAGTTTCTTCAACACGGAGTTTCTCCAGCATGGAGTTTCTCCAGCGCGGAGTTTCCCAACGCGGAGTTTCTCCAACGCGGAGTTTCTCCAACGCAGAGTTTCTCAAACGCAGAGTTTCTCCAACACAGAGCTTCTCATACACAGAGTTTATCCAGCACGGTGTTTCTCCAGCGCGGAGTTTCTCCAACGCGGAGTTTCTCCAGCACAAAGTTTCTCAAGCACGGAGTTTCTCCAGCATGGAGTTCCTCCAACACGGAGTTTCTCCAACACGGAGTTTCTCCAGCACAGAGTTTCTCAAGCATAGAGTTTCTCCAGCATGGAGTTTCTCCAACGCGGACTTTCTCCAACGCGGAGTTTCTCCAAAACGAAGTTTCTCCAACACGGAGTTTCTCCAACACGAAGTTTCTCCAGCGCGGAGTTTCTCCTGCGGGGAGTTTCTCCAGCACACAGTTTCTCCAGCGCAGTTTCGCCAACGCAGTTTCTCCAACACGTAGTTTCTCCAACAGGGAGTTTCTCCAGCACGGAGTTTGTCCAGCACGGAGTTTGTTCAGCACGTAGTTTTGTCCAACACGGAGTTTGTCCAACACGGAGTTTCTCAAACACGAAGTTTCTCCAGCACGAAGTTTCTCAAACACGAAGTTTCTCCAACACAGAGTTTCTCCAACACAAAGTTTCTCAAACACGGAGTTTCTCCAGCACGGAGATTCTCCAGCAAGGAGTTTCCCCAGCACGGAGTTTCTCTAGCACGGGCTTTCTCCAGCACGGATTTTTTCCAGCACGGAGTTTCTCCAACAGGAAGTTTCTCCAGCGCGGAGTTTCTCCAACGCAGAGTTTCTCCAACACAGAGTTTCTCCAGCACGGATTTTGTCCAGCACGAAGTTTCTCCAGCACGGAGTTTCTCCAGCATGGAGTTTCTCCAACACGGAGTTTCTCCAGCACGGAGTTTCTCCAGCACGGAGTTTCTCCAGCACGCAGTTTCTCCAGCGCGGAGTTTCTCCAGCGTGGAGTTTCTCCAACGCGGAGTTTCTCCAGAGCAGAGTTTCTCTAGCGCGGAGTTTCTAAAGCGCGGAGTTTCTCCAGCTCGGAGTTTCTCCAGCACGGAGTTTCACCAGCGCGGAGTTTCCCAACGCGGAGATTCTCCAACGCGGAGTTTCTCCAACGCAGAGTTTCTCCAACGCAGAGTTTCTTATAAACAGAGTTTCACCAGCGCGGAGTTTCCCAACGCGGAGTTTCTCCAACGCGGAGTTTCTCCAACGCAGAGTTTCTTATAAACAGAGTTTCTCCAGCACGGAGTTTCACCAGCGCGGAGTTTCTCCAGGTCGGAGTTTCTCCAACACGGAGTTTCTCCAGCACGGAGTTTAACCAGCGCGGAGTTTCCCAACGCGGAGTTTCTCCAACGCGGAGTTTCTCCAACGCAGAGTTTCTCCAACGCAGAGTTTCTCCAACGCAGAGTTTCTTATAAACAGAGTTTCTCCAGCACGCAGTTTCTCCAGCACGGAGATTCTCCAGCACGGAGTTTCTCCTGCACGAAGTTTCTCCAACACGGAGTTTCTCCAACACGGAGTTTCTCCAGCACGGAGTTTGTCAAGCACGGAGTTTCTCCAGCACGGAGTTTTTCCAACACGGAGTTTCTCAAGCACGGAGTTTCTCCAGCATGGAGTTCCTCCAACACGGAGCTTCTTGAACACGAAGTTTCTCCAGCACAAAGTTTCTCCAACACGGAATTTCTTAAACACGGAGTTTCTCCAGCACGGAGACTCTCCAGCAAGCAGTTTCTCCAGCACAGAGTTTCTGAAGCACGGAGTTTCTCCAGCACTGAGTTTCTCCAGCACAGATTTTCTCCAGCATGGAGTTTCTCCAGCACGGAGTTTCTCCACACGGAGTTTCTCCAGCACGAAGTTTCTCCAAAACAAAGTTTCTCCAACACGGAGATTCTCCAACACGAAGTTTCTCCGGCGCGGAGTTTCTCCAGCGCGGAGTTTCTCCAGCACGCAGTTTCTCCAACGCAGAGTTTCTCCAGCACGCAGTTTCCCCAGCGCGGAATTTCTCCAACGCGGAGTTTCTCCAAAGCGGAGTTTCTCCAGAGCGGAGTTTCTCTAGCGCGGAGTTTCTAAAGCGCGGAGTTTCTCCAGCTCGGAGTTTCTCCAACACGGAGTTTCTCCAGCACGGAGTTTCACCAGCGTGGAGTTTCCCAACGCGGAGATTCTCCAACGCGGAGTTTCTCCAACGCAGAGTTTCTCCAACGCAGTTTCTCCAACGCAGAGTTTCTTATAAACAGAGTTTCTCCAGCACGGAGTTTCTCTAGCACGGAGATTCTCCAGCACGGAGTTTCTCCTGCACGAAGTTTCTCCAACACGGAGTTTCTCCAACACGGAGTTTCTCCAGCACGGAGTTTGTCCAGCAAGGAGTTTCTCCAGCACGGAGTTTCTCCAACACGGAGTTTGTCCAACACGGAGTTTCTCAAACACGAAGTTTCTCCAGCACGAAGTTTCTCCAACACGGAGTTTCTCCAACACGAAGTTTCTCCGGCGCGGAGTTTCTCTAGCGCGGAGTTTCTCCAGCACGCAGTTTCTCCAACGCAGAGTTTCTCCAACGCAGTTTCTCCAACGCGGAGTTTCTCCAGCGCGGAGTTTCTCCAGCGCGGAGCTTCTCCAGAGCGGAGTTTCTCCAGCACGGAGTTTCTCCAGCACGGAGTTTCTAAAACGCGGAGTTTCTCCAGCTCGGAGTTTCTCCAACACGGAGTTTCTCCAGCGCGGAGTTTCCCAACGCGGAGTTTCTCCAACGCGGACTTTCTCCAACGCAGAGTTTCTCCAACGCAGAGTTTCTCCAACGCAGAGCTTCTCATACACAGAGTTTGTCCAGCTCGGAGTTTCTCCAGGGCGGAGTTTCTCCTGCGCGGAGCTTCTCCAGCGCGGAGTTTCTCCAGCACGGAGTTTCTCCAGCACGTAGTTTTTCCAACGCGGAGTTCCTCCAGCGCGGAATTTCTCCAACGCGGAGTTTCTCCAGCGCGGAGTTTCTCCAACGCGGAGTTTCTCCAAAGCCGAGTTTCTCCAGCGCGGAGTTTCTTGAGCGCGGAGTTTCTTAAGCGCGGAGTTTGTCCAGCTCGGAGTTTCTTCAACACGGAGTTTCTCCAGCATGGAGTTTCTCCAGCGCGGAGTTTCCCAACACGAAGTTTCTCCAACGCGGAGTTTCTCCAACACGAAGTTTCTCCGGCGCGGAGTATCTCCAGCGCGGAGTTTCTCCAGCACGCAGTTTCTCCAACGCAGAGTTTCTCCAGCACGCAGTTTCCCCAGCGCGGAGTTTCTCCAACGCGGAGTTTCTCCAAAGCGGAGTTTCTCCAGAGCGGAGTTTCTCTAGCGCGGAGTTTCTAAAGCGCGGAGTTTCTCCAGCTCGGAGTTTCTCCAACACGGAGTTTCTCCAGCACGGAGTTTCACCAGCGCGGAGTTTCCCAACGCGGAGATTCTCCAACGCGGAGTTTCTCCAACGCAGAGTTTCTCCAACGCAGTTTCTCCAACGCAGAGTTTCTTATAAACAGAGTTTCTCCAGCACGGAGTTTCTCTAGCACGGAGATTCTCCAGCACGGAGTTTCTCCTGCACGAAGTTTCTCCAACACGGAGTTTCTCCAACACAGAGTTTCTCCAGCACGGAGTTTGTCCAGCACGGAGTTTCTCCAGCACGGAGTTTCTCCAACACGGAGTTTGTCCAACACGGAGTTTCTCAAACACGAAGTTTCTCCAGCACGAAGTTTCTCCAACACGGAGTTTCTCCAACATGAAGTTTCTCCGGCGCGGAGTTTCTCTAGCGCGGAGTTTCTCCAGCACGCAGTTTCTCCAACGCAGAGTTTCTCCAACGCAGTTTCTCCAACGCGGAGTTTCTCCAGCGCGGAGTTTCTCCAGCGCGGAGCTTCTCCAGAGCGGAGTTTCTCCAGCACGGAGTTTCTCCAGCACGGAGTTTCTAAAGCGCGGAGTTTCTCCAGCTCGGAGTTTCTCCAACACGGAGTTTCTCCAGCGCGGAGTTTCCCAACGCGGAGTTTCTCCAACGCGGACTTTCTCCAACGCAGAGTTTCTCCAACGCAGAGTTTCTCCAACGCAGAGCTTCTCATACACAGAGTTTGTCGAGCTCGGAGTTTCTCCAGCGCGGAGTTTCTCCTGCGCGGAGCTTCTCCAGCGCGGAGTTTCTCCAGCACGGAGTTTCTCCAGCACGTAGTTTTTCCAGCGCGGAGTTCCTCCAGCGCGGAATTTCTCCAACGCGGAGTTTCTCCAACGCGGAGTTTCTCCAACGCGGAGTTTCTCCAAAGCCGAGTTTCTCCAGCGCGGAGTTTTCTTGAGCGCGGAGTTTCTTAAGCGCGGAGTTTGTCCAGCTCGGAGTTTCTTCAACACGGAGTTTCTCCAGCATGGAGTTTCTCCAGCGCGGAGTTTCCCAACACGGAGTTTCTCCAACGCGGAGTTTCTCCAAAGCAGAGTTTCTCAAACGCAGAGTTTCTCCAACACAGAGCTTCTCATACACAGAGTTTATCCAGCACGGTGTTTCTCCAGCGCGGAGTTTCTCCTACGCGGAGTTTCTCCAGCACGGAGTTTCTCCAACAGGAAGTTTCTCCAACACAGAGTTTCTCCAGCACGGATTTTGTCCAGCACGGAGTTTCTCCAGCATGGAGTTTCGCCAGCATGGAGTTTCTCCAACACGGAGTTTCTCCAGCACGGAGTTTCTCCAGCACGGAGTTTCTCCAGCACGCAGTTTCTCCAGCGCGGAGTTTCTCCAGCGTGGAGTTTCTCCAACGCGGAGTTTCTCCAGAGCAGAGTTTCTCTAGCGCGGAGTTTCTAAAGCGCGGAGTTTCTCCAGCTCGGAGTTTCTCCAGCACGGAGTTTCACCAGCGCGGAGTTTCCCAACGCGGAGTTTCTCCAACGCGGAGTTTCTCCAACGCAGAGTTTCTCCAACGCAGAGTTTCTCCAACGCAGAGTTTCTCCAACGCAGAGTTTCTCCAACGCAGAGTTTATTATAAACAGAGTTTCACCAGCGCGCAGTTTCCCAACGCGGAGTGTCTCCAACGCGGAGTTTCTCCAACGCAGAGTTTCTCCAACGCAGAGTTTCTCCAACGCAGAGTTTCTTATAAACAGAGTTTCTCCAGCACGGAGTTTCACCAGCGCGGAGTTTCTCCTGGTCGGAGTTTCTCCAACACGGAGTTTCTCCAGCACGGAGTTTAACCAGCGCGGAGTTTCCCAACGCGGAGTTTCTCCAACGCGGAGTTTCTCCAACGCAGAGTTTCTCCAACGCAGAGTTTCTCCAACGCAGAGTTTCTTATAAACAGAGTTTCTCCAGCACGCAGTTTCTCCAGCACGGAGATTCTCCAGCACGGAGTTTCTCCTGCACGAAGTTTCTCCAACACGGAGTTTCTCCAACACGGAGTTTCTCCAGCACGGAGTTTCTCAAGCACGGAGTTTCTCCAGCACGGAGTGTCTCCAACACGGAGTTTCTCAAGCACGGAGTTTCTCCAGCATGGAGTTCCTCCAACACGGAGCTTCTTAAACACGAAGTTTCTCCAGCATGAAGTTTCTCCAACACGGAGTTTCTCCAACACGGAATTTCTTAAACACGGAGTTTCTCCAGCACTGAGTTTCTCCAGCGCGGAGTTTCTCCAGCACGCAGTTTCTCCAACGCAGAGTTTCTCCAGCACGCAGTTTCCCCAGCGCGGAGTTTCTCCAACGCGGAGTTTCTCCAAAGCGGAGTTTCTCCAGAGCGGAGTTTCTCTAGCGCGGAGTTTCTAAAGCGCGGAGTTTCTCAAGATCGGAGTTTCTCCAACACGGAGTTTCTCCAGCACGGAGTTTCACCAGCGCGGAGTTTCCCAACGCGGAGTTTCTCCAACGCGGAGTTTCTCCAACGCAGAGTTTCTCCAACGCAGAGTTTCTCCAACGCCGAGTTTCTTATAAACAGAGTTTTTCCAGCACGGAGTTTCTCTAGCACGGAGATTCTCCAGCACGGAGTTTCTCCTGCACGAAGTTTCTCCAACACGGAGTTTCTCCAGCACGGAGTTTGTCCAGCACGGAGTTTCTCCAGCACGGAGTTTCTCCAACACGGAGTTTGTCCAAAACGGAGTTTCTCAAACACGAAGTTTCTCCAGCACGAAGTTTCTCCAACACGGAGTTTCTCCAACACGAAGTTTCTCCGGCGCGGAGTTTCTCTAGCGCGGAGTTTCTCCAGCACACAGTTTCTCCAACGCAGAGTTTCTCCAACGCAGTTTCTCCAACGCGGAGTTTCTCCAGCGCGGAGTTTCTCCAGCGCGGAGCTCCTCCAGAGCGGAGTTTCTCCAGCACGGAGTTTCTCCAGCACGGAGTTTCTAAAGCGCGGAGTTTCTCCAGCTCGGAGTTTCTCCAACACGGAGCTTCTCCAGCGCGGAGTTTCCCAACGCGGAGTTTCTCCAACGCGGACTTTCTCCAACGCAGAGTTTCTCCAACGCAGAGTTTCTCCAACGCAGAGCTTCTCATACACAGAGTTTGTCCAGCTCGGAGTTTCTCCAGCGCGGAGTTTCTCCTGCGCGGAGCTTCTCCAGCGCGGAGTTTCTCCAGCACGGAGTTTCTCCAGCACGTAGTTTTTCCAGCGCGGAGTTCCTCCAGTGCGGAATTTCTCCAACGCGGAGTTTCTCCAGCGCGGAGTTTCTCCAACGCGGAGTTTCTCCAAAGCCGAGTTTCTCCAGCGCGGAGTTTCTTGAGCGCGGAGTTTCTTAAGCGCGGAGTTTGTCCAGCTCGGAGTTTCTTCAACACGGAGTTTCTCCAGCATGGAGTTTCTCCAGCGCGGAGTTTCCCAACGCGGAGTTTCTCCAACGCAGAGTTTCTCAAACGCAGAGTTTCTCCAACACAGAGCTTCTCATACACAGAGTTTATCCAGCACGGTGTTTCTCCAGCGCGGAGTTTCTCCAACGCGGAGTTTCTCCAGCACGGAGTTTCTCAAGCACGGAGTTTCTCCAGCATGGAGTTCCTCCAACACGGAGTTTCTCCAACACGGAGTTTCTCCAGCACAGAGTTTCTCAAGCATGGAGTTTCTCCAGCATGGAGTTTCTCCAACGCGGACTTTCTCCAACACGGAGTTTCTCCAACACGAAGTTTCTCCAGCGCGGAGTTTCTCCTGCGCGGAGTTTCTCCAGCACACAGTTTCTCCAACGCAGTTTCTCCAACGCAGTTTCTCCAACACGTAGTTTCTCCAACAGGGAGTTTCTCCAGCACGGAGTTTGTCCAGCACGGAGTTTGTCCAGCACGGAGTTTGTCCAACACGGAGTTTGTCCAACACGGAGTTTCTCAAACACGAAGTTTCTCCAGCACGAAGTTTCTCAAACACGAAGTTTCTCCAACACGGAGTTTCTCCAACACAGTTTCTCAAACACGGAGTTTCTCCAGCACGGAGATTCTCCAGCAAGGAGTTTCTCCAGCACGGAGTTTCTCTAGCACGGGCTTTCTCTAGCACGGGCTTTCTCCAGCACGGATTTTCTCCAGCACGGAGTTTCTCCAACAGGAAGTTTCTCCAGCGCGGAGTTTCTCCAACGCAGAGTTTCTCCAACACACAGTTTTTCCAGCACGGATTTTGTCCAGCATGGAGTTTCTCCAACACGGAGTTTCTCCAGCACGGAGTTTCTCCAGCACGGAGTTTCTCCAGCACGCAGTTTCTCCAGCGCGGAGTTTCTCCAGCGTGGAGTTTCTCCAACGCGGAGTTTCTCCAGAGCAGAGTTTCTCTAGCGCGGAGTTTCTAAACCGCGGAGTTTCTCCAGCTCGGAGTTTCACCAGCGCGGAGTTTCCCAACGCGGAGTTTCTCCAACGCGGAGTTTCTCCAACGCAGAGTTTCTCCAACGCAGAGTTTCTCCAACGCAGAGTTTCTTATAAACAGAGTTTCAGCAGCGCGGAGTTTCCCAACGCGGAGTTTCTCCAACGCGGAGTTTCTCCAACGCAGAGTTTCTTATAAACAGAGTTTCTCCAGCACGGAGTTTCACCAGCGCGGAGTTTCTCCAGGTCGGAGTTTCTCCAACACGGAGTTTCTCCAGCACGGAGTTTAACCAGCGCGGAGTTTCCCAACGCGGAGTTTCTCCAACGCGGAGTTTCTCCAACGCAGAGTTTCTCCAACGCAGAGTTTCTCCAACGCAGAGTTTCTTATAAACAGAGTTTCTCCAGCACGCAGTTTCTCCAGCACGGAGATTCTCCAGCACGGAGTTTCTCCTGCACGAAGTTTCTCCAACACGGAGTTTCTCAAACACGGAGTTTCTCCAGCACGGAGTTTGTCAAGCACGGAGTTTCTCCAGCACGGAGTTTCTCCAACACGGAGTTTCTCAAGCACGGAGTTTCTCCAGCATGGAGTTCCTCCAACACGGAGCTTCTGAAACACGAAGTTTCTCCAGCACGAAGTTTCTCCAACACGGAGTTTCTCCAACACGGAATTTCTTAAACACGGAGTTTCTCCAGCACGGAGACTCTCCAGCAAGCAGTTTCTCCAGCACAGAGTTTCTGAAGCACGGAGTTTCTCCAGCACTGAGTTTCTCCAGCACAGATTTTCTCCAGCATGGAGTTTCTCCAGCACGGAGTTTCTCCACACGGAGTTTCTCCAGCACGAAGTTTCTCCAAAACAGAGTTTCTCCAACACGGAGTTTCTCCAACACGAAGTTTCTCCGGCGCGGAGTTTCTCCAGCGCGGAGTTTCTCCAGCACGCAGTTTCTCCAACGCAGAGTTTCTCCAGCACGCAGTTTCCCCAGCGCGGAGTTTCTCCAACGCGGAGTTTCTTCAAAGCGGAGTTTCTCCAGAGCGGAGTTTCTCTAGCGCGCAGTTTCTCCAGCACACAGTTTCTCCAACGCAGAGTTTCTCCAACGCAGTTTCTCCAACGCGGAGTTTCTCCAGCGCGGAGATTCTCCAGAGTGGAGTTTCTCCAGCACGGAGTTTCTCCAGCACGGAGTTTCTAAAGCGCGGAGTTTCTCCAGCTCGGAGTTTCTCCAACACGGAGCTTCTCCAGCGCGGAGTTTCCCAACGCGGAGTTTCTCCAACGCGGACTTTCTCCAACGCAGAGTTTCTCCAACGCAGAGTTTCTCCAACGCAGAGCTTCTCATACACAGAGTTTGTCCAGCTCGGAGTTTCTCCAGCGCCGGAGTTTCTCCTGCGCGGAGCTTCTCCAGCGCGGAGTTTCTCCAGCACGGAGTTTCTCCAGCACGTAGTTTTTCCAGCGCGGAGTTCCTCCAGTGCGGAATTTCTCCAACGCGGAGTTTTTCCAACGCGGAGTTTCTCCAAAGCCGAGTTTCTCCAGCGCGGAGTTTCTTGAGCGCGGAGTTTCTTAAGCGCGGAGTTTGTCCAGCTCGGAGTTTCTTCAACACGGAGTTTCTCCAGCATGGAGTTTCTCCAGCGCGGAGTTTCCCAACGCGGAGTTTCTCCAACGCGGAGTTTCTCCAACGCAGAGTTTCTCAAACGCAGAGTTTCTCCAACACAGAGCTTCTCATACACAGAGTTTATCCAGCACGGTGTTTCTCCAGCGCGGAGTTTCTCCAACGCGGAGTTTCTCCAGCACGGAGTTTCTCAAGCACGGAGTTTCTCCAGCATGGAGTTCCTCCAACACGGAGTTTCTCCAACACGGAGTTTCTCCAGCACAGAGTTTCTCAAGCATGGAGTTTCTCCAGCATGGAGTTTCTCCAACGCGGACTTTCTCCAACACGGAGTTTCTCCAACACGAAGTTTCTCCAGCGCGGAGTTTCTCCTGCGCGGAGTTTCTCCAGCACACAGTTTCTCCAACGCAGTTTCTCCAACGCAGTTTCTCCAACACGTAGTTTCTCCAACAGGGAGTTTCTCCAGCACGGAGTTTGTCCAGCACGGAGTTTGTCCAGCACGGAGTTTGTCCAGCACGGAGTTTGTCCAACACGGAGTTTGTCCAACACAGAGTTTCTCAAACACGAAGTTTCTCCAGCACGAAGTTTCTCAAACACGAAGTTTCTCCAACACGGAGTTTCTCCAACACAGTTTCTCAAACACGGAGTTTCTCCAGCACGGAGATTCTCCAGCAAGGAGTTTCTCCAGCACGGAGTTTCTCTAGCACGGGCTTTCTCCAGCACGGATTTTCTCCAGCACGGAGTTTCTCCAACAGGAAGTTTCTCCAGCGCGGAGTTTCTCCAACGCAGAGTTTCTCCAACACAGAGTTTCTCCAGCACGGATTTTGTCCAGCACGAAGTTTCTCCAGCACGGAGTTTCTCCAGCATGGAGTTTCTCCAACACGGAGTTTCTCCAGCACGGAGTTTCTCCAGCACGGAGTTTCTCCAGCACGGAGTTTCTCCAGCACGCAGTTTCTCCAGCGCGGAGTTTCTCCAGCGTGGAGTTTCTCCAACGCGGAGTTTCTCCAGAGCAGAGTTTCTCTAGCGCGGAGTTTCTAAAGCGCGGAGTTTCTCCAGCTCGGAGTTTCTCCAGCACGGAGTTTCACCAGCGCGGAGTTTCCCAACGCGGAGTTTCTCCAACGCGGAGTTTCTCCAACGCAGAGTTTCTCCAACGCAGAGTTTCTCCAACGCAAAGTTTCTTATAAACAGAGTTTCACCAGCGCGGAGTTTCCCAACGCGGAGTTTCTCCAACGCGGAGTTTCTCCAACGCAGAGTTTCTTATAAACAGAGTTTCTCCAGCACGGAGTTTCACCAGCGCGGAGTTTCTCCAGGTCGGAGTTTCTCCAACACGGAGTTTCTCCAGCACGGAGTTTAACCAGCGCGGAGTTTCCCAACGCGGAGTTTCTCCAACGCGGAGTTTCTCCAACGCAGAGTTTCTCCAACGCAGAGTTTCTCCAACGCAGAGTTTCTTATAAACAGAGTTTCTCCAGCACGCAGTTTCTCCAGCACGGAGATTCTCCAGCACGGAGTTTCTCCTGCACGAAGTTTCTCCAACACGGAGTTTCTCCAACACGGAGTTTCTCCAGCACGGAGTTTGTCAAGCACGGAGTTTCTCCAGCACGGAGTTTCTCCAACACGGAGTTTCTCAAGCACGGAGTTTCTCCAGCATGGAGTTCCTCCAACACGGAGCTTCTTAAACACGAAGTTTCTCCAGCACGAAGTTCTCCAACACGGAGTTTCTCCAACACGGAATTTCTTAAACACGGAGTTTCTCCAGCACGGAGACTCTCCAGCAAGCAGTTTCTCCAGCACAGAGTTTCTGAAGCACGGAGTTTCTCCAGCACTGAGTTTCTCCAGCACAGATTTTCTCCAGCATGGAGTTTCTCCAGCACGGAGTTTCTCCACACGGAGTTTCTCCAGCACGAAGTTTCTCCAAAACAGAGTTTCTCCAACACGGAGTTTCTCCAACACGAAGTTTCTCCGGCGCGGAGTTTCTCCAGCGCGGAGTTTCTCCAGCCCGCAGTTTCTCCAACGCAGAGTTTCTCCAGCACGCAGTTTCCCCAGCGCGGAGTTTCTCCAACGCGGAGTTTCTCCAAAGCGGAGTTTCTCCAGAGCGGAGTTTCTCTAGCGCGGAGTTTCTAAAGCGCGGAGTTTCTCCAGCTCGGAGTTTCTCCAACACGGAGTTTCTCCAGCACGGAGTTTCACCAGCGCGGAGTTTCCCAACGCGGAGATTCTCCAACGCGGAGTTTCTCTAACGCAGAGTTTCTCCAACGCAGAGTTTCTCCAACGCAGAGTTTCTTATAAACAGAGTTTCTCCAGCACGGAGTTTCTCTAGCACGGAGATTCTCCAGCACGGAGTTTCTCCTGCACGAAGTTTCTCCAACACGGAGTTTCTCCAACACGGAGTTTCTCCAGCATGGAGTTTGTCCAGCACGGAGTTTCTCCAGCACGGAGTTTCTCCAACACGGAGTTTGTCCAACACGGAGTTTCTCAAACACGAAGTTTCTCCAGCACGAAGTTTCTCCAACACGGAGTTTCTCCAACACGAAGTTTCTCCGGCGCGGAGTTTCTCTAGCGCGGAGTTTCTCCAGCACGCAGTTTCTCCAACGCAGAGTTTCTCCAACGCAGTTTCTCCAACGCGGAGTTTCTCCAGCGCGGAGTTTCTCCAGCGCGGAGCTTCTCCAGAGCGGAGTTTCTCCAGCACGGAGTTTCTCCAGCACGGAGTTTCTAAAGCGCGGAGTGTCTCCAGCTCGGAGTTTCTCCAACACGGAGTTTCTCCAACGCGGACTTTCTCCAACGCAGAGTTTCTCCAACGCAGAGTTTCTCCAACGCAGAGCTTCTCATACACAGAGTTTGTCCAGCTCGGAGTTTCTCCAGCGCGGAGTTTCTCCTGCGCGGAGCTTCTCCAGCGCGGAGTTTCTCCAGCACGGAGTTTCTCCAGCACGTAGTTTTTCCAGCGCGGAGTTCCTCCAGTGCGGAATTTCTCCAACGCGGAGTTTCTCCAGCGCGGAGTTTCTCCAACGCGGAGTTTCTCCAAAGCCGAGTTTCTCCAGCGCGGAGTTTCTTGAGCGCGGAGTTTCTTAAGCGCGGAGTTTGTCCAGCTCGGAGTTTCTTCAACACAGAGTTTCTCCAGCATGGAGTTTCTCCAGCGCGGAGTTTCCCAACACGGAGTTTCTCCAACGCGGAGTTTCTCCAACGCAGAGTTTCTCAAACGCAGAGTTTCTCCAACACAGAGCTTCTCATACACAGAGTTTATCCAGCACGGTGTTTGTCAAGCACGGAGTTTCTCCAGCACGGAGTTTCTCCAACACGGAGTTTCTCAAGCACGGAGTTTCTCCAGCATGGAGTTCCTCCAACACGGAGCTTCTGAAACACGAAGTTTCTCCAGCACGAAGTTTCTCCAACACGGAGTTTCTCCAACACGGAATTTCTTAAACACGGAGTTTCTCCAGCACGGAGACTCTCCAGCAAGCAGTTTCTCCAGCACAGAGTTTCTGAAGCACGGAGTTTCTCCAGCACTGAGTTTCTCCAGCACAGATTTTCTCCAGCATGGAGTTTCTCCAGCACGGAGTTTCTCCACACGGAGTTTCTCCAGCACGAAGTTTCTCCAAAACAGAGTTTCTCCAACACGGAGTTTCTCCAACACGAAGTTTCTCCGGCGCGGAGTTTCTCCAGCGCGGAGTTTCTCCAGCACGCAGTTTCTCCAACGCAGAGTTTCTCCAGCACGCAGTTTCCCCAGCGCGGAGTTTCTCCAACGCGGAGTTTCTCCAAAGCGGAGTTTCTCCAGAGCGGAGTTTCTCTAGCGCGCAGTTTCTCCAGCACACAGTTTCTCCAACGCAGAGTTTCTCCAACGCAGTTTCTCCAACGCGGAGTTTCTCCAGCGCGGAGATTCTCCAGAGTGGAGTTTCTCCAGCACGGAGTTTCTCCAGCACGGAGTTTCTAAAGCGCGGAGTTTCTCCAGCTCGGAGTTTCTCCAACACGGAGCTTCTCCAGCGCGGAGTTTCCCAACGCGGAGTTTCTCCAACGCGGACTTTCTCCAACGCAGAGTTTCTCCAACGCAGAGTTTCTCCAACGCAGAGCTTCTCATACACAGAGTTTGTCCAGCTCGGAGTTTCTCCAGCGCCGGAGTTTCTCCTGCGCGGAGCTTCTCCAGCGCGGAGTTTCTCCAGCACGGAGTTTCTCCAGCACGTAGTTTTTCCAGCGCGGAGTTCCTCCAGTGCGGAATTTCTCCAACGCGGAGTTTTTCCAACGCGGAGTTTCTCCAAAGCCGAGTTTCTCCAGCGCGGAGTTTCTTGAGCGCGGAGTTTCTTAAGCGCGGAGTTTGTCCAGCTCGGAGTTTCTTCAACACGGAGTTTCTCCAGCATGGAGTTTCTCCAGCGCGGAGTTTCCCAACGCGGAGTTTCTCCAACGCGGAGTTTCTCCAACGCAGAGTTTCTCAAACGCAGAGTTTCTCCAACACAGAGCTTCTCATACACAGAGTTTATCCAGCACGGTGTTTCTCCAGCGCGGAGTTTCTCCAACGCGGAGTTTCTCCAGCACGGAGTTTCTCAAGCACGGAGTTTCTCCAGCATGGAGTTCCTCCAACACGGAGTTTCTCCAACACGGAGTTTCTCCAGCACAGAGTTTCTCAAGCATGGAGTTTCTCCAGCATGGAGTTTCTCCAACGCGGACTTTCTCCAACACGGAGTTTCTCCAACACGAAGTTTCTCCAGCGCGGAGTTTCTCCTGCGCGGAGTTTCTCCAGCACACAGTTTCTCCAACGCAGTTTCTCCAACGCAGTTTCTCCAACACGTAGTTTCTCCAACAGGGAGTTTCTCCAGCACGGAGTTTGTCCAGCACGGAGTTTGTCCAGCACGGAGTTTGTCCAGCACGGAGTTTGTCCAACACGGAGTTTGTCCAACACAGAGTTTCTCAAACACGAAGTTTCTCCAGCACGAAGTTTCTCAAACACGAAGTTTCTCCAACACGGAGTTTCTCCAACACAGTTTCTCAAACACGGAGTTTCTCCAGCACGGAGATTCTCCAGCAAGGAGTTTCTCCAGCACGGAGTTTCTCTAGCACGGGCTTTCTCCAGCACGGATTTTCTCCAGCACGGAGTTTCTCCAACAGGAAGTTTCTCCAGCGCGGAGTTTCTCCAACGCAGAGTTTCTCCAACACAGAGTTTCTCCAGCACGGATTTTGTCCAGCACGAAGTTTCTCCAGCACGGAGTTTCTCCAGCATGGAGTTTCTCCAACACGGAGTTTCTCCAGCACGGAGTTTCTCCAGCACGGAGTTTCTCCAGCACGGAGTTTCTCCAGCACGCAGTTTCTCCAGCGCGGAGTTTCTCCAGCGTGGAGTTTCTCCAACGCGGAGTTTCTCCAGAGCAGAGTTTCTCTAGCGCGGAGTTTCTAAAGCGCGGAGTTTCTCCAGCTCGGAGTTTCTCCAGCACGGAGTTTCACCAGCGCGGAGTTTCCCAACGCGGAGTTTCTCCAACGCGGAGTTTCTCCAACGCAGAGTTTCTCCAACGCAGAGTTTCTCCAACGCAAAGTTTCTTATAAACAGAGTTTCACCAGCGCGGAGTTTCCCAACGCGGAGTTTCTCCAACGCGGAGTTTCTCCAACGCAGAGTTTCTTATAAACAGAGTTTCTCCAGCACGGAGTTTCACCAGCGCGGAGTTTCTCCAGGTCGGAGTTTCTCCAACACGGAGTTTCTCCAGCACGGAGTTTAACCAGCGCGGAGTTTCCCAACGCGGAGTTTCTCCAACGCGGAGTTTCTCCAACGCAGAGTTTCTCCAACGCAGAGTTTCTCCAACGCAGAGTTTCTTATAAACAGAGTTTCTCCAGCACGCAGTTTCTCCAGCACGGAGATTCTCCAGCACGGAGTTTCTCCTGCACGAAGTTTCTCCAACACGGAGTTTCTCCAACACGGAGTTTCTCCAGCACGGAGTTTGTCAAGCACGGAGTTTCTCCAGCACGGAGTTTCTCCAACACGGAGTTTCTCAAGCACGGAGTTTCTCCAGCATGGAGTTCCTCCAACACGGAGCTTCTTAAACACGAAGTTTCTCCAGCACGAAGTTCTCCAACACGGAGTTTCTCCAACACGGAATTTCTTAAACACGGAGTTTCTCCAGCACGGAGACTCTCCAGCAAGCAGTTTCTCCAGCACAGAGTTTCTGAAGCACGGAGTTTCTCCAGCACTGAGTTTCTCCAGCACAGATTTTCTCCAGCATGGAGTTTCTCCAGCACGGAGTTTCTCCACACGGAGTTTCTCCAGCACGAAGTTTCTCCAAAACAGAGTTTCTCCAACACGGAGTTTCTCCAACACGAAGTTTCTCCGGCGCGGAGTTTCTCCAGCGCGGAGTTTCTCCAGCCCGCAGTTTCTCCAACGCAGAGTTTCTCCAGCACGCAGTTTCCCCAGCGCGGAGTTTCTCCAACGCGGAGTTTCTCCAAAGCGGAGTTTCTCCAGAGCGGAGTTTCTCTAGCGCGGAGTTTCTAAAGCGCGGAGTTTCTCCAGCTCGGAGTTTCTCCAACACGGAGTTTCTCCAGCACGGAGTTTCACCAGCGCGGAGTTTCCCAACGCGGAGATTCTCCAACGCGGAGTTTCTCTAACGCAGAGTTTCTCCAACGCAGAGTTTCTCCAACGCAGAGTTTCTTATAAACAGAGTTTCTCCAGCACGGAGTTTCTCTAGCACGGAGATTCTCCAGCACGGAGTTTCTCCTGCACGAAGTTTCTCCAACACGGAGTTTCTCCAACACGGAGTTTCTCCAGCATGGAGTTTGTCCAGCACGGAGTTTCTCCAGCACGGAGTTTCTCCAACACGGAGTTTGTCCAACACGGAGTTTCTCAAACACGAAGTTTCTCCAGCACGAAGTTTCTCCAACACGGAGTTTCTCCAACACGAAGTTTCTCCGGCGCGGAGTTTCTCTAGCGCGGAGTTTCTCCAGCACGCAGTTTCTCCAACGCAGAGTTTCTCCAACGCAGTTTCTCCAACGCGGAGTTTCTCCAGCGCGGAGTTTCTCCAGCGCGGAGCTTCTCCAGAGCGGAGTTTCTCCAGCACGGAGTTTCTCCAGCACGGAGTTTCTAAAGCGCGGAGTTTCTCCAGCTCGGAGTTTCTCCAACACGGAGTTTCTCCAACGCGGACTTTCTCCAACGCAGAGTTTCTCCAACGCAGAGTTTCTCCAACGCAGAGCTTCTCATACACAGAGTTTGTCCAGCTCGGAGTTTCTCCAGCGCGGAGTTTCTCCTGCGCGGAGCTTCTCCAGCGCGGAGTTTCTCCAGCACGGAGTTTCTCCAGCACGTAGTTTTTCCAGCGCGGAGTTCCTCCAGTGCGGAATTTCTCCAACGCGGAGTTTCTCCAGCGCGGAGTTTCTCCAACGCGGAGTTTCTCCAAAGCCGAGTTTCTCCAGCGCGGAGTTTCTTGAGCGCGGAGTTTCTTAAGCGCGGAGTTTGTCCAGCTCGGAGTTTCTTCAACACAGAGTTTCTCCAGCATGGAGTTTCTCCAGCGCGGAGTTTCCCAACACGGAGTTTCTCCAACGCGGAGTTTCTCCAACGCAGAGTTTCTCAAACGCAGAGTTTCTCCAACACAGAGCTTCTCATACACAGAGTTTATCCAGCACGGTGTTTCTCCAGCGCGGAGTTTCTCCAACGCGGAGTTTCTCCAGCACGGAGTTTCTCCAACACGGAAGTTTCTCCAGCGTGGAGTTACTCCAACGCAGAGTTTCTCCAACACGAGAGTTTCTCCAGCACGGAGTTTGTCCAGCACGGAGTTTCTCCAGCACGGAGTTTCTCCAACACGGAGTTTCTCCAACACGGAGTTTCTCCAGCACACAAGTTTCTCCAGCGCGGAGTTTCTCCAGCGCGGAGTTTCTCCAACGCGGAGTTTCTCCAGAGCAGAGTTTCTCCAGCGCGGAGTTTCTCCAACGCAGAGTTTCTCCAACGCAGAGTTTCTCCAACGCGAGTTTCTCCAAAACAGAGTTTCTCCAGCACGGAGTTTCTCCAGCGCGGAGTTTCTCCAGCGCGGAGTTTCTCCAACACGGAGTTTCTCCAGCACGGAGTTTAACCAGCGCGGAGTTTCTCCAACGCGGAGTTTCTCCAACGCGGAGTTTCTCCAACGCGGAGTTTCTCCAAAGCGAGTTTCTCCAGCACGCAGTTTCTCCAGCCGGAGATTCTCCAGCACGGAGTTTCTCCAGCACGAGTTTCTCCAACACGGAGTTTCTCCAGCACGGAGTTTCTCCAGCACGGAGTTTCTCCAGCACGGAGTTTCTCCAGCACGGAGTTTCTCCAACACGGAGTTTCTCAAGCACGGAGTTTCTCCAGCATCGGAGTTTCTCCAACACGGAGCTTCTCCAACACGGAGTTTCTCCAGCACGAAGTTTCTCCAACACGGAGTTTCTCCAACACGGAGTTTCTCAAACACGGAGTTTCTCCAGCACGGAGACTCTCCAGCAAGCAGTTTCTCCAGCGCGGAGTTTCTCCAGCGCGGAGTTTCTCCAGCACGGAGTTTCTCCAGCACAGAGTTTCTCCAGCACGGAGTTTCTCCAGCACGGAGTTTCTCCAGCACGGAGTTTCTCCAGCACGGAGTTTCTCCAAAGCGGAGTTTCTCCAACGCGGAGTTTCTCCAACACGAAGTTTCTCCAGCGCGGAGTTTCTCCAGCGCGGAGTTTCTCCAGCAGCGCGAGTTTCTCCAACGCGGAGTTTCTCCAACACAGAGTTTCTCCAACGCAGGAGTTTCTCCAACGCGAGTTTCTTATAAACAGAGTTTCTCCAGCACGGAGTTTCTCTAGCACGGAGTTTCTCCAGCACGGAGTTTCTCCAGCACGAGAGTTTCTCCAACACGGAGTTTCTCCAGCACGGAGTTTCTCCAGCACGGAGTTTGTCCAGCACGGAGTTTCTCCAGCACGGAGTTTCTCCAACACAGAGTTTCTCCAAGCACGGAGTTTCTCAAGCACGGAGTTTCTCCAACACGGAGTTTCTCCAACACGGAGTTTCTCCAACGCAGAGTTTCTCCAACGCGAGTTTCTCCAACGCGGAGTTTCTCCAACACGGAGTTTCTCCAGCACGGAGTTTCTCCAGCGCGAGTTTCTCCAACAGAGTTTCTCCAGCACGGAGTTTCTCCAGCACGGAGTTTCTCCAACACGGAGTTTCTCCAGCACGGAGTTTCTCCAGCACGGAGTTTCTCAAGCACGGAGTTTCTCCAGCACGGAGTTTCTCCAACACAGAGTTTCTCCAGCACGGAGTTTCTCCAGCACGGAGTTTCTCCAACACGGAGTTTCTCCAACGCGGAGTTTCTCCAACGCAGAGTTTCTCAAACGCAGAGTTTCTCCAACACAGAGCTTCTCATACACAGAGTTTATCCAGCACGGAGTTTCTCCAGCGCGGAGTTTCTCCAACGCGGAGTTTCTCCAGCACGGAGTTTCTCCAACAGGAAGTTTCTCCAGCGCGGAGTTTCTCCAACGCAGAGTTTCTCCAACACAGAGTTTCTCCAGCACGGATTTTGTCCAGCACGGAGTTTCTCCAGCACGGAGTTTCTCCAGCACGGAGTTTCTCCAACACGGAGTTTCTCCAGCACAGAGTTTCTCCAGCGCGGAGTTTCTCCAGCGTCGGAGTTTCTCCAACGCGGAGTTTCTCCAGAGCAGGAGTTTCTCCAGCGCGGAGATTCTCCAACGCAGAGTTTCTCCAACGCAGAGTTTCTCCAACGCAGAGTTTCTTATAAACAGAGTTTCTCCAGCACGGAGTTTCACCAGCGCGGAGTTTCTCCAGGTCGGAGTTTCTCCAACACGGAGTTTCTCCAGCACGGAGTTTAACCAGCGCGGAGTTTCCCAACGCGGAGTTTCTCCAACGCGGAGTTTCTCCAACGCAGAGTTTCTCCAACGCAGAGTTTCTCCAACGCAGAGTTTCTTATAAACAGAGTTTCTCCAGCACGCAGTTTCTCCAGCCCGGAGATTCTCCAGCACGGAGTTTCTCCTGCACGAAGTTTCTCCAACACGGAGTTTCTCCAACACGGAGTTTCTCCAGCACGGAGTTTCTCAAGCACGGAGTTTCTCCAGCACGGAGTTTCTCCAACACGGAGTTTCTCAAGCACGGAGTTTCTCCAGCATGGAGTTCCTCCAACACGGAGCTTCTTAAACACGAAGTTTCTCCAGCACGAAGTTTCTCCAACACGGAGTTTCTCCAACACGGAATTTCTTAAACACGGAGTTTCTCCAGCACGGAGACTCTCCAGCAAGCAGTTTCTCCAGCACAGAGTTTCTGAAGCACGGAGTTTCTCCAGCACTGAGTTTCTCCAGCACAGATTTTCTCCAGCATGAAGTTTCTCCAGCACGGAGTTTCTCCACACGGAGTTTCTCCAGCACGAAGTTTCTCCAAAACAGAGTTTCTCCAACACGGAGTTTCTCCAACACGAAGTTTCTCCGGCGCGGAGTTTCTCCAGCGCGGAGTTTCTCCAGCACGCAGTTTCTCCAACGCGGAGTTTCTCCAACACAGAGTTTCTCCAACGCAGAGTTTCTCCAACGCCGAGTTTCTTATAAACAGAGTTTCTCCAGCACGGAGTTTCTCTAGCACGGAGATTCTCCAGCACGGAGTTTCTCCTGCACGAAGTTTCTCCAACACGGAGTTTCTCGAACACGGAGTTTCTCCAGCACGGAGTTTGTCCAGCACGGAGTTTCTCCAGCACGGAGTTTCTCCAACACAGAGTTTGTCCAACACGGAGTTTCTCAAACACGAAGTTTCTCCAACACGGAGTTTCTCCAACACGAAGTTTCTCCAACGCAGAGTTTCTCCAACGCAGTTTCTCCAACGCGGAGTTTCTCCAACACAGAGTTTCTCCAACGCAGAGTTTCTCCAACGCCGAGTTTCTTATAAACAGAGTTTCTCCAGCACGGAGTTTCTCTAGCACGGAGTTTCTCCAGCACGGAGTTTGTCAAGCACGGAGTTTCTCCAGCACGGAGTTTCTCCAACACGGAGTTTCTCAAGCACGGAGTTTCTCCAGCATGGAGTTCCTCCAACACGGAGCTTCTTAAACACGAAGTTTCTCCAGCACGAAGTTCTCCAACACGGAGTTTCTCCAACACGGAATTTCTTAAACACGGAGTTTCTCCAGCACGGAGACTCTCCAGCAAGCAGTTTCTCCAGCACAGAGTTTCTGAAGCACGGAGTTTCTCCAGCACTGAGTTTCTCCAGCACAGATTTTCTCCAGCATGGAGTTTCTCCAGCACGGAGTTTCTCCACACGGAGTTTCTCCAGCACGAAGTTTCTCCAAAACAGAGTTTCTCCAACACGGAGTTTCTCCAACACGAAGTTTCTCCGGCGCGGAGTTTCTCCAGCGCGGAGTTTCTCCAGCCCGCAGTTTCTCCAACGCAGAGTTTCTCCAGCACGCAGTTTCCCCAGCGCGGAGTTTCTCCAACGCGGAGTTTCTCCAAAGCGGAGTTTCTCCAGAGCGGAGTTTCTCTAGCGCGGAGTTTCTAAAGCGCGGAGTTTCTCCAGCTCGGAGTTTCTCCAACACGGAGTTTCTCCAGCACGGAGTTTCACCAGCGCGGAGTTTCCCAACGCGGAGATTCTCCAACGCGGAGTTTCTCTAACGCAGAGTTTCTCCAACGCAGAGTTTCTCCAACGCAGAGTTTCTTATAAACAGAGTTTCTCCAGCACGGAGTTTCTCTAGCACGGAGATTCTCCAGCACGGAGTTTCTCCTGCACGAAGTTTCTCCAACACGGAGTTTCTCCAACACGGAGTTTCTCCAGCATGGAGTTTGTCCAGCACGGAGTTTCTCCAGCACGGAGTTTCTCCAACACGGAGTTTGTCCAACACGGAGTTTCTCAAACACGAAGTTTCTCCAGCACGAAGTTTCTCCAGCACGGAGTTTCTCCAACACGAAGTTTCTCCGGCGCGGAGTTTCTCTAGCGCGGAGTTTCTCCAGCACGCAGTTTCTCCAACGCAGAGTTTCTCCAACGCAGTTTCTCCAACGCGGAGTTTCTCCAGCGCGGAGTTTCTCCAGCGCGGAGCTTCTCCAGAGCGGAGTTTCTCCAGCACGGAGTTTCTCCAGCACGGAGTTTCTAAAGCGCGGAGTTTCTCCAGCGCGGAGTTTCTCCAGCACGCAGTTTCTCCAACGCGGAGTTTCTCCAACACAGAGTTTCTCCAACGCAGAGTTTCTCCAACGCCGAGTTTCTTATAAACAGAGTTTCTCCAGCACGGAGTTTCTCTAGCACGGAGTTTCTCCAGCACGGAGTTTGTCAAGCACGGAGTTTCTCCAGCACGGAGTTTCTCCAACACGGAGTTTCTCAAGCACGGAGTTTCTCCAGCATGGAGTTCCTCCAACACGGAGCTTCTTAAACACGAAGTTTCTCCAGCACGAAGTTCTCCAACACGGAGTTTCTCCAACACGGAATTTCTTAAACACGGAGTTTCTCCAGCACGGAGACTCTCCAGCAAGCAGTTTCTCCAGCACAGAGTTTCTGAAGCACGGAGTTTCTCCAGCACTGAGTTTCTCCAGCACAGATTTTCTCCAGCATGGAGTTTCTCCAGCACGGAGTTTCTCCACACGGAGTTTCTCCAGCACGAAGTTTCTCCAAAACAGAGTTTCTCCAACACGGAGTTTCTCCAACACGAAGTTTCTCCGGCGCGGAGTTTCTCCAGCGCGGAGTTTCTCCAGCCCGCAGTTTCTCCAACGCAGAGTTTCTCCAGCACGCAGTTTCCCCAGCGCGGAGTTTCTCCAACGCGGAGTTTCTCCAAAGCGGAGTTTCTCCAGAGCGGAGTTTCTCTAGCGCGGAGTTTCTAAAGCGCGGAGTTTCTCCAGCTCGGAGTTTCTCCAACACGGAGTTTCTCCAGCACGGAGTTTCACCAGCGCGGAGTTTCCCAACGCGGAGATTCTCCAACGCGGAGTTTCTCTAACGCAGAGTTTCTCCAACGCAGAGTTTCTCCAACGCAGAGTTTCTTATAAACAGAGTTTCTCCAGCACGGAGTTTCTCTAGCACGGAGATTCTCCAGCACGGAGTTTCTCCTGCACGAAGTTTCTCCAACACGGAGTTTCTCCAACACGGAGTTTCTCCAGCATGGAGTTTGTCCAGCACGGAGTTTCTCCAGCACGGAGTTTCTCCAACACGGAGTTTGTCCAACACGGAGTTTCTCAAACACGAAGTTTCTCCAGCACGAAGTTTCTCCAACACGGAGTTTCTCCAACACGAAGTTTCTCCGGCGCGGAGTTTCTCTAGCGCGGAGTTTCTCCAGCACGCAGTTTCTCCAACGCAGAGTTTCTCCAACGCAGTTTCTCCAACGCGGAGTTTCTCCAGCGCGGAGTTTCTCCAGCGCGGAGCTTCTCCAGAGCGGAGTTTCTCCAGCACGGAGTTTCTCCAGCACGGAGTTTCTAAAGCGCGGAGTTTCTCCAGCTCGGAGTTTCTCCAACACGGAGTTTCTCCAACGCGGACTTTCTCCAACGCAGAGTTTCTCCAACGCAGAGTTTCTCCAACGCAGAGCTTCTCATACACAGAGTTTGTCCAGCTCGGAGTTTCTCCAGCGCGGAGTTTCTCCTGCGCGGAGCTTCTCCAGCGCGGAGTTTCTCCAGCACGGAGTTTCTCCAGCACGTAGTTTTTCCAGCGCGGAGTTCCTCCAGTGCGGAATTTCTCCAACGCGGAGTTTCTCCAGCGCGGAGTTTCTCCAACGCGGAGTTTCTCCAAAGCCGAGTTTCTCCAGCGCGGAGTTTCTTGAGCGCGGAGTTTCTTAAGCGCGGAGTTTGTCCAGCTCGGAGTTTCTTCAACACAGAGTTTCTCCAGCATGGAGTTTCTCCAGCGCGGAGTTTCCCAACACGGAGTTTCTCCAACGCGGAGTTTCTCCAACGCAGAGTTTCTCAAACGCAGAGTTTCTCCAACACAGAGCTTCTCATACACAGAGTTTATCCAGCACGGTGTTTCTCCAGCGCGGAGTTTCTCCAACGCGGAGTTTCTCCAGCACGGAGTTTCTCCAACAGGAAGTTTCTCCAGCGCGGAGTTACTCCAACGCAGAGTTTCTCCAACACAGAGTTTCTCCAGCACGGATTTTGTCCAGCACGGAGTTTCTCCAGCACGGAGTTTCTCCAGCGTGGAGTTTCTCCAACGCGGAGTTTCTCCAGAGCAGAGTTTCTCTAGCGCGGAGATTCTCCAACGCAGAGTTTCTCCAACGCAGAGTTTCTCCAACGCAGAGTTTCTTATAAACAGAGTTTCTCCAGCACGGAGTTTCACCAGCGCGGAGTTTCTCCAGGTCGGAGTTTCTCCAACACGGAGTTTCTCCAGCACGGAGTTTAACCAGCGCGGAGTTTCCCAACGCGGAGTTTCTCCAACGCGGAGTTTCTCCAACGCAGAGTTTCTCCAACGCAGAGTTTCTCCAACGCAGAGTTTCTTATAAACAGAGTTTCTCCAGCACGCAGTTTCTCCAGCCCGGAGATTCTCCAGCACGGAGTTTCTCCTGCACGAAGTTTCTCCAACACGGAGTTTCTCCAACACGGAGTTTCTCCAGCACGGAGTTTCTCAAGCACGGAGTTTCTCCAGCACGGAGTTTCTCCAACACGGAGTTTCTCAAGCACGGAGTTTCTCCAGCATGGAGTTCCTCCAACACGGAGCTTCTTAAACACGAAGTTTCTCCAGCACGAAGTTTCTCCAACACGGAGTTTCTCCAACACGGAATTTCTTAAACACGGAGTTTCTCCAGCACGGAGACTCTCCAGCAAGCAGTTTCTCCAGCACAGAGTTTCTGAAGCACGGAGTTTCTCCAGCACTGAGTTTCTCCAGCACAGATTTTCTCCAGCATGAAGTTTCTCCAGCACGGAGTTTCTCCACACGGAGTTTCTCCAGCACGAAGTTTCTCCAAAACAGAGTTTCTCCAACACGGAGTTTCTCCAACACGAAGTTTCTCCGGCGCGGAGTTTCTCCAGCGCGGAGTTTCTCCAGCACGCAGTTTCTCCAACGCGGAGTTTCTCCAACACAGAGTTTCTCCAACGCAGAGTTTCTCCAACGCCGAGTTTCTTATAAACAGAGTTTCTCCAGCACGGAGTTTCTCTAGCACGGAGATTCTCCAGCACGGAGTTTCTCCTGCACGAAGTTTCTCCAACACGGAGTTTCTCCAACACGGAGTTTCTCCAGCACGGAGTTTGTCCAGCACGGAGTTTCTCCAGCACGGAGTTTCTCCAACACAGAGTTTGTCCAACACGGAGTTTCTCAAACACGAAGTTTCTCCAACACGGAGTTTCTCCAACACGAAGTTTCTCCAACGCAGAGTTTCTCCAACGCAGTTTCTCCAACGCGGAGTTTCTCCAGCGCGGAGTTTCTCCAGCGCGGAGCTTCTCCAGAGCAGAGTTTCTCCAGCACGGAGTTTCTCCAGCACGGAGTTTCTAAAGCGCGGAGTTTCTCCAGCTCGGATTTTCTCCAACACAGAGTTTCTCCAGCGCGGAGTTTCCCAACGCGGAGTTTCTCCAACGCGGACTTTCTCCAACGCAGAGTTTCTCCAACGCAGAGTTTCTCCAACGCAGAGCTTCTCATACACAGAGTTTGTCCAGCTCGGAGTTTCTCCAGCGCGGAGTTTCTCCTGCGCGGAGCTTCTCCAGCGCGCAGTTTCTCCAGCACGGAGTTTCTCCAGCACGTTGTTTTTCCAGCGCGGAGTTCCTCCAGTGCGGAATTTCTCCAACGCGGAGTTTCTCCAGCGCGGAGTTTCTCCAACGCGGAGTTTCTCCAAAGCCGAGTTTCTCCAGCGCGGAGTTTCTTGAGCGCGGAGTTTGTCCAGCTCGGAGTTTCTTCAACACGGAGTTTCTCCAGCATGGAGTTTCTCCAGCGCGGAGTTTCCCAACGCGGAGTTTCTCCAGCACACAGTTTCTCCAACGCAGTTTCTCCAACACGTAGTTTCTCCAACAGGGAGTTTCTCTAGCACGGAGTTTGTCCAGCACGGAGTTTGTCCAGCACGGAGTTTGTCCAACACGGAGTTTGTCCAACACGGAGTTTCTCAAACACGAAGTTTCTCCAGCACGAAGTTTCTCAAACACGAAGTTTCTCCAACACGGAGTTTCTCCAACACAAAGTTTCTCAAACACGGAGTTTCTCCAGCACGGAGATTCTCCAGCAAGGAGTTTCTCCAGCACCGAGTTTCTCTAGCACGGGCTTTCTCCAGCACGGATTTTCTCCAGCACGGAGTTTCTCCAGCACGGAGTTTCTCCAACAGGAAGTTTCTCCAGCGCGGAGTTTCTCCAACGCAGAGTTTCTCCAACACAGAGTTTCTCCAGCACGGATTTTGTCCAGCACGAAGTTTCTCCAGCATGGAGTTTCTCCAACACGGAGTTTCTCCAGCACGGAGTTTCTCTAGCACGCAGTTTCTCCAGCGCGGAGTTTCTCCAGCGTGGAGTTTCTCCAACGCGGAGTTTCTCCAGAGCAGAGTTTCTCTAGCGCGGAGTTTCTCCAGGTCGGAGTTTCTCCAACACGGAGTTTCTCCAGCACGGAGTTTAACCAGCGCGGAGTTTCCCAACGCGGAGTTTCTCCAACGCGGAGTTTCTCCAACGCAGAGTTTCTCCAACGCAGAGTTTCTCCAACGCAGAGTTTCTTATAAACAGAGTTTCTCCAGCACGCAGTTTCTCCAGCACGGAGATTCTCCAGCACGGAGTTTCTCCTGCACGGAGTTTGTCAAGCACGGAGTTTCTCCAGCACGGAGTTTCTCCAACACGGAGTTTCTCAAGCACGGAGTTTCTCCACCATGGAGTTCCTCCAACACGGAGCTTCTTAAACGCGAAGTTTCTCCAGCACGAAGTTTCTCCAACACGGAGTTTCTCCAACACGGAATTTCTTAAACACGGAGTTTCTCCAGCACGGAGACTCTCCAGCAAGCAGTTTCTCCAGCACAGAGTTTCTGAAGCACGGAGTTTCTCCAGCACTGAGTTTCTCCAGCACAGATTTTCTCCAGCGTGGAGTTTCTCCAGCACGGAGTTTCTCCACACAGAGTTTCTCCAGCACGAAGTTTCTCCAAAACAGAGTTTCTCCAACACGGAGTTTCTCCAACACGAAGTTTCTCCGGCGCGGAGTTTCTCCAGCACGCAGTTTCTCCAACGCAGAGTTTCTCCAGCACGCAGTTTCCCCAGCGCGGAGTTTCTCCAAAGCGGAGTTTCTCCAGAGCGGAGTTTCTCTAGCGCGGAGTTTCTAAAGCGCGGAGTTTCTCCAGCACGGAGTTTCTCCAACACGGAGTTTCTCAAGCACGGAGTTTCTCCAGCATGGAGTTCCTCCAACACGGAGCTTCTTAAACACGAAGTTTCTCCAGCACGAAGTTTCTCCAACATGGAGTTTCTCCAACACGGAATTTCTTAAACACGGAGTTTCTCCAGCACGGAGACTCTCCAGCAAGCAGTTTCTCCAGCACAGAGTTTCTGAAGCACGGAGTTTCTCCAGCACTGAGTTTCTCCAGCACAGATTTTCTCCAGCATGAAGTTTCTCCAGCACGGAGTTTCTCCACACGGAGTTTCTCCAGCACGAAGTTTCTCCAAAACAGAGTTTTTCCAACACGGAGTTTCTCCAACACGAAGTTTCTCCGGCGCGGAGTTTCTCCAGCACGCAGTTTCTCCAACGCAGAGTTTCTCCAGCACGCAGTTTCCCCAGCGCGGAGTTTCTCCAACGCGGAGTTTCTCCAAAGCGGAGTTTCTCCAGAGCGGAGTTTCTCTAGCGCGGAGTTTCTAAAGCGCGGAGTTTCTCCAGCTCGGAGTTTCTCCAACACGGCGTTTCTCCAGCACGGAGATTCACCAGCGCGGAGTTTCCCAACGCGGAGTTTCTCCAACGCGGAGTTTCTCCAACACAGAGTTTCTCCAACGCAGAGTTTCTCCAACGCCGAGTTTCTTATAAACAGAGTTTCTCCAGCACGGAGTTTCTCTAGCACGGAGATTCTCCAGCACGGAGTTTCTCCTGCACGAAGTTTCTCCAACACGGAGTTTCTCCAACACGGAGTTTCTCCAGCACGGAGTTTCTCCAGCACGGAGTTTCTCCAACACAGAGTTTGTCCAACACGGAGTTTCTCAAACACGAAGTTTCTCCAGCACGAAGTTTCTCCAACACGGAGTTTCTCCAGCGCGGAGTTTCTCCAGCGCGGAGCTTCTCCAGAGCGGAGTTTCTCCAGCACGGAGTTTCTCCAGCACGGAGTTTCTAAAGCGCGGAGTTTCTCCAGCTCGGAGTTTCTCCAACACGGAGTTTCTCCAGCGCGGAGTTTCCCAACGCGGAGTTTCTCCAACGCGGACTTTCTCCAACGCAGAGTTTCTCCAACGCAGAGCTTCTCATACACAGAGTTTGTCCAGCTCGGAGTTTCTCCAGCGCGGAGTTTCTCCTGCGCGGAGCTTCTCCAGCGCGCAGTTTCTCCAGCACGGAGTTTCTCCAGCACGTAGTTTTTCCAGCGCGGAGTTCCTCCAGTGCGGAATTTCTCCAACGCGGAGTTTCTCCAGCGCGGAGTTTCTCCAACGCGGAGTTTCTCCAAAGCCGAGTTTCTCCAGCGCGGAGTTTCTCGAGCGCGGAGTTTCTTAAGCGCGGAGTTTGTCCAGCTCGGAGTTTCTTCAACACGGAGTTTCTCCAGCATAGAGTTTCTCCAACGCGGAGTTTCCCTACGCGGAGTTTCTCCAACGCGGAGTTTCTCCAACGCAGAGTTTCTCAAACGCAGAGTTTCTCCAACACAGAGCTTCTCATACACAGAGTTTATCCAGCACGGTGTTTCTCCAGCGCGGAGTTTCTCCAACGCGGAGTTTCTCCAGCACGGAGTTTCTCAAGCACGGAGTTTCTCCAGCATGGAGTTCCTCCAACACGGAGTTTCTCCAAGACGGAGTTTCTCCAGCACAGAGTTTCTCCAGCACGGAGTTTCTCCACACAGAGTTTCTCCAGCACGAAGTTTCTCCAAAACAGAGTTTCTCCAACACGGAGTTTCTCCAACACGAAGTTTCTCCGGCGCGGAGTTTCTCCAGCGCGGAGTTTCTCCAGCACGCAGTTTCTCCAACGCAGAGTTTCTCCAGCACGCAGTTTCCCCAGCGCGGAGTTTCTCCAAAGCGGAGATTCTCCAGAGCGGAGTTTCTCTAGCGCGGAGTTTCTAAAGCGCGGAGTTTCTCCAGCACGGAGTTTCTCCAACACGGAGTTTCTCAAGCACGGAGTTTCTCCAGCATGGAGTTCCTCCAACACGGAGCTTCTTAAACACGAAGTTTCTCCAGCACGAAGTTTCTCCAACATGGAGTTTCTCCAACACGGAATTTCTTAAACACGGAGTTTCTCCAGCACGGAGACTCTCCAGCAAGCAGTTTCTCCAGCACAGAGTTTCTGAAGCACGGAGTTTCTCCAGCACTGAGTTTCTCCAGCACAGATTTTCTCCAGCATGAAGTTTCTCCAGCACGGAGTTTCTCCACACGGAGTTTCTCCAGCACGAAGTTTCTCCAAAACAGAGTTTCTCCAACACGGAGTTTCTCCAACACGAAGTTTCTCCGGCGCGGAGTTTCTCCAGCGCGGACTTTCTCCAACGCGGAGTTTCTCCAAAACGGAGTTTTTCCAACACGGAGTTTCTCCAACACGAAGTTTCTCCAGCGCGGAGTTTCTCCTGCGCGGAGTTTCTCCAGCACACAGTTTCTCCAACGCAGTTTCTCCAACGCAGTTTCTCCAACACGTAGTTTCTCCAACAGGGAGTTTCTCCAGCACGGAGTTTGTCCAGCACGGAGTTTGTCCAGCACGGAGTTTGTCCAACACGGAGTTTGTCCAACACGGAGTTTCTCAAACACGAAGTTTCTCCAGCACGAAGTTTCTCAAACAAGAAGTTTCTCCAACACGGAGTTTCTCCAACACAAAGTTTCTCAAACACGGAGTTTCTCCAGCACGGAGTTTCTCCAACGCGGAGTTTCTCCAGAGCAGAGTTTCTCTAGCGCGGAGTTTCTAAAGCACGGAGTTTCTCCAGCTCGGAGTTTCTCTAGCACGGAGTTTCACCAGCGCGGAGTTTCCCAACGCGGAGTTTCTCTAACGCGGAGTTTCTCCAACGCAGAGTTTCTCCAACGCAGAGTTTCTCCAACGCAGAGTTTCTTATAAACAGAGTTTCACCAGCGCGGAGTTTCCCAACGCGGAGTTTCTCCAACGCAGAGTTTCTCCAACGCAGAGTTTCTTATAAACAGAGTTTCTCCAGCACGGAGTTTCACCAGCGCGGAGTTTCTCCAGGTCGGAGTTTCTCCAACACGGAGTTTCTCCAGCACGGAGTTTAACCAGCGCGGAGTTTCCCAACGCGGAGTTTCTCCAACGCGGAGTTTCTCCAACGCAGAGTTTCTCCAACGCAGAGTTTCTCCAACGCAGAGTTTCTTATAAACAGAGTTTCTCCAGCACGCAGTTTCTCCAGCACGGAGATTCTCCAGCACGGAGTTTCTCCTGCGCGAAGTTTCTCCAACACGGAGTTTCTCCAACACGGAGTTTCTCCAGCACGGAGTTTGTCAAGCACGGAGTTTCTCCAGCACGGAGTTTCTCCAACACGGAGTTTCTCAAGCACGGAGTTTCTCCACCATGGAGTTCCTCCAACACGGAGCTTCTTAAACGCGAAGTTTCTCCAGCACGAAGTTTCTCCAACACGGAGTTTCTCCAACACGGAATTTCTTAAACACGGAGTTTCTCCAGCACGGAGACTCTCCAGCAAGCAGTTTCTCCAGCACAGAGTTTCTGAAGCACGGAGTTTCTCCAGCACTGAGTTTCTCCAGCACAGATTTTCTCCAGCGTGGAGTTTCTCCAGCACGGAGTTTCTCCACACAGAGTTTCTCCAGCACGAAGTTTCTCCAAAACAGAGTTTCTCCAACACGGAGTTTCTCCAACACGAAGTTTCTCCGGCGCGGAGTTTCTCCAGCACGCAGTTTCTCCAACGCAGAGTTTCTCCAGCACGCAGTTTCCCCAGCGCGGAGTTTCTCCAAAGCGGAGTTTCTCCAGAGCGGAGTTTCTCTAGCGCGGAGTTTCTAAAGCGCGGAGTTTCTCCAGCACGGAGTTTCTCCAACACGGAGTTTCTCAAGCACGGAGTTTCTCCAGCATGGAGTTCCTCCAACACGGAGCTTCTTAAACACGAAGTTTCTCCAGCACGAAGTTTCTCCAACATGGAGTTTCTCCAACACGGAATTTCTTAAACACGGAGTTTCTCCAGCACGGAGACTCTCCAGCAAGCAGTTTCTCCAGCACAGAGTTTCTGAAGCACGGAGTTTCTCCAGCACTGAGTTTCTCCAGCACAGATTTTCTCCAGCATGAAGTTTCTCCAGCACGGAGTTTCTCCACACGGAGTTTCTCCAGCACGAAGTTTCTCCAAAACAGAGTTTCTCCAACACGGAGTTTCTCCAACACGAAGTTTCTCCGGCGCGGAGTTTCTCCAGCACGCAGTTTCTCCAACGCAGAGTTTCTCCAGCACGCAGTTTCCCCAGCGCGGAGTTTCTCCAACGTGGAGTTTCTCCAAAGCGGAGTTTCTCCAGAGCGGAGTTTCTCTAGCGCGGAGTTTCTAAAGCGCGGAGTTTCTCCAGCTCGGAGTTTCTCCAACACGGCGTTTCTCCAGCACGGAGATTCACCAGCGCGGAGTTTCCCAACGCGGAGTTTCTCCAACGCGGAGTTTCTCCAACACAGAGTTTCTCCAACGCAGAGTTTCTCCAACGCCGAGTTTCTTATAAACAGAGTTTCTCCAGCACGGAGTTTCTCTAGCACGGAGATTCTCCAGCACGGAGTTTCTCCTGCACGAAGTTTCTCCAACACGGAGTTTCTCCAACACGGAGTTTCTCCAGCACGGAGTTTCTCCAGCACGGAGTTTCTCCAACACAGAGTTTGTCCAACACGGAGTTTCTCAAACACGAAGTTTCTCCAGCACGAAGTTTCTCCAACACGGAGTTTCTCCAGCGCGGAGTTTCTCCAGCGCGGAGCTTCTCCAGAGCGGAGTTTCTCCAGCACGGAGTTTCTCCAGCACGGAGTTTCTAAAGCGCGGAGTTTCTCCAGCTCGGAGTTTCTCCAACACGGAGTTTCTCCAGCGCGGAGTTTCCCAACGCGGAGTTTCTCCAACGCGGACTTTCTCCAACGCAGAGTTTCTCCAACGCAGAGCTTCTCATACACAGAGTTTGTCCAGCTCGGAGTTTCTCCAGCGCGGAGTTTCTCCTGCGCGGAGCTTCTCCAGCGCGCAGTTTCTCCAGCACGGAGTTTCTCCAGCACGTAGTTTTTCCAGCGCGGAGTTCCTCCAGTGCGGAATTTCTCCAACGCGGAGTTTCTCCAGCGCGGAGTTTCTCCAACGCGGAGTTTCTCCAAAGCCGAGTTTCTCCAGCGCGGAGTTTCTCGAGCGCGGAGTTTCTTAAGCGCGGAGTTTGTCCAGCTCGGAGTTTCTTCAACACGGAGTTTCTCCAGCATGGAGTTTCTCCAGCGCGGAGTTTCCCAACGCGGAGTTTCTCCAACGCGGAGTTTCTCCAACGCAGAGTTTCTCAAACGCAGAGTTTCTCCAACACAGAGCTTCTCATACACAGAGTTTATCCAGCACGGTGTTTCTCCAGCGCGGAGTTTCTCCAACGCGGAGTTTCTCCAGCACGGAGTTTCTCAAGCACGGAGTTTCTCCAGCATGGAGTTCCTCCAACACGGAGTTTCTCCAAGACGGAGTTTCTCCAGCACAGAGTTTCTCCAGCACGGAGTTTCTCCACACAGAGTTTCTCCAGCACGAAGTTTCTCCAAAACAGAGTTTCTCCAACACGGAGTTTCTCCAACACGAAGTTTCTCCGGCGCGGAGTTTCTCCAGCGCGGAGTTTCTCCAGCACGCAGTTTCTCCAACGCAGAGTTTCTCCAGCACGCAGTTTCCCCAGCGCGGAGTTTCTCCAAAGCGGAGATTCTCCAGAGCGGAGTTTCTCTAGCGCGGAGTTTCTAAAGCGCGGAGTTTCTCCAGCACGGAGTTTCTCCAACACGGAGTTTCTCAAGCACGGAGTTTCTCCAGCATGGAGTTCCTCCAACACGGAGCTTCTTAAACACGAAGTTTCTCCAGCACGAAGTTTCTCCAACATGGAGTTTCTCCAACACGGAATTTCTTAAACACGGAGTTTCTCCAGCACGGAGACTCTCCAGCAAGCAGTTTCTCCAGCACAGAGTTTCTGAAGCACGGAGTTTCTCCAGCACTGAGTTTCTCCAGCACAGATTTTCTCCAGCATGAAGTTTCTCCAGCACGGAGTTTCTCCACACGGAGTTTCTCCAGCACGAAGTTTCTCCAAAACAGAGTTTCTCTAACACGGAGTTTCTCCAACACGAAGTTTCTCCGGCGCGGAGTTTCTCCAGCGCGGACTTTCTCCAACGCGGAGTTTCTCCAAAACGGAGTTTCTCCAACACGGAGTTTCTCCAACACGAAGTTTCTCCAGCGCGGAGTTTCTCCTGCGCGGAGTTTCTCCAGCACACAGTTTCTCCAACGCAGTTTCTCCAACGCAGTTTCTCCAACACGTAGTTTCTCCAACAGGGAGTTTCTCCAGCACGGAGTTTGTCCAGCACGGAGTTTGTCCAGCACGGAGTTTGTCCAACACGGAGTTTGTCCAACACGGAGTTTCTCCAGAGCAGAGTTTCTCTAGCGCGGAGTTTCTAAAGCGCGGAGTTTCTCCAGCTCGGAGTTTCTCTAGCACGGAGTTTCACCAGCGCGGAGTTTCCCAACGCGGAGTTTCTCTAACGCGGAGTTTCTCCAACGCAGAGTTTCTCCAACGCAGAGTTTCTCCAACGCAGAGCTTCTCATACACAGTGTTTGTCCAGATCGGAGTTTCTCCAGCGCGGAGTTTCTCCTGCGCGGAGCTTCTCCAGCGCGGAGTTTCTCCAGCACGTAGTTTTTCCAGCGCGGAGTTCCTCCAGCGCGGAATTTCTCCAACGCGGAGTTTCTCCAGCGCGGAGTTTCTCCAACGCGGAGTTTCTCCAAAGCCGAGTTTCTCCAGCGCGGAATTTCTTGAGCGCGGAATTTCTTGAGCGCGGAGTTTCTTAAGCGCGGAGTTTGTCCAGCTCGGAGTTTCTTCAACACGGAGTTTCTCCAGCATGGAGTTTCTCCAGCGCGGAGTTTCCCAACGCGGAGTTTCTCCAACGCGGAGTTTCTCCAACGCAGAGTTTCTCAAACGCAGAGTTTCTCCAACACAGAGCTTCTCATACACAGAGTTTATCCAGCACGGTGTTTCTCCAGCGCGGAGTTTCTCCAACGCGGAGTTTCTCAAGCACGGAGTTTCTCCAGAATGGAGTTCCTCCAACACGGAGTTTCTCTAACACGGAGTTTCTCCAGCATAGAGTTTCTCAAGCATGGAGTTTCTCCAGCATGGAGTTTCTCCAAAGCGGACTTTCTCCAACGCGGAGTTTCTACAAAACGGAGTTTCTCCAACACGGAGTTTTTCCAACACGAAGTTTCTCCAGCGCGGAGTTTCTCCTGCGCAGAGTTTCTCCAGCACACAGTTTCTCCAACGCAGAGTTTCTCCAACGCAGTTTCTCCAACATGTAGTTTCTCCAACAGGGAGTTTCTCCAGCACGGAGTTTGTCCAGCACGGAGTTTGTCCAGCACGGAGTTTGTCCAACACGGAGTTTGTCCAACACGGAGTTTCTCAAACACGAGGTTTCTCCAGCACGAAGTTTCTCAAACACGAAGTTTCTCCAACACGGAGTTTCTCCAACACAAAGTTTCTCAAACACGGAGTTTCTCCAGCACGGAGATTCTCCAGCAAGGAGTTTCTCCTGCACGGAGTTTCTCTAGCACGGGCTTTCTCCAGCACGGATTTTTTCCAGCACGGAGTTTCTCCAGCACGGAGTTTCTCTAACAGGAAGTTTCTCCAGCACGGATTTTGTCCAGCACGGAGTTTCTCCAGCACGGAGTTTCTCCAGCATGCAGTTTCTCCAACACGGAGTTTCTCCAGCACGGAGTTTCTCCAGCACGTAGTTTCTCCAGCGCGGAGTTTCTCCAGCGTGGAGTTTCTCCAACGCGGAGTTTCTCCAGAGCAGAGTTTCTCTAGCGCGGAGTTTCTAAAGCGCGGAGTTTCTCCAGCTCGCAGTTTCTCCAGCTCGGAGTTTCACCAGCGCGGAGTTTCCCAACGCGGAGTTTCTCCAACGCGGAGTTTCTCCAACGCAGAGTTTCTCCAACGCAGAGTTTCTCCAACGCAGAGTTTCTTATAAACAGAGTTTCACCAGCGCGGAGTTTCCCAACGCGGAGTTTCTCCAACGCGGAGTTTCTCCAACGCAGAGTTTCTCCTACGCAGAATTTCTCCAACGCAGAGTTTCTTATAAACAGAGTTTCTCCAGCACGGAGTTTCACCAGCGCGGAGTTTCTCCAGGTCGGAGTTTCTCCAACACGGAGTTTCTCCAGCACGGAGTTTAACCAGCGCGGAGTTTCCCAACGCGGAGTTTCTCCAACGCGGAATTTCTCCAACGCAGAGTTTCTCCAACGCAGAGTTTCTCCAACGCAGAGTTTCTCCAACGCAGAAATTCTTATAAACAGAGTTTCTCACGCACGCAGTTTCTCCAGCACGGAGATTCTCCAGCACGGAGTTTCTCCTGCACGAAGTTTCTCCAACACGGAGTTTCTCCAACACGGAGTTTCTCCAGCACGGAATTTGTCAAGCACGGAGTTTCTCCAGCACGGAGTTTCTCCAACACGGAGTTTCTCAAGCACGGAGTTTCTCCAGCATGGAGTTCCTCCAACACGGAGCTTCTTAAACACGAAGTTTCTCCAGCACGAAGTTTCTCCAACACGGAGTTTCTCCAACACGGAATTTCTTAAACACGGAGTTTCTCCAGCACGGAGACTCTCCAGCAAGCAGTTTCTCCAGCACAGAGTTTCTGAAGCACGGAGATTCTCCAGCACTGAGTTTCTCCAGCACAGATTTTCTCCAGCATGGAGTTTCTCCAGCACGGAGTTTCTCCACACGGAGTTTCTCCAGCACGAAGTTTCTCCAAAACAGAGTTTCTCCAACACGGAGTTTCTCCAACACGAAGTTTCTCCGGCGCGGAGTTTCTCCAGCGCGGAGTTTCTCCAGCACGCAGTTTCTCCAACGCAGAGTTTCTCCAAAGCGGAGTTTCTCCAGAGCGGAGTTTCTCTAGCGCGGAGTTTCTAAAGCGCGGAGTTTCTCCAGCTCGGAGTTTCTCCAACACGGAGTTTCTCCAGCACGGAGTTTCACCAGCGCGGAGTTTCCCAAAGCGGAGTTTCTCCAACGCGGAGTTTCTCCAACGCAGAGTTTCTCCAACGCAGAGTTTCTCCAACGCCGAGTTTCTTATAAACAGAGTTTCTCCAGCACGGAGTTTCTCTAGCACGGAGATTCTCCAGCACGGAGTTTCTCCTGCACGAAATTTCTCCAACACGGAGTTTCTCCAACACGGAGTTTCTCCAGCACGGAGTTTGTCCAGCACGGAGTTTCTCCAGCACGGAGTTTCTCCAACACGGAGTTTGTCCAAAACGGAGTTTCTCAAACACGAAGTTTCTCCAGCACGAAGTTTCTCCAACACGGAGTTTCTCCAACACGAAGTTTCTCCGGCGCGGAGTTTCTCCAGCGCGGAGTTTCTCCAGCACACAGTTTCTCCAACGCAGAGTTTCTCCAACGCAGTTTCTCCAACCCGGAGTTTCTCCAGCGCGGAGTTTCTCCAGCGCGGAGCTTCTCCAGAGCGGAGTTTCTCCAGCACGGAGTTTCTCCAGCACGGAGTTTCTAAAGCGCGGAGTTTCTCCAGCTCGGAGTTTCTCCAACACGGAGTTTCTCCAGCGCGGAGTTTCCCAACGCGGAGTTTCTCCAACGCGGACTTTCTCCAACGCAGAGTTTCTCCAACGCAGAGTTTCTCCAACGCAGAGCTTCTCATACACAGAGTTTGTCCAGCTCGGAGTTTCTCCAGCGCGGAGTTTCTCCAGCACGGAGTTTCTCCAGCACGTAGTTTTTCCAGCGCGGAGTTCCTCCAGTGCGGCATTTCTCCAGCACACAGTTTCTCCAACGCAGTTTCTCCAACGCAGTTTCTCCAACACGTAGTTTCTCCAAAAGGGAGTTTCTCCAGCACGGAGTTTGTCCAGCACGGAGTTTGTCCAGCACGGAGTTTGTCCAACACGGAGTTTGTCCAACACGGAGTTTCTCAAACACGAAGTTTCTCCAGCACGAAGTTTCTTAAACACGAAGTTACTCCAACACAGAGTTTCTCCAGCACGGAGATTCTCCAGCAAGGAGTTTCTCCAGCACGGAGTTTCTCTAGCACGGGCTTTCTCTAGCACGGATTTTCTCCAGCACGGAGTTTCTCCAACAGGAAGTTTCTCCAGCGCGGAGTTTCTCCAACGCAGAGTTTCTCCAACACAGAGTTTCTCCAGCACGGATTTTGTCCAGCACGAAGTTTCTCCAGCACGAAGTTTCTCCAGCATAGAGTTTCTCCAACACGGAGTTTCTCCAGCACGGAGTTTCTCCAGCACGGAGTTTCTCCAGCACGCAGTTTCTCCAGCGCGGAGTTTCTCCAGCGTGGAGTTTCTCCAACGCGGAGTTTCTCCAGAGCAGAGTTTCTCTAGCGCGGAGTTTCTAAAGCGCGGAGTTTCTCCAGCTCGGAGTTTCTCCAGCACGGAGTTTCACCAGCGCGGAGTTTCCCAACGCGGAGTTTCTCCAACGCGGAGTTTCTCCAACGCAGAGTTTCTCCAACGCAGAGTTTATTATAAACAGAGTTTCACCAGCGCGGAGTTTCCCAACGCGGAGTTTCTCCAACGCAGAGTTTCTCCAACGCAGAGTTTCTCCAACGCAGAGTTTCTTATAAACAGAGTTTCTCCAGCACGGAGTTTCACCAGCGCGGAGTTTCTCCAGGTCGGAGTTTCTCCAACACGGAGTTTCTCCAGCACGGAGTTTAACCAGCGCGGAGTTTCCCAACACGGAGTTTCTGCAACGCGGAGTTTCTCCAACGCAGAGTTTCTCCAACGCAGAGTTTCTCCAACGCAGAGTTTCTATAAACAGAGTTTCTCCAGCACGCAGTTTCTCCAGCACGGAGATTCTCCAGCACGGAGTTTCTCCTGCACGGAGTTTCTCCAACACAGAGCTCCTCATACACAGAGTTTATCCAGCACGGTGTTTCTCCAGCGCGGAGTTTCTCCAACGCGGCATTTCTCCAGCACGGAGTTTCTCAAGCACGGAGTTTCTCCAGAATGGAGTTCCTCCAACACGGAGTTTCTCTAACACGGAGTTTCTCCAGCACAGAGTTTCTCAAGCATGGAGTTTCTCCAGCACACAGTTTCTCCAACGCAGAGTTTCTCAAACGCAGTTTCTCCAACACGTAGTTTCTCCAACAGGGAGTTTCTCCAGCACGGAGTTTGTCCAGCACGGAGTTTGTCCAGCACGGAGTTTGTCCAACACAGAGTTTGTCCAACACGGAGTTTCTCAAACACGAAGTTTCTCCAGCACGAAGTTTCTCAAACACGAAGTTTCTCCAACACGGAGTTTCTGCAACACAAAATTTCTCAAACACGGAGTTTCTCCAGCACGGAGATTCTCCAGCAAGGAGTTTCTCCAGCACGGAGTTTCTCTAGCACGGGCTTTCTCCAGCACGGATTTTCTCCAGCACGGAGTTTCTCCAACAGGAAGTTTCTCCAGCGCGGAGTTTCTCCCACGCAGAGTTTCTCCAACACAGAGTTTCTCCAGCACGGATTTTGTCCAGCACGGAGTTTCTCCAGCACGGAGTTTCTCCAGCATGGAGTTTCTCCAACACGTAGTTTCTTCAGCACGGAGTTTCTCCAGCACGGAGTTTCTCCAGCACGTAGTTTCTCCAGCGCGGAGTTTCTCCAGCGTGGATTTTCTCCAACGCGGAGTTTCTCCAGAGCAGAGTTTCTCTAGCGCGGAGTTTCTAAAGCGCGGAGTTTCTCCAGCTCGGAGTTTCTCCAGCACGGAGTTTCACCAGCGCGGAGTTTCCCAACGCGGAGTTTCTCGAACGCGGAGTTTCCCAACGCAGAGTTTCTCCAACGCAGAGTTTCTCCAACGCAGAGTTTCTTATAAACAGTTTCACCAGCGCGGAGTTTCCCAACGAGGAGTTTCTCCAACGCGCAGTTTCTCCAACGCAGAGTTTCTCCAACGCAGAGTTTCTCCAACGCAGAGTTTCTTATAAACAGAGTTTCTCCAGCACGGAGTTTCACCAGCGCGGAGTTTCTCCAGGTCGGAGTTTCTCCAACACGGAGTTTCTCCAGCACGGAGTTTAACCAGCGCGGAGTTTCCCAACGCGGAGTTTCTCCAACGCGGAATTTCTCCAACGCAGAGTTTCTCCAACGCAGAGTTTCTCCAACGCAGAGTTTCTTATAAACAGAGTTTCTCCAGCACGCAGTTTCTTCAGCACGGAGATTCTCCAGCACGGAGTTTCTCCTGCACGAAGTTTCTCCAGCACGGAGTTTTTCCAACACGGAGTTTCTCCAGCACGGAGTTTGTCAAGCACGGAGTTTCTCCAGCACGAAGTTTCTCCAACACGGAGTTTCTCCAACACGGAATTTCTTAAACACGGAGTTTCTCCAGCACGGAGACTCTCCAGCAAGCAGTTTCTCCAGCGCAGAGTTTCTGAAGCACGGAGTTTCTCCAGCACTGAGTTTCTCCAGCACAGATTTTCTCCAGCATGGAGTTTCTCCAGCACGGAGTTTCTCCACACGGAGTTTCTCCAGCACGAAGTTTCTCCAAAACAGAGTTTCTCCAACACGGAGTTTCTCCAACACGAAGTTTCTCCGGCGCGGAGTTTCTCCAGCGCGGAGTTTCTCCAGCACGCAGTTTCTCCAACGCAGAGTTTCTCCAGCACGCAGTTACCCCAGCGCGGAGTTTCTCCAACGCGGAGTTTCTCCAAAGCGGAGTTTCTCCAGAGCGGAGTTTCTCTAGCGCGGAGTTTCTAAAGCGCGGAGTTTCTCCAGCTCGGAGTTTCTCCAACACGGAGTTTCTCCAGCACGGAGTTTCACCAGCGCGGAGTTTCCCAACGCGGAGTTTCTCCAACGCGGAGTTTCTCCAACGCAGAGTTTCTCCAACGCAGAGTTTCTCCAACGCCGAGTTTCTTATAAACAGACTTTCTCCAGCACGGAGTTTCTCTAGCACGGAGATTCTCCAGCACGGAGTTTCTCCTGCACGAAATTTCTCCAACACGGAGTTTCTCCAACACGGAGTTTCTACAGCACGGAGTTTGTCCAGCACGGAGTTTCTCCAGCACGGAGTTTCTCCAACACGGAGTTTGTCCAAAACGAAGTTTCTCAAACACGAAGTTTCTCCAGCACGAAGTTTCTCCAACACGGAGTTTCTCCAACACGAAGTTTCTCCGGCGCGGAGTTTCTCTAGCGCGGAGTTTCTCCAGCACACAGTTTCTCCAACGCAGAGTTTCTCCAACGCAGTTTCTCCAACGCGGAGTTTCTCCAGCGCGGAGTTTCTCCAGCGCGGAGCTTCTCCAGAGCGGAGTTTCTCCAGCACGGAGTTTCTCCAGCATGGAGTTTCTAAAGCGCGGAGTTTCTCCAGCTCGGAGTTTCTCCAACACGGAGTTTCTCCAGCGCGGAGTTTCCCAACGCGGAGTTTCTCCAACGCGGACTTTCTCCAACGCAGAGTTTCTCCAACGCAGAGTTTCTCCAACGCAGAGCTTCTCATACACAGAGTTTGTCCAGCTCGGAGTTTCTCCAGCGCGGAGTTTCTCCAGCGCGGAGTTTCTCCAGCGCGGAGCTTCTCCAGCGCGGAGTTTCTCCAGCACGGAGTTTCTCCAGCACGTAGTTTTTCCAGCGCGGAGTTCCTCCAGTGCGGAATTTCTCCAACGCGGAGTTTCTCCAACGCAGAGTTTCTCCAACGCGGAGTTTCTCCAAAGCCGAGTTTCTCCAGCGCGGAGTTTCTTGAGCGCGGAGTTTCTTAAGCGCGGAGTTTGTCCAGCTCGGAGTTTCTTCAACACGGAGTTTATCCAGCATGGAGTTTCTCCAGCGCGGAGTTTCCCAACGCGGAGTTTCTCCAACGCGGAGTTTCTCCAACGCAGAGCTTCTCATACACAGAGTTTATCCAGCACGGTGTTTCTCCAGCGCGGAGTTTCTCCAACGCGGAGTTTCTCCAGCATGGAGTTCCTCCAACACGGAGTTTCTCCAACACGGAGTTTCTCCAGCACAGAGTTTCTCAAGCATGGAGTTTCTCCAGCATGGAGTTTCTCCAACGCGGACTTTCTCCAACGCGGAGTTTCTCCAAAACGGAGTTTCTCCAACACGGAGTTTCTCCAACACGAAGTTTCTCCAGCGCGGAGTTTCTCCTGCGCGGAGTTTCTCCAGCACACAGTTTCTCCAACGCAGTTTCTCCAACGCAGTTTCTCCAACACGTAGTTTCTCCAACAGGGAGTTTCTCCAGCACGGAGTTTGTCCAGCACAGAGTTTGTCCAGCACGGAGTTTGTCCAACACGGAGTTTGTCCAACACGGAGTTTCTCAAACACGAAGTTTCTCCAGCACGAATTTTCTCAAACACGAAGTTTCTCCAACACGGAGTTTCTCCAACACAGTTTCTCAAACACGGAGTTTCTCCAGCACGGAGATTCTCCAGCAAGGAGTTTCTCCAGCATGGAGTTTCTCTAGCACGGGCTTTCTCCAGCACGGATTTTCTCCAGCACGGAGTTTCTCCAACAGGAAGTTTCTCCAGCGCGGAGTTTCTCCAACGCAGAGTTTCTCCAACACAGAGTTTCTCCAGCACGGATTTTGTCCAGCACGAAGTTTCTCCAGCACGGAGTTTCTCCAGCACGCAGTTTCTCCAGCGCGGAGTTTCTCCAGCGTGGAGTTTCTCCAACGCGGAGTTTCTCCAGAGCAGAGTTTCTCTAGCGCGGAGTTTCTAAAGCGCGGAGTTTCTCCAGCTCGGAGTTTCTCCAGCACGGAGTTTCACCAGCGCGGAGTTTCCCAACGCGGAGTTTCTCCAACGCGGAGTTTCTCCAACGCAGAGTTTCTCCAACGCAGAGCTTCTTATAAACAGAGTTTCACCAGCGCGGAGTTTCCCAACGCGGAGTTTCTCCAACGCGGAGTTTCTCCAACGCAGAGTTTCTCCAACGCAGAGTTTCTCCAACGCAGAGTTTCTTATAAACAGAGTTTCTCCAGCACGGAGTTTCACCAGCGCGGAGTTTCTCCAGGTCGGAGTTTCTCCAACACGGAGTTTCTCCAGCACGGAGTTTAACCAGCGCGGAGTTTCCCAACGCGGAGTTTCTCCAACGCGGAGTTTCTCCAACGCAGAGTTTCTCCAACGCAGAGTTTCTCCAACGCAGAGTTTCTTATAAACAGAGTTTCTCCAGCACGCAGTTTCTCCAGCACGGAGATTCTCCAGCACGGAGTTTCTCCTGCACGAAGTTTCTCCAACACGGAGTTTCTCCAGCACGGAGTTTGTCAAGCACGGAGTTTCTCCAGCACGGAGTTTCTCCAACACGGAGTTTCTCAAGCACGGAGTTTCTCCAGCATGGAGTTCCTCCAACACGGAGCTTCTTAAACACGAAGTTTCTCCAGCACGAAGTTTCTCCAACACGGAGTTTCTCCAGCACGGAGACTCTCCAGCAAGCAGTTTCTCCAGCACAGAGTTTCTGAAGCACGGAGTTTCTCCAGCACTGAGTTTCTCCAGCACAGATTTTCTCCAGCATGGAGTTTCTCCAGCACGGAGTTTCTCCAGCACGCAGTTTCTTCAACGCAGAGCTTCTCCAGCACGCAGTTTCCCCAGCGCGGAGTTTCTCCAACGCGGAGTTTCTCCAAAGCGGAGTTTCTCCAGAGCGGAGTTTCTCTAGCGCGGAGTTTCTAAAGCGCGGAGTTTCTCCAGCTCGGAGTTTCTCCAACACGGAGTTTCTCCAGCACAGAGTTTCACCAGCGCGGAGTTTCCCAACGCGGATATTCTCCAACGCGGAGTTTCTCCAACGCAGAGTTTCTCCAACGCAGAGTTTCTCCAACGCAGAGTTTCTTATAAACAGAGTTTCTCCAGCACGGAGTTTCTCTAGCACGGTGATTCTCCAGCACGGAGTTTCTCCTGCACGAAGTTTCTCCAACACGGAGTTTCTCCAGCACGGATTTTGTCCAGCACGGAGTTTCTCCAGCACGGAGTTTCTCCAGCATGGAGTTTCTCCAACACGGAGTTTCTCCAGCACGGAGTTTCTCCAGCACGGAGTTTCTCCAGCACGCAGTTTCTCCAGCGCGGAGTTTCTCCAGCGTGGAGTTTCTCCAACGCGGAGTTTCTCCAGAGCAGAGTTTCTCTAGCGCGGAGTTTCTAAAGCGCGGAGTTTCTCCAGCTCGGAGTTTCTCCAGCACGGAGTTTCACCAGCGCGGAGTTTCCCAACGCGGAGTTTCTCCAACGCGGAGTTTCTCCAACGCAGAGTTTCTCCAACGCAGAGTTTCTCCAACGCAGAGTTTCTTATAAACAGAGTTTCTCCAGCACGGAGTTTCACCAGCGCGGAGTTTCTAAAGGTCGGAGTTTCTCCAACACGGAGTTTCTCCAGCACGGAGTTTAACCAGCGCGGAGTTTCCCAACGCGGAGTTTCTCCAACGCGGAGTTTCTCCAATGCAGAGTTTCTCCAACGCAGAGTTTCTTATAAACAGAGTTTCTCCAGCACGCAGTTTATCCAGCACGGAGATTCTCCAGCACGGAGTTTCTCCTGCACGAAGTTTCTCCAACACGGAGTTTCTCCAACACGGAGTTTCTCCAGCACGGAGTTTCTCAAGCACGGAGTTTCTCCAGCACGGAGGTTCTCCAACACGGAGTTTCTCAAGCACGGAGTTTCTCTTGCATGGAGTTCCTCCAACACGGAGCTTCTTAAACACGAAGTTTCTCCAGCACGAAGTTTCTCCAACACGGAGTTTCTCCAACACGGAATTTCTTAAACACGGAGTTTCTCCAGCACGGAGACTCTCCAGCAAGCAGTTTCTCCAGCACAGAGTTTCTGAAGCACGGAGTTTCTCCAGCACTGAGTTTCTCCAGCACAGATTTTCTCCAGCATGGAGTTTCTCCAGCACGGAGTTTCTCCACACGGAGTTTCTCCAGCACGAAGTTTCTCCAAAACAGAGTTTCTCCAACACGGAGTTTCTCCAACACAAAGTTTTTCCGGTGCGGAGTTTCTCCAGCGCGGAGTTTCTCCAGCACGCAGTTTCTCCAACGCAGAGTTTCTCCAGCACGCAGTTTCCCCAGCGCGGAGTTTCTCCAGCACGGAGTTTCTCTAGCACGGGCTTTCTCTAGCACGGATTTTCTCCAGCACGGAGTTTCTCCAACAGGAAGTTTCTCCAGCGCGGAGTTTCTCCAACGCAGAGTTTCTCCAACACAGAGTTTCTCCAGCACGGATTTTGTCCAGCACGAAGTTTCTCCAGCACGAAGTTTCTCCAGCATGGAGTTTCTCCAACACGGAGTTTCTCCAGCACGGAGTTTCTCCAGCACGGAGTTTCTCCAGCACGCAGTTTCTCCAGCGCGGAGTTTCTCCAGCGTGGAGTTTCTCCAACGCGGAGTTTCTCCAGAGCAGAGTTTCTCTAGCGCGGAGTTTCTAAAGCGCGGAGTTTCTCCAGCTCGGAGTTTCTCCAGCACGGAGTTTCACCAGCGCGGAGTTTCCCAACGCGGAGTTTCTCCAACGCGGAGTTTCTCCAACGCAGAGTTTCTCCAACGCAGAGTTTCTCCAACGCAGAGTTTATTATAAACAGAGTTTCACCAGCGCGGAGTTTCCCAACGCGGAGTTTCTCCAACGCAGAGTTTCTCTAACGCAGAGTTTCTCCAACGCAGAGTTTCTTATAAACAGAGTTTCTCCAGCACGGAGTTTCACCAGCGCGGAGTTTCTCCAGGTCGGAGTTTCTCCAACACGGAGTTTCTCCAGCACGGAGTTTAACCAGCGCGGAGTTTCCCAACACGGAGTTTCTGCAACGCGGAGTTTCTCCAACGCAGAGTTTCTCCAACGCAGAGTTTCTTATAAACAGAGTTTCTCCAGCACGCAGTTTCTCCAGCACGGAGATTCTCCAGCACGGAGTTTCTCCTGCACGAAGTTTCTCCAACACGGAGTTTCTCCAACACGGAGTTTCTCCAGCACGGAGTTTGTCAAGCACGGAGTTTCTCCAACACAGAGCTCCTCATACACAGAGTTTATCCAGCACGGTGTTTCTCCAGCGCGGAGTTTCTCCAACGCGGCATTTCTCCAGCACGGAGTTTCTCAAGCACGGAGTTTCTCCAGAATGGAGTTCCTCCAACACGGAGTTTCTCTAACACGGAGTTTCTCCAGCACAGAGTTTCTCAAGCATGGAGTTTCTCCAGCACACAGTTTCTCCAACGCAGAGTTTCTCAAACGCAGTTTCTCCAACACGTAGTTTCTCCAACAGGGAGTTTCTCCAGCACGGAGTTTGTCCAGCACGGAGTTTGTCCAGCACGGAGTTTGTCCAACACAGAGTTTGTCCAACACGGAGTTTCTCAAACACGAAGTTTCTCCAGCACGAAGTTTCTCAAACACGAAGTTTCTCCAACACGGAGTTTCTCCAACACAAAGTTTCTCAAACACGGAGTTTCTCCAGCACGGAGATTCTCCAGCAAGGAGTTTCTCCAGCACGGAGTTTCTCTAGCACGGGCTTTCTCCAGCACGGATTTTCTCCAGCACGGAGTTTCTCCAACAGGAAGTTTCTCCAGCGCGGAGTTTCTCCCACGCAGAGTTTCTCCAACAGAGAGTTTCTCCAGCACGGATTTTGTCCAGCACGGAGTTTCTCCAGCACGGAGTTTCTCCAGCATGGAGTTTCTCCAACACGTAGTTTCTTCAGCACGGAGTTTCTCCAGCACGGAGTTTCTCCAGCACGTAGTTTCTCCAGCGCGGAGTTTCTCCAGCGTGGAGTTTCTCCAACGCGGAGTTTCTCCAGAGCAGAGTTTCTCTAGCGCGGAGTTTCTAAAGCGCGGAGTTTCTCCAGCTCGGAGTTTCTCCAGCACGGAGTTTCACCAGCGCGGAGTTTCCCAACGCGAAGTTTCTCGAACGCGGAGTTTCCCAACGCAGAGTTTCTCCAACGCAGAGTTTCTCCAACGCAGAGTTTCTTATAAACAGTTTCACCAGCGCGGAGTTTCCCAACGAGGAGTTTCTCCAACGCGGAGTTTCTCCAACGCAGAGTTTCTCCAACGCAGAGTTTCTCCAACGCAGAGTTTCTTATAAACAGAGTTTCTCCAGCACGGAGTTTCACCAGCGCGGAGTTTCTCCAGGTCGGAGTTTCTCCAACACGGAGTTTCTCCAGCACGGAGTTTAACCAGCGCGGAGTTTCCCAACGCGGAGTTTCTCCAACGCGGAATTTCTCCAACGCAGAGTTTCTCCAACGCAGAGTTTCTCCAACGCAGAGTTTCTTATAAACAGAGTTTCTCCAGCACGCAGTTTCTCCAGCACGGAGATTCTCCAGCACGGAGTTTCTCCTGCACGAAGTTTCTCCAGCACGGAGTTTTTCCAACACGGAGTTTCTCCAGCACGGAGTTTGTCAAGCACAGAGTTTCTCCAGCACGGAGTTTCTCCAACACGGAGTTTCTCAAGCACGGAGTTTCTCCAGCATGGAGTTCCTCCAACACGGAGCTTCTTAAACACGAAGTTTCTCCAGCACGAAGTTTCTCCAACACGGAGTTTCTCCAACACGGAATTTCTTAAACACGGAGTTTCTCCAGCACGGAGACTCTCCAGCAAGCAGTTTCTCCAGCGCAGAGTTTCTGAAGCACGGAGTTTCTCCAGCACTGAGTTTCTCCAGCACAGATTTTCTCCAGCATGGAGTTTCTCCAGCACGGAGTTTCTCCACACGGAGTTTCTCCAGCACGAAGTTTCTCCAAAACAGAGTTTCTCCAACACGGAGTTTCTCCAACACGAAGTTTCTCCGGCGCGGAGTTTCTCCAGCGCGGAGTTTCTCCAGCACGCAGTTTCTCCAACGCAGAGTTTCTCCAGCACGCAGTTACCCCAGCGCGGAGTTTCTCCAACGCGGAGTTTCTCCAAAGCGGAGTTTCTCCAGAGCGGAGTTTCTCTAGCGCGGAGTTTCTAAAGCGCGGAGTTTCTCCAGCTCGGAGTTTCTCCAACACGGAGTTTCTCCAGCACGGAGTTTCACCAGCGCGGAGTTTCCCAACGCGGAGTTTCTCCAACGCGGAGTTTCTCCAACGCAGAGTTTCTCCAACGCAGAGTTTCTCCAACGCCGAGTTTCTTATACACAGACTTTCTCCAGCACGGAGTTTCTCTAGCACGGAGATTCTCCAGCACGGAGTTTCTCCTGCACGAAATTTCTCCAACACGGAGTTTCTCCAACACGGAGTTTCTCCAGCACGGAGTTTGTCCAAAACGGAGTTTCTCAAACACGAAGTTTCTCCAGCACGAAGTTTCTCCAACACGGAGTTTCTCCAACACGAAGTTTCTCCGGCGCGGAGTTTCTCTAGCGCGGAGTTTCTCCAGCACACAGTTTCTCCAACGCAGAGTTTCTCCAACGCAGTTTCTCCAACGCGGAGTTTCTCCAGCGCGGAGTTTCTCCAGCGCGGAGCTTCTCCAGAGCGGAGTTTCTCCAGCACGGAGTTTCTCCAGCACGGAGTTTCTAAAGCGCGGAGTTTCTCCAGCTCGGAGTTTCTCCAACACGGAGTTTCTCCAGCGCGGAGTTTCCCAACGCGGAGTTTCTCCAACGCGGACTTTCTCCAACGCAGAGTTTCTCCAACGCAGAGCTTCTCATACACAGAGTTTGTCCAGCTCGGAGTTTCTCCAGCGCGGAGTTTCTCCAGCGCGGAGCTTCTCCAGCGCGGAGTTTCTCCAGCACGGAGTTTCTCCAGCACGTAGTTTTTCCAGCGCGGAGTTCCTCCAGTGCGGAATTTCTCCAACGCGGAGTTTCTCCAACGCGGAGTTTCTCCAACGCGGAGTTTCTCCAAAGCCGAGTTTCTCCAGCGCGGAGTTTCTTGAGCGCGGAGTTTCTTAAGCGCGGAGTTTGTCCAGCTCGGAGTTTCTTCAACACGGAGTTTCTCCAGCATGGAGTTTCTCCAGCGCGGAGTTTCCCAACGCGGAGTTTCTCCAACGCGGAGTTTCTCCAACGCAGAGTTTCTCAAACGCAGAGTTTCTCCAACACGGAGCTTCTCATACACAGAGTTTATCCAGCACGGTGTTTCTCCAGCGCGGAGTTTCTCCAACGCGGAGTTTCTCCAGCATGGAGTTCCTCCAACACGGAGTTTCTCCAACACGGAGTTTCTCCAGCACAGAGTTTCTCAAGCATGGAGTTTCTCCAGCATGGAGTTTCTCCAACGCGGACTTTCTCCAACGCGGAGTTTCTCCAAAACGGAGTTTCTCCAACACGGAGTTTCTCCAACACGAAGTTTCTCCAGCGCGGAGTTTCTCCTGCGCGGAGTTTCTCCAGCACACAGTTTCTCCAACGCAGTTTCTCCAACGCAATTTCTCCAACACGTAGTTTCTCCAACAGGGAGTTTCTCCAGCACGGAGTTTGTCCAGCACAGAGTTTGTCCAGCACGGAGTTTGTCCAACACGGAGTTTGTCCAACACGGAGTTTCTCAAACACGAAGTTTCTCCAGCACGAAGTTTCTCAAACACGAAGTTTCTCCAACACGGAGTTTCTCCAACACAGTTTCTCAAACACGGAGTTTCTCCAGCACGGAGATTCTCCAGCAAGGAGTTTCTCCAGCACGGAGTTTCTCTAGCACGGGCTTTCTCCAGCACGGATTTTCTCCAGCACGGAGTTTCTCCAACAGGAAGTTTCTCCAGCGCGGAGTTTCTCCAACGCAGAGTTTCTCCAACACAGAGTTTCTCCAGCACGGATTTTGTCCAGCACGAAATTTCTCCAGCACGGAGTTTCTCCAGCATGGAGTTTCTCCAACACGGAGTTTCTCCAGCACGGAGTTTCTCCAGCACGCAGTTTCTCCAGCGCGGAGTTTCTCCAGCGTGGAGTTTCTCCAACGCGGAGTTTCTCCAGAGCAGAGTTTCTCTAGCGCGGAGTTTCTAAAGCGCGGAGTTTCTCCAGCTCGGAGTTTCTCCAGCACGGAGTTTCACCAGCGCGGAGTTTCCCAACGCGGAGTTTCTCCAACGCGGAGTTTCTCCAACGCAGAGTTTCTCCAACGCAGAGCTTCTTATAAACAGAGTTTCACCAGCGCGGAGTTTCCCAACGCGGAGTTTCTCCAACGCGGAGTTTCTCCAACGCAGAGTTTCTCCAACGCAGAGTTTCTCCAACGCAGAGTTTCTTATAAACAGAGTTTCTCCAGCACGGAGTTTCACCAGCGCGGAGTTTCTCCAGGTCGGAGTTTCTCCAACACGGAGTTTCTCCAGCACGGAGTTTAACCAGCGCGGAGTTTCCCAACGCGGAGTTTCTCCAACGCGGAGTTTCTCCAACGCAGAGTTTCTCCAACGCAGAGTGTCTCCAACGCAGAGTTTCTTATAAACAGAGTTTCTCCAGCACGCAGTTTCTCCAGCACGGAGATTCTCCAGCACGGAGTTTCTCCTGCACGAAGTTTCTCCAACACGGAGTTTCTCCAACACGGAGTTTCTCCAGCACGGAGTTTGTCAAGCACGGAGTTTCTCCAGCACGGAGTTTCTCCAACACGGAGTTTCTCAAGCACGGAGTTTCTCCAGCATGGAGTTCCTCCAACACGGAGCTTCTTAAACACGAAGTTTCTCCAGCACGAAGTTTCTCCAACACGGAGTTTCTCCAACACGGAATTTCTTAAACACGGAGTTTCTCCAGCACGGAGACTCTCCAGCAAGCAGTTTCTCCAGCACAGAGTTTCTGAAGCACGGAGTTTCTCCAGCACTGAGTTTCTCCAGCACAGATTTTCTCCAGCATGGAGTTTCTCCAGCACGGAGTTTCTCCACACGGAGTTTCTCCAGCACGAAGTTTCTCCAAAACAGAGTTTCTCCAACACGGAGTTTCTTCAACACGAAGTTTCTCCGGCGCGGAGTTTCTCCAGCGCGGAGTTTCTCCAGCACGCAGTTTCTCCAACGCAGAGCTTCTCCAGCACGCAGTTTCCCCAGCGCGGAGTTTCTCCAACGCGGAGTTTCTCCAAAGCGGAGTTTCTCCAGAGCGGAGTTTCTCTAGCGCGGAGTTTCTAAAGCGCGGAGTTTCTCCAGCTCGGAGTTTCTCCAACACGGAGTTTCTCCAGCACAGAGTTTCACCAGCGCGGAGTTTCCCAACGCGGAGATTCTCCAACGCGGAGTTTCTCCAACGCAGAGTTTCTCCAACGCAGAGTTTCTCCAACGCACAGTTTCTTATAAACAGAGTTTCTCCAGCACGGAGTTTCTCTAGCACGGTGATTCTCCAGCACGGAGTTTCTCCTGCACGAAGTTTCTCCAACACGGAGTTTCTCCAGCACGGATTTTGTCCAGCACGGAGTTTCTCCAGCACGGAGTTTCTCCAGCATGGAGTTTCTCCAACACGGAGTTTCTCCAGCACGGAGTTTCTCCAGCACGGAGTTTCTCCAGCACGCAGTTTCTCCAGCGCGGAGTTTCTCCAGCGTGGAGTTTCTCCAACGCGGAGTTTTTCCAGAGCAGAGTTTCTCTAGCGCGGAGTTTCTAAAGCGCGGAGTTTCTCCAGCTCGGAGTTTCTCCAGCACGGAGTTTCACCAGCGCGGAGTTTCCCAACGCGGAGTTTCTCCAACGCGGAGTTTCTCCAACGCAGAGTTTCTCCAACGCAGAGTTTCTCCAACGCAGAGTTTCTTATAAACAGAGTTTCTCCAGCACGGAGTTTCACCAGCGCGGAGTTTCTAAAGGTCGGAGTTTCTCCAACACGGAGTTTCTCCAGCACGGAGTTTAACCAGCGCGGAGTTTCCCAACGCGGAGTTTCTCCAACGCGGAGTTTCTCCAATGCAGAGTTTCTCCAACGCAGAGTTTCTTATAAACAGAGTTTCTCCAGCACGCAGTTTATCCAGCACGGAGATTCTCCAGCACGGAGTTTCTCCTGCACGAAGTTTCTCCAACACGGAGTTTCTCCAACACGGAGTTTCTCCAGCACGGAGTTTCTCAAGCACGGAGTTTCTCCAGCACGGAGTTTCTCCAACACGGAGTTTCTCAAGCACGGAGTTTCTCCAGCATGGAGTTCCTCCAACACGGAGCTTCTTAAACACGAAGTTTCTCCAGCACGAAGTTTCTCCAACACGGAGTTTCTCCAACACGGAATTTCTTAAACACGGAGTTTCTCCAGCACGGAGACTCTCCAGCAAGCAGTTTCTCCAGCACAGAGTTTCTGAAGCACGGAGTTTCTCCAGCACTGAGTTTCTCCAGCACAGATTTTCTCCAGCATGGAGTTTCTCCAGCACGGAGTTTCTCCACACGGAGTTTCTCCAGCACGAAGTTTCTCCAAAACAGAGTTTCTCCAACACGGAGTTTCTCCAACACAAAGTTTCTCCGGTGCGGAGTTTCTCCAGCGCGGAGTTTCTCCAGCACGCAGTTTCTCCAACGCAGAGTTTCTCCAGCACGCAGTTTCCCCAGCGCGGAGTTTCTCCAGAGCGGAGTTTCTCTAGCGCGGAGTTTCTAAAGCGCGGAGTTTCTCCAGCTCGGAGTTTCTCCAACACGGAGTTTCTCCAGCACGGAGTTTCACCAGCGCGGAGTTTCCCAACGCGGAGTTTCTCCAACGCGGAGTTTCTCCAACACAGAGTTTCTCCAACGCAGAGTTTCTCCAACGCCGAGTTTCTTATAAACAGAGTTTCTCCAGCACGGAGTTTCTCTAGCACGGAGATTCTCCAGCACGGAGTTTCTCCTGCACGAAGTTTCTCCAACACGGAGTTTCTCCAACACGGAGTTTCTCCAGCACGGAGTTTGTCCAGCACGGAGTTTCTCCAGCACGGAGTTTCTCCAACACAGAGTTTGTCCAACACGGAGTTTCTCAAACACGAAGTTTCTCCAGCACGAAGTTCCTCCAACACGGAGTTTCTCCAACACGAAGTTTCTCCGGCGCGGAGCTTCTCTAGCGCGGAGTTTCTCCAGCACACAGTTTCTCCAACGCAGAGTTTCTCCAACGCAGTTTCTCCAACGCGGAGTTTCTCCAGCGCGGAGTTTCTCCAGCGCGGAGCTTCTCCAGAGCGGAGTTTCTCCAGCACGGAGTTTCTCCAGCACGGAGTTTCTAAAGAGCGGAGTTTCTCCAGCTCGGAGTTTCTCCAACACGGAGTTTCTCCAGCGCGGAGTTTCCCAACGCGGAGTTTCTCCAACGCGGACTTTCTCCAACGCAGAGTTTCTCCAACGCAGAGTTTCTCCAACGTAGAGCTTCTCATACACAGAGTTTGTCCAGCTCGGAGTTTCTCCAGCGCGGAGTTTCTCCTGCGCGGAGCTTCTCCAGCGCGCAGTTTCTCCAGCACGGAGTTTCTCCAGCACGTAGTTTTTCCAGCGCGGAGTTCCTCCAGTGCGGAATTTCTCCAACGCGGAGTTTCTCCAGCGCGGAGTTTCTCCAACGCGGAGTTTCTCCAAAGCCGTGTTTCTCCAGCGCGGAGTTTCTTGAGCGCGGAGTTTCTTAAGCGCGGAGTTTGTCCAGCTCGGAGTTTCTTCAACACGGAGTTTCTCCAGCATGGAGTTTCTCCAGCGCGGAGTTTCCCAACGCGGAGTTTCTCCAACGCGGAGTTTCTCCAACGCAGAGTTTCTCCAACGCAGAGTTTCTCCAACACAGAGCTTCTCATACACAGAGTTTATCCAGCACGGTGTTTCTCCACCGCGGAGTTTCTCCAACGCGGAGTTTCTCCAGCACGGAGTTTCTCAAGCACGGAGTTTCTCCAGCATGGAGTTCCTCCAACACGGAGTTTCTCCAACACGGAGTTTCTCCAGCACAGAGTTTCTCAAGCATGGAGTTTCTCCAGCATGGAGTTTCTCCAACGCGGACTTTCTCCAACACGGAGTTTCTCCAACACGAAGTTTCTCCAGCGCGGAGTTTCTCCTGCGCGGAGTTTCTCCAGCACACAGTTTCTCCAACGCAGTTTCTCCAACGCAGTTTCTCCAACACGTAGTTTCTCCAACAGGGAGTTTCTCCAGCACGGAGTTTGTCCAGCACGGAGTTTGTCCAGCACGGAGTTTGTCCAACACGGAGTTTGTCCAACACGAAGTTTCTCAAACACGAAGTTTCTCCAGCACGAAGTTTCTCAAACACGAAGTTTCTCCAACACGGAGTTTCTCCAACACAAAGTTTCTCAAACACGGAGTTTCTCCAGCACGGAGATTCTCCAGCAAGGAGTTTCTCCAGCACGGAGTTTCTCTAGCACGGGCTTTCTCCAGCACGGATTTTCTCCAGCACGGAGTTTCTCCAGCACGGAGTTTCTCCAACAGGAAGTTTCTCCAGCGCGGAGTTTCTCCAACGCAGAGTTTCTCCAACACAGAGTTTCTCCAGCACGGATTTTGTCCAGCACGAAGTTTCTCCAGCACGGAGTTTCTCCAGCACGGAGTTTCTAAAGCGCGGAGTTTCTCCAGCTTGGAGTTTCTCCAACACGGAGTTTCTCCAGCGCGGAGTTTCCCAACGCGGAGTTTCTCCAACGCGGACTTTCTCCAACGCAGAGTTTCTCCAACGCAGAGTTTCTCCAACGCAGAGCTTCTCATACACAGAGTTTGTCCAGATCGGAGTTTCTCCAGCGCGGAGTTTCTCCTGCGCGGAGCTTCTCCAGCGCGGAGTTTCTCCAGCACGGAGTTTCTCCAGCACGTAGTTTTTCCAGCGCGGAGTTCCTCCAGCGCGGAGTTTCTCCAGCGCGGAGTTTCTCCAACGCGGAGTTTCTCCAAAGCCGAGTTTCTCCAGCGCGGAATTTCTTGAGCGCGGAGTTTCTTAAGCGCGGAGTTTGTACAGCTCGGAGTTTCTTCAACACGGAGTTTCTCCAGCATGGAGTTTCTCCAGCGCGGAGTTTCCCAACGCGGAGTTTCTCCAACGCGGAGTTTCTCCAACGCAGAGTTTCTCAAACGCAGAGTTTCTCCAACACAGAGCTTCTCATACACAGAGTTTATCCAGCACGGTGTTTCTCCAGCGCGGAGTTTCTCCAACGCGGAGTTTCTCAAGCACGGAGTTTCTCCAGAATGGAGTTCCTCCAACACGGAGTTTCTCTAACACGGAGTTTCTCCAGCACAGAGTTTCTCAAGCATGGAGTTTCTCCAGCATGGAGTTTCTCCAACGCGGACTTTCTCCAACGCGGAGTTTCTCCAAAACGGAGTTTCTCCAACGCGGAGTTTTTCCAACACGAAGTTTCTCCAGCGCGGAGTTTCTCCTGCGCAGAGTTTCTCCAGCACACAGTTTCTCCAACGCAGAGTTTCTCCAACGCAGTTTCTCCAACACGTAGTTTCTCCAACAGGGAGTTTCTCCAGCACGGAGTTTGTCCAGCACGGAGTTTGTCCAGCACGGAGTTTGTCCAACACGGAGTTTGTCCAACACGGAGTTTCTCAAACACGAAGTTTCTCCAGCACGAAGTTTCTCAAACACGAAGTTTCTCCAACACGGAGTTTCTCCAACACAAAGTTTCTCAAACACGGAGTTTCTCCAGCACGGAGATTCTCCAGCAAGGAGTTTCTCCAGCACGGACTTTCTCTAGCACGGGCTTTCTCCAGCACGGATTTTTTCCAGCACGGAGTTTCTCCAGCACGGAGTTTCTCCAACAGGAAGTTTCTCCAGCGCGGAGTTTCTCCAACGCAGAGTTTCTCCAACACAGAGTTTCTCCAGCACGGATTTTGTCCAGCACGGAGTTTCTCCAGCACGGAGTTTCTCCAGCATGGAGTTTCTCCAACACGGAGTTTCTCCAGCACGGAGTTTCTTCAGCACGGAGTTTCTCCAGCACGGAGTTTCTCCAGCGCGGAGTTTCTCCAGCGTGGAGTTTCTCCAACGCGGAGTTTCTCCAGAGCAGAGTTTCTCTAGCGCGGAGTTTCTAAAGCGCGGAGTTTCTCCAGCTCGGAGTTTCTCCAGCACGGAGTTTCACCAGCGCGGAGTTTCCCAACGCGGAGTTTCTCCAACGCGGAGTTTCTCCAACGCAGAGTTTCTCCAACGCAGAGTTTCTCCAACGCAGAGTTTCTTATAAACAGAGTTTCACCAGCGCGGAGTTTCCCAACGCGGAGTTTCTCCAACGCGGAGTTTCTCCAACGCAGAGTTTCTCCAACGCAGAATTTCTCCAACGCAGAGTTTCTTATAAACAGAGTTTCTCCAGCACGGAGTTTCACCAGCGCGGAGTTTCTCCAGGTCGGAGTTTCTCCAACACGGAGTTTCTCCAGCACGGAGTTTAACCAGCGCGGAGTTTCCCAACGCGGAGTTTCTCCAACGCGGAATTTCTCCAACGCAGAGTTTCTCCAACGCAGAGTTTCTCCAACGCAGAGTTTCTTATAAACAGAGTTTCTCCAGCACGCAGTTTCTCCAGCACGGAGATTCTCCAGCACGGAGTTTCTCCTGCACGAAGTTTCTCCAACACGGAGTTTCTCCAACACGGAGTTTCTCCAGCACGGAGTTTGTCAAGCACGGAGTTTCTCCAGCACGGAGTTTCTCCAACACGGAGTTTCTCAAGCACGGAGTTTCTCCAGCATGGAGTTCCTCCAACACGGAGCTTCTTAAACACGAAGTTTCTCCAGCACGAAGTTTCTCCAACACGGAGTTTCTCCAACACGGAATTTCTTAAACACGGAGTTTCTCCAGCACGGAGACTCTCCAGCAAGCAGTTTCTCCAGCACAGAGTTTCTGAAGCACGGAGATTATCCAGCACTGAGTTTCTCCAGCACAGATTTTCTCCAGCATGGAGTTTCTCCAGCACGGAGTTTCTCCACACGGAGTTTCTCCAGCACGAAGTTTCTCCAAAACAGAGTTTCTCCAACACGGAGTTTCTCCAACACGAAGTTTCTCCGGCGCGGAGTTTCTCCAGCGCGGAGTTTCTCCAGCACGCAGTTTCTCCAACGCAGAGTTTCTCCAAAGCGGAGTTTCTCCATAGCGGAGTTTCTCTAGCGCGGAGTTTCTAAAGCGCGGAGTTTCTCCAGCTCGGAGTTTCTCCAACACGGAGTTTCTCCAGCACGGAGTTTCACCAGCGCGGAGTTTCCCAACGCGGAGTTTCTCCAACGCGGAGTTCTCCAACGCAGAGTTTCTCCAACGCAGAGTTTCTCCAACGCCGAGTTTCTTATAAACAGAGTTTCTCCAGCACGGAGTTTCTCTAGCACGGAGATTCTCCAGCACGGAGTTTCTCCTGCACGAAATTTCTCCAACAAGGAGTTTCTCCAACACGGAGTTTCTCCAGCACGGAGTTTGTCCAGCACGGAGTTTCTCCAGCACGGAGTTTCTCCAACACGGAGTTTCTCCAACACGAAGTTTCTCCGGCGCGGAGTTTCTCCAGCGCGGAGTTTCTCCAGCACACAGTTTCTCCAACGCAGAGTTTCTCCAACGCAGTTTCTCCAACGCGGAGTTTCTCCAGCGCGGAGTTTCTCCAGCGCGGAGCTTCTCCAGAGCGGAGTTTCTCCAGCACGGAGTTTCTCCAGCACGGAGTTTCTAAAGCGCGGAGTTTCTCCAGCTCGGAGTTTCTCCAACACGGAGTTTCTCCAGCGCGGAGTTTCCCAACGCGGAGTTTCTCCAACGCGGACTTTCTCCAACGCAGAGTTTCTCCAACGCAGAGTTTCTCCAACGCAGAGCTTCTCATACACAGAGTTTGTCCAGCTCGGAGTTTCTCCAGCGCGGAGTTTCTCCTGCGCGGAGCTTCTCCAGCGCGGAGTTTCTCCAGCACGGAGTTTCTCCAGCACGTAGTTTTTCCAGCGCGGAGTTCCTCCAGTGCGGAATTTCTCCAGCACACAGTTTCTCCAACGCAGTTTCTCCAACGCAGTTTCTCCAACACGTAGTTTCTCCAACAGGGAGTTTCTCCAGCACGAAGTTTGTCCAGCACGGAGTTTGTCCAGCACGGAGTTTGTCCAACACGGAGTTTGTCCAACACGGAGTTTCTCAAACACGAAGTTTCTCCAGCACGAAGTTTCTCCAACACGGAGTTTCTCCAGCACGGAGTTTAACCAGCGCGGAGTTTCCCAACGCGGAGTTTCTCCAACGCGGAGTTTCTCCAATGCAGAGTTTCTCCAACGCAGAGTTTCTTATAAACAGAGTTTCTCCAGCACGCAGTTTATCCAGCACGGAGATTCTCCAGCACGGAGTTTCTCCTGCACGAAGTTTCTCCAACACGGAGTTTCTCCAACACGGAGTTTCTCCAGCACGGAGTTTCTCAAGCACGGAGTTTCTCCAGCACGGAGTTTCTCCAACACGGAGTTTCTCAAGCACGGAGTTTCTCCAGCATGGAGTTCCTCCAACACGGAGCTTCTTAAACACGAAGTTTCTCCAGCACGAAGTTTCTCCAACACGGAGTTTCTCCAACACGGAATTTCTTAAACACGGAGTTTCTCCAGCACGGAGACTCTCCAGCAAGCAGTTTCTCCAGCACAGAGTTTCTGAAGCACGGAGTTTCTCCAGCACTGAGTTTCTCCAGCACAGATTTTCTCCAGCATGGAGTTTCTCCAGCACGGAGTTTCTCCACACGGAGTTTCTCCAGCACGAAGTTTCTCCAAAACAGAGTTTCTCCAACACGGAGTTTCTCCAACACAAAGTTTCTCTGGTGCGGAGTTTCTCCAGCGCGAAGTTTCTCCAGCACGCAGTTTCTCCAACGCAGAGTTTCTCCAGCACGCAGTTTCCCCAGCGCGGAGTTTCTCCAGAGCGGAGTTTCTCTAGCGCGGAGTTTCTAAAGCGCGGAGTTTCTCCAGCTCGGAGTTTCTCCAACACGGAGTTTCTCCAGCACGGAGTTTCACCAGCGCGGAGTTTCCCAACGCGGAGTTTCTCCAACGCGGAGTTTCTCCAACACAGAGTTTCTCCAACGCAGAGTTTCTCCAACGCCGAGTTTCTTATAAACAGAGTTTCTCCAGCACGGAGTTTCTCTAGCACGGAGATTCTCCAGCACGGAGTTTCTCCTGCACGAAGTTTCTCCAACACGGAGTTTCTCCAACACGGAGTTTCTCCAGCACGGAGTTTGTCCAGCACGGAGTTTCTCCAGCACGGAGTTTCTCCAACACAGAGTTTGTCCAACACGGAGTTTCTCAAACACGAAGTTTCTCCAGCACGAAGTTCCTCCAACACGGAGTTTCTCCAACACGAAGTTTCTCCGGCGCGGAGCTTCTCTAGCGCGGAGTTTCTCCAGCACACAGTTTCTCCAACGCAGAGTTTCTCCAACGCAGTTTCTCCAACGCGGAGTTTCTCCAGCACGAAGTTTCTCCAGCACGGAGTTTCTAAAGCGCGGAGTTTCTCCAGCTCGGAGTTTCTCCAACACGGAGTTTCTCCAGCGCGGAGTTTCCCAACGCGGAGTTTCTCCAACGCGGACTTTCTCCAACGCAGAGTTTCTCCAACGCAGAGTTTCTCCAACGTAGAGCTTCTCATACACAGAGTTTGTCCAGCTCGGAGTTTCTCCAGCGCGGAGTTTCTCCTGCGCGGAGCTTCTCCAGCGCGCAGTTTCTCCAGCACGGAGTTTCTCCAGCACGTAGTTTTTCCAGCGCGGAGTTCCTCCAGTGCGGAATTTCTCCAACGCGGAGTTTCTCCAGCGCGGAGTTTCTCCAACGCGGAGTTTCTCCAAAGCCGTGTTTCTCCAGCGCGGAGTTTCTTGAGCGCGGAGTTTCTTAAGCGCGGAGTTTGTCCAGCTCGGAGTTTCTTCAACACGGAGTTTCTCCAGCATGGAGTTTCTCCAGCGCGGAGTTTCCCAACGCGGAGTTTCTCAAACGCGGAGTTTCTCCAACGCAGAGTTTCTCCAACGCAGAGTTTCTCCAACACAGAGCTTCTCATACACAGAGTTTATCCAGCACGGTGTTTCTCCACCGCGGAGTTTCTCCAACGCGGAGTTTCTCCAGCACGGAGTTTCTCAAGCACGGAGTTTCTCCAGCATGGAGTTCCTCCAACACGGAGTTTCTCCAACACGGAGTTTCTCCAGCACAGAGTTTCTCAAGCATGGAGTTTTTCCAGCATGGAGTTTCTCCAACGCGGACTTTCTCCAACACGGAGTTTCTCCAACACGAAGTTTCTCCAGCGCGGAGTTTCTCCTGCGCGGAGTTTCTCCAGCACACAGTTTCTCCAACGCAGTTTCTCCAACGCAGTTTCTCCAACACGTAGTTTCTCCAACAGGGAGTTTCTCCAGCACGGAGTTTGTCCAGCACGGAGTTTGTCCAGCACGGAGTTTGTCCAACACGGAGTTTGTCCAACACGAAGTTTCTCAAACACGAAGTTTCTCCAGCACGAAGTTTCTCAAACACGAAGTTTCTCCAACACGGAGTTTCTCCAACACAAAGTTTCTCAAACACGGAGTTTCTCCAGCACGGAGATTCTCCAGCAAGGAGTTTCTCCAGCACGGAGTTTCTCTAGCACGGGCTTTCTCCAGCACGGATTTTCTCCAGCACGGAGTTTCTCCAGCACGGAGTTTCTCCAACAGGAAGTTTCTCCAGCGCGGAGTTTCTACAACGCAGAGTTTCTCCAACACAGAGTTTCTCCAGCACGGATTTTGTCCAGCACGAAGTTTCTCCAGCACGGAGTTTCTCCAGCACGGAGTTTCTAAAGCGCGGAGTTTCTCCAGCTTGGAGTTTCTCCAACACGGAGTTTCTCCAGCGCGGAGTTTCCCAACGCGGAGTTTCTCCAACGCGGACTTTCTCCAACGCAGAGTTTCTCCAACGCAGAGTTTCTCCAACGCAGAGCTTCTCATACACAGAGTTTGTCCAGATCGGAGTTTCTCCAGCGCGGAGTTTCTCCTGCGCGGAGCTTCTCCAGCGCGGAGTTTCTCCAGCACGGAGTTTCTCCAGCACGTAGTTTTTCCAGCGCGGAGTTCCTCCAGCGCGGAATTTCTCCAACGCGGAGTTTCTCCAGCGCGGAGTTTCTCCAACGCGGAGTTTCTCCAAAGCCGAGTTTCTCCAGCGCGGAATTTCTTGAGCGCGGAGTTTCTTAAGCGCGGAGTTTGTACAGCTCGGAGTTTCTTCAACACGGAGTTTCTCCAGCATGGAGTTTCTCCAGCGCGGAGTTTCCCAACGCGGAGTTTCTCCAACGCGGAGTTTCTCCAACGCAGAGTTTCTCCAACACAGAGCTTCTCATACACAGAGTTTATCCAGCACGGTGTTTCTCCAGCGCGGAGTTTCTCCAACGCGGAGTTTCTCAAGCACGGAGTTTCTCCAGAATGGAGTTCCTCCAACACGGAGTTTCTCTAACACGGAGTTTCTCCAGCACAGAGTTTCTCAAGCATGGAGTTTCTCCAACGCGGACTTTCTCCAACGCGGAGTTTCTCCAAAACGGAGTTTCTCCAACACGGAGTTTTTCCAACACGAAGTTTCTCCAGCGCGGAGTTTCTCCTGCGCAGAGTTTCTCCAGCACACAGTTTCTCCAACGCAGAGTTTCTCCAACGCAGTTTCTCCAACACGTAGTTTCTCCAACAGGGAGTTTCTCCAGCACGGAGTTTGTCCAGCACGGAGTTTGTCCAGCACGGAGTTTGTCCAACACGGAGTTTGTCCAACACGGAGTTTCTCAAACACGAAGTTTCTCCAGCACGAAGTTTCTCAAACACGAAGTTTCTCCAACACGGAGTTTCTCCAACACAAAGTTTCTCAAACACGGAGTTTCTCCAGCACGGAGATTCTCCAGCAAGGAGTTTCTCCAGCACGGACTTTCTCTAGCACGGGCTTTCTCCAGCACGGATTTTTTCCAGCACGGAGTTTCTCCAGCACGGAGTTTCTCCAACAGGAAGTTTCTCCAGCGCGGAGTTTCTCCAACGCAGAGTTTCTCCAACACAGAGTTTCTCCAGCACGGATTTTGTCCAGCACGGAGTTTCTCCAGCACGGAGTTTCTCCAGCATGGAGTTTCTCCAACACGGAGTTTCTCCAGCACGGAGTTTCTTCAGCACGGAGTTTCTCCAGCACGTAGTTTCTCCAGCGCGGAGTTTCTCCAGCGTGGAGTTTCTCCAACGCGGAGTTTCTCCAGAGCAGAGTTTCTCTAGCGCGGAGTTTCTAAAGCGCGGAGTTTCTCCAGCTCGGAGTTTCTCCAGCACGGAGTTTCACCAGCGCGGAGTTTCCCAACGCGGAGTTTCTCCAACGCGGAGTTTCTCCAACGCAGAGTTTCTCCAACGCAGAGTTTCTCCAACGCAGAGTTTCTTATAAACAGAGTTTCACCAGCGCGGAGTTTCCCAACGCGGAGTTTCTCCAACGCGGAGTTTCTCCAACGCAGAGTTTCTCCAACGCAGAATTTCTCCAACGCAGAGTTTCTTATAAACAGAGTTTCTCCAGCACGGAGTTTCACCAGCGCGGAGTTTCTCCAGGTCGGAGTTTCTCCAACACGGAGTTTCTCCAGCACGGAGTTTAACCAGCGCGGAGTTTCCCAACGCGGAGTTTCTCCAACGCGGAATTTCTCCAACGCAGAGTTTCTCCAACGCAGAGTTTCTCCAACGCAGAGTTTCTTATAAACAGAGTTTCTCCAGCACGCAGTTTCTCCAGCACGGAGATTCTCCAGCACGGAGTTTCTCCTGCACGAAGTTTCTCCAACACGGAGTTTCTCCAACACGGAGTTTCTCCAGCACGGAGTTTGTCAAGCACGGAGTTTCTCCAGCACGGAGTTTCTCCAACACGGAGTTTCTCAAGCACGGAGTTTCTCCAGCATGGAGTTCCTCCAACACGGAGCTTCTTAAACACGAAGTTTCTCCAGCACGAAGTTTCTCCAACACGGAGTTTCTCCAACACGGAATTTCTTAAACACGGAGTTTCTCCAGCACGGAGACTCTCCAGCAAGCAGTTTCTCCAGCACAGAGTTTCTGAAGCACGGAGATTCTCCAGCACTGAGTTTCTCCAGCACAGATTTTCTCCAGCATGGAGTTTCTCCAGCACGGAGTTTCTCCACACGGAGTTTCTCCAGCACGAAGTTTCTCCAAAACAGAGTTTCTCCAACACGGAGTTTCTCCAACACGAAGTTTCTCCGGCGCGGAGTTTCTCCAGCGCGGAGTTTCTCCAGCACGCAGTTTCTCCAACGCAGAGTTTCTCCAAAGCGGAGTTTCTCCAGAGCGGAGTTTCTCTAGCGCGGAGTTTCTAAAGCGCGGAGTTTCTCCAGCTCGGAGTTTCTCCAACACGGAGTTTCTCCAGCACGGAGTTTCACCAGCGCGGAGTTTCCCAACGAGGTGTTTCTCCAACGCGGAGTTCTCCAACGCAGAGTTTCTCCAACGCAGAGTTTCTCCAACGCCGAGTTTCTTATAAACAGAGTTTCTCCAGCACGGAGTTTCTCTAGCACGGAGATTCTCCAGCACGGAGTTTCTCCTGCACGAAATTTCTCCAACACGGAGTTTCTCCAACACGGAGTTTCTCCAGCACGGAGTTTGTCCAGCACGGAGTTTCTCCAGCACGGAGTTTCTCCAACACGGAGTTTCTCCAACACGAAGTTTCTCCGGCGCGGAGTTTCTCCAGCGCGGAGTTTCTCCAGCACACAGTTTCTCCAACGCAGAGTTTCTCCAACGCAGTTTCTCCAACGCGGAGTTTCTCCAGCGCGGAGTTTCTCCAGCGCGGAGCTTCTCCAGAGCGGAGTTTCTCCAGCACGGAGTTTCTCCAGCACGGAGTTTCTAAAGCGCGGAGTTTCTCCAGCTCGGAGTTTCTCCAACACGGAGTTTCTCCAGCGCGGAGTTTCCCAACGCGGAGTTTCTCCAACGCGGACTTTCTCCAACGCAGAGTTTCTCCAACGCAGAGTTTCTCCAACGCAGAGCTTCTCATACACAGAGTTTGTCCAGCTCGGAGTTTCTCCAGCGCGGAGTTTCTCCTGCGCGGAGCTTCTCCAGCGCGGAGTTTCTCCAGCACGGAGTTTCTCCAGCACGTAGTTTTTCCAGCGCGGAGTTCCTCCAGTGCGGAATTTCTCCAGCACACAGTTTCTCCAACGCAGTTTCTCCAACGCAGTTTCTCCAACACGTAGTTTCTCCAACAGGGAGTTTCTCCAGCACGGAGTTTGTCCAGCACGGAGTTTGTCCAGCACGGAGTTTGTCCAACACGGAGTTTGTCCAACACGGAGTTTCTCAAACACGAAGTTTCTCCAGCACGAAGTTTCTCAAACACGAAGTTTCTCCAACACGGAGTTTCTCCAACACAAAGTTTCTCAAACACGGAGTTTCTCCAGCACGGAGATTCTCCAGCAAGGAGTTTCTCCAGCACGGAGTTTCTCTAGCACGGGCTTTCTCTAGCACGAATTTTCTCCAGCACGGAGTTTCTCCAACAGGAAGTTTCTCCAGCGCGGAGTTTCTCCAACGCAGAGTTTCTCCAACACAGAGTTTCTCCAGCACGGATTTTGCCAGCACGGATTTTGTCCAGCACGAAGTTTCTCCAGCACGAAGTTTCTCCAGCATGGAGTTTCTCCAACACGGAGTTTCTCCAGCACGGAGTTTCTCCAGCACGCAGTTTCTCCAGCGCGGAGTTTCTCCAGCGTGGAGTTTCTCCAACGCGGAGTTTCTCCAGAGCAGAGTTTCTCTAGCGCGGAGTTTCTAAAGCGCGGAGTTTCTCCAGCTCGGAGTTTCTCCAGCACGGAGTTTCACCAGCGCGGAGTTTCCCAACGCGGAGTTTCTCCAACGCGGAGTTTCTCCAACGCAGAGTTTCTCCAACGCAGAGTTTCTCCAACGCAGAGTTTATTATAAACAGAGTTTCACCAGCGCGGAGTTTCCCAACGCGGAGTTTCTCCAACGCAGAGTTTCTCCAACGCAGAGTTTCTTATAAACAGAGTTTCTCCAGCACGGAGTTTCACCAGCGCGGAGTTTCTCCAGGTCGGAGTTTCTCCAACACGGAGTATCTCCAGCACGGAGTTTAACCAGCGCGGAGTTTCCCAACGCGGAGTTTCTCCAACGCGGAGTTTCTCCAACGCAGAGTTTCTCCAACGCAGAGTTTCTCCAACGCAGAGTTTCTTATAAACAGAGTTTCTCCAGCACGCAGTTTCTCCAGCACGGAGATTCTCCAGCACGGAGTTTCTCCTGCACGAAGTTTCTCCAACACGGAGTTTCTCCAACACGGAGTTTCTCCAGCACGGAGTTTGTCAAGCACGGAGTTTCTCCAACACAGAGCTCCTCATACACAGAGTTTATCCAGCACGGTGTTTCTCCAGCGCGGAGTTTCTCCAACGCGGCATTTCTCCAGCACGGAGTTTCTCAAGCACGGAGTTTCTCCAGAATGGAGTTCCTCCAACACGGAGTTTCTCTAACACGGAGTTTCTCCAGCACAGAGTTTCTCAAGCATGGAGTTTCTCCAGCACACAGTTTCTCCAACGCAGAGTTTCTCCAACGCAGTTTCTCCAACACGTAGTTTCTCCAACAGGGAGTTTCTCCAGCACGGAGTTTGTCCAGCACGGAGTTTGTCCAGCACGGAGTTTGTCCAACACAGAGTTTGTCCAACACGGAGTTTCTCAAACACGAAGTTTCTCCAGCACGAAGTTTCTCAAACACGAAGTTTCTCCAACACGGAGTTTCTCCAACACAAAGTTTCTCAAACACGGAGTTTCTCCAGCACGGAGATTCTCCAGCAAGGAGTTTCTCCAGCACGGAGTTTCTCTAGCACGGGCTTTCCCCAGCACGGATTTTCTCCAGCACGGAGTTTCTCCAGCACGGAGTTTCTCCAACAGGAAGTTTCTCCAGCGCGGAGTTTCTCCAACGCAGAGTTTCTCCAACACAGAGTTTCTACAGCACGGATTTTGTCCAGCACGGAGTTTCTCCAGCACGGAGTTTCTCCAGCATGGAGTTTCTCCAACACAGAGTTTCTCCAGAGCGGAGTTTCTCTAGCGCGGAGTTTCTAAAGCGCGGAGTTTCTCCAGCTCGGAGTTTCTCCAACACGGAGTTTCTCCAGCACGGAGTTTCACCAGCGCGGAGTTTCCCAACGAGGTGTTTCTCCAACGCGGAGTTCTCCAACGCAGAGTTTCTCCAACGCAGAGTTTCTCCAACGCCGAGTTTCTTATAAACAGAGTTTCTCCAGCACGGAGTTTCTCTAGCACGGAGATTCTCCAGCACGGAGTTTCTCCTGCACGAAATTTCTCCAACACGGAGTTTCTCCAACACGGAGTTTCTCCAGCACGGAGTTTGTCCAGCACGGAGTTTCTCCAGCACGGAGTTTCTCCAACACGGAGTTTCTCCAACACGAAGTTTCTCCGGCGCGGAGTTTCTCCAGCGCGGAGTTTCTCCAGCACACAGTTTCTCCAACGCAGAGTTTCTCCAACGCAGTTTCTCCAACGCGGAGTTTCTCCAGCGCGGAGTTTCTCCAGCGCGGAGCTTCTCCAGAGCGGAGTTTCTCCAGCACGGAGTTTCTCCAGCACGGAGTTTCTAAAGCGCGGAGTTTCTCCAGCTCGGAGTTTCTCCAACACGGAGTTTCTCCAGCGCGGAGTTTCCCAACGCGGAGTTTCTCCAACGCGGACTTTCTCCAACGCAGAGTTTCTCCAACGCAGAGTTTCTCCAACGCAGAGCTTCTCATACACAGAGTTTGTCCAGCTCGGAGTTTCTCCAGCGCGGAGTTTCTCCTGCGCGGAGCTTCTCCAGCGCGGAGTTTCTCCAGCACGGAGTTTCTCCAGCACGTAGTTTTTCCAGCGCGGAGTTCCTCCAGTGCGGAATTTCTCCAGCACACAGTTTCTCCAACGCAGTTTCTCCAACGCAGTTTCTCCAACACGTAGTTTCTCCAACAGGGAGTTTCTCCAGCACGGAGTTTGTCCAGCACGGAGTTTGTCCAGCACGGAGTTTGTCCAACACGGAGTTTGTCCAACACGGAGTTTCTCAAACACGAAGTTTCTCCAGCACGAAGTTTCTCAAACACGAAGTTTCTCCAACACGGAGTTTCTCCAACACAAAGTTTCTCAAACACGGAGTTTCTCCAGCACGGAGATTCTCCAGCAAGGAGTTTCTCCAGCACGGAGTTTCTCTAGCACGGGCTTTCTCTAGCACGGATTTTCTCCAGCACGGAGTTTCTCCAACAGGAAGTTTCTCCAGCGCGGAGTTTCTCCAACGCAGAGTTTCTCCAACACAGAGTTTCTCCAGCACGGATTTTGTCCAGCACGAAGTTTCTCCAGCACGAAGTTTCTCCAGCATGGAGTTTCTCCAACACGGAGTTTCTCCAGCACGGAGTTTCTCCAGCACGGAGTTTCTCCAGCACGCAGTTTCTCCAGCGCGGAGTTTCTCCAGCGTGGAGTTTCTCCAACGCGGAGTTTCTCCAGAGCAGAGTTTCTCTAGCGCGGAGTTTCTAAAGCGCGGAGTTTCTCCAGCTCGGAGTTTCTCCAGCACGGAGTTTCACCAGCGCGGAGTTTCCCAACGCGGAGTTTCTCCAACGCGGAGTTTCTCCAACGCAGAGTTTCTCCAACGCAGAGTTTCTTATAAACAGAGTTTCTCCAGCACGGAGTTTCACCAGCGCGGAGTTTCTCCAGGTCGGAGTTTCTCCAACACGGAGTATCTCCAGCACGGAGTTTAACCAGCGCGGAGTTTCCCAACGCGGAGTTTCTCCAACGCGGAGTTTCTCCAACGCAGAGTTTCTCCAACGCAGAGTTTCTCCAACGCAGAGTTTCTTATAAACAGAGTTTCTCCAGCACGCAGTTTCTCCAGCACGGAGATTCTCCAGCACGGAGTTTCTCCTGCACGAAGTTTCTCCAACACGGAGTTTCTCCAACACGGAGTTTCTCCAGCACGGAGTTTGTCAAGCACGGAGTTTCTCCAACACAGAGCTCCTCATACACAGAGTTTATCCAGCACGGTGTTTCTCCAGCGCGGAGTTTCTCCAACGCGGCATTTCTCCAGCACGGAGTTTCTCAAGCACGGAGTTTCTCCAGAATGGAGTTCCTCCAACACGGAGTTTCTCTAACACGGAGTTTCTCCAGCACAGAGTTTCTCAAGCATGGAGTTTCTCCAGCACACAGTTTCTCCAACGCAGAGTTTCTCCAACGCAGTTTCTCCAACACGTAGTTTCTCCAACAGGGAGTTTCTCCAGCACGGAGTTTGTCCAGCACGGAGTTTGTCCAGCACGGAGTTTGTCCAACACAGAGTTTGTCCAACACGGAGTTTCTCAAACACGAAGTTTCTCCAGCACGAAGTTTCTCAAACACGAAGTTTCTCCAACACGGAGTTTCTCCAACACAAAGTTTCTCAAACACGGAGTTTCTCCAGCACGGAGATTCTCCAGCAAGGAGTTTCTCCAGCACGGAGTTTCTCTAGCACGGGCTTTCCCCAGCACGGATTTTCTCCAGCACGGAGTTTCTCCAGCACGGAGTTTCTCCAACAGGAAGTTTCTCCAGCGCGGAGTTTCTCCAACGCAGAGTTTCTCCAACACAGAGTTTCTACAGCACGGATTTTGTCCAGCACGGAGTTTCTCCAGCACGGAGTTTCTCCAGCATGGAGTTTCTCCAACACGGAGTTTCTCCAGCACGGAGTTTCTCCAGCACGGAGTTTCTCCAGCACGTAGTTTCTCCAGCGCGGAGTTTCTCCAGCGTGGAGTTTCTCCAACGCGGAGTTTCTCCAGAGCAGAGTTTCTCTAGCGCGGAGTTTCTAAAGCGCGGAGTTTCTCCAGCACGCAGTTTCACCAGCGCGGAGTTTCCCAACGCGGAGTTTCTCGAAGGCGGAGTTTCCCAACGCAGAGTTTCTCCAACGCAGAGTTTCTCCAACGCAGAGTTTCTTATAAACAGTTTCACCAGCGCGGAGTTTCCCAACGCGGAGTTTCTCCAACGCGGAGTTTCTCCAACGCAGAGTTTCTCCAACGCAGAGTTTCTCCAACGCGGAGTTTCTCAAGCACGGAGTTTCTCCAGAATGGAGTTCCTCCAACACGGAGTTTCTCTAACACGGAGTTTCTCCAGCACAGAGTTTCTCAAGCATGGAGTTTCTCCAGCATGGAGTTTCTCCAACGCGGACTTTCTCCAACGCGGAGTTTCTCCAAAACGGAGTTTCTCCAACACGGAGTTTTTCCAACACGAAGTTTCTCCAGCGCGGAGTTTCTCCTGCGCAGAGTTTCTCCAGCACACAGTTTCTCCAACGCAGAGTTTCTCCAACGCAGTTTCTCCAACACGTAGTTTCTCCAACAGGGAGTTTCTCCAGCACGGAGTTTGTCCAGCACGGAGTTTGTCCAGCACGGAGTTTGTCCAACACGGAGTTTGTCCAACACGGAGTTTCTCAAACACGAAGTTTCTCCAGCACGAAGTTTCTCAAACACGAAGTTTCTCCAACACGGAGTTTCTCCAACACAAAGTTTCTCAAACACGGAGTTTCTCCAGCACGGAGATTCTCCAGCAAGGAGTTTCTCCAGCACGGACTTTCTCTAGCACGGGCTTTCTCCAGCACGGATTTTTTCCAGCACGGAGTTTCTCCAGCACGGAGTTTCTCCAACAGGAAGTTTCTCCAGCGCGGAGTTTCTCCAACGCAGAGTTTCTCCAACACAGAGTTTCTCCAGCACGGATTTTGTCCAGCACGGAGTTTCTCCAGCACGGAGTTTCTCCAGCATGGAGTTTCTCCAACACGGAGTTTCTCCAGCACGGAGTTTCTTCAGCACTGAGTTTCTCCAGCACGTAGTTTCTCCAGCGCGGAGTTTCTCCAGCGTGGAGTTTCTCCAACGCGGAGTTTCTCCAGAGCAGAGTTTCTCTAGCGCGGAGTTTCTAAAGCGCGGAGTTTCTCCAGCTCGGAGTTTCTCCAGCACGGAGTTTCACCAGCGCGGAGTTTCCCAACGCGGAGTTTCTCCAACGCGGAGTTTCTCCAACGCAGAGTTTCTCCAACGCAGAGTTTCTCCAACGCAGAGTTTCTTATAAACAGAGTTTCACCAGCGCGGAGTTTCCCAACGCGGAGTTTCTCCAACGCGGAGTTTCTCCAACGCAGAGTTTCTCCAACGCAGAATTTCTCCAACGCAGAGTTTCTTATAAACAGAGTTTCTCCAGCACGGAGTTTCACCAGCGCGGAGTTTCTCCAGGTCGGAGTTTCTCCAACACGGAGTTTCTCCAGCACGGAGTTTAACCAGCGCGGAGTTTCCCAACGCGGAGTTTCTCCAACGCGGAATTTCTCCAACGCAGAGTTTCTCCAACGCAGAGTTTCTCCAACGCAGAGTTTCTTATAAACAGAGTTTCTCCAGCACGCAGTTTCTCCAGCACGGAGATTCTCCAGCACGGAGTTTCTCCTGCACGAAGTTTCTCCAACACGGAGTTTCTCCAACACGGAGTTTCTCCAGCACGGAGTTTGTCAAGCACGGAGTTTCTCCAGCACGGAGTTTCTCCAACACGGAGTTTCTCAAGCACGGAGTTTCTCCAGCATGGAGTTCCTCCAACACGGAGCTTCTTAAACACGAAGTTTCTCCAGCACGAAGTTTCTCCAACACGGAGTTTCTCCAACACGGAATTTCTTAAACACGGAGTTTCTCCAGCACGGAGACTCTCCAGCAAGCAGTTTCTCCAGCACAGAGTTTCTGAAGCACGGAGATTATCCAGCACTGAGTTTCTCCAGCACAGATTTTCTCCAGCATGGAGTTTCTCCAGCACGGAGTTTCTCCACACGGAGTTTCTCCAGCACGAAGTTTCTCCAAAACAGAGTTTCTCCAACACGGAGTTTCTCCAACACGAAGTTTCTCCGGCGCGGAGTTTCTCCAGCGCGGAGTTTCTCCAGCACGCAGTTTCTCCAACGCAGAGTTTCTCCAAAGCGGAGTTTCTCCATAGCGGAGTTTCTCTAGCGCGGAGTTTCTAAAGCGCGGAGTTTCTCCAGCTCGGAGTTTCTCCAACACGGAGTTTCTCCAGCACGGAGTTTCACCAGCGCGGAGTTTCCCAACGCGGAGTTTCTCCAACGCGGAGTTCTCCAACGCAGAGTTTCTCCAACGCAGAGTTTCTCCAACGCCGAGTTTCTTATAAACAGAGTTTCTCCAGCACGGAGTTTCTCTAGCACGGAGATTCTCCAGCACGGAGTTTCTCCTGCACGAAATTTCTCCAACACGGAGTTTCTCCAACACGGAGTTTCTCCAGCACGGAGTTTGTCCAGCACGGAGTTTCTCCAGCACGGAGTTTCTCCAACACGGAGTTTCTCCAACACGAAGTTTCTCCGGCGCGGAGTTTCTCCAGCGCGGAGTTTCTCCAGCACACAGTTTCTCCAACGCAGAGTTTCTCCAACGCAGTTTCTCCAACGCGGAGTTTCTCCAGCGCGGAGTTTCTCCAGCGCGGAGCTTCTCCAGAGCGGAGTTTCTCCAGCACGGAGTTTCTCCAGCACGGAGTTTCTAAAGCGCGGAGTTTCTCCAGCTCGGAGTTTCTCCAACACGGAGTTTCTCCAGCGCGGAGTTTCCCAACGCGGAGTTTCTCCAACGCGGACTTTCTCCAACGCAGAGTTTCTCCAACGCAGAGTTTCTCCAACGCAGAGCTTCTCATACACAGAGTTTGTCCAGCTCGGAGTTTCTCCAGCGCGGAGTTTCTCCTGCGCGGAGCTTCTCCAGCGCGGAGTTTCTCCAGCACGGAGTTTCTCCAGCACGTAGTTTTTCCAGCGCGGAGTTCCTCCAGTGCGGAATTTCTCCAGCACACAGTTTCTCCAACGCAGTTTCTCCAACGCAGTTTCTCCAACACGTAGTTTCTCCAACAGGGAGTTTCTCCAGCACGAAGTTTGTCCTGCACGGAGTTTGTCCAGCACGGAGTTTGTCCAACACGGAGTTTGTCCAACACGGAGTTTCTCAAACACGAAGTTTCTCCAGCACGAAGTTTCTCCAACACGGAGTTTCTCCAGCACGGAGTTTAACCAGCGCGGAGTTTCCCAACGCGGAGTTTCTCCAACGCGGAGTTTCTCCAATGCAGAGTTTCTCCAACGCAGAGTTTCTTATAAACAGAGTTTCTCCAGCACGCAGTTTATCCAGCACGGAGATTCTCCAGCACGGAGTTTCTCCTGCACGAAGTTTCTCCAACACGGAGTTTCTCCAACACGGAGTTTCTCCAGCACGGAGTTTCTCAAGCACGGAGTTTCTCCAGCACGGAGTTTCTCCAACACGGAGTTTCTCAAGCACGGAGTTTCTCCAGCATGGAGTTCCTCCAACACGGAGCTTCTTAAACACGAAGTTTCTCCAGCACGAAGTTTCTCCAACACGGAGTTTCTCCAACACGGAATTTCTTAAACACGGAGTTTCTCCAGCACGGAGACTCTCCAGCAAGCAGTTTCTCCAGCACAGAGTTTCTGAAGCACGGAGTTTCTCCAGCACTGAGTTTCTCCAGCACAGATTTTCTCCAGCATGGAGTTTCTCCAGCACGGAGTTTCTCCACACGGAGTTTCTCCAGCACGAAGTTTCTCCAAAACAGAGTTTCTCCAACACGGAGTTTCTCCAACACAAAGTTTCTCTGGTGCGGAGTTTCTCCAGCGCGGAGTTTCTCCAGCACGCAGTTTCTCCAACGCAGAGTTTCTCCAGCACGCAGTTTCCCCAGCGCGGAGTTTCTCCAGAGCGGAGTTTCTCTAGCGCGGAGTTTCTAAAGCGCGGAGTTTCTCCAGCTCGGAGTTTCTCCAACACGGAGTTTCTCCAGCACGGAGTTTCACCAGCGCGGAGTTTCCCAACGCGGAGTTTCTCCAACGCGGAGTTTCTCCAACACAGAGTTTCTCCAACGCAGAGTTTCTCCAACGCCGAGTTTCTTATAAACAGAGTTTCTCCAGCACGGAGTTTCTCTAGCACGGAGATTCTCCAGCACGGAGTTTCTCCTGCACGAAGTTTCTCCAACACGGAGTTTCTCCAACACGGAGTTTCTCCAGCACGGAGTTTGTCCAGCACGGAGTTTCTCCAGCACGGAGTTTCTCCAACACAGAGTTTGTCCAACACGGAGTTTCTCAAACACGAAGTTTCTCCAGCACGAAGTTCCTCCAACACGGAGTTTCTCCAACACGAAGTTTCTCCGGCGCGGAGCTTCTCTAGCGCGGAGTTTCTCCAGCACACAGTTTCTCCAACGCAGAGTTTCTCCAACGCAGTTTCTCCAACGCGGAGTTTCTCCAGCGCGGAGTTTCTCCAGCGCGGAGCTTCTCCAGAGCGGAGTTTCTCCAGCACGAAGTTTCTCCAGCACGGATTTTCTAAAGCGCGGAGTTTCTCCAGCTCGGAGTTTCTCCTACACGGAGTTTCTCCAGCGCGGAGTTTCCCAACGCGGAGTTTCTCCAACGCGGACTTTCTCCAACGCAGAGTTTCTCCAACGCAGAGTTTCTCCAACGTAGAGCTTCTCATACACAGAGTTTGTCCAGCTCGGAGTTTCTCCAGCGCGGAGTTTCTCCTGCGCGGAGCTTCTCCAGCGCGCAGTTTCTCCAGCACGGAGTTTCTCCAGCACGTAGTTTTTCCAGCGCGGAGTTCCTCCAGTGCGGAATTTCTCCAACGCGGAGTTTCTCCAGCGCGGAGTTTCTCCAACGCGGAGTTTCTCCAAAGCCGTGTTTCTCCAGCGCGGAGTTTCTTGAGCGCGGAGTTTCTTAAGCGCGGAGTTTGTCCAGCTCGGAGTTTCTTCAACACGGAGTTTCTCCAGCATGGAGTTTCTCCAGCGCGGAGTTTCCCAACGCGGAGTTTCTCCAACGCGGAGTTTCTCCAACGCAGAGTTTCTCCAACGCAGAGTTTCTCCAACACAGAGCTTCTCATACACAGAGTTTATCCAGCACGGTGTTTCTCCACCGCGGAGTTTCTCCAACGCGGAGTTTCTCCAGCACGGAGTTTCTCAAGCACGGAGTTTCTCCAGCATGGAGTTCCTCCAACACGGAGTTTCTCCAACACGGAGTTTCTCCAGCACAGAGTTTCTCAAGCATGGAGTTTTTCCAGCATGGAGTTTCTCCAACGCGGACTTTCTCCAACACGGAGTTTCTCCAACACGAAGTTTCTCCAGCGCGGAGTTTCTCCTGCGCGGAGTTTCTCCAGCACACAGTTTCTCCAACGCAGTTTCTCCAACGCAGTTTCTCCAACACGTAGTTTCTCCAACAGGGAGTTTCTCCAGCACGGAGTTTGTCCAGCACGGAGTTTGTCCAGCACGGAGTTTGTCCAACACGGAGTTTGTCCAACACGAAGTTTCTCAAACACGAAGTTTCTCCAGCACGAAGTTTCTCAAACACGAAGTTTCTCCAACACGGAGTTTCTCCAACACAAAGTTTCTCAAACACGGAGTTTCTCCAGCACGGAGATTCTCCAGCAAGGAGTTTCTCCAGCACGGAGTTTCTCTAGCACGGGCTTTCTCCAGCACGGATTTTCTCCAGCACGGAGTTTCTCCAGCACGGAGTTTCTCCAACAGGAAGTTTCTCCAGCGCGGAGTTTCTCCAACGCAGAGTTTCTCCAACACAGAGTTTCTCCAGCACGGATTTTGTCCAGCACGAAGTTTCTCCAGCACGGAGTTTCTCCAGCACGGAGTTTCTAAAGCGCGGAGTTTCTCCAGCTTGGAGTTTCTCCAACACGGAGTTTCTCCAGCGCGGAGTTTCCCAACGCGGAGTTTCTCCAACGCGGACTTTCTCCAACGCAGAGTTTCTCCAACGCAGAGTTTCTCCAGCACGTAGTTTTTCCAGCGCGGAGTTCCTCCAGCGCGGAATTTCTCCAACGCGGAGTTTCTCCAGCGCGGAGTTTCTCCAACGCGGAGTTTCTCCAAAGCCGAGTTTCTCCAGCGCGGAATTTCTTGAGCGCGGAGTTTCTTAAGCGCGGAGTTTGTACAGCTCGGAGTTTCTTCAACACGGAGTTTCTCCAGCATGGAGTTTCTCCAGCGCGGAGTTTCCCAACGCGGAGTTTCTCCAACGCGGAGTTTCTCCAACGCAGAGTTTCTCCAACACAGAGCTTCTCATACACAGAGTTTATCCAGCACGGTGTTTCTCCAGCGCGGAGTTTCTCCAACGCGGAGTTTCTCAAGCACGGAGTTTCTCCAGAATGGAGTTCCTCCAACACGGAGTTTCTCTAACACGGAGTTTCTCCAGCACAGAGTTTCTCAAGCATGGAGTTTCTCCAACGCGGACTTTCTCCAACGCGGAGTTTCTCCAAAACGGAGTTTCTCCAACACGGAGTTTTTCCAACACGAAGTTTCTCCAGCGCGGAGTTTCTCCTGCGCAGAGTTTCTCCAGCACACAGTTTCTCCAACGCAGAGTTTCTCCAACGCAGTTTCTCCAACACGTAGTTTCTCCAACAGGGAGTTTCTCCAGCACGGAGTTTGTCCAGCACGGAGTTTGTCCAGCACGGAGTTTGTCCAACACGGAGTTTGTCCAACACGGAGTTTCTCAAACACGAAGTTTCTCCAGCACGAAGTTTCTCAAACACGAAGTTTCTCCAACACGGAGTTTCTCCAACACAAAGTTTCTCAAACACGGAGTTTCTCCAGCACGGAGATTCTCCAGCAAGGAGTTTCTCCAGCACGGACTTTCTCTAGCACGGGCTTTCTCCAGCACGGATTTTTTCCAGCACGGAGTTTCTCCAGCACGGAGTTTCTCCAACAGGAAGTTTCTCCAGCGCGGAGTTTCTCCAACGCAGAGTTTCTCCAACACAGAGTTTCTCCAGCACGGATTTTGTCCAGCACGGAGTTTCTCCAGCACGGAGTTTCTCCAGCATGGAGTTTCTCCAACACGGAGTTTCTCCAGCACGGAGTTTCTTCAGCACGGAGTTTCTCCAGCACGTAGTTTCTCCAGCGCGGAGTTTCTCCAGCGTGGAGTTTCTCCAACGCGGAGTTTCTCCAGAGCAGAGTTTCTCTAGCGCGGAGTTTCTAAAGCGCGGAGTTTCTCCAGCTCGGAGTTTCTCCAGCACGGAGTTTCACCAGCGCGGAGTTTCCCAACGCGGAGTTTCTCCAACGCGGAGTTTCTCCAACGCAGAGTTTCTCCAACGCAGAGTTTCTCCAACGCAGAGTTTCTTATAAACAGAGTTTCACCAGCGCGGAGTTTCCCAACGCGGAGTTTCTCCAACGCGGAGTTTCTCCAACGCAGAGTTTCTCCAACGCAGAATTTCTCCAACGCAGAGTTTCTTATAAACAGAGTTTCTCCAGCACGGAGTTTCACCAGCGCGGAGTTTCTCCAGGTCGGAGTTTCTCCAACACGGAGTTTCTCCAGCACGGAGTTTAACCAGCGCGGAGTTTCCCAACGCGGAGTTTCTCCAACGCGGAATTTCTCCAACGCAGAGTTTCTCCAACGCAGAGTTTCTCCAACGCAGAGTTTCTTATAAACAGAGTTTCTCCAGCACGCAGTTTCTCCAGCACGGAGATTCTCCAGCACGGAGTTTCTCCTGCACGAAGTTTCTCCAACACGGAGTTTCTCCAACACGGAGTTTCTCCAGCACGGAGTTTGTCAAGCACGGAGTTTCTCCAGCACGGAGTTTCTCCAACACGGAGTTTCTCAAGCACGGAGTTTCTCCAGCATGGAGTTCCTCCAACACGGAGCTTCTTAAACACGAAGTTTCTCCAGCACGAAGTTTCTCCAACACGGAGTTTCTCCAACACGGAATTTCTTAAACACGGAGTTTCTCCAGCACGGAGACTCTCCAGCAAGCAGTTTCTCCAGCACAGAGTTTCTGAAGCACGGAGATTCTCCAGCACTGAGTTTCTCCAGCACAGATTTTCTCCAGCATGGAGTTTCTCCAGCACGGAGTTTCTCCACACGGAGTTTCTCCAGCGCGGAGTTTCTCCAGCACGCAGTTTCTCCAACGCAGAGTTTCTCCAAAGCGGAGTTTCTCCAGAGCGGAGTTTCTCTAGCGCGGAGTTTCTAAAGCGCGGAGTTTCTCCAGCTCGGAGTTTCTCCAACACGGAGTTTCTCCAGCACGGAGTTTCACCAGCGCGGAGTTTCCCAACGAGGTGTTTCTCCAACGCGGAGTTCTCCAACGCAGAGTTTCTCCAACGCAGAGTTTCTCCAACGCCGAGTTTCTTATAAACAGAGTTTCTCCAGCACGGAGTTTCTCTAGCACGGAGATTCTCCAGCACGGAGTTTCTCCTGCACGAAATTTCTCCAACACGGAGTTTCTCCAACACGGAGTTTCTCCAGCACGGAGTTTGTCCAGCACGGAGTTTCTCCAGCACGGAGTTTCTCCAACACGGAGTTTCTCCAACACGAAGTTTCTCCGGCGCGGAGTTTCTCCAGCGCGGAGTTTCTCCAGCACACAGTTTCTCCAACGCAGAGTTTCTCCAACGCAGTTTCTCCAACGCGGAGTTTCTCCAGCGCGGAGTTTCTCCAGCGCGGAGCTTCTCCAGAGCGGAGTTTCTCCAGCACGGAGTTTCTCCAGCACGGAGTTTCTAAAGCGCGGAGTTTCTCCAGCTCGGAGTTTCTCCAACACGGAGTTTCTCCAGCGCGGAGTTTCCCAACGCGGAGTTTCTCCAACGCGGACTTTCTCCAACGCAGAGTTTCTCCAACGCAGAGTTTCTCCAACGCAGAGCTTCTCATACACAGAGTTTGTCCAGCTCGGAGTTTCTCCAGCGCGGAGTTTCTCCTGCGCGGAGCTTCTCCAGCGCGGAGTTTCTCCAGCACGGAGTTTCTCCAGCACGTAGTTTTTCCAGCGCGGAGTTCCTCCAGTGCGGAATTTCTCCAGCACACAGTTTCTCCATCGCAGTTTCTCCAACGCAGTTTCTCCAACACGTAGTTTCTCCAACAGGGAGTTTCTCCAGCACGGAGTTTGTCCAGCACGGAGTTTGTCCAGCACGGAGTTTGTCCAACACGGAGTTTGTCCAACACGGAGTTTCTCAAACACGAAGTTTCTCCAGCACGAAGTTTCTCAAACACGAAGTTTCTCCAACACGGAGTTTCTCCAACACAAAGTTTCTCAAACACGGAGTTTCTCCAGCACGGAGATTCTCCAGCAAGGAGTTTCTCCAGCACGGAGTTTCTCTAGCACGGGCTTTCTCTAGCACGGATTTTCTCCAGCACGGAGTTTCTCCAACAGGAAGTTTCTCCAGCGCGGAGTTTCTCCAACGCAGAGTTTCTCCAACACAGAGTTTCTCCAGCACGGATTTTGTCCAGCACGAAGTTTCTCCAGCACGAAGTTTCTCCAGCATGGAGTTTCTCCAACACGGAGTTTCTCCAGCACGGAGTTTCTCCAGCACGGAGTTTCTCCAGCACGCAGTTTCTCCAGCGCGGAGTTTCTCCAACGCGGAGTTTCTCCAGAGCAGAGTTTCTCTAGCGCGGAGTTTCTAAAGCGCGGAGTTTCTCCAGCTCGGAGTTTCTCCAGCACGGAGTTTCACCAGCGCGGAGTTTCCCAACGCGGAGTTTCTCCAACGCGGAGTTTCTCCAACGCAGAGTTTCTCCAACGCAGAGTTTCTCCAACGCAGAGTTTATTATAAACAGAGTTTCACCAGCGCGGAGTTTCCCAACGCGGAGTTTCTCCAACGCAGAGTTTCTCCAACGCAGAGTTTCTTATAAACAGAGTTTCTCCAGCACGGAGTTTCACCAGCGCGGAGTTTCTCCAGGTCGGAGTTTCTCCAACACGGAGTATCTCCAGCACGGAGTTTAACCAGCGCGGAGTTTCCCAACGCGGAGTTTCTCCAACGCGGAGTTTCTCCAACGCAGAGTTTCTCCAACGCAGAGTTTCTCCAACGCAGAGTTTCTTATAAACAGAGTTTCTCCAGCACGCAGTTTCTCCAGCACGGAGATTCTCCAGCACGGAGTTTCTCCTGCACGAAGTTTCTCCAACACGGAGTTTCTCCAACACGGAGTTTCTCCAGCACGGAGTTTGTCAAGCACGGAGTTTCTCCAACACAGAGCTCCTCATACACAGAGTTTATCCAGCACGGTGTTTCTCCAGCGCGGAGTTTCTCCAACGCGGCATTTCTCCAGCACGGAGTTTCTCAAGCACGGAGTTTCTCCAGAATGGAGTTCCTCCAACACGGAGTTTCTCTAACACGGAGTTTCTCCAGCACAGAGTTTCTCAAGCATGGAGTTTCTCCAGCACACAGTTTCTCCAACGCAGAGTTTCTCCAACGCAGTTTCTCCAACACGTAGTTTCTCCAACAGGGAGTTTCTCCAGCACGGAGTTTGTCCAGCACGGAGTTTGTCCAGCACGGAGTTTGTCCAACACAGAGTTTGTCCAACACGGAGTTTCTCAAACACGAAGTTTCTCCAGCACGAAGTTTCTCAAACACGAAGTTTCTCCAACACGGAGTTTCTCCAACACAAAGTTTCTCAAACACGGAGTTTCTCCAGCACGGAGATTCTCCAGCAAGGAGTTTCTCCAGCACGGAGTTTCTCTAGCACGGGCTTTCCCCAGCACGGATTTTCTCCAGCACGGAGTTTCTCCAGCACGGAGTTTCTCCAACAGGAAGTTTCTCCAGCGCGGAGTTTCTCCAACGCAGAGTTTCTCCAACACAGAGTTTCTACAGCACGGATTTTGTCCAGCACGGAGTTTCTCCAACACGGAGTTTCTCCAGCATGGAGTTTCTCCAACACGGAGTTTCTCCAGAGCGGAGTTTCTCTAGCGCGGAGTTTCTAAAGCGCGGAGTTTCTCCAGCTCGGAGTTTCTCCAACACGGAGTTTCTCCAGCACGGAGTTTCACCAGCGCGGAGTTTCCCAACGAGGTGTTTCTCCAACGCGGAGTTCTCCAACGCAGAGTTTCTCCAACGCAGAGTTTCTCCAACGCCGAGTTTCTTATAAACAGATTTTCTCCAGCACGGAGTTTCTCTAGCACGGAGATTCTCCAGCACGGAGTTTCTCCTGCACGAAATTTCTCCAACACGGAGTTTCTCCAACACGGAGTTTCTCCAGCACGGAGTTTGTCCAGCACGGAGTTTCTCCAGCTCGGAGTTTCTCCAGCACGGAGTTTCACCAGCGCGGAGTTTCCCAACGCGGAGTTTCTCCAACGCGGAGTTTCTCCAACGCAGAGTTTCTCCAACGCAGAGTTTCTCCAACGCAGAGTTTCTTATAAACAGAGTTTCACCAGCGCGGAGTTTCCCAACGCGGAGTTTCTCCAACGCGGAGTTTCTCCAACGCAGAGTTTCTCCAACGCAGAATTTCTCCAACGCAGAGTTTCTTATAAACAGAGTTTCTCCAGCACGGAGTTTCACCAGCGCGGAGTTTCTCCAGGTCGGAGTTTCTCCAACACGGAGTTTCTCCAGCACGGAGTTTAACCAGCGCGGAGTTTCCCAACGCGGAGTTTCTCCAACGCGGAATTTCTCCAACGCAGAGTTTCTCCAACGCAGAGTTTCTCCAACGCAGAGTTTCTTATAAACAGAGTTTCTCCAGCACGCAGTTTCTCCAGCACGGAGATTCTCCAGCACGGAGTTTCTCCTGCACGAAGTTTCTCCAACACGGAGTTTCTCCAACACGGAGTTTCTCCAGCACGGAGTTTGTCAAGCACGGAGTTTCTCCAGCACGGAGTTTCTCCAACACGGAGTTTCTCAAGCACGGAGTTTCTCCAGCATGGAGTTCCTCCAACACGGAGCTTCTTAAACACGAAGTTTCTCCAGCACGAAGTTTCTCCAACACGGAGTTTCTCCAACACGGAATTTCTTAAACACGGAGTTTCTCCAGCACGGAGACTCTCCAGCAAGCAGTTTCTCCAGCACAGAGTTTCTGAAGCACGGAGATTCTCCAGCACTGAGTTTCTCCAGCACAGATTTTCTCCAGCATGGAGTTTCTCCAGCACGGAGTTTCTCCACACGGAGTTTCTCCAGCACGAAGTTTCTCCAAAACAGAGTTTCTCCAACACGGAGTTTCTCCAACACGAAGTTTCTCCGGCGCGGAGTTTCTCCAGCGCGGAGTTTCTCCAGCACGCAGTTTCTCCAACGCAGAGTTTCTCCAAAGCGGAGTTTCTCCAGAGCGGAGTTTCTCTAGCGCGGAGTTTCTAAAGCGCGGAGTTTCTCCAGCTCGGAGTTTCTCCAACACGGAGTTTCTCCAGCACGGAGTTTCACCAGCGCGGAGTTTCCCAACGAGGTGTTTCTCCAACGCGGAGTTCTCCAACGCAGAGTTTCTCCAACGCAGAGTTTCTCCAACGCCGAGTTTCTTATAAACAGAGTTTCTCCAGCACGGAGTTTCTCTAGCACGGAGATTCTCCAGCACGGAGTTTCTCCTGCACGAAATTTCTCCAACACGGAGTTTCTCCAACACGGAGTTTCTCCAGCACGGAGTTTGTCCAGCACGGAGTTTCTCCAGCACGGAGTTTCTCCAACACGGAGTTTCTCCAACACGAAGTTTCTCCGGCGCGGAGTTTCTCCAGCGCGGAGTTTCTCCAGCACACAGTTTCTCCAACGCAGAGTTTCTCCAACGCAGTTTCTCCAACGCGGAGTTTCTCCAGCGCGGAGTTTCTCCAGCGCGGAGCTTCTCCAGAGCGGAGTTTCTCCAGCACGGAGTTTCTCCAGCACGGAGTTTCTAAAGCGCGGAGTTTCTCCAGCTCGGAGTTTCTCCAACACGGAGTTTCTCCAGCGCGGAGTTTCCCAACGCGGAGTTTCTCCAACGCGGACTTTCTCCAACGCAGAGTTTCTCCAACGCAGAGTTTCTCCAACGCAGAGCTTCTCATACACAGAGTTTGTCCAGCTCGGAGTTTCTCCAGCGCGGAGTTTCTCCTGCGCGGAGCTTCTCCAGCGCGGAGTTTCTCCAGCACGGAGTTTCTCCAGCACGTAGTTTTTCCAGCGCGGAGTTCCTCCAGTGCGGAATTTCTCCAGCACACAGTTTCTCCAACGCAGTTTCTCCAACGCAGTTTCTCCAACACGTAGTTTCTCCAACAGGGAGTTTCTCCAGCACGGAGTTTGTCCAGCACGGAGTTTGTCCAGCACGGAGTTTGTCCAACACGGAGTTTGTCCAACACGGAGTTTCTCAAACACGAAGTTTCTCCAGCACGAAGTTTCTCAAACACGAAGTTTCTCCAACACGGAGTTTCTCCAACACAAAGTTTCTCAAACACGGAGTTTCTCCAGCACGGAGATTCTCCAGCAAGGAGTTTCTCCAGCACGGAGTTTCTCTAGCACGGGCTTTCTCTAGCACGGATTTTCTCCAGCACGGAGTTTCTCCAACAGGAAGTTTCTCCAGCGCGGAGTTTCTCCAACGCAGAGTTTCTCCAACACAGAGTTTCTCCAGCACGGATTTTGTCCAGCACGAAGTTTCTCCAGCACGAAGTTTCTCCAGCATGGAGTTTCTCCAACACGGAGTTTCTCCAGCACGGAGTTTCTCCAGCACGGAGTTTCTCCAGCACGCAGTTTCTCCAGCGCGGAGTTTCTCCAGCGTGGAGTTTCTCCAACGCGGAGTTTCTCCAGAGCAGAGTTTCTCTAGCGCGGAGTTTCTAAAGCGCGGAGTTTCTCCAGCTCGGAGTTTCTCCAGCACGGAGTTTCACCAGCGCGGAGTTTCCCAACGCGGAGATTCTCCAACGCGGAGTTTCTCCAACGCAGAGTTTCTCCAACGCAGAGTTTCTCCAACGCAGAGTTTATTATAAACAGAGTTTCACCAGCGCGGAGTTTCCCAACGCGGAGTTTCTCCAACGCAGAGTTTCTCCAACGCAGAGTTTCTTATAAACAGAGTTTCTCCAGCACGGAGTTTCACCAGCGCGGAGTTTCTCCAGGTCGGAGTTTCTCCAACACGGAGTATCTCCAGCACGGAGTTTAACCAGCGCGGAGTTTCCCAACGCGGAGTTTCTCCAACGCGGAGTTTCTCCAACGCAGAGTTTCTCCAACGCAGAGTTTCTCCAACGCAGAGTTTCTTATAAACAGAGTTTCTCCAGCACGCAGTTTCTCCAGCACGGAGATTCTCCAGCACGGAGTTTCTCCTGCACGAAGTTTCTCCAACACGGAGTTTCTCCAACACGGAGTTTCTCCAGCACGGAGTTTGTCAAGCACGGAGTTTCTCCAACACAGAGCTCCTCATACACAGAGTTTATCCAGCACGGTGTTTCTCCAGCGCGGAGTTTCTCCAACGCGGCATTTCTCCAGCACGGAGTTTCTCAAGCACGGAGTTTCTCCAGAATGGAGTTCCTCCAACACGGAGTTTCTCTAACACGGAGTTTCTCCAGCACAGAGTTTCTCAAGCATGGAGTTTCTCCAGCACACAGTTTCTCCAACGCAGAGTTTCTCCAACGCAGTTTCTCCAACACGTAGTTTCTCCAACAGGGAGTTTCTCCAGCACGGAGTTTGTCCAGCACGGAGTTTGTCCAGCACGGAGTTTGTCCAACACAGAGTTTGTCCAACACGGAGTTTCTCAAACACGAAGTTTCTCCAGCACGAAGTTTCTCAAACACGAAGTTTCTCCAACACGGAGTTTCTCCAACACAAAGTTTCTCAAACACGGAGTTTCTCCAGCACGGAGATTCTCCAGCAAGGAGTTTCTCCAGCACGGAGTTTCTCTAGCACGGGCTTTCCCCAGCACGGATTTTCTCCAGCACGGAGTTTCTCCAGCACGGAGTTTCTCCAACAGGAAGTTTCTCCAGCGCGGAGTTTCTCCAACGCAGAGTTTCTCCAACACAGAGTTTCTACAGCACGGATTTTGTCCAGCACGGAGTTTCTCCAGCACGGAGTTTCTCCAGCATGGAGTTTCTCCAACACGGAGTTTCTCCAGAGCGGAGTTTCTCTAGCGCGGAGTTTCTAAAGCGCGGAGTTTCTCCAGCTCGGAGTTTCTCCAACACGGAGTTTCTCCAGCACGGAGTTTCACCAGCGCGGAGTTTCCCAACGAGGTGTTTCTCCAACGCGGAGTTCTCCAACGCAGAGTTTCTCCAACGCAGAGTTTCTCCAACGCCGAGTTTCTTATAAACAGAGTTTCTCCAGCACGGAGTTTCTCTAGCACGGAGATTCTCCAGCACGGAGTTTCTCCTGCACGAAATTTCTCCAACACGGAGTTTCTCCAACACGGAGTTTCTCCAGCACGGAGTTTGTCCAGCACGGAGTTTCTCCAGCACGGAGTTTCTCCAACACGGAGTTTCTCCAACACGAAGTTTCTCCGGCGCGGAGTTTCTCCAGCGCGGAGTTTCTCCAGCACACAGTTTCTCCAACGCAGAGTTTCTCCAACGCAGTTTCTCCAACGCGGAGTTTCTCCAGCGCGGAGTTTCTCCAGCGCGGAGCTTCTCCAGAGCGGAGTTTCTCCAGCACGGAGTTTCTCCAGCACGGAGTTTCTAAAGCGCGGAGTTTCTCCAGCTCGGAGTTTCTCCAACACGGAGTTTCTCCAGCGCGGAGTTTCCCAACGCGGAGTTTCTCCAACGCGGACTTTCTCCAACGCAGAGTTTCTCCAACGCAGAGTTTCTCCAACGCAGAGCTTCTCATACACAGAGTTTGTCCAGCTCGGAGTTTCTCCAGCGCGGAGTTTCTCCTGCGCGGAGCTTCTCCAGCGCGGAGTTTCTCCAGCACGGAGTTTCTCCAGCACGTAGTTTTTCCAGCGCGGAGTTCCTCCAGTGCGGAATTTCTCCAGCACACAGTTTCTCCAACGCAGTTTCTCCAACGCAGTTTCTCCAACACGTAGTTTCTCCAACAGGGAGTTTCTCCAGCACGGAGTTTGTCCAGCACGGAGTTTGTCCAGCACGGAGTTTGTCCAACACGGAGTTTGTCCAACACGGAGTTTCTCAAACACGAAGTTTCTCCAGCACGAAGTTTCTCAAACACGAAGTTTCTCCAACACGGAGTTTCTCCAACACAAAGTTTCTCAAACACGGAGTTTCTCCAGCACGGAGATTCTCCAGCAAGGAGTTTCTCCAGCACGGAGTTTCTCTAGCACGGGCTTTCTCTAGCACGGATTTTCTCCAGCACGGAGTTTCTCCAACAGGAAGTTTCTCCAGCGCGGAGTTTCTCCAACGCAGAGTTTCTCCAACACAGAGTTTCTCCAGCACGGATTTTGTCCAGCACGAAGTTTCTCCAGCACGAAGTTTCTCCAGCATGGAGTTTCTCCAACACGGAGTTTCTCCAGCACGGAGTTTCTCCAGCACGGAGTTTCTCCAGCACGCAGTTTCTCCAGCGCGGAGTTTCTCCAGCGTGGAGTTTCTCCAACGCGGAGTTTCTCCAGAGCAGAGTTTCTCTAGCGCGGAGTTTCTAAAGCGCGGAGTTTCTCCAGCTCGGAGTTTCTCCAGCACGGAGTTTCACCAGCGCGGAGTTTCCCAACGCGGAGTTTCTCCAACGCGGAGTTTCTCCAACGCAGAGTTTCTCCAACGCAGAGTTTCTTATAAACAGAGTTTCTCCAGCACGGAGTTTCACCAGCGCGGAGTTTCTCCAGGTCGGAGTTTCTCCAACACGGAGTATCTCCAGCACGGAGTTTAACCAGCGCGGAGTTTCCCAACGCGGAGTTTCTCCAACGCGGAGTTTCTCCAACGCAGAGTTTCTCCAACGCAGAGTTTCTCCAACGCAGAGTTTCTTATAAACAGAGTTTCTCCAGCACGCAGTTTCTCCAGCACGGAGATTCTCCAGCACGGAGTTTCTCCTGCACGAAGTTTCTCCAACACGGAGTTTCTCCAACACGGAGTTTCTCCAGCACGGAGTTTGTCAAGCACGGAGTTTCTCCAACACAGAGCTCCTCATACACAGAGTTTATCCAGCACGGTGTTTCTCCAGCGCGGAGTTTCTCCAACGCGGCATTTCTCCAGCACGGAGTTTCTCAAGCACGGAGTTTCTCCAGAATGGAGTTCCTCCAACACGGAGTTTCTCTAACACGGAGTTTCTCCAGCACAGAGTTTCTCAAGCATGGAGTTTCTCCAGCACACAGTTTCTCCAACGCAGAGTTTCTCCAACGCAGTTTCTCCAACACGTAGTTTCTCCAACAGGGAGTTTCTCCAGCACGGAGTTTGTCCAGCACGGAGTTTGTCCAGCACGGAGTTTGTCCAACACAGAGTTTGTCCAACACGGAGTTTCTCAAACACGAAGTTTCTCCAGCACGAAGTTTCTCAAACACGAAGTTTCTCCAACACGGAGTTTCTCCAACACAAAGTTTCTCAAACACGGAGTTTCTCCAGCACGGAGATTCTCCAGCAAGGAGTTTCTCCAGCACGGAGTTTCTCTAGCACGGGCTTTCCCCAGCACGGATTTTCTCCAGCACGGAGTTTCTCCAGCACGGAGTTTCTCCAACAGGAAGTTTCTCCAGCGCGGAGTTTCTCCAACGCAGAGTGTCTCCAACACAGAGTTTCTACAGCACGGATTTTGTCCAGCACGGAGTTTCTCCAGCACGGAGTTTCTCCAGCATGGAGTTTCTCCAACACGGAGTTTCTCCAGCACGGAGTTTCTCCAGCACGGAGTTTCTCCAGCACGTAGTTTCTCCAGCGCGGAGTTTCTCCAGCGTGGAGTTTCTCCAACGCGGAGTTTCTCCAGAGCAGAGTTTCTCTAGCGCGGAGTTTCTAAAGCGCGGAGTTTCTCCAGCACGCAGTTTCACCAGCGCGGAGTTTCCCAACGCGGAGTTTCTCGAAGGCGGAGTTTCCCAACGCAGAGTTTCTCCAACGCAGAGTTTCTCCAACGCAGAGTTTCTTATAAACAGTTTCACCAGCGCGGAGTTTCCCAACGCGGAGTTTCTCCAACGCGGAGTTTCTCCAACGCAGAGTTTCTCCAACGCAGAGTTTCTCCAACGCGGAGTTTCTCAAGCACGGAGTTTCTCCAGAATGGAGTTCCTCCAACACGGAGTTTCTCTAACACGGAGTTTCTCCAGCACAGAGTTTCTCAAGCATGGAGTTTCTCCAGCATGGAGTTTCTCCAACGCGGACTTTCTCCAACGCGGAGTTTCTCCAAAACGGAGTTTCTCCAACACGGAGTTTTTCCAACACGAAGTTTCTCCAGCGCGGAGTTTCTCCTGCGCAGAGTTTCTCCAGCACACAGTTTCTCCAACGCAGAGTTTCTCCAACGCAGTTTCTCCAACACGTAGTTTCTCCAACAGGGAGTTTCTCCAGCACGGAGTTTGTCCAGCACGGAGTTTGTCCAGCACGGAGTTTGTCCAACACGGAGTTTGTCCAACACGGAGTTTCTCAAACACGAAGTTTCTCCAGCACGAAGTTTCTCAAACACGAAGTTTCTCCAACACGGAGTTTCTCCAACACAAAGTTTCTCAAACACGGAGTTTCTCCAGCACGGAGATTCTCCAGCAAGGAGTTTCTCCAGCACGGACTTTCTCTAGCACGGGCTTTCTCCAGCACGGATTTTTTCCAGCACGGAGTTTCTCCAGCACGGAGTTTCTCCAACAGGAAGTTTCTCCAGCGCGGAGTTTCTCCAACGCAGAGTTTCTCCAACACAGAGTTTCTCCAGCACGGATTTTGTCCAGCACGGAGTTTCTCCAGCACGGAGTTTCTCCAGCATGGAGTTTCTCCAACACGGAGTTTCTCCAGCACGGAGTTTCTTCAGCACGGAGTTTCTCCAGCACGTAGTTTCTCCAGCGCGGAGTTTCTCCAGCGTGGAGTTTCTCCAACGCGGAGTTTCTCCAGAGCAGAGTTTCTCTAGCGCGGAGTTTCTAAAGCGCGGAGTTTCTCCAGCTCGGAGTTTCTCCAGCACGGAGTTTCACCAGCGCGGAGTTTCCCAACGCGGAGTTTCTCCAACGCGGAGTTTCTCCAACGCAGAGTTTCTCCAACGCAGAGTTTCTCCAACGCAGAGTTTCTTATAAACAGAGTTTCACCAGCGCGGAGTTTCCCAACGCGGAGTTTCTCCAACGCGGAGTTTCTCCAACGCAGAGTTTCTCCAACGCAGAATTTCTCCAACGCAGAGTTTCTTATAAACAGAGTTTCTCCAGCACGGAGTTTCACCAGCGCGGAGTTTCTCCAGGTCGGAGTTTCTCCAACACGGAGTTTCTCCAGCACGGAGTTTAACCAGCGCGGAGTTTCCCAACGCGGAGTTTCTCCAACGCGGAATTTCTCCAACGCAGAGTTTCTCCAACGCAGAGTTTCTCCAACGCAGAGTTTCTTATAAACAGAGTTTCTCCAGCACGCAGTTTCTCCAGCACGGAGATTCTCCAGCACGGAGTTTCTCCTGCACGAAGTTTCTCCAACACGGAGTTTCTCCAACACGGAGTTTCTCCAGCACGGAGTTTGTCAAGCACGGAGTTTCTCCAGCACGGAGTTTCTCCAACACGGAGTTTCTCAAGCACGGAGTTTCTCCAGCATGGAGTTCCTCCAACACGGAGCTTCTTAAACACGAAGTTTCTCCAGCACGAAGTTTCTCCAACACGGAGTTTCTCCAACACGGAATTTCTTAAACACGGAGTTTCTCCAGCACGGAGACTCTCCAGCAAGCAGTTTCTCCAGCACAGAGTTTCTGAAGCACGGAGATTATCCAGCACTGAGTTTCTCCAGCACAGATTTTCTCCAGCATGGAGTTTCTCCAGCACGGAGTTTCTCCACACGGAGTTTCTCCAGCACGAAGTTTCTCCAAAACAGAGTTTCTCCAACACGGAGTTTCTCCAACACGAAGTTTCTCCGGCGCGGAGTTTCTCCAGCGCGGAGTTTCTCCAGCACGCAGTTTCTCCAACGCAGAGTTTCTCCAAAGCGGAGTTTCTCCATAGCGGAGTTTCTCTAGCGCGGAGTTTCTAAAGCGCGGAGTTTCTCCAGCTCGGAGTTTCTCCAACACGGAGTTTCTCCAGCACGGAGTTTCACCAGCGCGGAGTTTCCCAACGCGGAGTTTCTCCAACGCGGAGTTCTCCAACGCAGAGTTTCTCCAACGCAGAGTTTCTCCAACGCCGAGTTTCTTATAAACAGAGTTTCTCCAGCACGGAGTTTCTCTAGCACGGAGATTCTCCAGCACGGAGTTTCTCCTGCACGAAATTTCTCCAACACGGAGTTTCTCCAACACGGAGTTTCTCCAGCACGGAGTTTGTCCAGCACGGAGTTTCTCCAGCACGGAGTTTCTCCAACACGGAGTTTCTCCAACACGAAGTTTCTCCGGCGCGGAGTTTCTCCAGCGCGGAGTTTCTCCAGCACACAGTTTCTCCAACGCAGAGTTTCTCCAACGCAGTTTCTCCAACGCGGAGTTTCTCCAGCGCGGAGTTTCTCCAGCGCGGAGCTTCTCCAGAGCGGAGTTTCTCCAGCACGGAGTTTCTCCAGCACGGAGTTTCTAAAGCGCGGAGTTTCTCCAGCTCGGAGTTTCTCCAACACGGAGTTTCTCCAGCGCGGAGTTTCCCAACGCGGAGTTTCTCCAACGCGGACTTTCTCCAACGCAGAGTTTCTCCAACGCAGAGTTTCTCCAACGCAGAGCTTCTCATACACAGAGTTTGTCCAGCTCGGAGTTTCTCCAGCGCGGAGTTTCTCCTGCGCGGAGCTTCTCCAGCGCGGAGTTTCTCCAGCACGGAGTTTCTCCAGCACGTAGTTTTTCCAGCGCGGAGTTCCTCCAGTGCGGAATTTCTCCAGCACACAGTTTCTCCAACGCAGTTTCTCCAACGCAGTTTCTCCAACACGTAGTTTCTCCAACAGGGAGTTTCTCCAGCACGAAGTTTGTCCAGCACGGAGTTTGTCCAGCACGGAGTTTGTCCAACACGGAGTTTGTCCAACACGGAGTTTCTCAAACACGAAGTTTCTCCAGCACGAAGTTTCTCCAACACGGAGTTTCTCCAGCACGGAGTTTAACCAGCGCGGAGTTTCCCAACGCGGAGTTTCTCCAACGCGGAGTTTCTCCAATGCAGAGTTTCTCCAACGCAGAGTTTCTTATAAACAGAGTTTCTCCAGCACGCAGTTTATCCAGCACGGAGATTCTCCAGCACGGAGTTTCTCCTGCACGAAGTTTCTCCAACACGGAGTTTCTCCAACACGGAGTTTCTCCAGCACGGAGTTTCTCAAGCACGGAGTTTCTCCAGCACGGAGTTTCTCCAACACGGAGTTTCTCAAGCACGGAGTTTCTCCAGCATGGAGTTCCTCCAACACGGAGCTTCTTAAACACGAAGTTTCTCCAGCACGAAGTTTCTCCAACACGGAGTTTCTCCAACACGGAATTTCTTAAACACGGAGTTTCTCCAGCACGGAG